>CM053622.1:638455177-638596856 GCA_028646595.1 Phalanger gymnotis | reverse complement strand
TGAGGCCAGTGAACATGATTTGGCTAAATACTCTCTTGCTTTTCTTTGGCCTCCTAGTTGCCCTTGTGAAATGGGCTTTCTGGGCCTGGAGTCTTTTTGTCAAGATGTTGGAATGGGGAGGCTGGTTCAAGTTTTTGCTGAGGTGGGGCCTAAATAAATTTCTTGTTGTTTTCTCCTTAGAGAATCTCTCATACCTTGCAATTTCGGACCATTCAAACATATACATGATTATATTTGAGATCATAAATTCGGCCTTCCTACTACACCAGTAAACTCCCCTGAGTTCCCAAGGAACTTTCAGGTAAAGAAAATTCTCTTTACCAATATGCATGGGTCAGCAATAATCAAATAGATTAAACCATTAGCTAATTTGATTTTTTTTTTACAGTAAAGAGGAAATTCAAATTACTAATGTCAAACAGGAAAAGGAAAATTCACAACAAATGAAAAAGAGATCAAGAAAAATTTTAGGACCTATTTTGTCCAATCATACATCAATGAGACTGACAATCCCAATGAAAAGGATGAATCTTTACAAAAATATAAGTGCACAGATTGACAGTATAAGAAATAGATAACTTAATCTAATCTAAGAAAAAAGAAATTGAACAAGAAATAAATAATCCAAAGAAGGGGGAGAGAGAGAGAGAGAGAGAGAGAGAGAGAGAGAGAGAGAGAGAGAGAGAGAGCAGATGCCTTTACAAATGAATTCTATCAAGAATTCAAAGAAAAGAACAGAGAACAGAGACAAGATGGCAGAGTGAAACTAAAATTTTCTGAGCTCTTAGCACACACACTCCTTCCTCCAACCACAACCATCCAAAAAACTCCTAAAACTAAAAAAAATGGTCCAAACCAAATTTGGGCAGAAAAGTCAATTAAAAGTCACAGTGAGTTATTTTTCAAGCCCAGAGGACTGCTGACGTTGGGATAGGAATTAGTGAGGCATAAAGTGCAGCAGAAATGGCACCGGTGGTGGTGGTGGTGGTGGTACCAGACTGTGACAGCAACATCAGGAAGCAGTCCAGTGCACAGGGATGGTAAAGGGAATGAACACCTGGTCAGAAAGAGATCGAGGGGACCTTGTACTAACACTGAGCTCAGAAATAGGGGTATGTAGCAGTTCCGTTGTCCACTACCCAATTTTGGGTTGTAGTTTCAGGGTAGAGAGGAGGCATCCCAGTTGCAAAGGGAAAGGGTCTTACCTGTGCAAAGTACAGAGCAGGAGGGCAGTGAAGAGACCTCTTGGCAGATCATGCCTCATTGGAAGCACCAAAAACTTATAGGCCCTCAGATAAAGCTGTGAAAGCAACAGGAAAACATAAGATTCAGAAACTCAGGCCAGACAATCTCTCCACCCCCAGAGGTAAGTAAAGCCCAGTTCTATGTCCAAAGTCAAGAAATAGGCCAAGCCATTCTGGAGAACAATTTGGAACTATGCCCAACCTTTTGACCCAACAGTATTATTACCAGGACTATACCCTAAAGAAATCAAAGAAAAAGAAAATATTTATAAAAGAAAAATATTTATAGCAGCTCTTTTTGTGGTGGCAAAGAATTGGAAACTGAGGGGATGCCCATCCATAGAGGAATGGCCAAACAAGTTATGGTATATGAAAGAGATGGAATAGGATTGAGCTACAAGAAATGATGAAGGGGATGGTTTCAGAAAAATCTGGGAAGACTTATATAAACTAATGAAAAGTGAAAGGACTAAAAGCAGGAAAACAAGGTACACAGTAAGAACAATATTCTAAAAATATCTAACTGTGAAACACTTAGTAACTCTGATTATCACGGTGATTCTACCTCAGTTGCAAAGGACTCGATGGAAAATGCTATGCGCTTCCAGAGAGAGAGCTGATGCACTCGGTGTGTAGATAGAAGCGTATGTTTCCTTTTTCTTTGTTTTTCTTGTTTATTTTTTTTGAAAAATGGCTAATTCCAATATTACATAAATTGTTTGAAAAATGAAAAAAAGATAATGCCATACAAAATCCTTCTGTGACACAAATATGATGTTGTAGCTAAATCAAGGAGGGTGAAAATAGAGAAAGAAAATTATAGACTAATATCCCTAATGAATATTGATGCAAAAGAGTATGAATAAAATATTAGCAAGGAGACTACCACAACACATCACAAAAATTATACTCTATGACTAGGTTTGATATCTACCAGAAATGCAAGGTTGGTTTAATAGTAGGAAAACTATCACGATAATATACCATATCAATAACAAGAAGAAAGTAGTATGATTATATCAATGAATGCAGAAAAACTTTTGAGAAGATACAGTACCATTTTTGCTTTTTTAAATGACTGAAAACACAAGAATAAAGAACTTCTTTAAGTGATATTTATCTAAAAATCTCTTTGTGTCTCATTTTGGTGTTTTCTTGGCAAAGACGCTGGAGTGGTTTGCCATTTCCTTCTTCAGCTCATTTTACAGATGAGGAAACTGAAGCAATCAGGGTTAAATGACTTGCCCAGGTTCATGCAGCTGGTATGTAAGGTCACATTTGAACTCAGATCTTCCTGACTCTGGGCCTAACATTCTATCCCCCTGTGCCACCTAGATGTTTACAAAGCAATATCCATCAAATGACTTGATACTGGTTAAGAAATAGAGAGGTCAGTCAATATAATATACCATTCAGAAGCAAATCAACACTGTATCCTAGTGCCTGATAAGCTAAAGACTTCGGTAAATAGGGTAAGAACACACAACTCAACAAAAAGTGCTAGGAAAATTGGAACACATTCTGGCAAAAACTACGTGTAGACCAATATCTCACACATTATATCAAGGTAAGTTCCAAATGACAATGCCCAAAGGGCTATAAAAAAGTGCATACCCTTTGTCCCAGCAATACCATTTCTAGAGCTGTATCCCAAAGAGATCATACAAGTGGTAAAAAAGACCTGTACGTACAAAAATATTTATAGCAGCTCTTTCTGTGGTGCCAAAGAATTGGAAATCAAGGGGATGCCTATCAATTGGGCAATGGCTAAACAAATTGTGGTATATGAATGTAATGGAATACTACTGTGCTATAAGAAATGGGGAGCAGACGGACTTCATAATAACCTGGAAAGACTTACATGACCTGATGCTGCATGAGGGGAGCAGAACCAGGAGAACATTATACACGATTACAGACGCATGGTATCTGTGATGACTAACTTTGATAGACTTGGCTCTTCTGACAGCTCCAAAAGACTCATGATGGAAAAAGCTATCCACATCCAGAGAAAGAATTACAGAGTCTGAATGCAGATTGAGGCAAACTATTTGTTCTCTCTTTTTTCTTTTTTTTGGTTTTGTTTCTTCTTTCTCATGGTTCATTCTATTGGTTATAATTCTTCTTTACAACTTGACTATTGTGTAAATAAGTTTGATGTGAAGGTACATGTAGAACCTATATTGAATTATATGCCGTCTTGCAGGGAGGAGGGGTGGGGAGAGACGGAGGGAGAAAATTTGGAACTCAAAAACTTGTAGAACTGAGTGTTGTAAACTAAAAATAAAAAATAAATTTAAAAAAAAAGGCAAGTTCCAAATGGATACATGACATAGACATAAATAAATAAGAGAAATAAAGAAAAAAAATTACCTTTCAGATCTATGGATAGGGGAAGAGTTCATAACCAAGATTGCAGAAAATAAAGGGGACAGTTTTGATTACATAATTTTTTTTAAAAAAAAAAAAAGGTTTTGCAGCTAAAAAAAAGGGAAAGAAGTAACTGGGGAAAAAATTTTTCCTGAAAGTTTCTCTGATAAGGGCTTCATTTCTAAGACTAAGATCTATTCCCCAATTAATAATGATCAAATGATATAAACATGTATAATAATCATATGAAAAAATACTTCAATCACTAATAGAGAAATAAAAACTTAAGTAACTCTGAGGTTCTACTTCATACCTATCATGGTGGCAAAATTGATAAAAGGGGAAAAATGACAAATATCAGAGGAGGTTTGGGGAAATAGTCACTTTAATTCACTATTGGTTGAGCTAGAAAGCAATTTGTAACTGTATCCAATAAGTTACTAAATTCTGACCCGTATAATACTGCTAAGAAACCTACACCGAGGAGATCAAAAAAAAAAAAAAGGAAAAGGATCCATGTGTACAAAAATAAAGAAGAAATTCCTGCTAAAGAAATATAATTTTAAAAGCATTCAGGAATCACTTTTCATGTTGTCTCAAAGAGGGCTGGATTCCAAGAGCTTGAAAGAGGCCAGACAGGACTTTTACCTAAAATACAAAACAAAACAAAACACATGTCCTCCACATGAGAAGACAGCAGCTAAGGAGCCATGATCTTGCTTTCTCATTTTGAAAAAAAGTTTATGAAAAAGATTTATTGGTGCATAAAAAGTATCCTTAAAATATGACAAAGGAAAGGAGGCTTTTCACACTTGATTTTCTATGGAAGACTTCTTCATAGTTACACAACCAACTGAATGAAAGCTTATTAATAAAAGGGCCCACTATACCTATTTTTTTAATTCCATTCAATGGCCACAAATATTTTATTGTGAACCTACCATGTGCAAAGTACTCTGTGAGGTTTTAAGAATGCACAGACAAAGGTGAAACATTTTCTGACCCTCAAGGAGCTTATATTTGTATGGGCTAGGATATGCAATATTTAACCATGTCAAGTAAATTAAAAGTAACTTAGGAGAGAGCATAGCACTAACCATTTGGGGTAGAGGCAGGAGGTAGGGGAAGGTTCAACAGACAAAAGGTCCATCCTTAAAGTTTCTTATGAAACAAGAGGAGAAACACGTCCACACATATTAAAAGAGAAATCCATATATTTTAAAACACTACAAGAGTCTATGATGTATGTGACTATAGAGAAAACTTTGTTCAGTGGTCTTCTGGGTATTGTGGTACAGTGGATAGAATGACAGGTTTGCTGTCAGGAAGACATATACATATGTAATATATATGTATGTGTGTATGTATGTATATATAGCATATATGTGTATATGTGTGTATATGTGTGTATATGTGTGTATACATACATACATATGTATATACATATATATGTATATATAAAATCTCACAGTTTGAAGGGACCTCAGAGCTATTAATCTAATCCATGCCTGAACAAGAATATCCTCAATAACACCTTCAAAAAGTGGTTCTCCAGCTTTGGCTTAAAGACTTCTAGAGAGGGGGTTCTGCCTCCTGAGACAATTTACTATCTTTAATTCTAATTCTTAGGAAAGTTTTCCTTCCAGTGATCCTAAATCTACCTCTCTGCAACTTTTATTCCTTAGTTCTGTAGATTGGATCCAAAGAGAATAAATTCACTCCTTTGTCGATGTGACAGCTTTTCAAGTACTTGAGGACAACTATCATGTCTCCTCTTGTGGCTTCTCTTCTTTAGATGAAACATCTCTAATTCCCTCAACCAATCTTCATACATGATATTTTTTGCAAGGCAATCAGAGTTAAATGATTTGCCCACAGTTACATAACTAGTAAGTGTCAAGTGTCTGAGGCCAGCTTTGAACTCAGGTCCTCTTGACTCCAGAGCTGGTGCTCTATCCACTGTGCCATCTAGCTACCCTACACGTGATGATCTTAAGATGTTTCTCCATCCTGGTAACAATGCTCTGAATTTTTCAGTTTGCCAATGTTTTCCTAGTGACTCCCACAACTGATATACCAAATATGGCCTAATTTTGGAATAATATATTGGGATTCCCACCTCCAGTGTTCTGGACACTAAGCCTCTCAATGCAAACTAATATCTCAATAGTTTTGAAGATTACAATATCACACTATTGACCAATATTGAGGGCGTGGTCCACTAAAAACGTTACCTGGATCTAGAGAATGAGGTTAATCTGGCACACCCTATTTTTGATGAAGTCATGTTAATTTCTTATGATCACTGCTTCCCTTTTTAGATGCTGATGCCATACTTTTAATGGTTTCTGGAACTGTGCTAAAATCCAACTTCAAGCTCACTGGCTTGTGGTTCACCTATTCCACTTTATTCCCATTTTTTAATATTAGTACTTTTGCCCTTCTCTAGCCCAACAGAACCCACCCTATTCTTCACAATCCTTCAAAGTTCAGTGACAGTGGCTTGGGAACAGAAGTATACTGGTAAATATTTTACAACTGGCTCTTGAGGGGGAAAAAGTATGTATTACATACTTCTAAGTTTACTCTGCATTATTAAGATCTTAGTCATCACTTTCTTAAGTCTAGATAATCAATAAAATAATAAATGAATCCCTTGTTTGTAGCATTTACTGATTTCCAAGGTGTAAATGCTCACACTGAAAATTTAACAATTGGCTTTCTTGAGTCAATTCAAGAGGGCTTCAGCATACTCAAGTCTTAGAATAGAAACTGAAGTGACCCAAGGAACAATGGGATGATACAGGGTACAAAAAAGATAGCTGTCATCATGGTACCAATGATGAGATATATGAGAAGTGACAAATACATCATCAAGGAAGTGTCTTACTTGAAAAGGAAGTGGGTCAGTCATGTAGTAAAAATGGGATAATAGATTACCTATAAATTATATTAGTACTTTCCAGATAATCCAAAAAGAAAGGCCACTACCCACCCAATTGATGAATCCTCAATTGAAGGATTCCAGTCCTTCCTTCCTCAGTGGATGGAAAGAACATGTGGAGGGTTTAAAATCTATACAAGTAGATGAAATATCTAAATAGGTTAAAGGGATTATCAATTTTACAGTCACCCAAGATTTTCCCATCCTATCATCATCAAATACATCTATTTCTAACTCCCTAAAAATTCCTCTCATCAGTGTCGACCTTTCTGTCCCCACTGCCACTACTGTAGTCCACACCGTATTGCCTCTCTAGATGAGACTACTACATCAGCTTCCTAGCCAGTCTCTATACTTTTAGTATTTCACTTATAATTAATCTTCTACTCCCACAATCGGATATTGATCTGGCCATTTTCACTCTTTTGGTCAAAAACTTTCTCTCCTGCTTAGTAAATGAAAGCTAAATACTTTATTTTGACTTCATGTACCCTCACAGCATGGCTTTAGCCTACCTTTCTAGATTAATCTTGTAATGTGCCCATCCATATAATCTAATCTCCAGTTACACTGTGGTGCTTACAGTTATTTGAATGCATTCCATATTATCTTAACCACTTACTTTTGTTAACACCATTCCATGATCCTAGAATGTCTTGCCGGCCTGAAATCTTAGCTATCCCTTCAAGGTTCAATTCAAATGCAGTCTATCTCAGAAGGCATTCACTAATTTCTCCTATCTAGAAATAATCTCCTCTGCCAGTAAAAATTCATATCAGTGATATAAATATAATATATTTATTTGTGTACATGTCTTATCTCTCCTACTACATTATAAGAAACTGGAGGTCAAGGATCATCTTGTATCCCTCTTTCTAGCTGTCTCAACACAGTGGCACAAACATATCTAAAGAATCGAATTTTTTGTTTCATTAGAACTAAAAAATAGACATTTGCCAGCCCTCTCTTCCAATTGATCCAATTTCCTTAAGTGAATATAAGAAACATTAAAATATCAGACCAAAGTTCTTAAACTTTTCAATAAGCTTAATAATGTTTCTAGGGAAGAAAATGGTCTACTGTTTCTTTTGTGTCTCCTCATGGCGCCCAGTTGAGTATTCTGTATATGATGTCTCACTAAAGACTTGGAGAATATGGGCCATGTTTTCATTTAAAAAATTTTAAATCTTATCTTCAGTTTGATATTATTGAACTCCAGCCTAACTTCCTACAAGTTATGGGCCAATAGGTTTGTGTTAATTGGCCTTAACAGTGGTCTAAATTGAAGTCTTTGCCAAATGTTTTTTCATCCTATTTGTCAATTTCGTTCATAAAATTTTTCAATTATATCAGCTTATAAAAATTTATTAAGTACCTACTATATGTCAGGCATTGTGCTAGATGCTAAAGATACAAAGACAGAAAGAAAAGTCATTGTACTTTCAAGAGAAACAAAATGTAGATATGTAAGTGTAGGGGAGTTGGTCATATTTGACCAACCTCTTAGTTCAGAAAATCCACAATATAAGTCCAAATGAGGTGTTAAAGTAACTATAAAATGTGGTTACAACTTGTGATACCTTCGTTTTGTTTGAATGCTTTTATGATTTAGCCAGAAGGAAATAATTGGATTGATCAAGGAAACAAATTAGCTAGTTTGAAGCCTCAAGTAAGGAGTGAAGAAAGACCAAGACTCGAGATGAAATCATTCTGGAGGCAATGAGATGGGGGTGGGGAGGGAAGGATTTCTGTTTCTACCTTATTCCCTCATTAGTCATATTACTTTGGAGCTGAGTTACTTACTGAACTGTAAGAAGATATTTTGGTTGGGAGGTAGAGAGAGGTACTTACTTGAAAGAGGATGTAGTTATGAGGGACCAGAGCCTGCTAGGAAGAATAGATGAGGCTGGGAGCCCAGCTGAGCAAGCCTAATGCTATAAGCATTGGTGCTACCTTAATAGGCATAAGAACTTCTATGGAGACTGTAAGGACTTTTAGATTCTATAGTACCAAGAGTTATGAATTGCCTTTGTCATGTGTATACCCTACATGTGTACTTCACTGTCATTGTGCTCTATGAGGATACTGTTCCTGTGTGTATTAGGAAGAGAGTGTGCCCAAGGTTTATGAGAGGAGGTGTTTTTACTATGTCATCTCAGTAAATGCCTTTGCAAAGATCTAATCATGTCCACAGGCTAATTGTTAATAATCAACACACCAGTGGGGTTCATGAGCTATTGTGTCAGGATTACAGACACACTGAGTTACCCCTAGGACCCAAGAGTAGTCCCTACTCAAAACCTCCAAATCTGTGAGTGCTAAGTTGGTTAGTAGGCCAAAAGAGATTCTACATAGTTATATATAAAATATACACTTACCAAGAGCCAGATGGTTTTGGGAGGATACACTAGCAACTAGAGGAGGGTTAGGAAAGGCATGAAGTAGAAAATTGGTGTCAAACTCAAATAGAAATGAGGGAGATTTTGTATACAAACAATTTGTATATAAGGATCCCTAGGGGCTGCATATTGACTTAGTTTAATGATGTAATGTTATCTGTGTCATTTTATTTGTTTTGCTAAACATTTCCTAATTACATTCTAATCTAGTATGGGCAGCACTTGAGTGAGCCACATATGACAACTCTGATGTAGAAGGTGGCAACCTGAACAGAGTTTTGAAGGAAACCAGGGATTCCATCTACTAGGTGAATGGGAAGAGGGAGGGCATTCAAGCCACAGGGTATAATGGCCTGTGAAAGTCACAGAGACCAGAAACAGAGCATTGGGTGTGAAGAATAGCAAGAAGACCATAGAAGAACATAGAGCTCATGAAAGAGAGGAATGTATAAAAACAGAGGAAAGGTAGGTTGGAGCCATGTTGCGAAGGGCTTGAAATGCCAAACCGAGGACTCTGTATTTGATCCTAGAGGTAATAAAGAACAATTGAAGTTTATTGATGCCAGTGTTGGGGTATTATATGGTTAGACCTATACTTAAGCAAATTAATTTTGGAAACTATGCAGATAATAGTTTGGAAGGGGGAGAAATTTGATGTAGGGAGACCTATTAAAAGGCTATGACAATAGTCTAAGTGAGAGGTGATGCAGGCCTGAACCAAGTAAACTGTGTGAGTAGACAAAAGGAGACAGATACTAGTATGTGTTTGCATATGGAAAACAAAAGTAGAGTGTCATAGTGCAAATAGGATGTGGAATCAGGAGGCCTGAGCTCACATCCCACCTCAGTTTCTACCTATGTGACCATAGACACATCACTCAGTTTCTCAAAGTCTCAGTTTTCTAATCTGCAAAATGGGGATAATAAAGTTTTCACTACTTACCTCAGATAGCCGTTACAAGGAAAACTTTTTTTTGGTAAATATTAATGTACTATATAGATTGAGCTAAAATAATTATTATTATCAATCAATAAAGACTTTTTAAATACTTACTACACGTCAGGCCCTGTGCTAAGTGCTGGGAAATCAAAAAGAGTCAGAAAACAGTTACTACCTTCAAGGAGCTCACAATCTAATGGGGGAGAAGAAATGCAAACATTATCAAATGTAATGGTTTTGCTTACCTTCTACCAGAATTAAATTGAAGTTTAACAAGATAACTGATTATTGGCTCTCAATTAAGTCTTCAACTAGCAGGTTTCATTAGTCATATCAGTAACCATGGTATTCAAGAAGTTTGCAGTAAAGAAAAGATGTTAACCTAGGAAATGGCATTCTCACTAACTTTTGCACTGCCTTGACCTGAATGATTTTCACATTCTGATATGAAAGATGATTCTCTCTCTCTCTCTCTCTCTCTCTCTCTCTCTCTCTCTCTCGTCTGGTTCCAAAACTTATTTTAAATAGAAGCATTGATAAATGGATGTTGCAGGGCAAATGATAAAAAAAATCCATTTAAAAGCATTTTGATTCATTTCAATTTTTAATCTCCAGGCAGATGGAATGAACCAAATCTAACACTGATGCCCAGACTTCGACCAGCTTAGAGTGTACAATGAAAGACAATGACAGCACATGGATGGTTCACAGAGAATGATCAGAAGGTGGAATATGGGCACTTTGCCTCTTTCAGAATAGGTGCGTTGCTTGTATTTCAGGTGGTCAGCACTTTAGAATCATGGATCATTAGTAATTTAGTCACTTCACTGATAGAGTAGAAAACAAACAAAGGAGAACCTTTTTCCTTGTCCGAATTTGTCTGCAACAGGGCTAGGTTCTGTAGTTTGGGGCTATTCTGTGAACTCTAGTTTCTGACCATGCTCCTTTTCTTCTTAGCTTTCTTCTCAGAATAATTTTTTTTTCTTCTGCCACTCCCTTTCCCCCTCCCAGCTACATGGATTTGTCCTCTAAATGAGCCATGGGTGGGAGGGACCACTGGATGGAAGTAAAGCAGCGAGCATGAGCCAGAGAATGCCAGGATCAGCTCTTTGTTATTGGTTGGTTGCTGTCTGATGGATGGATGAGGGAGGAGTAAACTCATCAGTCGGCTCTGACAGAACTGAAGTACAGAAACCAAATATACAGGTAAGGGGGGGGAGGGGTAGAATCGTTAACACAAGGGACCTTCTGAGTTGTTACGGGACAAATTTTACAATGTGAAAATTATTCCGATTATATCCATGTAATTTTGACTGCATTCACGCCATGAGGCAGTCTTTCTACTGAGCTGTTCTTTCTCCCCATAAGAAATCTCAGCTGATAACGATGCCAGTGCCAAATCTAGCACAGGATAACTTTCTCTACAAGTATCACTGAGGTAAAATCCATAGATAATGATGCTCAGGGTATTCCTTAATCTTTAAAAATTAAGTATGTAGCATTGGGGGATCAAATAAAAGGCAGGGAAAGCTGCCTGCATTCCTATGGTTCAGAGAAAATGGAGCCATCAGTGAATATGCAATGTATTCTAAGTGACACGCAGTGTCCTTTTATAATGGCACCGACAAGGTGGATGAGTGAGAACAGCTTTCCCATCTATGCCAATTGTTGCGGCATCGCCTAGCACTAATGTAGTATGATTATATGTGTTTCCTTAAGCCATTTGCTGTAACTAACTGCTTCGGGAGAGTTTCATGCAGCTGAGGGCTGGGAATCTTTTCATTTAATAAATTAAACTGTGCTAAATCTATGAAGAATTGTAAGACTGTGCTTGTCGATAGACATGCACATGTTTTCATCAGGAAATGCTAGGCAACATAATTTTTGAGGGGTTGCTGTATGGAAATAAATGGTGGTTTAACTGACCAACTACTGCAACAGCAGTTTTATCCAGGAAGCAAATATGTTTAAAGAACAATTCCAACACAGCATTTATTTCAGCAGTAATGTAATTCTACTTTTGAAGACAGCTGAAGGATTAAGGTTTCACATTTTAAATTAGGACATTGTCATGCTTTAAAAGATGATTCCCCTCTTCATTCCCCTCAGGATATGTAAGAAAAGCAAATACATATATACATATACATACACACACACACACACACACACACACACACACACACACACATATATATATATTTAATAAATTAAAAAGAGAAATGCATTAATCTTCTCTTTGGTCATAAATATACTTATGTATATGTTCAAGTGATTTAATGAATTGTATGTACTTTTTTCAAAATGATGATATCTAATGAAAGAAAATAATTATCTACATATGTAGTTTTCTGGGTGAAAATCCTACAAGATACTTGTTTTTCTCTGGATGGCAATTACTAATCTGTTCACATAACACGTGGTCAAAAAGTACTTGTTGAAGTGAATTTTAAAATGGAAAACTTTCATTGTATTTTCATTTACTTTTTCAATATTTCTCCAACTGACAGAACATAAAAAGATATTTTGCCAGAATAACTATGGTTTCTCCTTTGCAGTGTATGGTTTAACTTCAAGAAATTATTTTTAAAACCCACAAAAATTTGAATAATTATCTGAGTAGAAAAATACTTTGTCTTTTTAATTTAGAAAAAATAGGCACTGAATTTTATATAAAGTATCATATTGACCTACTTAAAGCCTATATAATTAGTTACGTTATAAATCATATTTTATATTTCAAAAATAATTGTACAATGCATCAACTTTGAAAGTGTTTCCAATTAGTCATGGATACCTCCGAATTTTCCATTAACACAAAGTAATGGTCAAAGAAAGTAATTTCAAATATTAATACATTAAAAAGCAATTAAGGTGGCATGTAACTACAATTGTATTTCTTCAGAAATGTGCTGGAGATATCTCTTGTCTGTGTAGTTATATCTTTTAAATTATGAATTCTGAATAAAGCTACCTTCAGGAATGAAGGGGAATTGATGAAAATTAGAGAGCAGAGTTCCACATGGTTTTAAATTATTCTGTCTCCTTGGAAACCAGCTGCTGCAGATGCATTTTGCTTTCTTTGGCTAAAAATATCATCCTTTTAATAATCACTATGGGAGAGACGCTGAATAAAACCAGAGGATATTGTTACTGGTTTTTATAATTTCCTTAATGGCATGCATATTTTGGATGAAGTATAGATATGCCATTGCTCATCGAGTATTTCCTATCAGCGGCTGGCAGACGTCTGTAAGCCTTGTAAAAATGAGATAACTGTAGTAGCTTTAACTGCATGGTCTACTGGGAAAAGAAAGATTCTAAGTGTGTATGTTTTAGAATAGAAGAGGATGAGAGTGAATAAATATGAGAGAGAACAGCTAAAAGATTCCTCTCCATTGGAGATTAAAACATAAGGCAAATAAAACGCACATAAGACTGCTTTGTGAAAGATGTCTAGGTAAGATTCTTTGTGTGTTCTATGAATTTATTTTTTGAATATGTTAAAATAGTTATTTTTTCAATTTATATGGACATCATGATACCCAACTTATCTTTGGATTTGCCTTTCTTTTCCCTTTTTGAACTAGTTCAGTCTATACTGAATTACAGGTTAAATCAAGAAACTTTGCTTGATGTGTCAAAATGTGTATTTATGTAGTTTTTAAAAAATTAATATTTAATGTATACTATCTATAATGCATTTTCAGGATAGGAATGATGGTGGTGGTGATTTAAATTAAAGAAACTAAAGATTATTTGTGGACTGAAATTTTTAAAATATTGTGACACCCTTCCCTTATCTTTGAATCTCTTTAAAATGTTCTAATTCAAATATTGTCTTGAACTCCAAATTGTTCTTGCTTTAAGCAGTGGATATATGATGTATAAGTAACTCATCCAAGGTCTAATGAAGATTCTTATCACCATAATAACAAGCAATACAGTTTAAAACTGAGAACCTTATTTATTTGAAACTAACTAACAATATATTTTTCCCTATAAAGACTTTTTAACCTATTATATATTTTAATTACATCTTTTTTATTTTAATCTTTATGTATTTTAAGAATAATTATGTCTCCCCCAAACACACACAAACACAATTTTTTATCAGTCACTTAGTGCAGAAAAAAATGCAATTTTGCTACAATGCTTGCTCTTTTATTCCTTTAGAAATTTAAGTCTCCTTAGCTGTATTTTTCTTTTTCCAAGAATAGTTTCATTTCAGTCAGTTTTGATGAGAAAATAAATTCTTTATTTTCATAATATTACTCTTAGCCTGTATTAGAATTGTTGTTAGCAATAAAGCAAGTCTAATATTAAACTATTATACTTTGTTTCAAAATATTTAATTTCCAGTCAATACGTAATTTAATAGCAAATTAATCTGGATGTCAATATATTATGTTCCATGATAATTTAAGAGAGTAGTGAATATTTGGTTTTGATTAATTACCATATGCAAGGAGAGATGTTCTCAGTAGCTATTTCATTATAAACTTAGACAATATTAATGAGCATATTAACAATAAAGCAGATGGATTAGTAAATGGATTATGAGATTAATGTATGTAACCCCTATTTTAGAGACAATCAAATTAATCAGGAACACTTTTAGGTTTCTGAAAATAATCTGTTGCATAGCAATAGCTCTGAACTATAGACAATTTAAAAATACATTTTAGCAACAGCATGTAATTACTGCTTCATGCTTCTTTATTTGCTAAAACTAGCCTGCCAGATTTGTAGGTAAGTTTATATGGGCCTCTTAAGTGTCACAAAATGTACTTAGGAAAATGAAACATTTAACAGCTTCCTCTCTAATATCAAAAGGCAGCTTTACATCTGTAATGGAATTGTGCCAGTTTGGCCCAGAGCCCTATTTGACTGGAAATGAAGAGCGGGTGTTACTGCCACTGGAAATAAAGCTTGTGTTATGTTGAAAGATGTCTAGATTGTGTTATATGATTATGGTCACTTAGCTAAGTGAATAACTGCATTCACATTTGGTCTATGGTGAGATTTGACTTTCAAAAATATTGTTGGTCAAGAATTTTCCTTGTTGTGCTGTATTGTTAATTCCCGAGAGCAAAGACTTCAGTGGAATCAGGCAACAAGAGTAGAAGATACAAGCTTCATTCAGGGAAAAGTGGACTGCAGTGCAAGGCAACAGCTATGTTTCATGGCTGTATCTTTGCAGTTGAAGAATGTTGTATGATGGATTATTTTACTATTTTTTCATCATATTTTTATTTCAGGCATTGTAATTCTCCAACTTAGGTAGTTTACTAGATGCTTATGCACTGCTTAGTGTTCTAATGTTACGATAGGTGAAAACAATCAATTTGACCCAAGCTTTACTATTGTATGTAAGTATGTGCCCACAATACATTCCATCTGTTAGAGTATAAGATAATGATGGTCCCAGCAATTATCAAAATTTTGATCAAATTAAAAGCACTTAACACAACAACAAAGACAATATTTTGGCTAGAGATTAGGTTGCCATCATTCCATATCACATGGACAGGAAGAATAATGGTTGCAATAAACAATCTTTTAAAAACAGCATTAAATGTAGTTGGATTGAGACCGAGGGTGGTTATCTTCCAATATTAGCAGAGAGATTGGTGCTGGAGAGACACCATGAATTGCAGGAAAACTAATTATTTCTATACTGTTCTTGAGTCACGAGTAAAAAAATAAAGAAATCTCTTAAAATGATAACCACTAACAATGAGTGAGTACCCATCACTTTATTTTCTCTGAGGTATCAAAACAACATAAAGATGTACGTTAGGGAAGCTATACAGCATATAGGAGAAGTGAGAGGCATGAGGTTAACATTGACTTTGATGCAAAGTGTAGAAAGCATAGAATTATAGTATAGAAGCAATGACTCCGATACAGTGGAATCAGAAATTGCTTCCTACCTGTATGACCTTGAGTAAATTATTTAACTTCCTTGAACCTTATTTTCTTGAACATTAAAATGAAGGGATTCAATTAATGAACTCCCAAGTCCTTTCCAGCTCTGGATCTGTGATCCTATGACCTTTTTGGAGTTTCTCTTTGGTCCCATCCCCTGATTAAGACCACGTGCTATAAGAGTTGGTACATATCATTAGCCCCTCATATCTCTGCAGACCTGAAAAGCTTTGCTTTGTTGTCACCTTTGGTCTCTATGACACTTTATATATTTATTATTCAGGGCTAAAAGCAGATTTTAGCATGTTTCCTATTGAGTGTCTAAACCATTCTGTATTATGGGGTATGTCACTACTGGCCAAATAGATAAATGAAATAAATTCCTAAACAGGTTCCTGGAATGTATTTACAAAGATCTTCATTTTCTTTTGTATTTCCAGCTAGGTTAGCAGCAGAAAACCAATGTTTGTCCTCTTTCATTTCCCAGGGTTCTATTGGTTATGCTACTGACAGCAGAATAAGACAAAAAAAGACAGTAGATTATGGAAACAACTGTCAGCAACTATAAAAACTCTTTTTTCCTCCTCAGTTTTTTGTAGTGCCTTTCCACCAGTTCATTGCTTTTCTGTATAGTGTCATGTTTACTTGTAATCACTATTAGATCATTTTAATTTTAAATAATAGTGTCAACCTGGGAAGGTGGCCCATAAATGAATGCAATTAGGGGATGAGATATTGGTGACAGAGAGAAGGGTCTTAAAGTCAAGGGGCTAAGAGAAGCCCTAAATGGACCTACTGATAATACTGGTACAAGATTCAGTATGAATATATTAGAACAAAGGCCATATAAAAATCTGCTTCTGAGTGGTTGACTGTAACGGGACGAGTTAGAGCCGACAGGTAAATCCAGAAGAGAATCCTGCACCACGTTGCCAACAAGGGCGAGACCCTTCCTCCAAACTCCATCTTGTTCCTCCCATACCTCAGAGCCCTGAGGTTATCTCAGCTGGTTCTGGGCGTGGAGGTCCAGCGATCTTTTGGGGTCGGCTCTAACTCCTCCCGTTACAGTTGACTCCAGGTGATTATGGAGCCATCAAGGCAAAGGACTTCCTGCTCCTTGTAAACTATTTATTTTCACTAGGAAGTCCAGGGCTATTGAATTCACCTGGTCTACCAAGCTACTTGACTCATTTAAAAAATGAAATTGGTTTGACATAACTCCTTCTTAGTGAACCCATGGTGTCCTCCAATCCTAGTGATTACCTCATTGGGATAGGTATAGACATAGGGACTGGATTAATGGTTACATTATTCTAGGTAATTCCCAGATAAGGAACTACTTTATTGATGCAGGTTGTTACTTTCTCTGCAACTTGTAGTTTCAAAGAGTTTCCTTGGACACTTAAATGTTAAGTGACTTGCTTAGGGTAACACAGCCAGTACATGTCTGAGGAAAGATTTAGACCCAAGTCTTCCTGATTCTAAGGCCAGCTCTTTATCCACTATGCCATTCTTTTAAGTATTATGATGATACAGTACATTTGTTTTCTCTACTGATATAGAAGGTTACAGGAGCCTAGAGTTTTATCTATCTTATCAATCACAACTAAACAAAGTAATTATTTTCTCTTATTTTCTGGATCCATAACCCCTCAAGATTTTGGCTGACCATCTACATAGGAAGACCAAGTGGATGAGGAATTTCTATTGCCTGAATTTGACATGACTTGGATAGACAACTTACAGACCTTGTCCATTAGTATGTATATCTAACATAAAGAGCAAAAATGGATAATGAATTAGAGCTAGATTTAAACTAGAAGAAGAATGCAAGCTGGATTGCTTGTAGAAAATTATAAAGGTCTTTTAATAATCCCAAATTTCTCTTGGAAACAAAGACCTTTTTTAATATCAGTATTTTGCTGTAGTTATTGTGTGGCTGTTAGACATGGAACACAGTAGTTTTTGGAGAATTGCAGATGTTTAACACACCCAGGCAATGGAGAGGAATATGGTGGGTGTGAACAGGCTATAAAATGAGCCGGTGAGGGACTTTAAAGAATAGTAGGAAAAGATGTCGTTAGAGAAATGTTTCATGGGGAAAAAAATGACCATTTGGTGGGGACAAGGAATGACAGGGAGACAGCCAGAACTTTCCACTGATATCTTTGTGGTATCAAGGGAAAGCAAAAAAGCCTCCTAGTATGGAGCTCCCTGTAACAAAATTATGGAATGTTGTGGACAAGAGTCATTCAGAATCAGGAGGCACAGAGGGGTTGAAATTTACATGATGAAAGGGAACACCCAGAATCGTGAGATCACAAATCCATTTGTATATTTGAGTACTTGAGTTAGTTGTAAGTGAAACTTTAATGTAAAGAGGTTCAGATAATGGGAATACTTTTATTTCCTGTGACCATATTATTTATTTTATGTACCAAAGGAAAAAAATAATCTTTACTCTCATAAGCCATTAATTATATGAGAATGTGTAACAAAAAGGACTTTCTAACCTTAAAATAATAATGTGGTTTTTGGAATTTCAGTTCCATTTAAATGATGGAGATAAGTCTAGGAATTCCAGGTCTGCAACCAATGAAATAGGAAGGAAGAAGATTGTTTCAGAATTAATAGAATGGCAGTGATTCTTCTTAGCTGAAATTATTAACTTGTCCAGAAATCAAACTAGGGTCATAAATAAGAAGCAAGAACTGTGTCCTTTTTTCTTCTGTGTACTGCAGATGCCAAGAGAATGCTGCGTACCTTGAGGGCATTCCTGTTAACTGTTAACTAAGAAATGCCTTTCCAAAGCAAAAAATATATTCTCTAATGACCCCAAAATATGCATAAACTTTGAATAATTTATATTTTCTGTAATTTATTGAATACCAAAAATGCATAATTTATTGAGCATCTATGATGTTCATAGCATTCTTCAGGGTGCTGTTGGTACACACCTTTCATAGTCTCTAAATTCAAGAAGAGGCAGCTAGGTGGCTCAGTGGATAAAGCTCTGAGCCTGGAGTCAGGAAGATCTGAGTTTGAATCTGATCTCAGACACTTACTAGCTGTGTGACCCTGGGCAGGTCACTTAACCCTGTTTGGCTCAATTTCCTTATCTGTAAAAGGAGCTGAAGAAGGAAATGGTAAACCACTCTAGTATCTTTGCCAACAAAACCCCATCCATGGGGTCACAAAGAGTTGGAGATGACAACTAATTGAACAACAATTCAAGACGTTTACAATTAAGACGAGGAAACAAAACTTACATGGACTATGTAAATAATTGCATAAGACAATTTATGATTTAGTGCCAAAATGTTGATGATGCCAGAGGAGTTGAGAAAGGAGACAACGCTGTGGACTAGAACGATGAGAATGAAAGAAGTACGATTTGCGATAAGCCTTGAAGGATAGGTAACATTTAGGACAAGGGCAGGGAATTCATGCAGGGACAAAGCATTGGAAAGGTGTATATAACTTCAAAATTCAGGAAGGAAATAAGTAAATTGGATCAAAGCATTGCCGCTGGTACATAGTAGGAGATAATGTTGTAAATATAGGTGAAGATAGGATGCTGTTGTCTTTGGCACCAAACAAGAGAACTGAGTAGTGATGGAGGATCATAGAAAGTTATTAAACAGGGAAAAAATTGATGGAAATAGTCTTTTACAAATAATAATCTCATAAAATATGCAAAAAGAATTGTAGGTGGGGTGCAGATATTAAAATGAAGAGAGTAATTACAATGTATGGGAATAAGTCACTCGTAGTTTGGTGAGGGCCTAGAGACAGGTGGTAAAAATGGAAATGGAAGGGATAGAAAGAGAGAGATGTTACAGATGGACAATGAGGAGGGATAGGTGAGGCGGTAGCTTATTTTAGAAATTGAGTAGGTCTTCCAATGATCTCAAATTGCTTGATGCCACAAAAGCCTATCTCTTTAATGATAATATTCTTACAGTGATGCCATGTTTGAAAATGAT
Organism: Phalanger gymnotis; assembly: GCA_028646595.1. Taxonomy (NCBI): domain Eukaryota; kingdom Metazoa; phylum Chordata; class Mammalia; order Diprotodontia; family Phalangeridae; genus Phalanger; species Phalanger gymnotis. The sequence goes on along the minus strand of CM053622.1, from coordinate 638,577,045 downwards.
GAAACAGAATGCTCTGAGAAGAATAAAATTAGATGTAAACTAAAAGGCAGTCAAGCTACTCATGTTGGGCGTAAGTAAGCTGCTGCATATTACCTATGTAACCCCTATGCTAAGTCGCTATGGTGGTATTCCCTAACACTAATGATGACTGGCAGGCAAGAAAAAAAATTAACAGATACATTTAAGGAATATATACAACAAACACATTTTTTAAAAAGGAAGTAAGACAGCCATCAAGAACGAAACTGTTTAAGGTCTACACTGGCATGTCTGAGTTAGAAAGTTGAAAAGCAGGGAGGTGGTGTGGAGGACTGAGCGCTGGGCCTGAAGATCTGGCTTCAGACGCTGACTACCTATATGACCCTTGGCAAGACACTTAACTGCTGTCTGCCTCAGTTTCCCCAACTGTGAAATGAAAATAATAACAGAACCTGTTGTGAGAATCAAATGAGATAACATTTATAAAGCATTTAACACAGTGCCTGGCGCTTAGTAGATACTGTGTAAATACCTGTTCCCGAGATCTAGAGCAGATTGGGCAGATACTCTGTGGAAGGTTTGAAGGAAAATATGGATGAGAATTTCACTGAATGAGATTATGTGGGAGGGTTTTCATCTGCAACAGATAGGGGGTTACTCACAGGAATGAAACTATAGGAATATCCACCCAAGTATCAAAGCAAATTGGTATTTTGGTTTTGTGAAGCATCTTTTTTTAATTTTTTTTAATTTTTAGTTTACAACACTCAGTTCTACATAATTTTGAGCTCCAGATCTTCTTCCCCCCTCCCTCCCCAAGATGGCCTGGAATCCGATATATCTTCTACGGATAACTTCACATTGAACATTTTTACACACTAGTCAAGTTGTAAAGAAGAATTATGACCAATGGAATGAATCAGGAGAAAGAAGAAACAGAACCAGAAAAAAAACCCAAAAACAAAAAGAGAGAAAAAAAGGGGAAAAAAAGGCGAGCATGAAGTGTGTCTCAATCTGCATTCATACTTCATAGTTCTTTCTCTGGATATAGATAGCATTCTCCATCGTGAGTCCTTTGGAGTTGTCTTTGCACCTTGTATTGCTGAAAAGAGCAAAGTCTATAAGGGTTAGTCCTCACAGAATCCATATATCTGTGGTTGTGTATAATGTCCTCCTGGTTTGCAAAGCATCTTAAAGCCATGCTCAAATGATATTTCTTTCTAACTTCCTGTCTTTGCATTTGTCTTGTTCTTTCATGAGGTGTGGTTCTTCAATTAACTCTTACCTGCCTCCTAGAATGCATGAAAGCACTTATTGCCATATAGATGAGGAGGCTGTAGATTTGGTAACTTGATAAGCTACATTTCACTAGACTAACTGGCCCTTTTTTGAGTCTCGTGTTCTTTTTCTATGTTGGTTACACATTCTTAATTATTCTCTGATATTTCAAGTCTGTATCTACTGTGTCTATATGCTGAAGTCTTCCCATATCCTTCCTGTTCCTCTCCAGTGAGGGGAGTCTGGTAGGACTGAATCCTGACAATGGGAAGAATGCTGGTACAGTTACAGGATGAAAGGACTGTGGTTTGAGAAGTAGAAGGAATATCCCAGGCCATTGAGTACAATGCCCTCATTGTATAGATGAGGAAACAGAGATCTAGCTACAAATTTAATAATAATGTAATGCCTTAAAAATTCTTGAGTTCTAATGGCTATTAGGCCTTTTCAGAATAAAGTTAATTCTTTCATCCTGTCCAAAGTAACATGATAATTTATTTTTCAAGGTGTTATTTTCTTCTGTATTTTTGGGGTCTCCTTTATCAAGTTGTTGACTTGTTTTTTTTTTCTTGCATCACTCTCATTTCTCTCCTTAATTTTTCCTTTACTTCTCTTGCTTTTCCAAATCCTTTTTGAGCTATTCCATGGCCAGAGACCAATTCATACTTTTCTTGGAGGCTTTTGATGTAGGCTCTTTGACTTTATTGACTTCTGGCTGTATGTTTTGATCTTCTTTGTCCCCCCAAAAAGATTCTATGGTCTGAGTCCATTTTCACTTCCTGTTTATGTTCCCAGCCAAATACTTGACCCTTGAGCTTTTTTGTCAGGGTGTGACTGCTTGTAGAGAGTACTCTGTCCCAAGTTTTAGGGGCTATGCTGCTGTTTTCAGAGCTACTTCTACTCCACTGGCACTGCAAATTCTGACATAGCAGTCCTCCTCCACCCCTAAGAACCACCAACCAGGACCATGACCCAGATCCAAGCAGGGCAAAGTAAGAGAAAACTGCCTCTGCGCCAGCAAGGCACTCCCTGCAATATGGCTTTGATCTGCCATTTGATTTCTCCCACCATGTGAGCCAGGGACTCTGGAAGCAGTTGCAGGAACTTCCTGCTGCTGCCTCCACCACCACCACACCACCTTCACCACCCCTGGGGCTGGGGCTGGACTGCTCTCATCCCTATCTGGCAGTTCTCCCACTAACCTGCTCTGTGGTCTTTGGTGTTTGTGGGTTGAGAAGTCTGATAACTGCCACAGCTCAATGATTCATGGCACTTAGGCCTGCTCCACCCAACTTCTGGTCTGGTTAGTCTTGGCATGGTCCACGCTGGGCTGTGCTCTGCTCCCAGCACCGGGATAGATCCTTCCCAGTGATCATCCATGCTCTCCTAGGCTGGAGACCTGCTTCCCTCTGCTATTTCATGGGTTCTGCAGCTCTAGAATTTGTTCAGAGCCATTTTTTACAGATGTTTGGAGGGATTTGGTAGAGAGCTTAAGCAAGTCCCTGCTTTCCAGCCTCCATCTTGGCTCTGCCCCCCATGATAATTTATAAAAGAAAATCATTTTGGAGATTTCTGCAAAAGGTCACACAGCTTGGCAAAGGAATGTTTAAGGCCCATGTTTCCTATGCGGTGAGCAAGAATAGATTTAGAATGAATGAAGTAGAAAAAAAATCTGAGGACCTTTGAGTCACCAGTTGGATTGCCCCATGGATTGGGCCTGAAGAGTATGAGTTATTTCCCCGAAATCTTCTTGCCTCATTGAGCCTCTTCTCTTGCACCCACCAGGCTAACCCTGTTCATGATCTAACCAGGACATAATCAGGATGTCCCAAAAGTCTTAGTGCAGTTTTATTCTCTAATAGAATAAAATTAAGCAGACTTTTGGAAAACCCTGGACTTGAAGCTTCTGGAATATATGAGTAATAGACTATATCGACCAGCTTCTCTACCTTATTAGTCAGCTTCAAAGATTCTTTCTCCCTATAGGGAATGGATCCTTACTAAATAAGCTTCTCATTAGTCAGTGAAAAAGATGGACAGAGAACCTGCTAATGATCGGCAAGTTTGGGGGTTCTGATTTTTTTTTCTTCTTCCTGCCTTGCCCTGGTATTTTCCCACTGTATGAATAATTAAATTGACACTATGATCTAATTGTCTTTTAGTCCTTTCCTATGTAAAGGTGACACAGCACCATGTAGGAATACAGGGGAATGCCTATGTTTTACATTAAGCATCCTAAAATCAAAATTTTATGGAATGATAGATGGAAAGTACCTGGGGAGATCTGGTTGCTGAGTTCTGATCAGATGATTATCTGTTATTTTCTTGATGAAATTCAGGGTCGATGATTGTATAAGTTTATTATCATTATCATCATTATCATTACTTTGAAAGGTATTTTGTAAACATTTTCACCCACTAAATATCTCCTCCCAAGATTCATGGTGTCAGAGAGGTGACCTTGGATTCTCGTGGGCTACGACAGAAGACAAAATCCTTTTAATTTCTACCAGGCTGGAAAGGTTTCGAGTACAAGCCTGATGATGGCATGTGTGTTTGTCTAAGGACCCACTCAGACAAATTTGGAAAGGCTCATGATTAGAATGTTGACAGTCACAGGTACTCTGGAAGATTCTCTTTTTAAGTATAGGTCTGGAAACTAAGACCCAAATGTTGGCCCACCTCTGGTTTTGTATGACCAGTGAGTTAAGAATAGTTTGTACATTTTAGGATAAAATTTATTGTATTTAAAAATGTGAAAAAAATATTGTTAGATCCCTGGGAGGAATAGAAGGTAGCAGCAGCCCAGATTTGGCCCATGGGCTGTAGTTTACCGACTCCTGTCTTTAAGCATGGATGGGCTACAATCAGCCTTAGTGGATGGCATATCCACACTGATGAAATCATAGATCTTGAGAATTTTGAAGTATATTTACACATTTACAATTATTTCTGTACTGCCAAAGAGATAACAGATCTCGCTACTAACATTCAATAGAAAGTCTAGTATATTGCATAGAATAAGCATTTGCTAAATGAATTATTCTGTTTGGTGCGTTTTAAAGTACCTTTATTTAGCAGCTTGTACTTTGGAAATGTTTTCATTTTTTACAGGGGGGGGAAGCACAGTGTAATGGAAAGACGTACTGAGCTTGCAGTTCTAGGACCTGAGTCCTTGTTCTAGTCATGACACTTAGGAACTTGTGGGATATTGATCAAGTCACCACCATCTTTCTTGGCTTCAGTTTCTTTATCAATGAAATGAGAGGTTGGACTAGATAACCACTCAGATCCTGTGAAACTCTAGATCTAGGATTTCTCTCTCTGTCTCTGTCTCTCTCTATGTCTCTTTCATATGTGCATATTTCTCAAAGGAGTTCTATGAGATGAAGTCAGTAATACTTCCCCCATTCATAAGATAAAGGAAAATTGTGATGAGATTTCTTGCCCCAGGGTTTCAAAATAAGTCACTGGAAGAGCAAAAAGTAGAATTTTTGACTTCTGACAAAACTCTACTCGTATTATTCCTTCTTTTAAATACTGAAAAAAAAAAGTTGGAACTGATCTTTACTTTTCCCTTTTGTTAACACTTTATTTTAACCACATCCTTTCAAAGACAACGTCTTGTGCTGTTCTGCAGCTCTAAATGGTGCTTGGAATTACTTTCACTCAATTCTCTGTGTGACAGGACAAATCCATTGAGGGTCATTGATGCTAAATGTCTTCTTCCTTTCTCTACCTGATTTTCCTTCCTGCCTATTATTAGAGACATATCAATGGAAGTAGAATCTTAATTTCCCTCCCAACCAAGCTTCTTCTGCAGTCAAGTCACAATCCTTTGTTTATGATTTTGCTGTTGGTTGCCATGGAAATAATTGCAACATTGCAAATTCTATGTTACAACCACAGGGATTATAGTAGGAAAAGAGTGGCTGACAGCAAAAAGGGAATATTTTTACAAGGGTTTTCCATGTGTTAGGATCAATCAGTTATTCAACAGGTATTTATTAAGCACCTGCTGTGTGCCAAAGATTGTGCCAGGGATACAAATACCCAAATGAAACAACCCTTGCCCTCAGGGGACTACCATTCTATTAAGAGTGATAGAGTACATATTAAAGCACAGTGGTCAGGGAAGGGAGCTAGCTTTTTTTGGCAGTCATAGGTATTATGAATGAAGCCATTCCAGTAACAATGGTAATGTTGATTTAATTATTACTCCCTGAGCAAAAAATAGAAAGGTGGGGCAGGATGCTTGAGAGGACAGAGGGCCAGATTACTGCACTGGTAAGGTCTTGATGGGTGGAGAGTTCAATGGATGGGATGAGGCATAGACTGGGGCTAGTTGAGGGGAGGATTGATTCAGCCCCCGATCTAGGTGAGCTGATGGATAAACTCTTGGAAGGCCAAGGGAGGAGAGAGGAAAAGGGATGAGATAAATGAACCTATATTCCTTCCATTCTGCTTTTTAGCTCTTTCTCCTCCAAGGCCTTTGGTCTGATCTGTCTTACAATTTTGTATAAGATTATGCTCCCAAGTTTTCAGAGACTAAAATGTATATTGAAGTAATGCTAATTGTTTATAAATTTTATATATACATGTACTTATGACAAAAATTATACAACCTAAGCTCTTACCATAATATTTTCTAAACACAGCCCTCCATTCCAGTACATCAAGGGATCCATGATCCCATCCACGTGGATATTCCCTTCCAAACTCCAATAATGCAGATCACATCATATCTATATCTGCCTTTCTTGTATACCTCTTATGCATATCTTCCCACAAGATATGCACTAGAGATCCATCCAGGATGCTAAGGAAGGAAGGGGATCCTCATATTTCCTTGATGTCATGAGGATACAATTGGAACATATAGTATTCCTTACATCATGTGACTAGCCTATCTCCTTTTTCAGTCCTATATTTCTTTGATGATGACTTTGCTCTCGATTAGTTCCACTTTTGCCATGTGTTACAGCTATTTCGCACCTATGGTGTATTTTCTTTATTGACCTTTGGGGGATACTTAGCTTCCACTCTTCTGAGACTGTAGTATTTCATGACTCATTGTTATGTAACATCACTAAAAGAATAGTGGAATTTTAAAAAGAGAGAAGCTTAAGATTGCTAAAAACAAACAAACAAACAAGAAACAACTTTGCCATTTCCCAAAGAGGATCCAACATGCCTTTCTCCTTATGTTCAATTCAAGAAACCCCTGTAACTATAAATTAATATTTGAGAGCAGATAGCTCCCTGAACTTAGTAGGCAGTCAATAAGCATCTTAAAAACTCAATCCGGATCCCTACGAGATGAGTTTTCTGAGAAAACTCCAACAGTTAAACAGTTCCTGAGATATATGGACTTAAGGACTCTCGGTGGATGTTACCTTGTCATTTAACCTCAAAATCAGTCCAGCCCAAGATATATGGATCTGCTCTTCTTCTGAAGTAGCAACCAGCAATGGTCCTTTCACTTGGGTCTGTCCCACAGAGCAAATCGAACTGGTACATGTGGGATGAAAAAAAATAAAAATAAGCAAACAGCCAGATTAAGGTGGGGAGTCACTTGGTCACCATGTGAATTTGGTCAGAGAGACAGACAAGCTTTTAAAATAATATCATTCTCAGAATCAGAGGTTCCTAATCACAGCTGTTAATTTTCTAAGAGATTTTGGACAAGGCATTAAATTACTATGTGTCTTCTTTTCTCTATAGAGTAGACATAAAAATTCTCATAATTCTTTACCACTAACTTAGAAATTAGTTATTTTTCAAAAGTAATATGGATATACTTGTGTGTAGCCATTACTGTGGACTTTTCAAGCTAAATTAGCCACAGGAGCTCCATTTCCAACACAATATAGTATATAGAGTGTTAGGTTTAGAATCAAGAAGATCTGGGTTCAAATCCTTCCTCTGATACTTCCTACCTGTGTGACCTGCCACAACTTACTTATCCTCTCTGGATTTCAGTTTCCTGGTCTATGAAATGAGGGGGTTAGACTCAATGAGCTCTAAGGTCCACTCCAGCTTGAAATCTATAATCCTATTTCTTGCCCCCTGAAAGCAAATAGGCACATTTTTACCTTCTTCAAATATTAGCTAGATTTGAATGCAATTCAGTTCAGAAAAACTTGGAATTAGAGTTATATGTACAAAAAAATTGTCAAGTAGGAAAAAAATACTTTGGCAGCAGCACTTCACACCTAACCCCCACAGATTTCCCTTCTGATATTTACTGTTTTTTGTATCAGCCCTTTGGCTTTCTTGGTGGGGATGATGCTAAACCTTGATTATCCAGGGCCCCCAAATTTGATTTTTCACCTGCTTAGGTCTGTGTGTCCTGAGAAGCACCCCAGACCTTTCTATCCCCCTACCAAAATGTATGTATTTTGCGACTTTGTTTTAGGGCCCTGACCTATACTTTACAAGGCAATAACTAACTAATCTGGCAGATTATCACAATGAGATTTTAATGGATTTAAATGGTTTAATATGTCACCCTTCCCAGGTGACAGACCTACCTCTTAAAGACCTACCTTCTATAAAGGAGTCCCTTCTCCTGAGAGAGCAACTCTGTTGGGAAGAATTCTAAGCTTTATGGTAGATATTTTTGGATAAGTGAAATTTTCTGCACTCTTTAAGTCATACATGTAAAAGGGGTTTCTGGCCTGCCCTATCTACGGGGTCAGCCAAGCTTGGGTCATAATCTAAGTAGCCCCCTTTCTCTAGGCCTCCTTTATAAACCCCCCAAAAATAAGAAAAGCAAGAAAAATGCAAATGGAATACAGAGTACAATATTATAATGGATATTGAAGATAAACGATTACTTTTGTCAGTGCCTGTGGTAGTGCATGTAATCTTTAGGAAAGGCAGATTGTGAGAGAATCAATTTCTTCCATTCCTCCCCTTACAACTTGACATGCTGTCTCTGTCCAATACAATGGCGGTACTGTATAGGTATGTGGTGTGGGAGGAAGGAGGTGGTGTGTGTTTGTGTGTGTGTATGGGGGGGGGGGTTTCTAAAGAGTTCATCTTCTTTAAAAGAAAATTTCTCTTGGTTTGATTAATATTTTAAAATGTGTATTTTAGGACCACATTCTTCGGTCCGCAATGACTATAGTGAGAATGAAGCTGAAGAAATATATAAGTAAATATTTTACTCTGTACAAGAGTTTAGGGAAGGTATACAGAGTCCAGCAACTTTCATCCACCTGATATATTCCCTGTTCCATCAGCCTCTTTGGAATTGGACCTAAGTAAGTGTTCCATGTGGTCATACTGAGTTGGCTGGTAACACAAGGCATCTAAATTCTGTAGTTATATCCATCCCTAGCAACCCATTTTATTTCTGCTGGAGAGAGAGCCCCAGGAAACCATATGCTTCTGCACCTGAATAAAGACAGTATGCCAGAAGAGCCTCTTAATCTGTATGCCCTGGATGTACCACTGCCTGCAAGTGAATGATCTATTTTGTTCTGGACTGAGAGGCTTTGTCATTGATAATACATGCTCTACTAGTACAAATCAAGTAAATATATTTGATTCTGGGTTTGATGTTTCAAAACATTGGATTGTTTTTCCTTGTACAGTGCCTCTCATTCTACACCCTTAATTTTTTAGAAGAGACTGATGTTGGAGTATAAATAAGAAAAACAATACATTGTGATGGGGTGCTTCTGTCAGTTGAAAAAAAATCACAGGAAGGATTCATTTGGGCATGGATGTGATCACTGAATGTACGTGGCTCTAAAAAAAAAATTAAAGTCCCCATTAAAAAAAATGCCTTCAGAGACCTTGGCTGCACAGTCAGCGGTCAAATGTTTCAATGCTTTATTGCTCCTGTCCCTGTTACAGGTACATGTGACAACGCTGCAGCAATGAGTAGAATTTTAAAGAGGAATTTGGAAGAAGTTGAGGGCTCCTCATCCTGTTCGTCTGTGCAGGAATCAGATGATGAAGTTTTTAGCGGTGACAGTGCTGACAGTGGTGATAGTGTCAATCCATCCACTTCTAATCATTTTGCCCGTAAGTACAAAAGCTGTATTTCAGTCTACCCTCTAAATCGCATTGTGTGGCTAAATCTCGGTGGCTTTAACTTTATCCGTGCACTAATATCTGTCCCTAAGTCTTTCATCATAAAGGAATTATTTGCCAAACATGATATAGTTTCAGTCAATTAAGTCCTCAGGAGCATGGTCCTATCCTTTGCTGTACAGTGATATTCTGAGAGATGCAGAGAAGGACAGGCAGGAAAGAGACTGAAAGTGAACAAATAGCAACTAGAAATGAGTTAAACAGATGTCTCTAGCCTCCAGAAATAGATCCACAGAAGTAATCTGATCAGATGAACTATATTGTCATCCCAACTCTTAGCAGAGACTTGTGGACTATTTGCAGTAGGACCAGGTATGATATACGTTCTTTCTCAAGGAAAGACAATCACATTCCTTTGCAAAGAAAAGAGCACAGATCAAACAATGTCATTGGCAGCCCTGAACTTTCTATAAGTGGTTTGGGATTACTTTATTTCCAGATTGGAGAAGGTATTTCCTGTAATTGACCTCGGGTTTATTGCATACGTTTATCCCAGGTACACCCAAACTGAGTGATTTATAAGGCACACTGACACTAGTAGAATCTCTGATTCTTCATAAATTTCACTGGGTTTTTAATTAGTTTGATAGTTCTTATTCAATGATTTATGAATCTTTAAATTATTTCTTTCCAAAAATTCTGATAAGGAAATTATTTTGTAATTGTCCCTATCTTTTTCGATTTACCTCTTTTCAGTTCCCATTAACTATTCAAAAAAAGAGACTCAGGGGCAGCTAGGAGTAGAGCACAGACCCTGGAGTCAGGAGGACCTGAGTTCAAATCCAGCCTCAGACACTCGACACACTAGCTGTGTGACCTTGGGCAAGTCACTTAACCTCAATTGCCCTGCCTTCCCCCCTCCAAAAAAACCAAAATATAAAAATGAAAAAGGAGACTGAAGCCCATTATATTCTTGTTTAGAAGTGTTGCAAGAATGGGAAAGCATTCTTACCTTTGCTTCAAAGAAAATTATCAAAACTATTTTTTTCAAAGAAAAATATCATAACTATTTTTAAGATCTCCTAAAATAGATCAGTCCTTTTGAGATCTGAGTAAGATTTTAGAAATACTAAATCACAGACTATAAGGGCTAACAGCAACCACACAAGTCAGTCCAATTTCCCCTTTTTCATGGTGATGAAATTGAGGCCCAGAAACATGAAGTGATTTGCTTAGTCGCACAGCTAATTAATGCCAGACTTAGAATTCAAAGCCAATACACTAACATCCCAACCTAGTGCTTTTTCCATTATTTTATGTGAGCATATATAAAGAGGATTTTTTGCCCTCATGTCTACTAGTTTTATTTCAAGAAGATATGTATCTAGGGTTAATTAAATTGACCAAAATAGTTGTTGATTTTTGGTCCCGACATAATTTCATGAGTAGGAGACGTGCAAACTCCCCTCATTAATTGCAGATAGGTATTGCTTTGCAATTTGTAGCCTGAGAGAGTTGCCTGGGACACTGAGAGGTTTAAGTGACTTGCCTGGAAGTATCAGAAACTGGACTTGAACTCAGTTCTCCTTTCTCCAAGCAGCCGAGTCCAATATGCTAAACTATGTCTCTTAATACATCAAGGGAAAAAAATAACAGAATATATGAATCAGAAAAAGGACAGAAATTTTATTTGTTGTTCACGACCTCTTTATTCAGCCCTTAAGAAGAATAATGGATAAAATTATTAGAATTATGTTTTCATTTTTTAGGATTTCTTAGACTTTCTAGTTTTTAAGTTACTCAAATGAAACAGAAGAATATAATTGTTTTTCATACACATGTCAAGGGAAGCAAGGTACAGGGAAGAAAGGAATGTAGTTATTTTGAAGACAAGTAGTTAAAATTGGTAAATTCATTATCATGCTTGTCAAAGTGCCTTTTGTTTCTGAAATATTTCTAACCATGCTTAGTTTCTAGCTAGTGACCCAGTGGATAAAGTGTTTGGGCCTTGAGTCAGGAAGACTCAATTTCCTGAGTTGAAATCTAACCTCAGACACTTACTAGCTGTGTGACCCTGGGCAAGTCACTTAATTTTGTTTGCCTCAGCTTCCTCATTTATAAAATCAGCTGGCGAAGGAAAGGGCAAACCACTCCAGTATCTTTGCCAAGAAAATCCCAAATGAGGTGACAGGAAGTCAATCAGGCCTGAAAAAATTGCTTAACACGTATCTATTCAATGACCCTCCTAATTTCTCAATTAGTAGCTCAGAGCTTCTGGCTACATTATAAATTAACTCCATTTGATAAAAAAAAAAATCAGTTGACTCTCATTGATTTTTATACACCTATGTATTCATAAAATAACAACAAAGCTCATTAACAACCTGGAAGAGCATAGGATTGGGAGGGAGGAATCATGTAGTTCTTTTAAGGATGAGCATCTGAATTAGTAAACTCATCTCCAGGTCTGGGGTATATCATGAGAGGAAAGCCCACGTTCACACAAAAGACATTTTTATTCTTTGGGATATTGTGTCCAGGCCTTGTCTAAACTTGTAAACTATATGCTTCTTGAAGGTAGAGACCATGTCCTATTCTTTGTATTCCTTCCAAATCTAGCAAAGGGCTTTGGATGCATAGTACATCCCTGGATAAATATTTGTTTTATGAATGAATAAATGAATTTTTAAAAAGTCTTTACATATAAATATCTCTGTCTCCTCTGCACCCCCAAATGAGGTAGCAGGCTATTCTTGTTCCAAAAGAGATTGCCCTGTTTACATTTTGAGCCCTCAAGAAAAATGTATTAAATACCCTTGCAGTGAGCCTCTTGGTTCAGTCTTCTTTCCTGAGACCCGTAAACACCACAGGGGCTGCTTGAGCAGTAAATGCACCTACCCAGAGGGATTTTTTTCCTGGCCCACTTGTCTTCCCACTTTTTCCCACTCCTCAAAAGCTATTCAGTGAGAAACCACCTCATTTAAATACTCGCATCAAAAAGGAAATCAAGCCACTACAGTGTTTTTCCAATCTCTGTGATGTTTCTGGGCCCTTCAAAATGCTTTCAGCTTGCTAGTGTCTATTCAATGATTCTTAATTTCTCAATTAGTAGTTCAAAGATGCTGGCTATGTTACAAATTGACTCCTTCGGCTAAAAATCAATTGCGGTCCTTCTGTATGCAAGACTCCCATTGATTTCTATAAAACAGTGCACTCACAAAATAACCGTAATGCTCATTTAATGACCAATAGGATTTACAGTCGTGGCAAAAGTTGCTTTCTAGTTGAGACCGATAGTGGGAGTGAGGGCTTAGTGCAGTTGCGACTATTACAGGTCAGCAATTTCTTCTGAGCAACCAAAAAATATTCCCTAGGTGTAGGGTGAATGATTTTATTACTTTTTAAAATAACTTTTAAAAAATAACTTTTATGCTATCTGGTTTGTGGATAAATGGTGGGCCCTCCCATCATAGTTAGCTCATTCTAAGGACTCACAATATATACATTACTACTCTTTGTTTCCCATGGCCAGAGGGGATATAGCAAAGGCCATTAAAGGAACAGCCATGATGCCGCACATTCTAATGAGGTTTTTCCAGCAGTGCTGCTAATGTACTTTTCTTTGCAAAATTTTGAGGTTTGTCGCGCAACATTTGCTGATACTTACATAAAAAGGTACATTACTATGCGTCATTGAATTCCTTATAATTGAGTGTGCTGGGGAGCATGGCTTGAGATGAAGGGAGGGTGGAAAGGGTTGGTGAAACCTGGGATCTGGGGGAGAATTTTTATGGGTCAGGAACTTTTTTGAATCAATGTCCCAGATGAGCTGAGAGGTGCCATGGGAGGCTATGCTTGACTTAATTAATTATGGTACAGTGTTGGGCAAGTTGGAACAAGATTTGGGAGAGGAAGAAAGCATGTTACACTTTTTTTTCTGAGCTGATTTAATATATTGTACTAGAAGAGGACATTAGCAAAATTACCAAAAACCTTGTTATTGAATCACAGAATACAACAGCTAGAAGGAGCCTTAGATATCACCTAATGCAGCTTCTTCATTTTACAAATATGGAAACTGAGACTTATCTTGCTGCTGTCAAAGTAATGTTTAAGAGCCATGTTTCTTGATTTCAGTGTTCTACACAATGGGAGTTCCTAATATAAGTGATTGTTTCCTTTCATTATGCTGAGAACTGAGGGTTCAGTTACTAGTTTAAGGAGTCTGAATACTAAAAGCAAAAAATACAATTCAAAGAGGCTCTTCTACAAATAGAAATACTGGGTCCACCTTTAAGAGAAAGAGGTTAGCCTTTTTTTTTCTTTCTGTATTCCAGTAAAAGATTTAGGCATTCAGCATCTCCTGGATGTGTGACAGGGCAGTTTACAGACAGAAACTCAGTGAGGGAAATGAAACTGCAGGAAGAGAATTCAATTTGGCTATAAAGGCACAATCTTGACTGATTCTCCTTTTTTGACTATGAGAGACAGCAGGGATTTATGGATTCCTGGATATATCACTGGCATTGATTGAAATTTCTTACAGCAAACATAATCGTTTTACATTTTTATGAAAAAAATGAGTTTGTTTTTGTCAACATATAATGTTATTTGAAATAATGTGATAATGCTTTGGTAACAAGAAGGTGAAGGGGTTTGTGTTGTGAATTCTATAGCATTCAACAAATAGGATTTTATTTTATCCACTTTATATCTAAAGCCCTTGTACTTTCCAGTTATGCCAGAGGGGGAAAAGGTCAGCCAGCATACATGAGGGAAAAATGTCTCCTTCTCTTCTTCTTTAGGTTTCTATCACTCGGATTCCTGGACTGTACGTCCTTTGTTGTGTAATTCAGAGTTGAATGCCCCTCCTCATCCCCACACGCAGCAGAGATTTTGTTGCCCAAATAGGGCTCTCTCAGTTACTGATACTGACTGAAAGCAAAAATTACATTTTGAAGAATTTTGAAGAGTTGGCTCCGTAAAGAGGCTTGTTTCTGTCAACTAGCTTTCTGTGCACTTTTATGCACTTTTATTTTTAACACTGTGAATTTGGATTTGGCTTTAGGTTTAAAAGTAGCCTTTGAATGACTATCAAGTCAAATAAAATTAAGTCTTCATCACACTGTACCAGATTATAATGCTTATAACTAATATTTCGATAAGCACCTACCATGAGGAAATAACCATAAAGACATTAAAGGTTATATTAACACTATTGTTTCTCACATGGATTTTAGAGACTTGGCTTCTATTAGCACAGCCCCCTAACACATCATCAGAAAAGCTCCAGTTCCCATATCTATTATTTACTCAGGGTTCCTATAGGTGGAATTGATATTATGGCTGTATTTCATCAAGTGTCCATGACTTAAAATTGCTATTAAATATTAATCTTAAAATTTTTGCATTAGTGATTCTGAGTATTTTCATCTGACAGCTTAATCTATTTAGAAATAAACCTTAGAGATTTTTCATCTTATAAACTCCTAGAGAGAGAATCAAATTGCTATTTTCAGTTAGACTGGTGTTGGCTGTAGGCAATAAGTGCCCCTCTCATCTGTGAGATGTGTTAGTTCAGTCAGTTAATAAGTATTTATTAAGCACCAACTATATGTCAGGTTTTACACTATGTATTGGGGATAAGGCAAAAGGCAAGAAGCAGAAGAAAGCCTCTGCTCTCAGTGAGCTCACAGGCTAACAGAGGAGAAAACATGAAATCAACTGTCTACAAACATGATATATACAGGATAAAGAATAGTGAATGAACTTCAGTAATTAAAATGCCAGTAATAATTCTCAACCTGAGGTTTGAATTTCATTGAGTTTTATGTAGTGTTGTTGTTGATGATGATGACTATGATGAAGTTATAAGGGCCCTAAGCAAATACTCTGATGACTTTCAAGAGAATTTAAAATCCATGGAGGAAATCAAGCAATCTGATGCTTTCTGACAGCTTGGAGAGCGTGTACACTGTTTGTGGGCGTGTGTGTATAAAAGAAACTCAAGCAGGCCTAGCTAAAAGAGGACTAGACTGTATTGCTTTTAAATTCCCTTCAACATTTAACCCTTTCACTACAGGTATCGTAGCATATTTCTGTGCCCCCAAAATGTCATTTTATTTTTATCCCAGTAATTTTGAGAGAAATCAGATGTATTTCAGTACTTAGGAGCCTTTTGCACCATATGCTCTGTGCATTCAGCTACAGTGAACTGGCTGAAATTAGAATAACTAAATCACAAAAAATCTACTGAATTCCAGTGGGATTTAGGCTAAAGTTAAAATTATTGGGTTAAGAAATGAATAAAGGAAGATACTAATCTTCTACTACAACAAAAAAAAAGGCCAAAAAATAGGAATGGCAATACAAACCTATACATTAAAAGATATCTGGCATTTAATTTTAGCAAGGCATTTAATTTCCAGAATAGAAAACTATTTCCCATAAGTAAAAGTTGAAACAAAATCTCAATACTCACGTGTTTCTAATGTTTAACGACAGTGGAACATCACTTGCTAAAGCTATTAAAAGAATAAAGTTTATCTTCCTTTTACTTTTGATTGATGTCATTTGTATTTCTGGGAATTACAATGGAAAATTTATTTAACTTAATTTATGTAAAAAGCTGATAGGTCATTTCAAAAGCCTCAGTGAATTTCTACAATGGTTTCTAATTAGTAAGGCTAGCATTATAATAATACTCCAGGCATAAGTCCCTTTCTTTTTTTAACCTCAAATAATTTAAGAGCTTTTCAAAAGTCATTAGTGAGATTGCTAGGAAACCTAGGTTATTTTTGACTGAGATGAAAAAGTAGGCCTCTATATGACATTGGGGGTCCTGAGTTCCATATCCTATTCGATATAATTGCATCATAATTAAAAGATGATGATTTGTATAGTCTAGGCATATGGCATAAACAGTGTGTATATTGTGTGTATGTGTGCATACACACACACATATACACAAAACTTTTAATTTATAAAAAATTTTATGTATAGCTGTGTTTAGATTTTCCCAGTGACAAAATATCAAATTATAATAAATGTTTTCTTTTCTCCTGACATCTGCTCTAGTACCTGCAATTTTTAATTTCTTGATTTTTATGCATGTTAAATCTTAATCATAGTGTCAGCGGTGCTTTAAACACCAAGGAAGGGGTCAATGAGTTTAATATTTAAGATTCTTCACTTGGAGGAAAGATGAATTTTTTTTTGTGAAAGTCTTCTAATTTTTCAATCAGAAAGCACCATCCTAATTGGTAATTTCCCAGCAGATGCTGTCCATTATACTATTGCTATGTCAGAACTGACTTTCTGCTTTTTTGTGGTTTCCATGACAACCATAATTTTGGCCTGGAGAGAGTTGTAGGCTTCTCAGAGGCACATCCATTTTCCTTGTAAAAAGAAATGTTTACTCATCAAAAGAATTGATTAGACTGACCTCCATGTTGGTCACTAATCGGTTCTATAATTAGAGGGTCCCTCTGAGTTCAAGATTACATGAAGCAAACATTTTAACCTCTGTTAGATTGTTTGGACCAGACATTTTCTCATAATCAATATAAAAACAAGATAATGTTAGAAGGCAGACAGCAACCTGACTGAAAGTGTATTCATGGACATGATAAGGAGGATTTTCTACTTTAAAACTCCCATCTACAAGACTGAAATAATGTTTTGAAACAAGTTTTGATGAAATGCTTTAAAGAAAAAATTAGATGAAAAAAGGTACAAATGTGGCCTACATGAGCATTAATGTTTTCATCATTATATTCAAAAGCCCACACCTTTACAGGTAGAGTATGGAGATAGCAAATAATGTGAAATTACTTCCCAGACATTTGGTCACAGTGTTGTTTCTACCTTGGTCATTGACCTTATCTTCCCCTTCCCCCGCTAACCCCCCGACTTCAACCTCTGGGGTGTTAGGCTGTCATAGGTGAGCTTTTGCCTTTTATTGCTGACAACCAAACCTCCATATCACTTCTAGGCTATTTCCATACCTTTCTACCCTGTCAACCCTCTTTCCAGCTTTCCTTTATGTGTAGCATTCCTCCATTAAAATGTTAATACACTGGGTACTGGAAAAGGCCTCCTGTAGAAAGTAGGATTTGAGTGCAACCTTAAAGGAATTGTTTGTGCATATTGAATGCTAAATAAATATTTGTCAAATAATTGACTGACTGAATGAAAATGAATCAAGAATTCAGAATGTATTCTCACTTCTCCTGTACCAAGTCCCACTCTGATGCAACTGAATGGAAGGGAGGTAACCTTGGCAAATTAAAAGGTATACCAGTGGAGAACAAAATCTGGCAGATTCTACCATGCAGGAAGGCTTTGAGTATGGCACCTGGAACAAACTATATCTTTCCCAAAGTCCAGGATAGCTTAGTATAGAGAGTCACTAGTAGATTGGACATGGTGATGAATTATTTGACTACGTTAATTAATTAGTGAAATAAAGAAAACCCCTCCCTACTGGGCAACTCCCTCCCTTCCACTTCTGTAATGGCAAAGGCAGAGTGGCGGAAAAGGAAGCACAGGGTGCTAAGAATCACAGTTTTCAGACTATCAACATCCTTAGCTATTGCTCTTCTCAAGTGTGGGAGCCTTGTCCAATAGTGACGTACTAGATGAACCAAACTACATCAATCTTTATAACCTTAGTATAAATAAAACCAGAAGTAAAAAGAAAGTTATCTCAGTAAGGGAGGGTGGTTCACAGGTTCTCCATGGAGAAGGAAACAAAGGAGGTCAGAGAGTTGATATCGCAGCAATTATTAAACATACAAAGGCAACAGGAAACATCATTTCATGAAACATTTGGTCACCTCATATTGTAACACTCATAAAACTGCTATGAAAATAACAGAAGCTTCTATTCCAACATCAGCATGAGAGGAGGAGGTGAAAAATTCTCTAAGGAACGCAATTAGACCCTGTTATTTAAATCAATCTTTATTTTTATACTCAAGGACTTAAATGTAAAGGAGGGAATAAGCACATATGGTGAAAAGAATTATGGATGATATGATTCAGGAGTAAAGGATAGAGATGCCAAACATTTGTAGACTATTCATTATGAAGAAAATAATCAGAAGTCACTGAACAGGGTGATCACCCAATACAACACACAAATTAAATTGATCATATTTTAATAGATGGAAAAGACTAGCTCCTGATGAGGGCATTATTATGGCGAGTTGCTGATTAGTGCAAATAATGAATCCCCTGAAGCAGTCACATAGATTTGAATCTGAACTATTAGTAGTTATAATTATGTAAAATATAGTGATTGGTTCTAGCCCAGTGGAAATAAGCAGTCTGAATTCAAATAATGCAGCTACTCTGGGATTCATTATTCGTACCAATTGAGACCCAGGTTACTGAATTAGCTACTTGGGTAAAGTCAGCCTACTAATGAATGAAAGCAATCAAAATGAATACAAAGCTAGAACAGAACTACAAAACAGAAAAATAAGAAAAAATATAGTGTGCTATTAAAACAATTCCAACTTTATCTATTAAATAAGTTATTGATTAAAATGTTGAAAAAAGACAGTTGACATTTCCCAAGGAGAGAAATATGGCAGCCAAGGGCAACACTGATTTAGAATATAAATTCATATGTAAAATCTTACAGAGAAGGATTGTGGAAGATAATGAGCAGTATCACCTCTTAAGATAGCAAGAAGTAACCAAGGAAAAAGTAGTTTAAAGAAAACTTAGAAGAGACCCAACTAAGAAAAGAATCATTTCAAAGGAATTTAAGGATGAAACTGTAAGAAAGATTATAATAAGAAAGGAGAAAAAGTCTTGAAAAAAATATAACAAATTATTTTCACCATCAAGGATGATGGAGCTACCACATTTGTTCTCTACCATGCTGTATGTACTAATCAATCAATCAATAAATTACTCATTTATTCATTTGTTTCTCCTTCTTTCCTTCCCTCCTTCCTTCCCATCTTCCTTCTTTTCTTTTCTTTCTTTTTCTTTCCTTCCTTTCTTCCTTCCTTCTTTCCTTCCTTCTCTTCTTTCTTTCTTTCTTTCTTTCTTTCTTTCTTTCTTTCTTTCTTTCTTTCTTTCTTTCTTTCTTTCTTTCTTTCTTTCTTTCTTCTCCAAGGAGCTATTACTCACTGCCAACTCCAAGGGGTATGGGATCAATTAATTGGAAGGTGAGAAGATGGGTCTCATCCTACTCTAGTTAGTTGTGGACTTTTCTCCAACACAATTATTCCACCTCCCTTCAAAACTCCTCAACTCCCCCTGCCTCCCACTTCTGGCCTCCTATGTGGTTGCCTTGGGTGTGGCTATAACCCAAGCCAGGGGTGGAGAACCTGTGATCTCAAGGCCACATGTGGCCCTCTAGACCCTCAAGTATAGCCCTTTGACAAGGATTTGTTCTGTGAAATTTGGATTCAGTCAAAGGGCTGCACTTGAGGACCTAGAGGGCCACGCATGGCCTCAAGGCTGCAGGTTTCTTGCCCCTGAGTCCAAGGACCTGCAGCAGTTATGCCAAAAAATCTTCTGCCCCTCCTCCTTCTAGGACCCCACAGCAATGCGCCATATGCTTCAGGGCAGTTACCAATGAGTAATGCCACTTCCCTCGCCCCCAACCTCACACACACATGGGATCAAAAAGCCTGGACAGGTTGCAATATAAATTCTCCCCCGTCCCTCCTCCTCAAACCTATTCTTCCAAACCTCCCTATTTATGTTGAGGCACCATTATTCCTTTAACCTCCCAGGTTCTTATTGACTTTTCACTCAACTGAAGCTGTTCTATCTAAAATTACCAGTGAACTCTTAATTGCCAAATCTGGTGGCCTTTTCCCAATTCTCATTCTTCTTGATTTTGTTTCAGCATTTAATCCTGTTGACCATCTTATCCTTCTGGATATTTATTCTCCCTTTTCTGGGCTGTCCTGACCCTGTTCTCTCTCTTGGTTTGCCTCCAAACTTCTTCATCTCCTTTCCTACATCAGCATCTACATGCTCACCTACCCCAACCACAGATACTCCTCAAAGTACCATCTCAGGCAGTCTTCTTTCTTATATAATTGCTTTTACTTGAGACTTCATCACCTTCCATGGGTTTAATTATTATCTCTATGTAAATGACTCACAGATCTATCAATCTGTCTATCTATCTATCTATCTATCTATCTATCTATCTATCTATCTATCTATCATCTCCTTAATCTCTCTTTTGAACTCCAGTACCATACTACCGACTTCCTGTTGGATAATTCAAATGTGATGGCCTAAGTGCTTTTATTCTATAGCTATCTGAAAAGCAGCATGTACGAAACAAAATTCATTACCTTTCCCTCAAAATCAATAGCATGTAAACATATAACATGTACAGTAGTACATGAATAGAATTTTAAAATAAGTCAATGTACATATAATGGAGCAGTGTGCTCATTTATTTTATTTTTACTGATGGAGTACAAAATAAAAAAAAAAGTTTTTGAGACTATAGTTATAGTGGATATGCAAACAGCTAGATTAGATCAAGTGTACAAAGAGGAGGTTGGTGCTAGAAGGCGTTCAATTATCAAGGTTTTTAAGGAGAGGCTATGAAATGAGCTACCTTATTATCAATCCTCTTCCAAAAGAAAGGTGACTGAAAGAATTTCCTTGACTATTTACCAATATGTCTCATTTCTTATCTGTATGAAATCTTCATCGAAATAATCTATCTATGCATCAAGGACATACTTGATGAGAAAATTAAAAGGGAACAGGAAGAGTTTCACCAATGATGTTCTGCTACAGACTGCCACATCTCCACTATCACAAAAATGATTAAAAAGATGCACAGGATACAAGACCCCAATATACTTATTATTTGTTGATTCTTCAGTAGAACAGAATGCTAACTTATAGGGTCTCTAATAAATAAATTAAATATATATGTTTAAAATCTTGGGTGATATATATGGACATATATTATGTACATATACTATTTACACATACATATGCATATATGTGTATATGTATGTTTGTATGTGTATGTATAAATACATACATATATTATCATAGATATTCAAAGTTAGAATGGATCTCTGTGGCCACCTAGTCCAACCCATATTATATGTTGATATGTATGTGTATGTTTATGTGAATGTGTAATAGATGGGATCTATAATACAAGTACCCTGCATGTAGGATGTATAATGGGAGCTGTTGAATGGAGGACTTGTGGGTGGAGGGAAGGGGAAACTAGCGTGAGGCAGCCTTCCAATTTTTCAACTTTACTGCAAGTGAGGCTGGTCCCCTTTGAGATCATGTTGTCTCAAGGACTCTTCCATGTTAGGTCTAAGTGTACATAAATTACAGCATCTGCTTATATGGCTTTCTGTTTTGGAGGGACTTGTAGTTGCCTAGGGAATATGGCTATGATACATCTTTCTTGCTTCTGAAAATTTTATGTAGGAATTCCCTTCATGCTTCAGTCCAAGGCCAAAGCATAGATACTATCTCCCATCTCTTTAAAGGAATCAAAAACTCTTCCCAAATCTCAACCTACTGCTGTCATTAATAATATGAGACATGGATTTGGAAGTTCTCTGGTTTTCTTTTACATAAAGGAGGGAATAGAGTCAAAATTAATAACAATGATCATAAGTAATTCTGGAGCAAACTGCTTGTAATGAAACCAACTGAACTGCCTGTGATAAGGGATAAAATCAGCTCTTTCCCCTAGGCTCCGCCTCTGTCCCAGAGGAGGGGAATGGGGGCAGAAAGAGATATCTGCCAGTTTAAGGAAGATGCAAGCCTAGAGATAAGTCCTCTTTCTTAATAGGAGTAGAGAGGCAAGAAGTGAAAATATCTCCACATGCTAGTTTGGCCAGATTGTCCTATCATTTCTCAGCCTGGGAAAAGGCTACTCCTCCTTTTTTGACTTCCACTGTCAACAAGCAGAAAAATTCTGAAGGAAGGAGGAGCTGGGCAGCTGTTATCCTGAGATAAGATGCTCAATTCAGTTCTGCCTATTGTCCTTCCTCCTTCATTCCTTCAGATGTGCAAGGTGCAAAATCTTCTGGCTTCCTCTTCCCCAAAATTTCCAAATCCAAATTTATTTTCTTCAGTATTTTTTGGGGTCTCCTTTAGCAAGTTGTTGACTCATTTTTCATGATTTTCTTGCATCACTCTCATTTCTCTTCCCAATTTTTCCTCTACTTCTCTTACTTGATTTGCAAAATCCTTTTTGAGCTCTTCCATCACCTGAGACCAATTCATATTTTTCTTGGAGGCTTTGGATATAGGAGGTTTGTTGTCTTCTTCTGAGTATATGTTTTGATCCTCCTTGACCAAAGTAAGTTTCTATGGTCAGAGTTTTTTTCTGTTGTTTGCTCATTTTCCTGGCCTTTTAGTTGACTTTTTAACTTTTTGTTAAGGTAGGGATCTGCTTCCAGTGTAGAAGGTGGACTGTCCCAAGCTTCAGGGGTTTTGTGTGGCTGTTTTTAGAGATACTTCTAGGGACCTGTAAGTTTTCAGTTGGTGTATACTCTTCTCCTGGCCTGTGCTCTAGTCTGTGAGTGACCATAAGCACACTTTTCTGCCTTGGAACTGTGAGTAGGGTTTCCTCTCCACTGCTGCCACAAGCTCTGCCATGCCAGTGCTCCTCCTTGCCCCAGGGCTGCCACCCGGGATTGCGTCCCAGATCCGAGTATGGGCAAAGCAACAGAGTCCTGCCTCAGTACCAGCAAAGAGAACCCTGTAATCTCCTTCTTACTGGTTGTTTGAACCCCTTACCATCTGTGGGCTGAGAGCTGCAGAAGCAGCTGCTGCTGTTACTGATTCTCCCAAGGCCTGCTCCTGGTTTGATGGGGCAGGAGCTGGACTGTGCTCCTCTCTCACCCAGGTCCAAGAGACTTTTCTTAATTGACCTTCTAAGTTCTCTTTGGCATTTGTGGTTTGAAAAGTCTGGAAACTGCCACAGCTGCCAGTGATTCAGTTCCCTGAGACCTGCTCCAGCTTTGTGCTGGCACAGCCTGAAGGTGAACTGTGCTCCTCTCTTGGCCTGATGCAACAGACCTTTCCTCTCTACCTTCCAGGCTGTCTTGGGCTAGAAATTTGTTTCATTCTGTCTTTTTGTGGGTTCTGCTGCTCTAGAATTTGTTTTGGAATCATTTTTACTTATATTTGGAGGGACTTGGGGGAGAGCTTGGGTGAATTCTTGCTTTTACTCTGCCATCTTCCAAATCCAAGTTTAAAAGAGGTCACTCAAATCTGTAGCCCATATCTCTATGGCAGTGTTCTCTGGGGCCCAGGGTTACACATATGAAGATTCCAAGTTAAGCATGAAACAACAGTAGGATTGAAAAAGTGACTCACAGACTTTAATAACAGCAATATCAATAGATCAGAATTTGATAGTTGGAATTAAGAACATTGAATTTTTAAAAGCAGTAACATTTAAAAAGTATTTCCTAATATTGTATAACAAAAAATGTCTAAATGTTGAAAAAGTTCTCTTGTGGAAATAACATATGTATGTCAAATTCTTGGAGTATCTTTGTTTCTGAAGTGATTTTTTAAAAATCCCAAATCTTTCAGGCTATCATCATATCTCTCTGGTATTTTGTGCATTATTGGACTTTAAAAATCCAAATGCTAAGGGGAAATTAAAAGTCTCTCTATTAAAAATAAAGTGAGAATGTTTATTAAAGTTACAAGGAAGGCTTTAATAAAATACACAAAAAGTGTCCCATTAGCTAGCACCCCCAGTCCCACACAAATGTACCTACCACTCGAAGAATCAATATTGAGATATATCCAGTACCTAGCACATAGTAGGCAAATGCTTGTTGTTTGATTGAATGATTGATTGATGCTTTGCTACAGATTATATAGATAGACGTGATGTCTAACAAATCAGAACTATTGAAAAGTGAAATGAGTTGCCCCAAGAGGTAGTGGTCTCCCTTCACTGATCACTTTCAAACAAAGACTAAGTGACCACTTGTCAGGTATGATAATGAAGGATTTTGGTTTAGGTATGAGTTGAACTAGATGGCCATCGGGTCTCTTCCAACTATGAGATTCTGTGATATTCCATTGAAGGATGGTACTACTTGCACAAATCAATAACAGTAATGGAAATAAAAGACGCCTGATAAATTTTTCAAGCTTAGACCACATGCATTTGCTGGTGCATGTTCAATCATGCATAAAAGGCTATCATCTAATACAAAATGGTATATAATTAACTGGGAAAATAAGTGGTAAAAAGAATACTATAGGCAACTTTGAACTCAGGACACTACGTTATTAGATGTCCCACGGAAAGTTACTTCGGAGTTGTTATATGCTGATGACTGAATTCTTTAAAAAGAATTCGCACAAACAGATCAGCAATTACAAGCCCCTTTGTATTGTAAGCAGGGTTTCAAAAACGCCTGGTAAGCCGAGATATAACCGAGCACTAGCTTGAAGCAGGAATAGTGTACATTCACATAAAGATTTTCAACAATTCATAACTGACAGTGGATTTTGGTTAAGCCAACAATGCTAACTTCAAAGCATTGACCTTTCTAGGCTCTCTTTTATTCTCAGAAATCTATGTTCATCCTCCAGAGCAAACCATACTGACTCCTCTGTAATTTCTACACCTGAGAAAAGCGGGCTCTATGTCACTTGAAGTGAATGTTTGAAATTGGGCAGGGGTGAAGAAGAGGAGGGACTATAGAGGGGAAGGTGGGAAGAAATAAAGTGAGGAGGCAGGATGCCATCCATATAATTTCTTTTTCACGAGGTGTACTGGGAAGATTTGCCTTAAAAGGCCCGGCTTATGGATGATGGCTTTTTTTTTTTTGCTTTTTTTTTTTTTTGCAGGGGAGAAGGACGGGCAGTTGGGGTTAAGTGACTTGCCCATGGTCACACAGCTAGTGAATGTGTCAAGTGTCTGATGCCGCATTTGAACTCAGGTCCTCCTGACTCCAGGGCCGGTGCTCTACTCACTGCGCCACCTCGCTGCCCCGAAAAGGCCCTACTTATGGATAAAATATCTCTCTTCTAAATTTCTCCAACCAGAATGATACACAAACCATGAAATAAAAGGAATAGCCCCATGTCCATTGCTGGAGATGACTTCCATGATTGTTCCAGTTTCTGGTGGACAAGTGTCTATACAGACAAAGTTAATATAACATATTTTTCATTGATTTGTGCCTTTTTTTGTTGTCAAGAGTTAAAGTAGACTCTTTCATTTGGTTAGAAAGGCTTTGAAATGTTGAAATCTCCTATACAAGATAAAAATTAATTTCACCCAGCATATGTTTAACCTTGACCTCTTCAAGTCACACCATATGCAATTAGTTTCTTTCCGTGTATAGTAGCAATATTTATTAGAATTTATTTAATGATTCAAAGCTCAGGACCATGACCAACCATCTTTGGTTATTTGAGGGAGTAGAACAGAAGCGGGTTTTTTTGTTTCATTTTCCTAAATTTAATGTTTCTTAAGGAAATTTTATGAGTTTGCAAATCACTGCACAAAATAATTCCTCTGACATGAATACTGATGTTTGTTGTTTTTCTACTCATGACTATCCTATCTTATCCTATCCTATACTCTTATCTTAGCATTTCAAAAAAAAATTACTCTTTCTCTCTGTAAATGTGCTGTAGATTTCTTTCATAACATAAACTGTCCTCCATGCCAATCCAGTGCTTTATTGTGGCATAAAAGTCCCTCTGAGTTCTCAAAGACTTTGGCAGGAAGTTTAATCTCTCAAAAGACTATCAATTTGTGTGTGCGTGTCTATGTGTAAGCACAATATATTATATATGACATAATTTATATAGTATATATAATTATATTCATACAATGTATATATAACTACGTGTGTGTATACATATTCTTTCTTCTGTGAATCATTTCAGATGAGAGTGAGGTGCAAGCATTACCTGACATCCCCCCACACACATTTTCCACTACACTGTAAAATCTTTTCCTTGTGTGCTTCTTTTATGTGAGATAATTTTCCCCCTTTATTCTTGTCCCTTCCCCTTCTCATGGTGCATCTCTCTTTCTCATCCCTTCATTTTTTTTGAGATCATCCCAATATAATCCACTCATATCTATGCCCTTTGACTTTGTAGACTCCTTCTAATTGCTCTAATAATGATAAAGTTCTTAAGAGTTACACATATCATCTTTCCAAATAGTAATATTCACAGTTTTACCTTATTATTCTCTTATGATTTCTCTTTCATGTTTGCCTTTTTATGCTGCACTTGAGCCTTGTGTTTAAATATCAGAGTTTCTATTCAGCTCTGGTCTTTTCATCAAGAATGCTTGAAAAGTCCTCTATTTCGTTAAAATGTCCATTTTTCCTTGAAAGATTATATTGAGTTTTACTGGGGAAATTTTTCTTGGTTGTAATCCTAATTCCTTTACTTTCTGGAATATCATATTCCAAGCCCTCTGCTCCTTTAACATGGAATCTGCTCAATCTTGTATGATCCTGACTGGCTGCATAATATTTAAATGGCTTCTTTCTGGTTGCTTGCAATATTTTCTCCTTGACCTGGGAGCTCTGAAATTTGGCTATAATATTTCTGGAAGTTTTCATTTTGGAATCTTTTTCAGGAGAAGGTCTGTGATTCCTTCCAATTTATACTTTACCATCTAGTTCTAAGATATCAAGGCAATTTTCCTTTACAATTTCTTGAAATTTGATGTCTATGCTCTTTTTTTGATCATAGCTTTCAAGTTGTCCAATAATTCTCAAGGTATCTTCTCTCAATCAATTTTCCAGGTCAGTTGTTTTTCCCAATGAGATATTTCACAGTTTCTTCTGTTTTTCCATTCTTTTGACTTTGTTTTATTGTTTTCTTGTTTTATTGTTTCTTAATGTTTCATGGAGCTGTTAGCTTCCATTCGCCTGTTAGCTTCCAATTCACCTGATTCTAAATTTTAAAGAATTATTTTCTTCAGTGAGCTTTTATGCCTGTTTTCCCATTTGTCCAATTCTGCTTTTTAAGGAGTTCTTCAGTGAATTTTTGTGCCTCTTCTATCTTTTGGACAATTCTATTTTTAAAGATGTTATTTTTTCAGTATTTTTTGTGCCTCTTTTACCAAGCTATTAATCCTCTTTTCATGATTTTCCTGTATCACTCATGTTTTTCTCCACCACTCCCATTTCCTTCTTTAACTCTTATAGAATTTCCTTTTGGGCTTGTGTCCAATTCATATTTTTCTCTTTGAGGTTTTGTTTGTAACTTTTTCATATTGTTGTTTTCCTCTGAGTTTGTGTCTTAATCTTCCCTGTCACCATAGAATTTCTTTGTGGTCAAGTTCTTTTTGGTTGTTGTTGTTATTTTCTCATTTTTTCCAGATGATTTCTTAATTTTGAACTTTATATTAAAGTTGTATCAGGGTGGGGAGGAGTGTTTGAAGTTTCATATTGCTGTTTTCATAGTTAGCTCTGGGGTCTGCAAGTTTTCAGTGCTTTTAAGGTGGTGTGATCTGGAGAGAGCTGTGTTCACTCCCCTGGTCTGTGTTCTGGTCTTTACCCAGCAAGGGTCCCTTATTTCTTGCATCTTCAAGTGCTAGATCTCCTCTTGGCCTTTGAACTGTGACCAGGTGCCCTGTTCCACTGCAGCCACAAGAGCTAGCATTCTCTTCCCTGGAACATATCTGGGCTGAGAGTTTCTGAAGCTGTCATTGCTAATGTTGTAGCCTCCTCCAAGGCCCACAGCTGGTATTGTTATCACGTGTGCTCTGGCCCAGCCTGTACCTTTCCTGCCAACCTTCTATGTTGTCTTAGGATAGAAAAGTGTCTCTCCAACCTTTTATTGGCTACATTGCTTCAACATTTGATTTGATGTATTATTTTAAAGTTGTTTGGAGAGGAATGTTGGGAGAGTTCTGCAGGTTTGCTGTCTCTCCTCTGTTATCTTGGGTCCCATAGTAAGTGATTAATAAACGTGTATTGATTAATTGAAATTTGGTAAGAGCCTCCAAGTTAATATTTACCAATTTCATTGTCAGAATGGGCACAATGAAGGATGATGAAAACTTGTTTGGAAAAATGGCTCAGGATCAAGGAAAGAAAGAAGCCAAAGGCTCTTAGAGCACAATGAAGCCTCATGTGTATATACCACTAATACTTTCTTCAAGAAGAGCTTCAGAAAAGGCTGAATTTTTAAAATACTGAGCCAAGCCACAGAGGGGAAAAATGAAATCAAGTACATCTTAAGGGAAATTAACTGTTAACAAGTTGGTTATAGATATGTCAGTCATTTTAAAATTGACTGTACGTAGAAAGATCATGACCTGGTTAGAGCGGAATTCAGAGTGAACATCAAATAAAAGAAGGAAATAAGCATGTATTAAGCACCTACTATGTGCCAGGCACTGTGCTAAACACTTCCCAAATATCTCACATGATTCTCCCAACAACCCTGGCAGGAGGGGGGCAGTAGACACTGTTATTATCCTCATTTTACAGTTGAAACTGAAGCAAAGATTAAGTGACTTGCTCAGGGTCACACTGCTAGTAAGTGTGTGAGGACACATTTGAACTCAGGTCTTCCTGACTCCAAGCTCAGTGCTCTATCTACTATGCCACATGGCTAACTCTAATGAGAAAAAAAAATAAAGATGAGAAGAGAACAATGCGTATGATTTAATCCAACCTAGGTAAAAAAACTGTCCACTCAAAAAAAAGAAGGGGAGGGAGAGATAGAAAAAACAAAAAAAAATTTACTTTACTGGTATTTCTTAAGGAAATTTAATTGTAGAAAACAGACACACCAGAATAATAATGAATTAATAATCTTAGAAAGAAGAGAAATGTGACCATCAAGGCCAACATTGTTTTAGGGTATGATTTCATCAACAAAATGTTATAGAAGAGTGGAAATATAGAAGAATGGAAATTGGTTGGTGACATTGTCTCACAAAATGGCGCAAAGAAATCAAAGACAAAATGAATCTTGAGAGATCTTGCTAGGAGACCTGGCTAATAATCCAAGTAGTCTGTAGAGCATTTATAGCAAAACTACAGTTTGAGGAAGCACAGTATCTACAAAATGGAACAGACTGGCTTAGTCATATTTTTCCATCAACCAAAATAGGCCTTTGTCACATTGGTAAACTTTCATCTCTACACCCGATAAAGTAGTAAAAAAGATGAAGAAGGGAAGTGGAGCATGACCTAACCCAATAATTACAGATGGAATCTGTCCTGAAGATGAAAGAATTTTAAATGTACCCAATGATTGATTCTTAAGATATCTCAAGGGAGGGAAGATTGTGCAAGCATGGGGGTGGGGAAGGAACATCATAGTGCTCTTACCAAGTAAAGACAGCTAAGAAGACACTAGCATCTATGAATACATTTTACTCATTTTCTCAAATCCATAAAATCTTCGTGATGATTTTATATGTATGCGTTGCTGGCATCCTAGATGGATACCTGAGAAGGTAATAGGCAAACTGTTTCAGGCCATTTTATGCAATAGACTATATTTTTTATGGCCACAGAACTAAGAAGGTATAAAGAATGAGACAGAATCATAGATTTAGAAACTAAGAGTGACTTTAGAAGTCATGGAGGCTCCCTTTGTGTTTTTTATCTTTTGATTTAAAAAAAAAACGTAGTGGACTTAGCAGAGCAAAATGTAGCCTTGACAGCTCTCCTCAGACAAGCTGTCTCTTATGTGCACATCAGAATCATACAAGACTCCATGACAGATGTGCCTGCAGAGACAACTTTGTTCAGTGAGGCCAGGAGTATTGGCATCAAGTAAGGTCTTAAGCAAGGAGGTAGCTATGTTCACCATGGCACTTTTCTCTCACAAAGAGTCAGTGACTGCATCTTGAGTCTAGAATAAAATACAAGTTCTTAGTGTAGCCTTTGAAGTCCTTTACAATCTGGCTAAAGCCTATCTACCTTTCTAGATTCATTACATATAACCTCCTCCTTATTCTGCATTCTGTGGTCCAATCATCCTTACTGTTTTCTGTACATGGCACTCCATTTCTTATCTCCATCCCTCTGCATGGGCTGTCCCCCAAGGCTGAAATGCAATTCCTCCTCACTTCTACCTCTTGGTTTCCCTAACTCCTATCAAATCTGAGTCAAGTTACCTTCCTTTGCAAGTCTTTCCCTTACCCTCCCAGCTCCAAGTAATCCCAGGCCCTTGAAATGACTATGCATTTTGTTGTATTCTGTCTTTGTTAATATGAGCATATGTCTCCTGATGAAATGTATACTATTTAAGGGCAGGGACTATTTTGGAGGTCTGTCATTATCATGGAAGATATATAATGTCTGAAGTCAAAAACAAATGAGGATTTCCTGTTGTTGGAATGCTCCCCTCCAAATGTACCAATTTGTAGAAGACTAAATACTAATTATATGAAGCCCTCAAAGTACTTTATATCTTCCTGAGAGAAAGAGATTAGCCTAACTAGACCCATCGAAAAACAAAATGGATGGAAAATATATAAATGCCCACATTCTGAAATGTAGCTAGAAAGATAGTCCATCAGATTAGTGCCTCAATACATGTGACTTGGTCAAGTGCTACAAATGAATAGAATCATTCTCAGAATTAAGAAAAGCAAACTGGACTGAATCGAATTTGAAGATGTACACAGCGTCTTCAGTGATTCCAAATTTTCCACCACAACAAAAGTTTTCTCTCTTTAAACAAATATTTTGTGTTATCATATGGCTGCAAACACTGTCACATGCTCAGATAGACTAAAATCACAAAGAACCCAAAGCATTGTAAGTTGTAAAGTTATAAGACTCATCATTAACAGGAAGCAAGTTACCTAAGATAGTGTGCAAAAAATGGCAGAAAACACTTTGTGGTTAATATGTTTGTATGGAAAAGCAGGTGAGTTGGTCATATAAAGTTAAGTAGGAAAAGTAAGAAATAATAGCTGGATAGCTATTTTGAGAAATTTTCTAATTGTTGAGACTTTATCATGTTTTTTAAACTTGTGAAAAAATTCACTTGTAATTAGAATAATAATAACAATAGTTAACATGCATGTGGGACTTTTAAAGTTGAAAATTACATAAATTGGCTCATTTGAGCCTCACAATGATCCTGTGAGAGAAGATACTATAGGTATTAATTATTACTACCATTTTGCAGCCAAAGACCATGAAGTTGAAAGAGAAGTAACTTAACTATGGTCACACAGCAAGTAAGAATCAGTGGGAGACTTTGAATCCAAGCTTTCCTTGCTCTAAATTGAGCACTCTGTACACTATGCCAGAGGACCAACTATGGTCCGTGGGTCAAATCAGGCCCTTGGCCCATTTTTGTAGGGTCAGCAAACTTAGAATGGTTTTCATATTTGTAAATTAAGTTTTACTATCTTTGAATGTGTAAAAACCATTCCTAGACAGCAGACCATATGAAAACAAGAAGAGGGTGGTGTTTGACCCTCAGGCAATAGTTTGCTGACTCCTACAGTATACTTTCTATAAGGAATGATGCTTTATCATTCTTATCTTATAAGAGAAAGTGCTTTTATGATTAATTCTTAATGATTTTTTACTAATTCTTCAAAGAAAATTTTCAGAAATCTTCAAGAAGCTGTCAGAGATTCAGTCAAGGCTTTATTGCATTATTCCTACCATTCCTACCACTAATCTTGTGGTTTCAAAATGGCGATTTCCAAAAAAAATCAAAGAGCATTTATTAAGTGATTACTGTGTTCTAGGCACTGTTCACCACTGGTAATACAAAGAAAGAAAAACCTCCAAAAGAGTCCCCGCCCTTAAATAGTTTACATTTCATAAGGAGACATAAGCTCATATTAACAAAGACAGAATACAACAAAATGCATAGTCATTTCAAGGGCCTGGGATTACTTGGAGCTGGGAGGGTAAGGGAAAGACTTGCAAAAGAAGATACCTTGAGTCAGCTTTGATAGGAGCTAAGGAAACTAAGGAGTTAGGGAAACTAAGCAGGAGAAGTGAGGAGGAATTGCATCTCAGCCTTGGGGGACAGCCCATACAGAGGGATGGAGATAAGAAATGGAGTGCCATGTACAGAAAACAGTAAGGATGGTTGGACCACAGAATGCAGAATAAGGAGGAAGTTATGCGTAACAAATCTAGAAAGGTAGATAGGCTTTAGCCAGATTGTAAAGGACTTCAAAGGCTACACTAAGAACTTGTATTTATTCTAGACTCAAGATGCAGTCACTGGCTCTTTGTGAAAGAAAAATGTCATGGTGAGATCTCTCCTTTAAGAATATCATTTGGATAGCTGTGTGGAGTCTGGATTGAAGAGGGGAGGGACTAGGAGTAGGGAAGAAAGGCAATCATCATTGATTAATTACTTATGTGTCAGGCACTATGTAAGTGCTGGGGATACAAATACAAGCAAAAAGAAAAATGGTTCCTGCCCTCAAGGAGCTTACATTCTAATGGCAGAAGAAAATGTGTAAAAGAGAACTGGAAGGGGCAGGGAGGGAAAGAAGATAAGGGGTGCCCATGAGATGACCTCTAAATCCATAGAATGAGAAGTAGAGCCAGAAGGGGACCTAAGCATGGCTGGTTTGTGTCCGTTCCCAAAATAAAGACCCTGAGAGGATCTCACCAGTGGGATATTGGTGCTGTCATTGTGGAGGGATATTGCAAGATGAGAAGGCCCCAGGAAACAGGGAAATTGCTGTATAACATTGTTCACACCACGTTCATATGGGAAGGCAGCAACAATGCTGAATGAGTCCTTGTTTCAGTTTTCATTGGCATCATCAGAGCAACGTGGATTCTAACTCCTCTGTTCCTGTGGCTTGCTCTTCCAACCAAGGTCTGAGACCTACCCCCCACCTCCTATATCAAGAGCAAGATGACAAAGAGGCCAAGGACTGAGTGCCATTTTGAGGGAGGAGAATGGGAGGTAGAGAGATGGGGAGAGCCATATGGCCTCAGAGGGAGAGATTCTGATTCCTTTTCTTTGATCCCATGGTCTCTTTGGCTGTTGTGAGAGAGTCACCAGCTCTGATATTTGATATTCTAAGTGTCCTTCTCAGGTCTATTGTTCCATATTCTAAGATGCTTTACATCTTTAGTATTCTGTGTTCTAAATTATCTCCCATCTCTGACACCCTTCATTCAAAATGATATTTGTGTTCCAAGATCTCTCCCAGCTCTAACATTCTATGTTCTAAGCTCTCTTTCAATGAAGATGTGTTGAGTATGTGATCTTAATATGATAACATACTCCAAATTGAATTCATTATCTTTCCTGCCAAACCCTCTCTGCTTCTCAATATACTGTCAAGGGCACCACGATCCTTTTAGTCATCTAGGCTCAAAACCTAGGTATCATTCTCAGCTCCTCGCCATCTCCTCCATTCCCATATCCAGTCTGTTGCCAAGAATTATTATTTCTACTTTTTAAAAGGCATCTTGTGTATGAGCCCTGCCGATCTTCCTCTGATACTGCTACCACTCTGATGCAAGCTCTCATCACCTCACACCTGGACATTTTAATAGCCTGGTGGTTGGTGTTCCTGCCATAAGTCTTTCCCTACTCCAATACATCATCTACTTAGCTGTCAAAGTGATCTTAAAATACAAGCCTAACCATGTCATGTCCTTCCCCTTTCATTCAATAAACTCCAATGGCTCCCTATATATCCCAAATATAAAATCCTCTATTTGTCATCCAACACCCTTCACAATCCGTATTCCCCACACTTCCACCTTCTTATACCTTATCATTCCCATATACTTTGAGATCCGGCTACACTGGCCTCCTTGCTATTCCTCAAACAAAACATCCACAGACTCTAGGCATTTTTACCGGCTGTCTCCTATGGCTGAAATGTTTACCTCCTTCATCTTCACTTTCTAGCTTCTCTGGCTTCCTTCAGGTTCCAGGTAAAATTCAGCCTTCTACAGGAAGCCTTTTTTGATTTCCATTTAATGATAGTCTCTTCCTTCTGTTGATTATTTCAAATTTATCATATATATGTATATACAATTATGATTACATAAAATGTATAAAATTACAAAGGTAAGCAAAGATTAATGAAGATAAAGATGTATTATTTCCATCCAATTTACAAACCCCCTGAAATCTATTTTTCTGCCCATGGATCAGTCCATTAACCCCATTGTAAGAATCCCTGCCTTTAAGTGTATGTTCAGTGAACTTCTTAGACAGCCAAAGGTTTCTACCTACATTAATTGTTATGGTTTGGCCTCTGCAACATTTGACTTAACTGATGACTCTATCCTACTTGGATAATCATTCTGCTATAGGTTTTTATGACACTGCTTTCTCTTGGTTCTCCAAACTCTTTTTTTGTTATTTCTTCTTAGTCAATTTTCCTGATTAATCACCACGATCTTGACCTCTAACTGTAGTTAAAACCTAAAATTCTCTCTTGGGCCATCTTTTCTTCCTTCTCTTACTTGGTGATCTCATCAGTTCTCACAGATTCATTTATTATTTCTATGTGGAGGACTATCAGATTTATATATACAGCCCCAGTCTCTCTCCTGATCTTCAGTCCTACATCACTGGCTACCTATTGGACATATCTAAATATCTAAATACATGTGTTGAAATTATTTCAAATTCAGCGTGTCTAAAACAGAATTCATCCTAAAAAATCACTCTTCTTTCACCTACCTGTTTCTGTCAAGGCCACCCTAATCCTTCTAGTCACCCAGGTCCACAACCACAGAATCATCCTCAATTTCTTACTTTCTCTCGTTCAGTCAGTTGACAAGTTTGGATAATTCTAACTCCAAAGCATGTATTGTATCTATTCCCTTCTACTGACACCATAACAGTCTTAGTTTGGGCCTTAATTAGCCATTGTCTGGGCTGTTGCAGTAACAATGGTCTCCTTACTTAGCAGCTAATTAAGTCTAGCTAATTAATTATTATCAACTGATAATCTTGAAAAGCAAGGGCACTGGTAGAGGCTTGAGATCTATAGTTTAGAATCCTGAGGGGAGACATAATATTCAAATCCTGAGGACCCAGCTTACCACTGCAGACAGGGTTTTAGAGAGGAGCTCCCAAGCCTGCTACAAAAGGACTGAAAATAACAAGAGATAATTATGCCTGGTCTTCTAAGAGCTGTGAAATATGTCAGCTTCTGAGACATAACCTGTTGGAATAAATCTTGGTTCCCAGGAAGTGCCTTATCAGTTGGTCAATAAAACATTTATTAAGTGCCTACTGTGTACCAGGCCTGGTGCTAGAAGCTGTACATAAATAGAAAGGCAAAAGATGGTCCCTATATTCAAGGAACTCACAGTTTAATGAAGGAGACAACATACAAAATAACAATATACAAACAAGGTATGCATGTATATGCATATGTATACAGATTTATATATTCATATGTACACACGCATATATGTATGAACACCCCTTGTTTATACATATATGGGTATATATATGCACACATATATACACACATATGCCTTGTTTGTACACAT
Source organism: Phalanger gymnotis (assembly GCA_028646595.1). Taxonomy (NCBI): domain Eukaryota; kingdom Metazoa; phylum Chordata; class Mammalia; order Diprotodontia; family Phalangeridae; genus Phalanger; species Phalanger gymnotis. The sequence goes on along the minus strand of CM053622.1, from coordinate 638,541,274 downwards.
ATGGGTATATGTGCATGTGTATGTATATATACAATATACATGTGTTATCTGCATGCATACATACATGTGTACATGCATACCTTGTTTGTACACATATGGGTATGTATGCATGCATACACATGTATGTGCACACATACCTTGGATGTACATTGATATTTTCATGTTGTCTCCCTCATTACATAAATTATAAATCAATAAAGATATATGTATGAGCACATATATGTCTACATATGTAGAGATATCTTCCAATGCATATGCATAGTAATCTTTGGTTTCCTTTATGATTCTATATATTTTTATTTTATGCATTTAAACATCTCTGAGAAAGGGTCCATGCCCTTCACTTGATGCCAAAGGGGTATATCACACACAAAAATTAAAGAAAGCCTAATCTAAGGAGGTCTTTCTTTTTCATTCCTGATAGTGGCCATAGTCCATCCTTCTTTAGGTCTGATTTCCTGTTCACCATGACCCTCATAAGAATGTGCTGCCTGTTGTAGGCTGCACAGCTGGGGGCATACTTTGAAACATCTGGGAAAATTATGTCATTTGCTGGAATCTGATCAATTCTAGCAGCAACATTTTATTTTCTATGTTAGAATGGGGATGCCTTTGACAAATTTAGAAGCTTTCACATCATTCTGTTTTTGACATCTTGGAGCACAGTTCACCAACTATTCAATCACAAGTAGGCTGTTCTCTCATAATCTATCTTGCCCTATGAGAAGAGGATTCTCTAGAACATTTTAGAAAGTTTGCTCCTTTTAAGGCACAAATAGAAGAGGACAAAGTGAGCATTTTATGCCTTCTAAACTGCTTGGAACAAGAGATCTTAACTTATGCATTTGTTTTTAAAATATGGTTTGATAATTATATTTCAGTAAATTTCCTCTGTAATTCTATGTATTTCATTTTATGCATTTAAAAACATTATTCTGAGTGAGGTTCCATAGACTTCAACAGATGTCAAGGAAGTCCATGATACAGAAAAGATTAAGAATGCTTGACTTAGTTTCTTCTTTGTGTGAAGGAACCTACAATGGCCAAAAAGATAGAAATAGCGTTATCTGTGCTAAGTAAATTAATGATATCACTCCCCTTCTCAATTCTTTTCTAAATTGTATCAAGTACTATAATCACATATGCATATGTATGTGTGTCTATGGATATATTCGTATCCATAGACACACAAAATAACTAACAGTGAATATTTGCACGTATTGACAGCGTTTTTATAGTGCTATCATAATAAGTGGTAGAGTGAGTAGAAATACATTCATATTTATAATTTTTCCATTTTTTACATTTTTGCTTAGAGAGAAATAATGTTATGAGCAGTTTGTGATCACTACATTTTGATGTGCAGGTATGTATGAAAGTATGAAAAAGTATGAAATGTGAGACATATGTATATATGTTTGTGCGTCTATACATACACATATGTAGATATATATTTAAAATTTAAGATATCAGGGGTTTTTCTCCTAATAAAAACACAAACTCAAGCTCCCCCCTTCCCCAGATTTCTTTGCCCCAGGTTCTTGCTTCTGTCAAAATTGCTGTCCTTTAATGCATGAAAGCACTTGCTACTTGCCAGCTCTTTAATTATACAATGCTGTATTTTCACAGTCAATTGTGAGTGCCATTTAACTATTGCACTGAACCTCTGATCCTCACTTCATCACTTAAGGAACACAGGACAGTCTATCTAAATTCTTCTCCTTGTACAAACAGATTTATGTTTCCCTCTGAAGTACCTTGGTCACATTTCCAGACATGAAATGATCTTTTCAGGGCGGTGAACTCTGTGCCCCTAGGAGAGACATTTTTATACCAGGAAAGAAAAAAATCGTGATTATAATGTAAATGATAACACCGAAAGAGAGTCAAACTCTGATAAATTATGATGAATAATCTCAGTCCCAGTGGCCTTGGAAACCTGCTAATGAAACATACCTCCCTCCTCTGGGTGGAGAAGTGGAAGGCAAGCATTGAGCTATCTGGCCCTGAGGTACCCTAAAGAGAAGGTATTGATTAGTGAGGGAGACTCTGCAGGACTCTGTACCCCTAATGACTACTGACATAAGCAGGGTTTGCAGGAAACTAGAGACAGGTATCAAAGAGCAGGGTTTGTTAATTGCCTGGTCCCTGAAAGAGGGGCTGAGAGGTAATTGGCAGCATGTGAGATGGAATCTTGGGGGTGGGGGTGGGGCACTGCTTCAGGTGCTGATGATAGTAAGCAATTAATCGACACGTAGCTATTAAATGCCAACTTAATATGTTACTGAGATAGTAAGTGCCAACTATGTGCCAAGCACTGCGTTAGGAAACAAGAATAGAAAAATAAAAGGGAAATTGTCTCTTTTCCCCAAGAAAGTTAGAGTTCCACTGGGAGATAGAATATATACATATACAGACATACAGAAATTTTTTAAAAAGATGATTTGGGAAGTAATTCCAATTGGTAGGCATGGACCACAGTGAGGTGGGGATCACTTTAAAAAGCCATACTGTGAAGGATAGGAGTCATGGTGAAACTATAACCATATAGACATAGATAGAGATAGAGATAGAGATATAGGTGATAGACATAGATATAGATATAGATATAGGTGATATATAGAGACAGATGATATAGATATGGATAGATAGATATAGACAGATACAGATATACAATGCACCATAGAAGGTGGAATTCTATCGCCAAACACTAGAAGACAAAAGTTCATGCTGTGTTAAATGTAATGTAATATATTTTTTAAAGCGCCTGGCACATAGTAGGAGCTATATAAATATTCATTCCCTTCCCCCATCTTTAGCTATTTGAATGCTCTCCACCATTAGAGAGTCAAGAGGAAACAGAAAGAAAAAGCCTGACTCTTCTCCATGCCCATTTGTACCACATATTACATGCAACATAAAAAGAACAACATAAAACATGAAATAATTCCTTTCTTCTACTACTGCCATTAATCCATCAATAAGCATGTATTAAGTGTCTTCTATGTTTCAGACACTATCTTAGACACCGAGCATACAAAGACATAAATGAAACCATCCCAGCTTTCGAGAATATTACATTCATTAGCAGGAGACAAATACATACACATGCAAATACATACAGGAATTTAAATTACCTTTCAAATAAATACAAAATACATTTAAAATACAAGTGCATAAATACAATATACAAATAAATTCATTTAAAATAGATACAAATTAATTTGGAAGAAGAGGAGTAGTAACTGTGGGATGTGTGCATGGGGGGTGGTGTGTGTGTGTGTTCATGTGTGTTTGTGTGCGTGCGTGTGTGTGTGTGTGTGTGTGTGTGTGTGTGTGAAATCATGAAAGGCTCCATGAAAGAAATAGCACTTGAGCCGAGCTTTGAAGGAAGCTAGGAATTCTAAGAGGCCAAGGTAAGGAAGAAGCCCCTTGCAGGCATAGGGGATAACCTGAGCAAAGGCATGGAGATAAGGATAGAATGTCTCACCTAAGGAACTACGAGAAAATCAGTTTGGCTAGAACATAGAGTGTGTGAAGGGGAATAAGATTTAATAATGCTGGAAGAGTAAGAATATCCTTATGATGTTCCATAATGGACTTGGAACAAATTAACAGAGGACACCCTCTTTTTTTTTTTAACATTTCTTTATTCATTTTGAACTTAAATTCAAAAAGACAAAAAAAAAAAAGAACGTTCTTCCTCTTCTTAAATAAGATAAACAAAGAGTATGTTTCTTAAGAAAGCCATAGACTTTCCTGCATGGGATGACACTGTGGATGTAGTATTCTTTGCATCTCATGTTAAGGCCATTCTTTAAGCCTCTAAAGTGACTTCCAATATGTTTTACATGATTGCACATATATGACCTATATCAAATTGCTTATCATCTTAGGGAGGAGGGAGGGAAGGAAGGGAGGGAGAAAACCAGGAACTCAAAATTTTATAAATAATGAAAGTTAAAAATTCTTTTTACGTGTAATTGAAAAAACAAAATGCTATTTTAAAAAATAATAAAGTGACTTCCATCCCATTTTATGAACAGTCCAAGCACTTCACCACAGCTCTGAAGTCCTACTGCCCTTGTTTCATCCCTTCCTTCTCTATGTCCTACTCATCCATTATTTTCAGCGTAGCTGCTAAGCAAGGCCTTTGTCTACCATCCCACTTTCCCCTACACATCTTCATCCTGGCTATAATGTATGCTGGGAATGGATTCTTCAACTCCCGATGTACCAAGCTGGAGCTTTGTCCTGCCTTCTACCTCCTGACCCCTCCATCCCACTCTAAAGAGGTCAGTCCTGAAAGTTCATATCCTTCGTGAAATCTTTACTGAATAATTGAGAGATGTAGTCATTTCCATGTGACTCATCTTCACAATCTGCATTCCCCATGATACATATTTACTTATTCAAACGTAATGTGAGTATTTTCAGTTTCATGGTTAATGCTTGTTCTCTCTCTGTCCATGTCAGTGCAAAATCAGAAGGTCCCAGTGATCAGAAACCACATTTCTTGTCAGTACATAGAACTGTACAAAGTACTTAGTAAATGTTGGGCTGTTAATGTGCTGAATTCTCAGGAACACTCCTCTCTAAAGCAGCAGTATTCTAACTTCAACAATACTCCAAGGAATTTACTTACTGAAGGACAAAAGGACCTTGCTACAAGAATAGTTTCATTTAAAAGAAGCAGTAAGAAGTCCAAGAATGACATTATAGTGAGATCCCGGTGCAGACATTTAGTTTACAATGTTTTTACCTCTTATTATTTCTTTCTCAGTATAAGGGCTTATATCAATAGAAGAATTTTTAGTAATGCCTGGTTTGCAAGAAGCTACCTAACTGATCGAATTTGGTTGCAATATCTTCCTTATTGTAGTTATATTTCTAGTTCTAATTCATAATTATTTCAAGTAAAAAAATCCCTACTAAGCATAATTAGATAGGCTCCAAAATGATAATTATAATTACTATGACTCCTGTTTGTCTATCACTTTGTTGTTTACAAAGCACATTCTTCACAACAACTGTGTGAAATAAATAATATAGAGATAAGACTATTCATATTACTTACTTCCCAGAGACTTTATTAATGAGAGGAAGCATGGCATAGTTGATAGAGAATTGACCTGGAAGCCAGAAGACCTGGGTTCAAGTTCTGTTACTGGCATATATTGACTTTGTGACTGACCATGACACATTAAAAAAGAGAAGCAAAAGCAGGTAACTATGGATTAATACAAAAAAAGAGGTAAGGCTGGATAAGGTTATCTTCTAGAGTGTTCTGAATGAGCTATCCCTGGAAAGAGAGGTTATAGACTAAAAAAGGGGCTTTTAAAAAATTATGTTGGAGGAAAAAGGAGAATCAAAGAAGGGATAGAATTGCTGACTGGGGGAGATGGGACAGAAACAAACCAGGTAGGAAAGTTAGAGTTTTCATTTTGTTTCTGTTCTTCTCTGCTCTATCAGTAAGGCAAGATTCATGATATCGATGTTGACCATGAATATGCCTGTATAGTTCAGAATTGCAAAGTATAAGAGACTGTCTATACAGAAGGCAGAAAAAGTACAACATTTATTCAGACACCAGAGGATCAAATCCCAGAACCAATAACCCCAATTTGACATAGCAGTAATTATATTCCAAAACCAGTAAGTCCACCTCAATGTAAAACACAGTATCACAGCAAAAAGCCAAGCCATCCTGTAACCTTCCCTTCTGCTAGGGCCTTCCTGTAAACATTCACTCATGAATCCTGTCTGCTTGCCTGCGTCCTCTCCTCCTACAGTTCTGAAAGCCCTGGTAGTTCTCAGAGCCCTTCCAGTTCTCCCTCTAACAGTTCTCTAGTCTATAGTCTCTGAAGCTCTCTGGTCTCTAGTCTCCCCAGCTCTCTAGTCTGAGCTTAATGGCTACTCACAGGGTATATATATATACCTTGTTTGGGGCCCTGGGGCTTAGCATCTACTTAGCAAAGGGTACTGGGCCTAGGGGTTAGAACCTAGTAGCAAAAGTGTATAGGCCTGGGTCTTAGCTCCTAATAGCAAAAGAGTGTGGGCCTGCCTACAAACAAGCCTCTCCTAATCAAGCTTTCCTTAACTAGCTCCACCCAAAGTTTATTAAATGGGCAGGGAAGATCTTTGATCACATTAGTACCATATCTGCCAAGGAGAATGATTCTCAAACAGATCAGACAAAAAAGGCTAATAGAGCATTAAAACCCAAGGGAAAAAGTAGTAAAAGAGAATTAGTCAGAATTTGACTCTTGGATACATTGCTACAGCAAAAGGTAAAAGGTCCTTCAGCTCCAGCCAATAGAGTATCCTCTTTTCTATAGGACAGACTTCATTAACCCTGACAAAAGGTGCAATGGACTCAACCCAGCTGAGCTCCAGTTATGCCCAGACTTGTAGAGTCCTCCAGATCCATAATGCTATACTGGTTTGTGGCCTGTACACACAAGTTGCCTTGCCTTCCTCTAATTCTCAGCTAAAGTTCCGCCTTTTGCAAGAAGCCTTTCCAGTCCTCCTTAATCTTAACGCTTTCCTCTTGAGACTACCCTCAATTTAACCTGATCTAGAGTCAAGAAGTCCTTCCTTGTGATGAACTCCAACTTCCTCCAGGGACCTGAACAGTATGATAGATATCAAAAGTGAAGAGGGTCGTACACCCTCTTCACTTTTGTTATCTGTCATACTGTTCAGTGTAAAACAAAAATGTCATCTCTCCTCTGTACCTACATAGTCCATTAGATTCACATTACCAGTGAAGGGCAAGATCCAAATTTGCTCTTACTCTTGCTTTCTCTTGCTGTTCTAGGTCATGAGTGGGTTCAAGAGGTTTGGTCTCTACTGGTTCCAAGTATTCTTCTGGCATTTTACCACTACTTCCAGCTCACTTTCTTGCCATTTCTAACTTTACCCAGTACTTCTTCCCTGTTCCACCACTGCCATCTCTGGAGCCATGTAGTTCTCTAATACTTAATGATTTCCTAGAGCAGATGGTTCTTTTGTACAAATGGTTTCTGGAGAGGTTACCTGGCTGTGCAGATTTCCCTCAAAGAACACCAGTCCTTGTGCCTGCCTCTCTTTTTTCTCTGGCTGACCTCCCAGTTCTTATTTTCCTTTCTGTTAGATCTCCCAGCTCTCTGTCTTTAAAGGCCACAGCCACACCCAAAGATCGACCCCATTGTATAAATTGGTTTTGGAAATCATCCTTAACGTAATGTCATTGGAGCAGGGAAAGCCAAAAAATCTCTCTTCTTAAGGAGTTAAACTTGGTCAAGGGAATTTCACATCTTACTGAGGACACATGATTTATCTGAAAAGAAAATTATCACGTAGTGTATTCTGCACCTTGTATAGGGCAACGTCAGTAATACCAGAACTATGTTTTCATCAATGAAGGATATGCAGACTAGGAATGACTTGTATAAATTCATAAATGGTGTGATTATGAAATCAATAGGTGGCACAAAGCTGGAAAGGGATAGCTAAACCATTGGATAACAGATCTAAAATCCAAAAATATCATGATGGGTTAAAATGAATCCAATAAGATGAAATTCAATGGAGAAAAATGTAAAGTCCTATACTGGGGCTAAAATATAATCAACTGATAGGCTCAAAAAGGTAGAATGTGTAACTAGAGATCAATTTGTCTGAAAAAGACCTGGGTTTAATCAATTGAGAGCTTGATATGAATCAACAGTGCAACACGACATCCAAAAAAACGTGAATGCAAGCTTCTCCTATGTTAAGAAATGCATCTGTCCAGAAACTGGAAAGTAACAGCTGTGCTGTACACGGCCCTGGTGAGACAGCAACTGGAGTGTGGTATTCAGTTCTGGGTGCCCCATTTGAATATCTATTTGAGGTGCTTCAACGGCCATGCCATATTGGTTGAAGGAGTGGGATGTTCAGGTAGGAAAAAATAATACCTTAGGAAGATATGATAATTAAATTCAGTTTCTTGAAGGGTTCTCACAGTGGAGAAGTTAGACTTAATCTGCTTGGTTCCAGAGGTCAGAGCAAGGAGTAATGAGTGGCAATTACAAAGAGGTGAACTTGGGCTCAACCAGATAGAAGAAACTTCCTGTGAATTAAAATGATAGTAAAATTGGCAGGAAGCCTCAGGGGATAGTGAGTTTGGTAGAAATTATCCCAAGATAGATACTACTCGTTTGAGTCAATAGACCTTGAGGTCCTTCCAAATCTAAGGTTGTGATTTTTGGATTCTGTGGAAAATGATCGTATTTGCCATCTACTAATTCCAGAAATGGATTCAGTTGTTTTTACTTTTTTTAAATCACTGTTTTAACAGAGGTAATGTAGGTAATGGAAAGAAAATGGAATTGAGAGTAATAACCTGGGGTCTGGTCTTCTAGTCTCGGCTCTGATATGTCAAAAACAGGGTGTAAGTCTGTGATTTCCTTGACAGAGAGCAATGGTACCAAATTCAAATATAAATAGGGCCACTAAACCATACATAAGGATCCTTGCTGGTATTGATTAACTTAGAAAACCACATATTAATATTATCTATGTCTTATCTTATTTTTATTTATGTTATTATTTCCCAATTCCTTTTTAGTTGGGATCTGCCTGTACTTAGGAGAAGCCTGTAGACCATGTTTGACACCTCCGTTATAGAAGCCCCCGGATGAGTCCATTTTAAAATTTATTTTCAATTCTTTGCTGCTTAAAGCACTAAGAAGTTTATGTGTCTTGCCTAGGGTTACATATCCAGTATATATCAGAGGCAGGACTTAAACCTGGTTTTTATAGGACTCAAAAAGGCCAGCTCCCTATCCACTATGCCATACTGACCCTTTGATAAATCATTTAAACACTTGCTCTTCAGTTACCTGACTTATAAAATCAGGGCACTTGGCAAGACTATCTCCAAGGTTGTTTCCAGCTCTGAAAATTCTGTGTTATTTAATGCAAATAGTGTTTTTGTTGCTGTTACCACAAATATCCTGGAAGTAATCTGATTTATATATTTCTGCATCTGTAAATAGCTTTAAACACATGTAATTTTAAATGGAGGTGGGGGTGAAGATCACGGTGCAACAAAAAGACAAGATGCAAGTTGTCAGGATGATTATGGTACAGAGAAGGAAAAGAAAAAGGGGGGCCACTGAAGCATTAGAGTTATGAAATTGGTGGTAGGCTTTTTATATAGTATTTGGAGGATGTAAGACCTTTTAAGGAACAGCCTACTTCCCCCAAACTATAGAATGATCAAGAGGATTTACCAATACTTACAGGAGAGAGATCATCAATACGGTTCACAGGAAAAAGAAAACATGGTGGTGTTTAGCAACTCTCAGGTGATACAAAGGCAATACAAAGGCACTGGGTAGATCAAGGAAATATGTCAACGTAACATGAACAACCAAAGTACCACTGCCATCCCATGACATATTTATGGACATATGGTGACAACTTTCTAAAGCTTATTAAACCTTAGAAACAATACTCACTTCTTGCAATTGGTGGGAGAATAAATGATGCCAGGAAAAACCTAGAAAGTATCTCCAAGAATTGTGAAACTCTGGGCAAGAAAGCAAAGACCAGGTTTATTTGTTTTATAATAACTGCTGGTGATTTAAGGTAGAGGCTTCAGAATAGAAAGGTGTATTTGGGAAGGGAATAGTTGATTCAGGTGGTGTCAAAGGATGTTAGAATTTCTGGACCAGGGTTCAACCTATAGAAATGATGGGCTCTTGGCCAGGGCTAGAGTACATATAACAAGGCACGGAAGAATACATTTGCCTTGAGACTTGAGTCCCATACAAAATCCCACTTTCTACAAGAAGCCTTTCTTGACCTGCCTCAATGCCAGCACCTTCCTTCTATGATTAGCTCCAACTTATCCTGTGTATATCTTGTTTGTATAGGGTTGTTTGCATGTTGTCTCCACCCATTTGACTTTAAGTTCCTGTAATCAGTAAGGCAATAATAACAATGTAGATGATAATTGTCAAAATGCCTACATAGTTCTGTATCACAAAGTACATGAAATTCTCCACATAGAAGGTAGAAGAGGTAAACCATTTATTCAGACACCAGAAAACCATATCCCACAAGGCATTTATCCAATCTATTAGAGCAGTAAAACATTCAATACACAATATTGCAACATGCAGCACCCCCATCCCCAAACCTCTCCTATCCCCTGCTGGGGTCTTCCCAAAAACAAACTCACAGTACAGCTAAGTCAGCCTATTCAGTTCTAGCAATCACAAGGGGGGCCATTAGCAGCCATTAGCAGTCATAACTGCTCGGGCTTGGTCTCTCTCCCTCTCTCTCTCTCTCTCTCTCTCCAATTCTTGTGACATAACTTCCTTTTCCTGTCAGGAAGCTTCTCCCATCACATGTGACTTAGGCTTCCTGTAAGTAGAAAGCCTATTAATGAGTGGGAAAGATCTTCAAATCTAAATTGCTACCACAGCTCCTTGAAACAGGGACTGTTTTTTGCTTCTCTTTGTATCCCTGATGCTTAACACTATGGCTAGTACCAAGTAGGTGCTTTATAAAATCTGTGTTGACTCATTTGCTTGTTGATTGAGATGGCTTTAACTTGAAAATGAAGGGGAAAATATTGTCGACATACAGCCATTAAGTCAGATACTACAGAGTAAGAGGTATGAAACAGGAAAAGGCCCATTAATTAAGCGTAGACAATGTACGTAATAACCACCCATGGTATTACATATCCATGCAAAAATACAGTCAGAGAAATCCATCTATGGCACAACTGAGCTGAAGCTGGAGAGATGAGTAAATCAGAAATTATAGACCAAAATTCAATCTAGAAATCCCTAAAAAGAAGGAACAAGTTACTCCATAACAGCTGCAAGCAGAGACTAAAAAGAAAAAAAGGGAATTTCCATAATGACTACAAGAATGCCTGGAAGAAATAAAGCAAGAAATTTTAAAATTAAGTAAAAATTCTAGAGGAAAGAATTGGAAGGATAATGAATAGCTTCAGAAAGAAATTGGTAAACTTTACCCAAGAAATAGACTCCCTGAAATAGAAATCTATGGTTCCAGTGAGAAATATTAGAATGAAATCAAAAGATTAAAAAATAGAAGAAGATGATTAAAAAAACACAACTGACCTCTGGAAGTCAAGGAGAGATGATTTTAAAATTATTTTTTAATTTCTTGCTTTATTTCTTCCAGGTATTCTTATAGTCATTATGGAAAATACTTTTTCATTTGATCTCTGCTTGCAGTTGTGATAGAGTCACTTGTTCATTTTTTAGGAATGTCTAGATCTACATTAATTTTTTATATTGGTCAATAGTTACTTCGATTTACTCATCTCTCCAGCTTCAGTTCTTGCATTGGATTCTGTGCCAGGTCATTACCAACCCAACAGAGGAAGGCAGAGAGAATGGATAACATGCAATAAACTTACATAAAAAGCACAATCATTTCACCAATGCTTATTTGTCCCCTTCATAATACACCTATTCAGAAAAACCTTTGCAGGTCCCAATTTTTGAACTACTGCAAACTCTCTTACCCCTTGGACTCAGAATCCTGGCTATCTTTTAGTTGACTGAGCACAGCTTATGGTTTACTCTTTACGGTTGTAACTTGGCCTAGACCTCTTACTTCTGGACCCCTAATGATTTCCCTTAATCACCAGTACACAAGGACCCTATCCGCTTTAGGGGTTAAGGACAAAAGCTCTGAGAGAATATTTGAACATACCTTATAAGTTCTGCTGAAAGCAAACATATCAGTCTAGATTCAGGCTGTTCCTTAATTCCATTTAAGTAAATCATAAATTCTATTTCTGAGGTGTATGGGGTATTCAGAGAGGATCAGCACCTCTGCTGAGAGTGCTTTCTAAGCCCTTTTCTGGGCTGTTCATCCACCTTTGGTGTCCGCCTTCACACAACTGTCACCTGTGACTCCAAGAAGCTGTAGCATGCACAGAGGCCAGATGCTGGTGAAACCTCCTCAGCAGATGGGCTAAACCAGGTTGAAGGTAACCAACAGGCTTCAAATCTGTAGTGAGTTGGGGGGATGTCTATCCCAAGCATGTGAAGATTTCTCTTGGCAGAATGAGTGGATGAGAACAATTTATTCCAACGGTCATGAAGCCAGCTTGGTCAGACATTGAAGACTCCAAGATCATTCACTGCATCCTGGGCCATTGCCAGTTGTCTTGACTTTAGTCTTGCTGCTGGATTTTGATGATTCTGGAAGAGAGAGTGAGGCTGATGACTTTGTGCATCTCTGCCTCGCTTAAATCCAATTCACGTGGGAGTCAAGACATCACCCCGCAATGTCATTGGTCCTCTTAGAAAACAAAGGATGAACAACAAAAACAATGTTCTATTTCTACTTTTACCTGTCATCATATAACACTACTTCCATTGGCCGGCAGTGGTCAGCTATAATTTACCTCCAGTTGCTGTGGAAACCCTAATTTCATATTTCATGAGACTGTAACTAAAGTTTCTAAGAGTCTTTCCCAGGGAGTATATACAATGCATTTTAGTTTAATCCTAATTGATATTTTACCTTGAAAGACTAGAGAGTATACTTATGTCTTAGTAGCTACAAACATTTCAATCCAGGTGGGAAAAATACAAAGTGAAAATAAGATGTCAGTCTTTATTGCCATTGTTTGATATTAATTCAAGAAGAATGTGCCCAGGCAATGTTACTAATAGCACCAAGAAAAGGCATCTATGATTTTTTAAAAATCTGATTCATAAAACAAAAGACTAAGTCATCTTTTTGAAAAAACTTCCCTTTTATTATGCAATTAAACAATTTTATTTTTAAAAACACAGTTTTAAACTGTAGTTAAACACAAAAGAATAAATGTCAAATTACGCGTAAACCTATATCATTTTCTAATTCCTATGTTTATATACTTCTATATATGTATATTTTAAATGTGCACATATATACATATATAAATAAACAGATAGAGACACATTTAAAACACAGAGCTAATGTGAGCATCGTATTCTTAATATTGCTTTTTTCTTTGAATTAGCCATATTGCTGTACATTCCTGATAAAATAAGCTTTGGATTATCCAAATAATTCAATTTTACATCTTTTAAATATTTCAAGGGAAAGAAAACTTTTGTTTACTTTCTCTTTTATGAACTATCCAGTTATTAGACTTTGGTTGAATTTCCAAAGGTTGTGCAATTCTTAAAGACCTCTGGAGCATTTCTTGGTCTAAACATTAAAAAAAAAAATTTTCCCCACCTGATGAATAAAACAAATGGTTATACAACCATTGAGCCCTTCTGTGCAAAGAATAGTTTTCTTATTCTTACAGATTTGGTTTGAATCTATATGTAGCGCATTGAAAAAAATTGTTTGCCTTTTTTCGCATAACAGATTAATGCCCCATGCTTCCAAATGATTTTTGTGTGTGTCATATATTTGTGCCATTTGTATGATTTAGGTGCTTGTTTGAGGACATGCCATTCATATGATGTTTATACTATAGTATTCAAAACAAAATCCATATTCCGTTCTCTCCTTGAAAAAGTAGCTTTATGCCCCCTTTTGAAATGTCTTTCCTTCCTTTTTAAGGAAAAATGAAGGACATAACTACGGATTGAAAACATGGTTTCAGAGGCCTGAAATCTGCTGGAAGAAACTAGTGTTCTTGAGATTGTAAGGTCAGTGGTTTAGAAATTATTATGTATATCTTAATTAACATAGTCTAAAGGTAACTACATATGTATATGTACATATATAATAACTATAAAATATTTGTGCTAATGTGTAAACTATTTAGGTAGGAAACATTTCTATTTTTGTAATATTCATAATCTAAAATAAAAGTATCTCTTAGGGGGATATTTGTGCTTACTCATTTCGGAAAGGCATCATTTTATCAGTGGGTTCACCCAACATATTGTTTACATAACATTCAACTGTGTACTAAAATTTTGCCTGACATTTTGTAAAATGTTAGCACTATAAAATGGGGTAAAAAGTAGATTTATGGCAGTTCTTTAAGACTTTCCACTTGGATGTGTTTTTATATTTTAAATAGTAGACATTTTCTTGGTATGTTTCCCCATTCACCTCAGTCTCCTAAATGGTGTGGGAACATCATAAAACTTTCAGAAATAACTGGACTTTACCCTTGACCTTTCCTGAGTTCAGGAGAATTGGATGAGCCTTTAGCCAGAGACCATGGTATCAAAATATTCCCTGCTCCCCAGCTCGATTGATCCTGCTTCAACCCGAGTGTCTAAGTAAAATGATGATAAAGATTGATGAGTCAGGAGTGTTTAGGGACGTCTTCCAGGTTGGATTTGGGTTCTTAAGAGTAGAAAAGGATAATGAGCAAAACAATAATGATGCCCATTATAAATTGACTTCTAGCCATAATAATGTATAATACAGTATTAATTTTGAAGTTAAAACTAAATTACACATAAAATGGTTACATTTTGATGAAATAGACCAAGGAATCTGCTGTCTTCAGATTATTTTGTTATCTGTCCCAATACTATATCGTATTTATGCACATATATACATTTTTTTAAATATAAACACTGTCTAAGTCCTAAGATAATTAACTACCTGAAGAAGTGTATCTACTTCAATTGCCACAAAATTGATTTTAATTTTCTTTTTCCAGTATCTGCAAACTACTTTCTCTATCTCCTTCCTTCCACCCCAGCTACATTTCTCCCATCCTAATTCGTTCCACCCTTCTTCCCCCTCCCCCTCCAATTTTTTGTGTTTCCCACCATGAATTTTTAATTCTGAGCATGCCTAGTCCATTTTTGGCTATTCTTAAAATTCCTGTTGAGCTTATATGTGTTCAACAGACTAATGTTAATACTGCAAATAAAAGCATAATTAGAAAGGCAAATTTCTTTTTAAATGACACTAGCAATTGAATAATAAGTTGAATATTGGCAAGGAAAAAGCATAGAGGGAACTTATCAACAATACCTCTCCCCATCATGATTTCTGGTGGACACTATCTTTCTAGAAGGTGTAGTATTGCCTGCCTAGGGATAAGTCCCTCAGTAAGTCAGTGGCTACTCTCCATTCTAAAGGTAGAAATTCCACAAAAGAGCATATCCTATTAATAGGTACATGGTTTCCCCAGAGTTAAGACACTTAGTACATTGACAGTTACCCTCTGAGAGTTCTTCAGGAGAGCTCACAAGTGACCTGGGACCAAGGGGTGGCCTGAGTCTTTCACCAAGTCACAGGTCTGTTCTCAGCAGTTTAACCCCTCTCTGTCGTGACTGATAGAAATGCGCTTCCCAATTCAGGCATTTGCCATCGTCAAAATCTGTACAAAAACCTAAGGAAACTGTTTTGTGTACATAGTGATGTTTATTGCTACAGGTCATTCCTTCCCCCTTGTTTCCTAGAGAGAGAGAATAATTCCAAATAAGGCTCGTGTTTCCTTCTTTTCCCCTTTAATCTTTCCACAGCAGCATTCTATATTGTGCTGAAGTGAAAACAAAGAAATGCACGTGGTCATGCGTTAACTTTAGTTTTTTATTTGGTATATTGCAACAGTATCTGTAAATTGCAAATAAAAGTTTAGGTTAGTTTTTTAGTATAATACAACAAAGTCTAATTATAACTTTTCCCAGTGACTACCAGAAGCCCGTTGGCCATTTCCCACATCCTCATTCTGAGCTTTCTTCGTCTGTCAGTGTGGTTTATAAACCCCCTTGGACTATCCTTACCTTTCCTTTATACTCTGGCTTAGATCCACCTCCTTTGTCATATGATCACTGGTTTCCATGACTATACCCACTCCTGGTTCTTGTTTTTGTTTTTTAATCCTGCAACACTGATGCTTTGACTCAGTCAAATGCCTAGAAGGCAATTCTGTACATCACTATATTGCACAGGGCTCAGCATATGCTAGCACAATGAATGCCAAACCCAAATGTGAATGATTTTTGGTTTATTTGGAATTTTATATTGTCCGCGCCTTTAGTGCAGTTATAAAAGTGTGTTGCCATTACCACTTTCACCCTGCCTTGTGCCTAATTGACCACTCACTGAAGTATAATATAGGAAAACGTGGTACAAAACAGGAACCTGCATTATATTCCAAAAAAGACAATCCCGCATTGCCAAAACTGAGAATCTAATGTTGCAGAAATAATTGTGTATAACAGCTGTGAAAAGATGCAGAATATGGACGTTGCCTCTTTTGTTCTTCCAACTCAAAGCATCAGGCTCACCAGAGGACTTAATCATTCCCCCACTGACCTAGAAAGGCAGATACTTTAGGAAAGATTGAAAAGTATAAACCCCTCAGGATCCATATGTAAATAACAGCTGGATGAGTGAAGAGACTGGCAGGGGTGGGGAGGAATGTGCTCTCTGAAAAAGGATGTGCTAAAAATGGAAATATGTGATCACATGCTTCTTGTGAAATTTCTCAAAGTCATTTAGACCTAAAAGGTAAGTTATGTGGTTATATTAACTAAGGCAAGTAAAATGAAATGTTCATTTGGGAAGAAAATGCTATGGCAGATATATCACCCAAGTGTTGTCTCTACATTCAATTCTTCATCATTATATTCTCATAGATTACAGTAAACCAAATTTCTCTTGAAGCCTTTGATAGGTGGCTAGCATATGCCACCACAAGGAACTTTTACAACTACTTAATACTCAATTTTAAGAATGTTACAGCCCTGAAATCAATTTTGTAATGCAGTGAGGAATTTGATATACCCGTGTAGTATAGAAGCAGACATCATGCTGACAAGGCAGGTACAGTACTTAGCAATATGGGCTCCTTATGCCAGTACATCCTATGAATACCCAATGACTCAGTCCTACATTTTGTTGTTGTTTGTTAAAGGAGACTACATTGTCTCATTTGCTTTCTTTAGAGTCAACTAAAAATAAATGTAATAAAACGGAACATATGCCCCATAAGCACTTCCTAAATGTTCATTTTAATAATGGTTATTAAAACAAAAGGAGCAATTAGACTATTCTGCATCCTGACAGCCCCAAAAAGAACAAAAAGCAAACTCATATTGTAATAAAAGATGATGCATTTGCTAATGCACATAATAGCATTTTGCCATAATTGTTCAAATAAAAAATAAGTCTCTTAATCAAAACCTACTTATCCCACTATCCTTAAGAGGTAAAATGAATAAAGTACTGGATTTGGCAACAAAAAAGACCTGGATTCAAATTCTACCTCAGCTATTAGCTGATGTTAGATAAGTCACTTAACTTCTCTATACCTCAGTTTCCTTATCTTTAAAATAAGGACTCAGTGGCCCCTAAATTGCCTCTGCTCTCTACATCTATGATCCTAACATGGAAAAATTTCCACAAGAAGGAAGGTAGGGAAAAGGAGAAACAGGAGATAACTAATATTCTTCTTCAGAAAAAGAAATTTGAGCCTAGGAAAATCAGTACCTCTTTTTAGTCCTTGATTTTTAGTAAACAATTGAACATTGGAGTAGAATTTACAGGAAATGCTTTATACTTCCAGAGTAATTTATTAAAGAGAAGCAGCATGGCATACTGGCCAGAGAGATGGCCTTGGAGTTAGGAAGACCAGCATTCAAATCCTCCCTCTGACAAGCACTGGCTAAGACTCTAGGCAAATCAATTTCTTAGTGTCCCAGACAACTCTCTAAGAGAGTAAATCGCAGACCAGATATCAGTCTGCTTTAGTAAAGGGTGTTTCTTCTCTGGGATTTCCTAATAACCAATGAGATCACAGGTCTAGATTAAAAAAAGCAAACAACTATGATAATTTACATAAGGAATCATTATGTTAACATCATGTACTTGCTCAGTGGTATGTGCTTTAGTTCTCCCCAAAACTACAGGCAATCAAAGTTATTGCTGTTTCTAAACATGAATCTTCTTAGACCTCATTTTTATCTTTGGCTTGAAATTTGACTGAAAAAAACCTGTGCAACTTGGGCCTGAGAGATGGTGGTCCAGAATGAGTGATTTGCATCCCAGATACTTTCTGACTCCATTTTCTGTGACACATTCACAGGGCATTTGAGCATGATAGTTTACCCACAATAGTGGGCAACTAGTTTACCTGATCTTTCAAGTTCCTTCTTAAGGTCATAAAGTTTAAAAGGATTCTAAGGAAATTATAAAACATTTCTACGCTAAATCACCTCCCCAATTCAGCCCTGCTCTTTAGAATGTGATCAAGAACACAGCTATCAAACTGGATAAGCAAACAAGTGAGAATTTGAGATTTTTGGGAGATAAAAGATCTTTTGACCCGACCTAGTTCTAAAAACACAGCAATCTTCCAAAAACACAAACATTTTTAGGGCAGAAAATCAAAGGGTAATAAACATCAGCAATGGGATTATCAAAGGGAGATTAATACCTTATACTGGAATAACGCGTAAAATAAGGATTAGAATCCTGCTGGGGTCTTATCTTAATTAAACCAAAACATATAACTTTTGATTACACACATTGTTGCAGGGGAGAGAAGTAGAACATTTCCAGTGAGGTCATAAAGCCACAGCCAACACTGTCTGTACCCAGTAAAACAGAAGGAAAGGCAAGGTCAAGTGTGTCAGACTCCTAAGAGAGAGACCAGGTTGAGAAGAGAATTGAATTAGAAGAGAAGTTTTTCCTTTAAGCCTTCTAGTTAAAATATGATGAAGGGGTATAAATAGAAAATGACAGATTCTTTTCCTTGCTTGGATCCATATGATCCGTTTATCCTAGGCCAGCTCTCTTGGACTTCCTGACATTTTTATTAAGAATTCCAAGCATCCTGGGAATCATTTTAAACATCATCTTAGTCAGTCCTTTGTACCTCTAGCAGCTCATCGTGGTCATGCTGCTGATGCTAGGGTTCTGATAAGAGGAGAAAAAAATCCATTTCCTCCTCTGCCTGCCTTTACTCTCTGTGGTGTTTATGGGAATTAGAGACAGTGGGGAGTTAAGAAGGAATAGAGAAAACAAGATAAAACCACTTTCAAAATAGAAAAAAAATTGACTCGCCTTATGTGGCAGTAATTGCATAAGCAATTACATGACAGGTATTTCTAAGCCTTCCTTTCCTATCCACTTTATTAAAGAATCTTAAGAACAAAACAAAATAAAACTTCAGATTTACTTCGTCCTCTCTGAAGCAAGGTAAGCAGTCATAAGTTTTTGTCTGTAAAGAGACAAATAATAAAATTTTTTATTAAAAACATATTTGAGGAAACCATCTATAAGAGAGCAAACCTTTTGAGGCAATGAACAGTTTTGGGGGCAGAATTGTAATGATTATAAAACATGGTTGATTCAATGTTTCCCCTTCTAGAGTTCTGAATAGCATTGTCTAGTTCCAGTCATTCCCTCTATATAGTCATTATTGGGACATCCCTGCACCAAATACATCCAGCCAGCATGTAAGTAGCAAGTACAAAAGCCTGGGATGAAGGTAAAAATCCAGTTTTATTAAAGTGAATCAATCCTGCAAATTTAGTCTTGAGTTGAATACAAACTAATTCCTGCACTCTAGTAGTTTACAATCCAAAAAAGAGGATACAAACCAATGCAAATTTTTAAAAAATAACCACAAACAAGAAACAAACAAACAAAAAATGAACTGGACTGCCATACAATTGCATAAAGGTAACATAGGTATGTAAATCAACTCAAAAAGTATTTCATCCACATTTATTAAGCACCTACTATGCAATCAGGTCTTGTTCTGGGTGCTGAGGATTCAAGTACAATGAATGAAACAATCCCCAAATGCAAGGAATTTATTTATATTGTGTGCGTGGTATCAGGGAAATTGTCTACTAGCTGGCACATGGTGGAGGAGGTAAAAGTGAAGTAACAGCTAATTTTTGTATAGCACTTTACAAGTATTGTCTATTTTGGTACAGCAATCCTCTGTGGTAAATACTGTTATTATCCCTATTTTACAGATAAGGAAACTGAGGCTGGGGGAGAGTAAGTGACTTGGATTTGAACTCAGATCTTTGACTCCAAGTCTAGCACACTCTCCACTGAGCCAAGTAGTAGTCTAAGAGAATTACTGCCTTTCTTCCAGTTCATCAGTAAAGGCTTCCTGGAGGAGGTGTCACTTAAGTGGCCTACTTAAACAAATTTTTTTCCTTTGTTGAATGCAATGTCCTCATCGCCTGCTTTTTGCTTTCTTTAAACAAGAGCTAATTTCAGTCTAGTTTCTGCCTTAGGATATGATTAGGTTTGAAGCTCTTGGCAGCAAGTCAAACATGTGATCCTAACAGGTTGTGTTACTTGGACTTGGTTCTTCCCTTTAAAGGGATAGCTTTTCTGAAATGATGTCATATTTATCTCACTCCTGGTTATCTTCAAAACTGAAAAGAAAATAGATATTTTGTATAGGAGATATTTTTCATATGGCTTCATAGATTAAAAAAAAAACTCCAATAAGTAACAGATGGCAACTTCTTTTGGGAGGGCTTTAAAAAATACATCCAGGATTTACCGTTGTTTTCTTCAAAATGACCTAACTGTTCCCTTCAGTAAGATGATATCATGAAGTTTCTTGATTATGAATGTTCCCTCAACAGTCATTCAAGGGACTGCCTTTAGTGTATCTTTGATTTCCAGGGTTTAGTACTGTGTGAGTGGAACCTCTCCTGGAGTCAGTGAAGATGACTTTAGATGGTGGACTGCAAGCATTGAAGAAATTGAAAAAGCACTAAAAGAAAGCATTGAAAGAAGAGGCATGGAGTTGTTGTTGTTTTAATTAACAATTTAACTTCCCAAAGCCTTTTTAGGCTGTGAAACAAGCTATGTGATATAGCTCATATCCAAGAAACATATGATTAGATGAGCACATCTTATTACCCAATAGCATTCCATTTTGTTCATTTTTATCTAAGATATGGTATGCGTGTGTGTTTTCCCCAGAATGCACCCATAGAGATTGCTTAGAGTACCATTCTCTTGCTTTGCAATCCATCTTCAAATGTACCTAGCAGCAACTGGTTTCTCTTATTTATCCTTCCCTATCTGACAATCTAATGAGGTCAGAGAGGGCTTAACAAACTTGGTAGAAGAGGTCAAGGTGCCTCGTGCACACTGTTTGGTCTGTGTTGATTCTCGGCTATTGATGCAATAGAGAAATGTATAGAAAAATGAGGGCACAACCAATTTCATAGGTGGCCTTTACTCTCTCTCACAGACCACAGGATGAGGTCTGAGGCATTAGCAAAAGTCATCTTTGAAAAAGGGAAACAGGAGAACTTTCACTTTATTTTTCTGTAAGCTAAGATGTCGGGTTTTTTCCCTGAGTCCCAGGGATATTTCACTAGATTTTTTTTTAAATCTTAGCAGGATACTACTTATATTCTAGAAAAATAATGTATTTCCATTTCACTCCCTCCTGTGACAGGCATATGTGAAATATAAAAGTATTAAATTACTTTCACATTTAAATGTGAGGCCTGTAGTACAAAGGCAACATCACTGACAAAAGGTATCTTAAAGAATCCACAAAGCATATGAAAAAAAATTTTGTTTTACTCTTTTCACCAATCTGGTTTGAGATTCTTTAAATGTTGTTTCTGACATAGAACTAAGCCAATTTTAGTGCACAATGTACTACCTATGACTAACCGTAAGCATGGAATACAGTAAGTTCATCTTGTTGGTCCTTTAAAAAAAAAGGAAAGTATAATTAAAAAGCTGGAATGTGAATTCAACAAGCATGTTTATGTGACTTTCTGGGAGACGATCTTGTTTTCTCTACTAAAGTGTTTGGGAATTGAGTAAATTGGGTATGTTCAGTTATTATATATTTTTGTGTGGTTTTAGCAATCGAAGCATTCTATAAAAAAAAAACGTTAAAGCAAATTGGTTGTTGAAACAGTGGCTACAATGACATATAAGGCCTGGTTTTAATTGCACATGCCCACGTAGAGATTCCATAGGCACTTGCAATATGCTCATGTTTGACATTTGTAGAGGAATAACAGATGCAGTTATTGCCAAATTATTTGTTGCATCTCAGTCTTAGTTAAATCAATGCATTGTGAGGACGTTAAATGAGGATTTTTAATCCAACTTCTGCTGCATTCTTCTGAAGAAATAAAATACTTCGAAAATATCCAGGCACGTGCTTAGGTCATAGAAAAGGAAATAAAGGCATCATTTGGGCCTTCAAAAAGTTGATGTGCTGGGAACTCTATTTGTATTCTGAATTTTTGCTTTTGGTATTTGTTTTCTTTCTGTCTTTCATTTTCCAATCCTACATATCCACTTTCTGTAGTAGCCTGGTTTTTAGAAGAAAGAAGAGGAAAGAGGAAAAAAGAAGAAAATGGTTTTCCAACATTTGATACAAACTTTGTCGTACACGGCTTAATCACTACTATGTAGGTAGATTCCCAATCTCTGAAAGCTTAGATTCTGTCTATAAAAAGAGAGATGATACACAAGATAGCTTTCCTGAAATCAAGGATAGAATGGGAAATTCATTGAGCTCATAAGCACTATTAGACACTTGTGTGCCAGTCTTTTAGAATATTATTTCTGCCCTGTCTTGATGGCATGTTTATGGTTATAAATTTTTCCTAAACTTTACTATCTGGTACAGAAACTAGACTATGAAGCATAAGAATCACAATTTGGAAACAGGTAGGTGTCTTCTATTATCATCATTATTAATAACAAATACTTGTGGAACCCCCATTAGATTCATAACATTGAACTAAGTGCTGCTGGACTTTGTAATAATTCTTTAAAGTCAGGGGTTTTCCATGTATTGGTTCTAGTTGCTAATATTACTGAGATGACAGTTAAAACAAGAGATTTCTCTGAACTGGTTGAGTTGTAAAAACTGATTCTAGTTCAGAGAATTTCCTAGTAATATGTGCTGAGACACACCTTGTTTTCCACACTGGACCCCTCTACAAAAGAGAGGACATCTGGCAATATATTATGTGCCTGGCACTATGCTAAGCCTTGGGAGTACAAACAAGAAAAAGGACAGTCCCTGCCTTTAAGGAACTTACAATCTAATGGGGGAATACAATGCACAAAAAGTATGGGTGTATGATGTTCAGTAGAGTGGAAAGCAAGCAGAGATACTGATGAAAAATGCAGAGATGTAGTCTTTCTATATAGTGTTGCCATTTGTCAGAGATCTGGGATGATCAGTTGTCTGACCAGCACTCTGCAGAGCAGAGGACTCAACCTGAGGTACACACACATCTGTGGGACCATGGAGAGACTTTGGAGACCTGGGAATTTGTTTTTAATCAATATTTTGATAACTATTTCAATAGAATTGGTTTCCTGTGTAACCTTATGAATTTATATTATGTGTTTAAAAACATTCTGGGAAGAGGTCTATCAGAGTCTTCTTCACTGCCCAAAGACCATGATATAAAACAGGTGATAAATTACTGATGTAAATGAACAATGCTGATTGACCACTGTGGTGGTTCTTTAAAAAAAAAAAAATAGCATACCCAAATGAAAAAAAAAAGCTCTCCTTTATCACACCCCTCTTGCTAATCTTCAAAACACCAATTTAAGTACTTTTCTTTGAGTTTTCACTTCTCCCTTCCTTCTTGTCCAAGACAGACAGCCTGTCCCATGAATTGCAGGAGGGGGAAGTTGAGGAACAACACTGACTACTATTTTTGTGCTCAGCTACTGCTTTTTTCATATTGCTGAGGATGGGACTTAGAGAGCTGGGAGGAAGTTATTTGCAGAGCTCTGGAGAGTTTGCCAAGAGGGGGAGGAGATGTTTGCAGAGAAAAGGAAGAATGTTGACTGTCTGGTGAGGGTGTTCATAGAATGGATCTCAGGGGACCTAGATGCCCTTATCAAAAGCAGCTTGGCCTTGAAGTTTCTAAATTGAACTCTTCTTCACTTAATGTATTGTAGTAAATGGTGTTTCTAATTGTTATAGAAGATTGACTATAGGAACGAATAATTTTATAAAAGCATAACATTTCTTAACATCATGTTACTCTTTATGTTTCATAAACAAGAAAAGTCTAGGAAGTTGTTGATAAACTCCCAAAGAATAATTCATTCTTAACATTTCTTAACCATGTTCACGAGACCTTGAACAAAATCTTCGCTTTTAAGGAGTTCACAATCTAAAAATTAGCAAATCTCTGAATTTTCTAGAGAGGAATTAGGCCAGGCTAATTAGAATCTTAATAAATGAACTTTTCTCGCTGTCTCAAACAATTCTCTTCAGTAGACTTTTTCTTTCTCCTCGTCTTCAGTTATCCACTTTCCTTTTTAATCTGTTTTTTCCTTCATTTCTTATCTATCGCATAGCCTGGAATTTCTTCTTTCCTTCCAATTTCCTTTGGTGATGAGTTGATTACCAGAGCTCATTTCTCATGAATAGCATCTGTCTTATGTGTACTTGATTTGTTAGGGGTGAGGCTGGTAAAGTTGGGTACTTCTTGACTAGCAGGAAAAAATCCAATTCAGCAAGTGAAGGAAACAATATAGTCACTCTTGCCCATAAGCTAACCAGACTTTGCTTTTGAAGGCTCTCTTGCCCATAAAACTCTCCCCTGCTATATAAAAAATGGGATTTGGACGCATCTGAAAATAAACTTAGCTTATTTCCTAATTTTTCTGACCTGGGCGGGCAACAGCAGTAGATAAGATGTGGTTTGGGGGGTCAAGCCAAGCCAATAAGCATTTGTTAATTGCCCGCTGTGCTCCAGACACTATTCTAAGTCCTGGGGTTACAAAGAAAGGCAAAATCCAGCCCCTGCTCTGAAGAAGCCCATTCTCTAATGGGAGAGGAGTAGTTTTGGCTAATGAAGTGTTAGTAAATGTTAACTATGAGCAAGAAGTTACCACCCTTATTGCCACTATCATTCTGTTCTTTTTAAATCCCCTTCAAAAGTAAACTGAGTAAATACTCAATACGTCACAGAATCACAGAATGTTGGAGCTAGAAGGTACTTTACAGATCAGTCAGCCCTCATTTTTTCTTTAATATGAAGAAACTTATGTGCTAAATGATTAAATGACTTGCTTAAGGTCCCACAGATAGTCATGGCAAAGAAGGGATCTCAATCTAGCTCATTTGACCTTAAAGTCCAGTGTTCTCTTCACAGACCAAGATATGTCTCCCTCCAGGAGCCAGGACTGTAACTCTGATACAGATGTATTACAGAAATAGGTTAAACAGACATATCCATTCAACCATGAAAATATTTGCAACAAAGATAACCGAATGGGTTTAACACTGTTAGTTAGGGGATGGTTGCTATGAAAGCTGCCTGTCAACTAGGGAGAAACCGCCACTTCCCTCCTAGTTAGGGAAGCCTTTTTGTAGAATCTGGCCTTATGATAACTATGATACAGTGGAAGGAATGCTGTACTTAAGAGTCACCAGTCCTGAGTTTAACTCCTGCCTCTGCCAAAAAGCAGGACCTTGGGCAAGTCGTTGTACCTTTCTCTCTGAGTCTCATTTTCTTCATCTACAAAATGAGAATGTTGGACTAGGTGGGTACTAATATCCCTTCCAACTAGAGAGCTCTGATCCTATGGTTCTGTGGATTCAATGAGTGTTTGCTGAGCACCTTCTACTCTATGTGCAAGGAATGTCTGGATAATAGGAAGAGGAAAAAATGAGTTTTTGAAGTTTTCAAGGATTTACAAAAGTACATTCTAGTTTAGGCTTAATCAATGCAGCTCCTAAGCAGTTAGGTGGTGCAGTAGATAGAGTGCTGGGCCCGGAGAAAGGAAGACTGATCTCCCTGAGTACAAATCCAGCTTCAGACATTTACCCTGGACAAATCACTTAATTTTGTTTGCCTCAGTTTCCTCATCTGTAAAATGAGCTGGAGAAGGAAATGGCAAGGCACTCCAGTGTCTTTGCCATGAAAACCCCAAACGGGGTCATGAAGAGTCAAATACAACTGAAACAACTGAACACCATCCATCTCCCTCCTTCCACTCTTACTGGCTCCCCCACGCTGTTTCTTCTGCTATTTTCATTCCCATATACCCCAAACTCTCTTGATTCTGGTTCTCTGGCCCCTTCTTACCACATCCTTTTGTATTCCCTTTCTAGGCAACTCCACAGCTTGGTGGAGGAGGAAAGAGTGGAGAATAAAGTTACTTGGTGTGGTAGTAAGGTAGAGGAAATCCAGAGTATAGCCTAGTGAGGAATTAGACATGGCTGGCTGGACAACCTCTTTAAATGGCAGTTCTGGAAGGAGCCATCCAATCGGGAGAGGTCACAAGGGCAAAGGATACTTCCAATGTGTTAATTCCAGGGCTGGAAGGAAGCTTCAGGATAAAGAGCTAGGGTATGGTAGAGGAATTCTGGAATGCAGCCTGAAAAACAAATGACTTTTAAATTTCATTTGAAAAATTCTTTACCTACATTATCTCACTTGAGCCTCACAATAACCTGTAGGTTGTACTACTTTTGTACAGATCATGAGATCATATATTTAGAACTAGAAGAAACATTAGAAGCCATCTAGTCCAACACCCTCATTTTAAAGAAAAAGAAACTAAGGGTCAGAGAGGTTAAGCCACTTTTTCTTATAATTACCTAACTAGTAAGTGTCCAAGGTGGACTTTGAGCTCAGGACTCTTCTGATCCCAAGTCCTCCACTAATTTCCACTACAATTCCATACTACCTTTCAATCTCAGCTGTCCCAAAAGAAATCCATGTCCAAAGAGAAATATTTATTCAAGCTTCTCTGAAATGCAGCATAGTTAAAAGAGTGCTGGATTTGGAGTCAAACCCGGGTTCCAAGCCCATCTCTTTTTCTTCCTACCTGTGTGTGGTCAGGCAAGTCACTTTTTTTTTCAGCTTTCATTTCCTCACCTGTAAAATGAGTAGGTTGGACTGAATAGTGTCTAAGACTCCTTCTCTCTCTGAGTCTTTTTGGTCTCTAAGCTAAGTTCCTTTGGCTTAGTTCCATTCATTGCTTTTCTTACAAGACATCTCAGACTGAACAAGTCACAATTAACTCAAGTGGAACATGGTCCAAATGAAGATGTTCATCTTCCTTCTGCAACCCTTTTCCCTCTTCCCAAGTTCCCACTCAGTGATCTTTCAGGCCAGGGATATTGGATAATCTTCACACCACACAAGGATCAGTGGTCAAAATCTGCTACTTATTTCCACACAGCTTCTTCTGTGCTTATCCTTACCGCTAGGGCTTTCCTTCTGGTGCTGATGAAAATTTCAACTTCAGGCATTGCTTCTCTCCATTTTTTCTAAAACTGTTGCTTCTCTCTTGTTTTTTTTCCATGTCATCTATTTCTTAAAATCTTCCCAGGAGTTTCCCACTACCTTATGGTCAAGCCCCAAATCTTCACTCATCAGGATGCCCTAAATCACTTAACTTTTTTTCCCCCATTTACCTTTATTGCATATCCTGCTTCCTCCATTTTAAAATTCTTTTTGTGCTTCTCCCTCTTTTACTTTTGAGCCTTCTCAATAGCAAAACTATACATTTGGCCTTTCTTTCCCATAAAGACATCTACCTTCCATCATATAGCTCCTGAAAGCTAACTCTTCCCCCAAAGCCTTTCCAAAATTAATTAGATAAGACAGAACTATTGCCCACCCAAATATTGATACTATCTCTGATTTATGTACAAATAATGTGAGTAGCCTATCTTTGATTCCTACAACATCCTTACCCTTGACCTGTGATATGGATGCCTTGTTTCTTAACGTATTGGTTTCACATTTCAGTTCTGCTTCCATGAGAGTAAGGAGTGTTTCATTCATTGTACTTGTATGCCCCGTGTTTACCAAAGTGCTTGGCACATGGTAGGTGCTTAATAAATCCTTGTTGAGTAATTTATTGATTCTGTTCTGTGTACTTATACTTAGGTCAGGGCAGTTGTCAAATCAAGTCAAGTCACCAAGCATTTATTAAGCACCTATTATGTGCCAGACAACTTGCTAAACACCAGGGAGACAAAGAAAGGCAAAACCAGTCCACGTTGTCACAGAGCTCACAGTCAAATGGGGTAGATAGCATGCAAACAACTGTACAAACAAGATAGATACAGGATAAACTGGAGATAATCTCACAGGGAAGGCTGCAGCATTAAGAAGGATCAGGAAAGGCTTCTGGTGGAAAGAGGGACTTTGGCTGAGACTTGAAGGAAGTCAGAGAAGGCAGGAGACAGACATGAGAAGGGAAATCACTCCAAGTATGGAAAGGATAACTAGTGAAAATGCAAACAGTCAGGAGCTAGGGTGTCAAGCTTAAGGAAGGGCAGGGAGACCGACCAGTCACTGGAAGGTAGAATTGGTGGAGGGGAATAAGGTGTAAGAACACTAGAAAAGTAGAAAGGGGCCAGGTTATAAAGGGCTTTTAAAAATCTAAGAGGATTTTATATTTGATATTAGAGGCAATGGAGAGTCACTGGAGGTTATTCGAATAAGAGAATGACATGGTCAGATTTTAATGGTAAATTCCTAAAAGACAATAAAGACCAAGGTGACCTAGTTCTCTTTGTATAGAACCTTATATAAAACCCACTCACAATAACATGCCCAATGAAAACTTTGTAATTATGGATTTTTTAAAAAATTATTTTTCCTTTTATTAAATTCATGTTTAATAAGAATTTATGCTTGCACTCTGAGTATTCCACTGTTAGCAATGACTAATAGCGGGAAAACATAGGAGACGATACAATAAATCAGCAAGCTAAAGGAAATCCTTTCTGGTGGGGGACAGATGACAGGTATGGGCCCTGTTGGTTAACCAGTATATGAGACTGAAACCTGTTGTTGAAACAGATGCTGAAAATTCAGGTACTAGAAATTAGGAAGCCTAAATCCTTGAACTTTTGAGATTTTAGGCTTTCTCATAATGAGCCAGTAAACCCAAATAAAGGAATAAAGAGTCAAAAGCAATTGACCAACAGGTTAATCCCTAATAAAACCACGGAGAAGTCAAAAATGTTCTCCGGCCTGAATCTATGAACAATTAATATTCCTGGCTACAAGAATGCTTTGTCTCACTGAGGTATATTACTGGCAGGCTCCCAGCTAGCTTTCTCTTTTTGCTCCAAAATGAATAGAATTTGCCACTGAACTTGTTTATGTTATTTGCTTCAGTGACTTGCCTTGGCAAATTACTCCCTGCCTTTATTGTTAAATTCAGTGTACTGCTAGCATTTTAATTTTAGGTTGTAGCCCAGTGTTTAACATTTCCCCTAGTGTAAACAATATTGGATAAGTTGATATTCTGTCGGAGACAGAAGCTTTAAAAGTACCTCTTTCTCAATTTGGAAGACTTCTACCCAATTACCTCCAAGTCTACGGGGCTTTTCCACTCAAAATAAGACTAATTTTACTTTAAATTTTTGAAATTGCATATGAAAACTCAAAATAGTAACATTATGCTATTATACAGGGCTCCTTCCCCTGTCTTTCCTTAACTAATTCATTTATTTGATTATAGATCTAGACCTGTAAGGGACATCAGAGATCATCTACTCTATCCATTTGTTTTACTGATGAGGAAATTGACCAGTGAGGTTATTGGACTTGTCCAAGGTCATACGCGTAGTATACATCAGAGGCTAAATTTGAACCCAGGTCCTCGGACTTCAGTGCCAGTTCTCTCCACTATAGCATGCTTATTATGTGTCTTTATTATGTGCCAAGCACTGGAGATACAATATAAAAAAAAACCTGAAATATTTTTCTACCCTCAAAGAGCTTACATTCTGTGAGGGTAAGGAGATACTCTTAATTTTAACCATGAAGTCAGTTCCTCCTCATCATAATATTCATTTCAAAGCTCATAGCTTTTCTAATTAGTGGCACTTCTAATTATTGGACTTCTATAATATTCCACATCTGTACCAGTTTTATTGCTCTCTTACTCTTTTTAGTTTCTAGGATCCCCATTGGACTAGAGAACTAGAAAGTACAAAGAGTAGGACTCTAAACTCATTAAGGCATCTGCCCAGATACCATTGCTAAAGTCTCAATTTTAGTGGCTTCAAGTATGACCACATCCAGCTGGCATATGAATGCTATTGACCCTCTATTTTGTTATTGATTGGTGTTTTCATTTTTAGCTTCAATTATCCTTTAAGCACAGCTGTAATTCATTCATTTCTCTTATTTCTAAATTGTGCCCCAGAATGATTTTTCAAAATTTTCTTTTCAATTTCAAAAAGATTTGCATAACATTTTTAGCTGTACATGTTTTCCTTTTTAAAATATTGTGAAATGTTTTGCCTTGTCCAATTAGTCCCAAATACATACATGTGACCAAGTGGTGTTTTGTTTTGTTTTTTTACTGCTAGGAGTATGACGCTTTTCTTTGGACCTGATAGTCTGAGTGTTAGGGTATACTTGACAATCCATCACCAGCTTAAGCCAATGACTCTCACTTTATCATGTAACCTAGTGGCAAGTTGTCATTCTCTTGACCCAGATTTTTTATACACAATGATTCTGCACTTACCCAGAGGAACATACAGGAGCAAGAATAACTGATATAAGAGCAGGTAGATAAAGATAGCAGGTCTTCCTCATACTATCTATTGTTTCTCACCCCGTCTTCAGGATCCTGGAGAGCTAAGCTTCTGGTTTGGGTCCTCTACATATCGACTGCTGTCATTCTGCAGTTACATGGTATGGCGGATGCAGTGTTGGACCTGGAGTCGGAGACATCTGAATTAAATCCTGCCTTATACACGTGCTTGTTGTATGACCCTGGATAAGTCACTTGACCTCTCTGTTTCCTCATCTGTAAAATGGGTATCATAGTAATAGCCCCCACTTCATAGGCTTGCTATCAGGATCAATTGAGATGAATTATGCAAAATGCTCCATAAATATTAAAGGACAATATCACTACTACTACTACTACCACCACCACTACTAATGACAGCATCCCTAGATCCTTCTTTTTAATGTACAGCTTCAAAAATAGTAGGTCTGGAAGCCTTTCCTGTTAGTGTCCCCAAGGTCTCTCCTCTCTCCTCAGTGAACAATTCCATATCCTGGATCTACCATCTGTACCTACAAGATGTTGGCTGGTACCCAGGTTTCTTCTACCGATGTACATTACAGCATGTATTTGTTCTATCTCGGTACCTGGAACCTGGGTATATAGCTATGTGCCATTTGGATTGGGCTTTCAAAGATGTGTAGGAATTAGACAAGCTGAGCTGGAGAGGAAGTAAATGAGCATTTATTAAGTACCAACTATTTGCCAGTCACCATGTTAAGTGCTCTATGAATAATCTCGTTTAATCATTACAATAACTCAAAGAGATAGATGTGATTATTATCTCAATTTTATAGTTGAGGAAACTGAGGTAGATTAAAATCAAATGACTTGCCCAGAGTCATCAGTTAGTCAGTGCTTGAGGCAAGATTTGAACTCAGGTCTTCCTGACTCCAGGCCCAGTGCTCTATCCACTGTGCTAGTTGGCTGCCTCTAGGGGAGAAGGCATTTCAGGCAGAGGAAAAGTTGCAACTCTAGGAAGAAAAAAGTACAAATCACTTTTAAGATCTGGCTCTCTACAGAATTTTCTGAGTTTTTTTTTAATTATCTAGAGAAGAGGGTCATGTCACAGTTCCATTTCTCTATAAGTTCACCAAGGCAGAATACAATTCCAATGAGGTTCTTTTGGCTTAGTTTAGCACCCATCATATCAATCTTAACTGTAAGATTGATAGTAGAAATTGCAGTACCTCATATTTGGGTGGTGCCTTATGATTGCAAAGCATTTTCATGTATATTATTTCATTTTATTCTCACAACAACCCTTTCAGCTAAGCAGGGCAGGAATTCCTATTTTACAAATCTAAAAATTGAGGCCAACAGAAGTTGACTGATTTCTCCAAGGTCAGAGAGCCAATAAATTGCAAAATCAAAACTGGAATCCAGGTCCTAGCATTACCCCATATCATCCCTCCCATCAACTGTCCACACTGAGCTATTGGGGTTGCCAATAATCCCAAATTCCCTTTTATATGTGGCTCCTGTGAGGTAAAGGAAATGTGCAAATTATGCCATGGGAACCTCTCAGAATACAATATAATTTTCCATGATAAATATGTAAACTAATTCCAATAATGTCCTTGGTTTGTAGAAATAATGTATGCTGAAGACCAGGGTGTCCCAGCAGCTATAAATTAAGCTATCTTTTTCTACACTCACCCTGAGTCTACTCTTAGGAAAGAACAACTAGCATTCTCTTTGATGAAAATAGCTCTAAGTCTAATGCCTGCACATTGCAATCTGTCCTCTATACTATTGCCAATGGGATTTTTCTAAAGTGTAGAACTGACCATGTCATCCCACTACTCAGTAACTCCAATGGTTCCTTGTTATCACTAAGATCACGTATATCCTGATATTTAAGGCTAATCCCAGCTGGTCCTTTCCAAGTCTCCTACCGTATTTTGTTTACCTTCACGTGCTCTACAATCTAGTCATCCTGGCTTACTTGCCGTTCCTCACACATGAATCTCCATCTCACATCTTCTTGATTGATCAACATCGTATATAAATGAGCTCTGGTGAAGCAAACTTTCTCCTGTACTGAACCTTTAAAATAAAGTTAAACAAAACTTTGGTTTATTGGAATGAAGATTTTATTTATAATATGCATAGATGTGGTATTTTAGCAATAATTTAATAGATTTTTAATCATTAATTAAAGTAGCCATACTACTATAGATGGAAAGATTGAATTAAGTAAATCAAATAAATTAATTTTGATTCCTATCTCCACCAATAACAAACATTTTCAATAATATGACTTTTACCTAGCATACCTCTTTTTTTTTACAGTCTTTTTCATATGTTAAACTTAGAATATCAGTCTATTTCAAGTGTGCTAAAAGGAACATCCCTTTTAATAAGAAGAACAAATAGAAAGAATACTGGAAGACCTTAGAGACAGGGGAGAAAAAACAGCTAGTGGTCTGGGAAGGTATGTGGCATAGTTAAGCAAGACAGATTGGACAGCTTGGTCAAGGAAAAGGAAAAGAAAATCCCAAGACCTCAAATTAAATGTGAGTTAATTAATGTTCTGATTATACCAGGAAGCCAGCTAACGGTCACCTACTAGCCTCCTTCAGGAGGGAGGTAACATGGCTCAACCGTTAGTAAGAGACAACTTTTTCTCTGATCTATTTTAGGACAGGTAGGGAACTTTCTGTTTATTGAAGCATCCTTTTTTTTTTAATTTAGAGGAGAAACAGTCGTCTAGATTTTCATATCTTTTTTTTGAAAGCCTTCTTCCTGAAGGATAGATATGAGAAAATGTCTGTTCTTGTAGCAGTCATACGTAAGACTATTTGCACCTAGATTGGAACAAACCACAACCCAGGCAAGCACACAGAACGTGACCTTCAAATCAACTTTTTTAAGGGGAAGGGGGCTAAGAGGAGGCAACCAGGGTGATTCTTACAGTGGTGTTGACCTTGAGTTATCACTCAGTCATCCTCCTTGACTATCACACACCCTTCGTTGCTTTCATTTTCTGCATGCAAGCATGGTGGGGATGGAGGCGGCAAGACCTTAGGAACAGTGGTAATTCTTTCCTCTTTTTATGAAGTGGTACGTGTGAATATTAGTGAAGAAGGGTAACTGTTTAGGTAGCAGTACCACTGCAGGCACCCATTTCCAGATCTGGTCATGTTTCATCAGAGAGTTCTGGCACTCTTCTGTGGGAGGCCTTTGTCTTGGGACTACACTTACCTACCATCATCACTAAGAAAGAGGGATAGGTTCCCCAAGTCATGCATATGTATGGATATAAACAAAGTTGAAGGCAGGAAGCAGGGTAAGAGGTTGGGGAAGGGTGTCCAACCTCTCTCACATTCTGAGACTATAGTCTTGCCAATCCCCCCATGTACTGTAGGACTGACAGTGCTCTGGTTTGTGGAGGTTCCTTGTCACCTAAATCTCTTTCCAGCAGAAACTATGGAATAACAACTGCTGCAAGAGCTTGCATTGCTCTCCAAATTCAGTGCTGTAGAACAAAGCCCTGCTCCTCCACTCTATTGATGGTTTCGTCTCTTGGGTAAGGCTACTGTTGTTTGTTGTTTTTGATGGCTTATTTTAATTTTTTTTTTTTGGCATGGTGAGGTAAGAAATTACTGAGAGTAGATGTTAGTGTCTCTTCCTCTAGGAGTATTAAAAGCTCTGTAATCTCAATTCAAATGGAATTCATGAAAAGTAACCTCATGTCCATTAAGGTTATATCCCAAATAAGCATAGTAGTATAGGCTCTATACTATAGAAGCAAAAACATACAAACTCTGGCAGGGCCTAGTATCATCATCATCATCATCACTAACATTACTATAGCACTTTCAGGTTTGCAAATTGCTTTGCAAATTTTATCTCATTTTATCCTCACAACAAACCTAGGAGATAGGGGTTTTTTTTAATCATCCTTCCCATTTTCCAGATGAGGAAACTGAGGTAGACAGAAGTTAAGGGACTTTCCCAGGATCATACAGCTAATAGATGTCTCAGACCACATGTGAACTGAGATCCTCTTTAAGATAGCTCCAGCATCCTATCCAACATGCCACTCAGGGAGTCAGCAGTCAATAATGAATAAGTGCTGGGGATTACAAAGAAAGGCAAAAGAGCTTCCCTGTCCTCAAGGAGCTCGCAATCTAATGGTGGAGAAAAAAAGCAAACAAATATATACGAACAGATATGAACAGGGTAACTACAGCCAGACTAAGCTAGCTGAGTGTATTAGCACGGCAATAAACACAAAATCGATGATAATTGTGAATATGTCTATGTAATTCTGTATCGCAAAATATGAAAGATTCTCCATATAGAACGTAGAAGTGAAATGTTGATTCAGACACCAGATAACCAAACCCTATAACCAATAAGTCCACCCCATCCAAGCAGCAACCAACTCCCAAAACCAGTAAGCCCACTTTATCATACCAGTGAGGAACTTAAAACACAATATCACAGCATGGAGCCTCACCATCTCATTAGCTTTCTGCTTCCCCCACAACTGGGGCCTTACCACCAACAATCACTCACAGCACAGCCATGTCCGCTCTCTCCCTCAGCTCTAACTGTTCTCTCTCTCCACGTTTTCTGTGACACATTTTCCTTTTCCTCTCAGCAAGTTCCTCCCACCACATGTGACTTAGGCTTCCTGTGATGTGATCAGGTCACATGGCCTATTAATGGGTGGGAAAGCTCTTCAAATCCAAATTGTTATTACACTGAGTCAGAAGAGTCTCATCACCATTTTCACTGCTGGGTCCCAAAGCAGCTCTTGAAGACCACCTAAGAGTGGATAATCTTTAAGTTTCTTCCAGATCTATATTGATGATCCTATAAACCCTTAACCCACTGTGCTGTTGGGAAGGTGCAAATGGCATTGGTGGAGGTAACATTCATTCTGATGAAATGATTAATCACCGAGGTATGGAAGCATGAAGTAATATCCTCCACAATGTGTATTACTTAGTTAAATCCTAACCACTTCAGAACTGAGATAGAGTTGTGTTTTTTTTGTTTTGTTTTTTTTTGGTATATGCCCTGTGGTGGCTTTCCTTCTTAGAATTTGTTTTCCCATAAAAAATTTATTCATTTTAGAGACATCAGAAGTTATTTCATAAAAGTCATTGAATCTAGGAGATCTTATCTTGGCTTAACAAAAGCATGCATATTTTAAATAGTTTTCACTAAAGCAATGAGGTGCCTGCTTTAAATAGGTTTCTGAGAATACCCCTAGAATGGAATGACACCCATTTATTTTTCTCTTGTTGTATAAGAACATCCTTCTAATTGAGCAAACAGGGGTTTTTCTTTTTGGCTAGATTTTTGGCTTTGACTTAAAGAAAAGAAAAAATAACCTACTAGACAGCTAGAGAGCATAGTGGATAGAGTGCCAGGCTTAGAGTCAGGAAGACTCAAATTTGGTCTCAGACACTTACTAGCTATGTGACCCTGAGCAAGTCACCTAACCCTATTTGTCTCAGTTTCCTCATCTGTCAAATGAGCTGGAGAAGGAAATGGCAAAATGACTCCAGTATCTTTGCTAGGAAAACCCCAAATGGGGTCATGGAGAGTCGGACATGACTGAAGCAACTAAACAGCAACAAATCCACTTGTTTCTTCTAGTGAAAGATAAAAGTTCCTATTGAAACTGAATTATTTATTCATGCAGCTCTTGTTGAAGTGTTTCGAACTGTACCTAATTACATGTTTTAGTCACCTTGGAATGAAATATTGAATTACAATGCTAATTTATTTTTGGTTGTTTTTTTTCAGAAAATTTCCTTTGAGCAAGCAGATTATAGGATATAGAATTGGAAAACCTCGATTCTACTCCCTACTGGGTTCTACATGCCTGCTAGGTTCTAGATGTTCTAGGTGGGCAAATAATGTAACCCCTTGAAATCTCAGTTTCCTCACCTGTGAAAAGGAAATAATATTTCTACTCCATCTCACAGGAACATGCACGTAGTAGACAGATATTTTAAAATGTTGGCTAAATTGAAATAAATAGGGATATTGTGAAGAAAGCACTTCATACAGGTCTTTATGGTACAATGGATAAAGTTCTGGATTGAGATAAAAGGGCCTGAGTTCAAATTCTTGTTCTGCCACTTAATACCTGTGTACTGTAGGCAAGTCATTTAACCTCTGTGGGCCTCAATTTCCTAAGGACAAAACAAAGGAATTGTATTATTAGATGATCTCTAAAGTGCCTTAAAGTTAGAAATCTAGTTTGTTGTTGTTGTTGTTGTCATTTTTCAGTCATGTCCAATTCTCCATGGCCCTATTTGACTTTGTTTTTTTGACAGGGACACTGGAATTGTTTGCCACATCCTTCTCCAAGCAAACAGGGTTAAGTAACTTGCCCAGAGTCACACAGTCAGTAAGGAAGTATCTGAGGCCAGATTTGAACTCAGGAAGATGAGTCTTTCTGACTCCAGGCCTGGTACTTTTATCTACAATCATGACTGAATGACTTTTTATTTTTATTCGTATTAGGGTTCCTTCACAATTGTTCAGTCATTAAGTTTAGGAAACAGAACATTTATTAGGCTTCCTTCTGAGGCCTTGGGGAATAAATTTCTTCAAATATATGTTTTGGAAGTAATTAACATATTGACTACTATCTTTACTTTATTATATAATAAAAACTCATTTTGTTTTACCTTTAGAATTCTTAATGGGCATACCAAGTTTCATTCTAGTCACCTTATGTCCAAAAGCTTTTATCATAACATACCATAGAGAAGATAATTAGGGCATAAGAGAAATAGTGGTATATTATGAAATGTAATGATTTTATTATGGTCTAAGATTGATCGGTTTGAAGGTTCTTTGAAATCCAGAGTGCTTTAAAAATCATATCCTGAAGAATTAAGAGATGTCAATGTCACATGTTAGCCCGGCGGAGGAGTTTATCAGTAATCCTTTTGTCATTTATTTGAGAAAATTGGGATCTGAATAACAGGTGAGGCAGAATTTGCAATGAAATCATTTACTAGCTTTTGATTCTGGGTATCTGTCATCATTTAAAAAATAAAAACACACCCTACTGTGGACTAAACATTCTTCAGACGAAGGGTTTGGCCTGAAGTGGGCTAAAAGATAAAACTATATGTGTCCATGGTATTGTCTCAGCTACTCCCTTAGAGAGATTTTTGTTATTGGGTGGAAGAATAGGACTGAAAGGATGCATTATGGAGCAGGATTAATGAAACTGTAATTTTCTTTATCATGGTTTCCCACTCTGTAGCTTTCGTTGCCCTTTGTATCCCTTTGATTTCCAGTTTCTCTGTGTATTTTTCCCTTGTGAGTGATGAGGAAGACTTTTATGGATCTCTTCTGGTAAAAATCCTTTTGAATCCTGGCATAAAACAGTATTTATTTTCATCATTGTTGAGATTGTTTATTGATCGAGGGATGGATTGATTGATTGTCTTGCTTATTTTAGTGATATCATTTTTGGCTTAAAGTGGTGCTTCACTTTATGAATATGAAAATATTCTTCCTTTGAATGTCTTTTTATTTCAAGATCAGATATACTGGTTTTCTCCAGATAAATGATATTGGTGTCTGTTATTTATGGATGTATTTCCTACTTAAGATGCTTTAGGTTAATTTATCATCTTTGTCATTTCTATCTTTTTAAACCACTGACACATTTGGAACTGGTGCTAATTAAGACTTGATAGTTAGACTATCATCATTAAAATGCTTCCAAAGATTGGTGGATGACTATTTTTCTCGACTCCACTACTGATCTAATAATGGAAGGATAAAGGGGGAGCTTGTGCATAGGGAACTGAGAGCATAACAGTAATCCATGAAAAAGAAAATATTAGTTTTAAACTTTACATTTAAGTCAACAAATCCAAGTTAATGGTAGCATAATGGCAGATAAGATAAGCAGATTCATTCCTCTAGTTCTGTAGGACCCTGATATCCTTTCTCTTCTAATGGTATGTTCATACTGCTCTCTCCCTATATGTTTCATCTGGGCTGAGCAGGTTGATTGGTTTGACTCTCTGGGCTTATTGCTCTCTGCAGCACAACTCCCAATGGCCAGGGATGACAGAGCGAATGCTTTTCAGATATGTTGCCTGCTTTGACCCATTGGCCATGTCATCCCACTGGGAGAGTAACTCCTTTGCAAGATGCCGTGACATTTCTTCTATATGCCATTTAGAAGTTGGCTCCTTAAATTATAGGATTCTTATGGTTCCATCAACTATTTGATTGAGATAAGAGACACACACCTCATGATTTCACCTGTCTTAATGGAAAAACAATTGAAGCATGAAATGTCCCATCCAATTGTATATAAAAAAATGAGCTACTAAACAGTATTAGGGCTGGTGAAATCATGAAAGTTATGGCTCTTATTCCCATCAGAAGGTTGAATCATATCATATGGCATATCCCCCCTTACTAAACTCCCTTTCCGGACTACTCCCACCATCTGCCTCCTTCGCTCTTATTCATGTGCTATCATAGGTACCTGGGAATACTATAGATTTTATATTATATAATCTCAGTGGGCCCTCACAGCATCAAAGCAATCCCTTTACATTTTCCAAATAAGTTTGCTGTTCCACTCACCACAATAGCTTTTCCAAACCTTTTCAACCCTCCTTTCGCTTCCCACAGTGTTCTTTAATCCCACCCTCTTAGCCGAGGACCTCTGGCATTGAGAAGATCCAGCACAGATTCCAACTTAGTCCATAAGCATTTATTAAGTGCCCACTATGTGTCAGGCATTGTGCTAAGTGCTGGAGATACAATGAAAAGCAAGAGAAGTCCCTCCCTGCCCTCAAGGAGTTCAAGACAACACAAAAAAAAGTAGGTGCTTAGAAGTGTGGAGGGGGTGGCAATACTGGGCCAGGGCATGGGCATGGTGAAGTAACTACCCTGGATGCCCTCCTCAAATGGAAGATCTGATAGGAGCTCTCTGATGTCCATTCTCTCTGATGCCCGTCCTCTACCCTCTGCAATAGGAGGGAGAGAGGGGCCCCAGGGGCAGGGACACTAAGGAGGTATGAGTTTCAGAGCTGATATCATCTTATAGGATGATAAGCTTCTGGATATTGTAAAGTCCAAGACAGTAAGCCTGATTGGGAAAGAAAAGTAATTCTCTATATGGTGAGATCCTCCAGAGTATCCTATATGCAGACGATATCAGGCTGGTTGCATCAATCTCTACTAGACTACAGAACTTGTTGGATGATATTCAACCCTCAAAATTAATTTGGCCTAAACATCTGGAAAACAAACAGGTGAAGACAAAACCAAAACAACAAGTGGATGAAAAATGCCTTTTGTTCAGAATATAAAATGTAGTTAGATAGACAACTTATAGATCTAATATAGACAATGACTTGGACCTAGAATTTTAAAAAAAGAGGAGCAAACTGGTCTGGATTGACTACAGGACATTACAAGTCTCCTTAATGACCCCCCAACTTCTCTCTGAATTGGAGGCCTATCTTTTTAATATCAATATTTCACCAATGTGTTTGCATGACTGTAAGTCTCTGAAGAATTAAAACTGACTCATTCAGAGAATAATGGAAAAGCAGTTAGCAATATGTAATAGAGAAGAGCTATCAAGAAGAACCAGAGAAAAGGTAGAGCAGTGGATAGAGCACCCTGCCTAGAGTTGGGAAGATTTATCTGTTGGCCTTAGACACTTACTAGCTGTGTGACCCTGGGCAAATCACTTAACCATGTTTGCCTTAGTTTTCTCATCTGTAAAATGAGCTGGAGAAGGAAATAGCAAACTGCTCCAGTATCTTTGCCAAGAAAAACCCAAATGGGGTCACAAAGAGTCAGACATGACTGAAAACAGCAAACCACATGATTATAAAAGAGGAAAAACTGGTACTATGGTGAGAACAAAGTGACACAGATGGATGAAATGTTCAACTAGTGTATCCACAGTGTTAAGCTATTTTCGGTGAACTCCCTTTTCTCCACATCTCAAACCCCTTGATATCATCCTCCACTGTCTTCTACTTTACTCTCGACTCATGACAAGGTTGGACTTCTTTTCACTAATACCGGCCCCTCCCCATACTTGATCCCTCTTCTTGTCTTTTCCCACAGACTATCTTTAAGTCATTTTCTCTCTACTGATTTTTTTCTCTGATGACTAGAAAAGTACTTCAAACCTTCACTTGACCCTGCCATCCCCTCAAGCTATCATCATATATCTCTTTTCCATTTCTTAGTCAAACTTCTAAAAAAAAAAAGCTGTCTACACTTGCTGTTCCCATTCCCCCTCCTCTCACTCACTCTTCAGCCTTTTGAACTCTGGCTTCTGATCTCATCATTCAACTGAAACTACTGTCTCCAAAGTTATTAATGATCTCTTATTTGCCAGATCTGATGGCCTTCACTCCTTCTTTCCTCCCTGTACCATTTGACATTATTGACTACTGTCTCCTCCTAGATAATCTCTTCTCTCTGGATTTTAATAACACTGTTTCTTTTTTATTTTTTTCCCTACTTATTTGGCCACTCTTCAGTTTCCTTTTGCAAAATTATCATCTATATAACGTCCAATAACTTTAGCCATTTGTCCTGGCCTCTCTTCTCTCTCTACTTTCACTTGGTGATTTCATCAACTTTCATTGGTTTAATTATAATCTGTAGGCAGACAACTCACACATGTAGATATTTAATATTATCCTTGCTCCTCCATCACCAATTGCCCACTCAACTTTTGAAATTGAGTTTCTGTAGTCATTTCAAATTCAACATGTTCAGAAAAGAATGTATTGTATTTGCCAACCCTTCTTTTGAACTTTTCAATTTCTGTTAAAAGCATCACTATCCTTTTAGTCAACCAGGTTCACAACTTCAGAGTTATCCTTAACTCATTTTCCCTCCCCTCACCACCTCCAATCAGTTACCAATTCTTTTTAATTCAGCTTTCATCCTATCATTTGTATCCAACCATTGCTTCTTTTTTACTCATATAGCCACCACCCCCAGTTCATTTCCTCATTACTTCTCTCAAGAAATATTGTAACTAAGCTCCTAATTGTTCTCCTTGACCCAAGTCTCTTCTCTCTTCCATCCATTCTACATACTAGTACCAAAGTAATTGTCCAGAAGAACAGGTCTGACTAGATCATACCCTATATAATAAACTCCACTGGCTCCCTCTTACCTCTTTTATCAAATGTAAATTTCCTTCCTTGGTATTTCCTCCTGTTCTTCCCCCAACCTACCTTCTCCAGCCACCTTACTGTTCCATATATACAATATTGCACTTCCTGTCTCTGTGACTGTGCCCTGGCAGTCCCAAATTCTGGAATGCACTCCATCCTCACATCTGCCTTTTAAAGATCAATTGTTTTTTCCCCACAAATACAAGGTAAGGTGCTACTTTCTACATACTTCCCTGATTCTCCCAGCTGCTAGTGCTATTCCTGAAAAAAAAAACTGAACAGTTTAAAAATATATATATATATATATTTCATATATACTCCCAAATAGAAAGGAACCTCCTTGAGGGCAAAGATCATTTTGTTTTAGTCTTTGTATTAACAGTGCCTAGCATTGTACATCCAGAAGCCACTTAGTAAATGTTCTTTAGTTGACTGGTTGGTCAAGAGAAAAAAAAAAGATTTTCTTTCTTACTACTCTCTCTACCCCCAAAACACACATTGGATCCAGTCCTTGCAATAAATTTAGGCAAGCAAATGTACAGGAGTCACACAAGATGGACAAACATGCATGAGTTGCCATTTTCATCATTGAGGAGAACATTCAGAATGATGAGATCGCACGTTTCTTTTAGCATCGAGTATGTTCATAAATGGAAAAAAATACTAACTCAAAAATTTCTTTCTTTTATTTTTACCCTAGTTTGTTGTATCCCATGGAAAGATAATAGCAATTCAAAATCATCTTGCCCAAGCATTTCATTTTATAAATGAAGAAACCTGAGCCTCAGATAGCTGAAGTGACTTGCCCAAAGCTAGTATTCTCATTGGTGCTAGAATATATATATATATATATATATATATATATATATATATATATATATATATATCCTGACCCTCTGTCCAAATGAATGAATATAAATTCTTTTCTACTTGTCTTTTCTTCCCATTTGCCTGTATAAAATAACTACTTCTGGGGCTTAGTTGAAGGGATGCTGTTGCTTGATTGTCTTCTCATTCTCCCTCCCTTTCCCCAGTCCCCCAAATTGTACCTATCATTTCACTTGGAAAAAAACTTTTAAAACACACACATAATACAACCTATCAATAACGTAACATCTCAATAAGAGCACTTATGACTTCTGAAAAAAAAAAACTGGCAAAGCCAATCAGTTGCCAACCAGTTGGTAATTGCATCAAATTTAATATTGCTAGCCAGGATTTCTTTAAAAATCCATAACCAATGTAACTCCAAGAACTCAAATATTTTGAGATTTTCCTAAATAGCACTGGTGAAGAGTTCAGCTAATAAGCATTCTTCCAAGGACTATACTGACATTATTAATGATTCTGGGACACAGACAAGTAAGTTAATAAAAACCTATCTTAATTTCAAATGCCAGTGGAGATACATGGAGGGAAAAATCAATGCTGATAAAAGGAAAGTATACAAAATGTTACTTCTGGCTTGTAAAAGTATACTATAAATAAGAGACTGTTTTCAAAAGCAGTTCTTTTTATCAGTTTAAACTTTGAATGGATTTTTATATGGTTCTATAGAAGAATAGAAGAAGGGAAAGAGAGCAACCAATTTATTTTTAAACAAATGAGAATAATGTTAACTGCTCAATTAAGTGCTG
The DNA here is from genome assembly GCA_028646595.1 of Phalanger gymnotis. Lineage (NCBI taxonomy): Eukaryota > Metazoa > Chordata > Mammalia > Diprotodontia > Phalangeridae > Phalanger > Phalanger gymnotis. The sequence goes on along the minus strand of CM053622.1, from coordinate 638,497,971 downwards.
ACATTTTTGAGCTAGCTAAGAATCATTATTTCACGAGGGAAGGCTAGGATTTATTTGTCCAATCTGTTTTATGTTTCCCACGTGTATGAACTGAAAAGGGGCCTTTGGTGGCCTTTTTGTTGACAAAGAAAACTAAGAGAAGACATGCTTTCTATTTCCTAGCATCTTCAAATTCTTTGAAGCATCTGTAGTTTGACTAATGTCAATTTACAGAAGTTTAGATAAGTAGCAAAAGAGCATTTAACTGATGAAGTCAGTTAAATATTTGTTAATCACCTACTATGTGCCAGACACTGTGCTAAGCCCTAAAGATACAAAGATATTCAAAAGACATGCCCTCCTCTCAAGGAGCTCAATCTAATGGAGGAGGCAACCATATATGAACAAGCTATGCAAAGCAAACAAATAAAAAACCCATTCCTGTCTGGCCTAAGATGTTTACCTTCTGAATATATATTCTCTGGGGATCTAGAACTCCAAATAAGATGAAATTTGGGGATTTCTTTGGGGTGAAACTCCTTGTCCCTCTGTCCTCCCAGACCAGGGACACCAATGTCTTTGTTCATTATCTATAGCTTCTTGGATACATGACTTCTCTTGGCTTTCTCTGATGGATCTGATCAGTAGCGAGCATGTTAACATATGGACAAATTCTTGGGGACTGAATCTATCCCCCCCCCACTTTGATTTCCTTTCTCTGCTTTTGAACCCAAGCATAGATGACTAGTATCTTAATTTCAAATAACCAGGTCTGTTAATAGCAAATTTGCACCTGGGACAAGTGGCACCAAATACATCGAAGGCAAGAAATATCAAATTCGCCCTCAGTTCAGTTGGGGGTGCTAAGTGCAATGATGGAGAGCCTGGTGCATTGTGAAGCACTTGCTTTACATTGGGGAGGGGGAATGGGGAGGAGTTTGGATTAACCAGGCCAGGGATAAACTTCAGCTGAGATGAAATTAAGATTGTTTTAAATCATTATACTTGCTGATTAAATGCTGAACTCAATTATTTCTACACCAATGAAGTATTGCAAGTGCCATCAATACCCTCTCAATTTTGGTGCCCTAGGACATAGCCCTGGTACTCCCAGTATAATTATGGCTTAAGTAATAATAGCTATTCTCAGAACATTTTCATAGTTTAGAAAGCATTTCACATACATTTTCCCACAGAGTAGAGTATGGAGACAAGAAGATCTGAATTCAAATCCTGCCTCAGATATTTAGTAGCCATGTGACTCTAGGCAAATCATTTGACTTTACTCAGCCTATTTCCTTATCTGTAAAATGGGTATAATAATAGCACTACTGCACAGGCTTATTGCAAGGATTGAATGAAACAACACATGTAAAATGATTTGCAAAACTTAAAGTATTAGACTAATGATATTAATTGTCATGGGTAGGTAATGCCAATATTATAAAAATGACAATTCTATCTAAGTTAATTAACTTATTCAGTATCTCATACCACTCAAACTACTAAATAATTATTTTAGAGAGCTAGGAAAATAATAACAAAATTCGTATGGAAGAACAAAAGGTGAAGAATGGGTGAAAAAAATGTGAAGAAAGATAGCTTAGCAGTATATAATTTCAAATTCTGTTACAAAACGGTAATCATGAAAATAATCTAGCTAAGAAAGAGTGATAGATCAGTGGAATAGATCAGGCACAGAGCAAACATTTGTAAATGACCATAGTAATTTAGTGTTCGATAACCCAAAGATCTGCGATTTGGGGCAAGAACTCACTATTTGACAAGAATTACTAGGAAAACTGGAAAGCAGTTTGGCAGAAACTAGGCATAGACCAACATCACACCATATACCAAGAAAGGTCAAAATGTGTTTACGATTTAGACATAAAGGAGGATATCACAAACAAATTAGGGGAACATGGAAAATTTTATGTGTCAGACTTATGGATAAGAGAAGAGTTGATAACCAAAAAAGAGATAGAAAAGATCAGGGGAAACAAAATGGATAATTTGGATTACATCAAATTAAAAAAGGTCTTACACAAACAAAACCCTTTTAGTCAAAATTAGAAAGAAAGCAGGAAACTGGGAGAAAATTTTACAGCAAGTTTCTCTGATAAAGACCTCATTTCTTAAATAAATATAGGGAACGGAGTCAAATTTATAAAAATAAGAGCCATTTCCCAATAGACAAATGGTCAAAGGATATGAACAGGCAGTTTTTAGAGGAAGAAATCAAAGCTATCAGTAGTCACATGAAAAAATGCTCTAAATCACGATTGATTAGAAAAATGTAAATTATAACTCTGAGGTACCATTTCACACCTTTCAGATTGGCTAACATGACAGAAAAGGAAAATGACAAATGTTGGAGAGGACGTGGAAAAATAGGGGCACTAAGGCACTGTTGGTGGAGTTGTGAACTATCCAACTATTCTGGAGAACAATTTGAAACTACTCCCAAAAGGCTATAAAACTAGGCGTATCCTTTGATCCAGCAATACCACTAGTAGATTTGTATCCCAAAGAGAATAAAGAAAAGGGGAAAAGGCCTATCTCTACAAAAAAGTTTGTAGCAGCTTTTTTTTCATGGTGGCAAAGAATTGGAAATTGAAGGGATACCCACCACTTGGAGAATAACTGAACAAGTTGTGGTATATGACTGTGATGAAATACTATTGTGTTATAAGAAATGAAGACCTATATGAATTGATACAGAGTGAAGTGAACAGAACCAAGAAATCATTGCACACAGTAATAGCAATATTGTAGTGATGTTCAGCTGTGAAAGACTTAGCTACTCTGTTCGATATGGTGATTCAAGATAATTCCAAAGAACTCATGATAAAAAATGCTATCCATTTCCAGAGAGAGAACTCTGCAAATTGTAGTATCATTTTTTTCACTTCTTTTTTTTCTTGTTTTTTTTTTTTTTTTGCTACTTGGCTAACATGGAAATACAATTTGCATAATTTCAAATGTATAATTGATTTCACATTGCTTGCCTTAAGTGGAGGGGCTGGAGGAAGAGAATTTGGACCTCAACATACTTTAAATGAATGTAAAATAAAAATTTTAAACCTAAAAACATTTTTTTTAATTGTGGGACGAATGCTAGCTGTTTTCTTCCTGGTGTAGGAACTTGTTGAATCACAGCTGTAAACATTTGTAGTATTGTAATAGCCTGCTGGTTGCTTTCTCTATCTTAAACTTTTCCTTACACCCTTCCAGCTTCCACTCATCTGTCAAAGTGATTTTCCTAAAGCACAAGTCTGAACATATCATTCCCCTATTTAACAAATTCCAGTGTCTTCCTTTTATTTCCAGGATAAAACACAAAATCTTCTGGCTTTTCAACCTCTTATAACCTGGCCCCTTCTTACCTTTTTAATCATCTTACACCTTACACTCCATCTCTAGACTCTCATGCATTTTAACAGTCTCTCTCTCTCTCTCTCTCTCTCTCTCTCTCTCTCTCTCTCTCTCTCTCTCTCTCTCTCCTCTCTCTCTCTCTCTCTCTCTCTCTCTCTCTCTCTTTCTCTTTCTCTCTGTCTCTCTTTCTCTCATTCTCTCTCTCATTCTCTCTTCCCCCCGCCACCCCATCGGAGAACCCTTTTCCTCCTCACCTCTGCCTCTGAGCTTCACTGGCTTCCTTCATATCTCAACTAAAATCCCACCTTCTGGAAGAAACCTTTCCTGGTCCCCCTTAATGCTAGTGCCTTCCTTCTGAGATTATCTTCATTTTATCCTGACTTTATCTTTCTTGTACACATTTGTCTGCATGTTGTCTCTCCCGTTAATAATAGCTAGAATATATATAGCACTTTAAGGTTTGCAAATAACTTTACGAATGTTATTACAACAACCCTGGGGGGTTGGGTGCTCTTAGTAGCTCCATTTTACAAATGAGGAAACCGAGATAGAGCCAAGGCCTCGCCCAGCCAGTCAGAGCCTGAGGTAGCATTGTCATTTGGGTCTTCCTGACTCCAGGTTCAGTGATATAGACACTGCGTCACCTAGATCATGAAGTCCTTGAAGGCCCTGGCTGTTTTTTGTGTCTTTGTATCCCCAGGAATTAGCATAGTGCCTGGCACACAGTAGGTGCTCAGTAAGTTAACTTCTTTTTTGTTGTCGTTCTTTATCTTCTTCCTCCTCTCCCTCTTTAAGTTCTCTAGTTCCCTCTCCCTGGTAATGCTACCTTTAGTTAAGTCAGCTTGCCCCATCTGTTGTTCTAAGCTAGCTTTCAATCCCAGTCCTTTAAGGCCCTCTGCAGTCAAGATGGTGGCTACCATTTTGTGCTTCACCTACCATATACTCTACCTTCTTGTCTATCCCAATTACATTTTTTCTTTCACCTAATAAAAAAAAAAACCAGAACTTTTCTCTCCTAAAGCAGCTCCCTTGGATCTCCCTTCTACGTTCCTTTTCCTTTTTACATGAACTTAGCTTATTATTGCCTTAAGTCCAACAACTACTTGCTCAACATCATAAGGAAGGCTAAGTCTCTTCTATTCACAATCACTGACTAGGCTTAACCACTGCCCCTCACTTGTTCCCTTTCACAGCTTCAGCTAAAGGCAATCTGATTAAGTTTTCCTAGCATTTATGTTAATGCTTATGCTATATTAATGTATAATAATATCTTAACAGTTCTTTAGATAGGCATTGATATTATCATGCAACTGATCCCAATAGAAGGAAGGACAGATGGTTATTCCTTCGCGTATTTTTCCCATGATGCCTTAGCTGTTTTCCCCATTTCCAACCTGCATAAATGTTAGGAACTGTTACTATTCTCTTTTCAGCCTCCCCCAGGGCTTAATCACAAGCATAAATGGAGAATTTGTGCATCAGTTATTCTTAGGTGTGTCTTTCAGTGAAAATATTTATCGTCAAAAATTCCTACAGATATTGATAAACCATCCATTCCTGGAGCAATAGGCTCTCAGTTGTACAAAGTTGTACAGTGTCCCCAGGGGAGCTCAAATGTAGCATTCTGAAACAATAAAAATTACTTGAAACAAGGTGATAATTAGCAATCCAGATGGTCGCCACATAATGACAATATTTTATAATGGTAGCACTCTGGTTTCAGGAGCATGAAAAGGGTTGCAATGAGAGAGCTATGTTCTTGGCATCCCTCCCAAGTCAGAATCTTAAATTTGTGCTGGTAGCAGTGTGATACGGTGAAGAGAGCTCAACTCAGAATCAGGAAGAGCTACGTTTGAATCTAGCATCTGACACTTACTAGCTGTGTGACCCTAGGTAAATCACTTAGCTTTTCTGAACCTCATTTTCCCCATTTGGTACAACAGCTGTAATACCTACCTCATAGGGTTGTGAGGTTCAAAAAAAAAAGTGCTACATAAATGCCTGTTATTATTTTCCCATAGAAACATGGCCTAGATGACTACTAAAAGGTTCTTTAGGTAACTTATTGGTCGAAAGGACATCCAATCATCTATGTGAATCAACAGTGGGCCTGGGAGCACAGCCCACTATTTATAACGTTGTCTCTTTGTATTCCAAATCCCTAGTAGCAGACTTGTAAACAAACTTTTAGAAGGCGAAAGGCTCATAAATTGGGGGCTTCCAATAGTCTGAATTCTTCTAATATTCTATAGTGAGCATTCTCCAGTGCTATTTAAAGTCTTTGATAGTTCATTCAGGTACCTGCCTCTCCAGTCTTCAGGGGTATTATAATTATTCTCGAGAATAATCCTGTTTGTTATGTATAGTGTCTTATACAGTGGACTTGGATTCAGATATGTATGTTTAGTTATGGTCAACAAACATTTATTAAACACTTCTATGCCAGACACTGTGCTAAGCACTGGGAAGACAGAACAAAGGCAAAAACACAGTCCTTGCCCTTAAGAAGCTCACATTCTAGTCGGGGAGACAACATGCAAATAACTCTGTACATTCAGGATATAGGCAGTGTAAGCAAAAGTTGGTCTCAAAGGGAAGGGTAGAGAGGTGAAGGGCATGGAAAAAGCCTGTAGAAAGAAGATGAGATTTAAAGGAAGCCAGGGAATCTGGGAGGTAGAGTTGAGGAGGGAGAGCATTCCAGGCAGAGAGAACATGTTTAAGTCCCGACTTTGCCTTTTACTAGCCACGTGACCATGATCAAGTCACTTAAAGCCTTTGAGCTTTTCTTCCTTATCTGTGGAATGGAAATAATAATACCTACAGAGTTGTGGAGAGGGAAGCACTTTTTTGTAAACTATAGAAATATGAGCTGTAATTCTTAACTAAACTCGAGGAACTCCTTTATGCTTGGCAGCCACAAAAAAATTCCACATCTAGCACAAGCCTTTTGGGCAGCTTGATGGTGCAGGGATAGAGTGCCGGGCCTGGAGTCAGGGAGACTCATCTTCCAGAGTTCAAATCTGGCCTCAGACACTTTCTAGCTGTGTGACCCTGGGCAAGTCACTTAACCCTGTTTGCCTCAGTTTCCTCATCTGTAAAACTAGTTAGAGAAGGCTATGGGAAACCTCTCCAGTATCTCTGCCAAGAAAACCCCAAATGGAGTCAGGGAAGAGTTGGATATGACTGAAAAACAATTCAACAACAAGCTCTTTATTCTTCGAGATAAATGAAATTGAGGCCTAGAGAATTAAGAGTATATACTCAAAGTCTCACAGATAAGTTAATGCCAGACATGAGTTAGGTCCAAAGAATTCTGTTGTTAGCAGGTGTGGCATTTGTGGGTCTTATATCTCTGTGGTCTGTTATTGCTTACTGATCTGGCAAAGTTTTGAGGCTACTTTGATGCGCTTGAGAGAATTTATCATCTGTAAAATGTGAATGTGGAGAAGGATGAAGGGAGAAAGGTGTCAAGTCAGCAAATATTTATGAAGTACCTTCTATGTATCAAGCCCTGGGCTAAGAACTGGGGATACAAGGAAAGGCAAAAATAGTCCCTGTTTTCAAGAAGCTCATGATCTAGTATAAGATAACGTGCAGACAACTATGTACAAACAAGATATATTGAGAATAAATCAGATATTCTCAGAGCAAAGGCACTGAAGTTAGGGAGACCAAGGAAAAGCTTTTTGTGGAATGTGAGACTTTAGCTGAGACTTGAAGAAATCCAGGGAAGCCCAGAGGCAGTGGTGAGGAGGGAAAGAGTCCAGGTATGGGAGAAAACCAATGAAAATGCCTGGAGTCAAGATATGGAGTATTGTGTGTAAGGAACACAACACAGTGTCAGTGGATCTCAGGGTGTATCAGGGAAGTAAGACTGGAAAGGGGTCAGATTAGAAAGGCCTGAAGAACAAAAGATTTTATATATATGCATGGAGGTAGTATGTGGCCAACGGAGACCAGGGGATGGGGGGGGGGTGACATGGTCAGATTTACATTTTAGAAGGATCAATTTGACAGCAGAAGGGAAGAGGATGGTTTAGAGTATAGAGTGAGACTTGAGACAGGGAGACCAATCACCAGACTATTTTAATAGTCTAGGTTTCAGGTGATGAAGGCTGGCACTATGGTGTTGACAGTACCTGAGGTGAGAAGGGGAAATATATCAGAAATGTTATGAAGGTAGAAATGAAAGTCTTGACAGCTCACACACACACACACACACACACAGAAAGAGAGAGAGAGAGACAGATAGAGAGACAGAGAGAGACAGATAGACAAAGAAGAGACAGAGAGACAAAGAAGAGACAGAGAGACAAAGAAGAGACAGAGAGAGAGAGACAGAGAGAGTTAGGAATCAAGGATGGGTGGCTGAGAGGATGGTGGGGTACCTTGAATACCAATAGGAAAGTTAGGAAGAAGGAAGGGTTTGGGTGAAAGATGAGTTCACTTTGGATATAGCGAGTTTCAGATATCTACCAGAAATCCAGTGCTAAGTGCTAGGGACCAAGGACAAAGATAGTACTTGCTCTCAAATAGCTCATCTTTTAATAGGGGAGCAGCATATATAAAACAGGTACAATACACAGAGTAGATGAAGACAGTTTTTGTAGTGTTTTCTCACTGGTTAGGCACAGGAAAATTATCTTGGAACTTAAAAGATTTGAATTAGAGAGGCTAGCCTTCACCCTTATCCCAGGTGAAGTTGAATTATATTAATATAGAATATACAACTATGATTTTTAAAAAAACAACACTTAAATAAACCTGACCATTAAGTAATTATAGTGATGAATCTTGACTTTGGAGAAGAAGGAAACAGGCACTTAAGTGCCAGGCTCTATGCCGAAGTTTTACAAATATTACATCATTTGATCCTCACTACAACCCTAGGAGGTAGGTAGGTACTCTTATTATTCCCATTTTTTACAGATGAGGAAACAGGTTAAGTGATCGCTCAGGGTCACACAGGTAGTAAGTGTCTGAGTCTGCATTTGAACTCAGGTCCTCCTACTCCAGACCCAGGGCTCTCTCTGTTACACTACCTAGAAGCCATATAGAAGTCCCACCATCCATAAAGGAGAGAGGTGTGTGAGTATGAGTACAGAATGTCACGTATATGGTTACTGTTATTTTATTTTTGTTGAACTTTTTCCTTGTTACAAGAGAGGCCTCATTTAGTGGGTGAAGGGATAGATCTGAGAAAGACTATGATACAAAAATGAAAGGAATAAATATAAACTTTATTTCTAAACTATAAATTAGAGCATTCCCATCCATAGGACACTGCTCCTAATTCTCTAATGAAGTAGAGGTATGGTTTCATAGTTCGGTATTATTTTTAAGATGTAAAAAAGTAAAGTATTCCCTTGTAATTTATTTTCATAGCCAATAGAGCACTACCAACCATGAATACTTGCCATTGTTCTTACTCAAATTGGACAGTGTATCCTCTTTCATCTATGATCTGTCTCAAAGACCTTTTTAATCTTTTTTTTTTTAACATAACCGTGTTTAGGTCCTTCTTTATGGTTTATTAGGTGTTTCCCTGATATTCATTTTGGCAGATGCACAAATGACTAGCCCCATTTTAGAGATGAAGAAATAGTGTTTTACAAAGGTTAAATATCTTGGGCAAATTCACACAGTTGGCTAAGTATCTGAGTCAGGACTTCACACACACACACACGCACGCACGCACGCACATGCGTGTGCTTGCAGGTAACTCTAGAAGCCGGTGAGTTACAAGTTGCAGATTTGCATAGGGAGAAGAGGTTCCCTTCCCCACGCCAGTAGAAATCTGGGCCAAAAGATAATCAGAGTGAAAAACAGTAAGAAGATAAATAAGAACAAAAGCTCACAAGCAGAAAAGGTTAGTGGATCTTGACCTACCTATGGTATCAGGGGACTGATCCAGATGATCGGTTGTATGGTTCTTTGAACCAGGTTCAACTAAAAATATTTTTGTCTGTAGTCACAATTTCTACTGTGTTGATTCAGTTCAATTTAGTTTCCTGGCAAGAAATACAAAACCTTGATTAGATACTGTCCTCATGGCAGTATGGTAGGGGGTCTTTGACACAGACACAAATATAATACAAAACAATGTATTGTAGACTTGTTAAGAATTGTGAAACAAAGTGTTAAAGATAAGGTCCAGGAACATGGGTAGGGAATGAAGGAGTTTTTTGTTTGTTTTTGTTTTTACCAATGTAGGGACTAAGGAAGACACTGCAGAGAAGGTGGCATTTGAGCTGGGCTTTCAAGGATGGGTAGAATTTCAAGCAGAATAGCACTTACATAAATGTGCTAGTGATGTCATGCATTACTCAGTCTATTGTGACTTTGCAAGTCCAAGTCTTTCATGACTTTGCAGGCCTTCAGTTAAGTACCACAGTTCCATTTAGCCTCCCCAGAAATCTTTGATTCACCCTTTGACTCCTAAAGGAAACTGCACACATGTCTACACATAAGGATTTTCGTGTCGGTAAGACCATTCTGATCATTAATCTTCTAGTGAAATGTCAATGACTTCTAAAAACACTCAAAAGTGACTATTGGTGAGGTGTGGTTTCCAATGACAGAGGATCTGAGCATGGGGCATATGATGTAACAGGAACCAGGTATTACATCTAAACAACTAGTTTATCTCCTCATACTTTCTTCTTCAGACAATAAGGTTGGTCTATTATAACACATAAGGCAGGCTTATAACCAAGTGAAAGATTAGCAATCATTAGAGGGCAGAGGCAGAAAAAAAGAGAGACACCAAAGGGGGAAAAGGAAAACTACTGACGTGGATCTATAATTCAAGAGACGGAGATTATAGGTATTTCCTTCTGTTTTCATTACTTCTTCAATACTATCAGAGGTTCTGTTGTTCACAACCTTGACACCTTCAATAAATCACTCTGATACTGGGAGGGCAGGGAGCAGGAACAGAGCTCAATCTGTTGGAAGTAAAAGAAACAGGATCTTAGGTGAAATCCATCAATTATCCCTCTCCATGGATGGAGCCCTACCTTTGGATCAACATTAGCAGTTGTTATACTTCACATGATGTTTGGGTTCTTCTCAAAATGTTAGGAAAAAGAAAGTCATAGTCAACACTTTGACGAGCTTTCTACTAAGCATCCTGTGTTTTGCTTAGTGTATAAACGTACTAGCCCAAGCTAAATGTTGAGAAAGTGACATTTTTAAGCATGGAAAAAAAGAAACTATAATTTACCAACAGCCTATGCTTCAGAAAAAAATCCTAGAGTCATCACAATCATAAAGAAGTTGTTAAAGGAGAGGAGAGAAGTAATGATAGAACTAATAATTGTATTAACAAAGAAAACAATATCCAATGATCACCTCTCAGGTTTGGACACAATGAAAATTAAGATGGTATAATGGCAAACATATTAAGAGACATAAAGGATAAATAATAATAGAATAAATGAGAATTGTCAAAAATCTACATTTCTTCTATTTCCTCCATTATTCTGGTTTCTTTTGGAATAAATCCCCATAGAAATGCTCTTTTTAAAGAAAATCCCCAATTCCCATTTTAACACCCTTTAACCCTGAGACAGGAGTCTCTATCACTTTCCCTGGGGAAGATATGAATCTTTTATGTTTTCCTGGTCAAGTTTTGTTGTTTGTACCACAAAGAACAGAAAATTTCCTTGAAAATTCTTTGAAGTAGAGATTTCAAATTAGAATGGTTAGGAGCACTCATTTAAGTCCCAGAACTCAATTCTAACTATCTGCTCCAACAAAAGCTTGAAGATATGAGTTGAGCAGTCCCATCCCTTTGACAACCACTCCAGCTCTTCCTAAAAAACCATTCCCAATTTAGAAACATTCTCTACCCATCCATCTTTTCCTGTATTCTCTTCCTCCATAAAACACTATAGCCAGTCTTCTCTATCTCTCCCCTATTCACCTCTCTTTCTCTTCAAAGACCATCCTATTAGTCCTGTTAACCACCACCCTTCTGTTATTTTCTACATTCACCCCACCCCCTCTCACATTGGCTGTTCTGTCCTAGTGTGAAAGTGCTACCAAAAAAACCCCAAATCTCAGACTATCCACAAATCATTTCCTTAACTTGTTGATCAAATATAAAATATAAATCCTCGTATAGAACCAGGCTTTTCCAGTTGATGCATTTGGCTCACCAATCTGCTCTTTTACTGAAGTGTGGTTGATCTCGTGAAACTGTTTGTCTCAATAGTGCTCTTGATATGATTTGGCCCACTGAAGCTTCGACATTAGAGAAGGGGGAAATATTATTTTTTTATATATGGCTAGAGTTGTCCACATTCACAGACTACATCCAGGGCCAGAAAATAGCAATTTAAATCCTCTCTTCACTTCATATACTAAAGATAAATATTTCAATTCCTTGTATTACTTACTGAGGACAAAAACTTGTCAAATATACTTCTCCAGTTATACTTTGAAAAGGGCTGAGTGGGTGAAAAACGGTTTAGAAAAGTTGCCAAGACAATCTATTTAAAAACTTTGTACCTTAGTTTTCCTGTCAGTAAAATGGAAGATAGTATTAACTCCTTACTTCCCTCCTTACAAGAGGACTATAGGATAGTAAATGAAAGCTTTGGGTGTTTATACAAAATGACTGAGAAAAAAATAGAACTAAAGTGCTGGATAAATCAAATATAGCAGGAGAAGACTTCCTCTTCCCAAAGTTATACTTAATTGTATTTTAATAATGGAGGCAGAGAATGGAAAGAATCTTTTCCAGGTCTTCCCATATACCATTTTTTCCTTAAAAATTCATTTGTTTGGAATTTCTCTTCTTATTCCAGCATAGTGTAGTTAATAGAATTTTGGACTTGGCATCAAATAAGACAGGTTAAAATATGGCTTTTGATATTACATGGGCCATCACTTAACCCCTTAATTTTTCATTTTCCTCAGTGGTAAGAACAGTATGATAATGCATATAGTACCCACTTCATAGATTTGTTGTGAGGCCCAAATAACATGAGGTTGTTAAAATATTTTTTGCAAACTTTAAGGTACTATAGAGATGCCAGTCCTTACTATTATTCTAAATGAATTCCAGCTTTTCTGAATTTTTATTCTGGCAACATAATTGCCAAGTTACTAAAAACAGAATGTTCCTTGGTTTCCCATATGCAAAAATTCCATTTAATCCACCTTCCCTAAATTTACCCTAAATGTTTTAAAAATTGTTTCAACATAGACCATATTATACTTTCTTTCTTGCCTTAGTAAGGGGTTTTTTTTTCTATTTTTTGTGACTAAACTGGCATCTTACTGTTTGTGATGGAACAGGACGTTCTTCCCTTTGAAAGAGGTAAGAAATAGACAGTAGTGATAGACACCCAACTAGCAATGAATTTCTGCTTTGCAAATCAGTTGTTCTGGCCCATCTGTTTTAGGTTTGACTGAGTTGCTTTCCTCAGTCAGTTCCATACTAAATAGGTGCTTCTTTGTTGTTATATAAAGAAATAGAATCCATTGCAATTAGTACTTAAAAAAGACATTTGGGCATTTTATCCTATTTGAAATAGTTTTACTTATAGATGTCATACATTTACAGAAAGCTTCTGTTACCAGAAATGCTATTTTTCATAAAATATCACATTACAAAATATTGGTGGATGATGATCAAGTAATCTTAGTCTAGCACATACTTTTTAATGACAACATGCCCATCACCTAAAAGAAATTAGGATCTAAAGGTAATCAGATTACACACATATAACCTGTATCAGATTGCTTGCTGTCTCGGGGAAGGGGGAGGAAAGAGAGGAGGGAGGGTAAGAGAAAAATCTTATAAAAAATGAATGTTGAAAACTATTTTTACATGTAATTGAAAGAATAAAATACTATTTACATAAAAATAAAGGTAATTAGACTTTGGTCCTAAAGGAACCGCTATGAACAAACCAGTGATTTAAATGTCACAGAATTTATTACATACTAAATGCATTAGTATGTAAGCTCCTTGAGGTCATAGGGTATTTTTTTTTTGCTTTTAAATTTTATCCCTAGCACTTAGCACAGTGCTTGGTACTTCATAAGGGCTTAGTAAATGCTTGTTGATTGATCGATGAACGGGATTAGGTGAAGAAAGAAACCTGTCTAAAAGAGGCTGGTATACGAGCATAGGGAAGTCAGTGACAAACCTGTGTTTTATTTTGTTTAATGCATGTATAGGAGAGAGAGGCAAGAACAGGCATCAGAAGATGTGCATTTGTAAATAATATTAGCCATGCTAGAGCTTGGAATGAATTGAAGTTGGCGAAGAATGGCCTTTTTTTTCAGTATGGTGAGGCAATAAGAAAATCAAAGAGCACTTTTTCCCGGAGTGGAAAGGGCTCTGATGATAAACCATGGATTGAAGGTAGAACTACTCAGTCCTTATTTTGTGTTTGTTTTCTCTACTAGGAAGGATAATCTTTGGGCTATGGAGTAGCAAAAACAAACAAAAACAAAAACAAAACACACTGAAACCTACATGGATGGCATAATAAGAAAATTGCTAGTTGGCCTCATTAAGTTCAAGTGATCAGACTGAAATAAATGAAAATGAGAGTAATGAAGGAACTGGTATATAGAATTGCTGAGCTGATGCCAGTGATCATTTTTAAACTGTGCAGAATGAGACAAACATGAGTGACAGAGAGAAAGGTAGGTGTCATCCTTATTTCCAAAGGTAGGAAGAGGGTAGTCTATAAACTTCAGGTAGCTGAATTTGACTCTCTCAATGATTTTACTGACTTGTGGGTTTAATTATTATCTCTATGCAGATAACTCATAGACAAATACAGCCTGATTCTCTCCCATGAGTTTGAGTTGTACATCATCAATTGCCTTTTGGACTGGATATTCCAGAGCCATGTCAAATTTAATATGTCAAAAATAGAACTCGTGATCTTTTCCCAAAACTCATCCTTTTATCAAGCTTCCCTATTACTATTGAAGACACTACCATTCACTCAATATCTCAAATTCAGAATCCTTGGCATTATTCTCAACAAAAAACTCACTCTCAATTTCCCCACATATTCGATCAAAATTACCAAATCTTTCCACTTCTATATGCACAATATTTCTCACATCTAACTCCTCTCTTCCCAACATCCAACATCTAATGATGGCTTTCATCACCTCTTACTGATGCTATTACAATACCCTCTTAACTGTCCTCCCTGCCTCAAGTCTTTTCCCACTCCAACAGCTGCCAGGTGATTTTCCTTAAGTGATTTGACTGTCACTCTCCCACTCAATAAACTTTAGTAGCTCCCTGTTACCTATAGAATAAAACATGAACTCCTCTGTTTAGTTTTTAGAGTATTTCACAACCCGGGCCCAACCTATCTTTCCAATCTCATTACATATTAAATTCCTTTCCTTCACACTGTGATCCAGCCATTCTGACCTCTCTTTTCTTCCCACTTCACACTCCATCTCATGTCTCTGGACTTTGACATAGACTGTCCTCCACACCTGGAATACACTGTCTCCTGACCTTTTTTTTTGAGACAGAAAGAAAAAACCACTTACTACATGAAGTCTTTCCTTATTGCCTCCCCATCTGCTAGTGCTATTACTCTTTAAATAATTTATATTGATTCTGCAAATACAAATGTATGTATTTATCTCCTACATTAAATGGTAAGCTTCTCAAGTGTGGTGATTGAACTGTTCTTTATATTTTTATCCCCTTTACTTAGCACAGTATCTGATATAGGAGCTTAATAAATTATTTAATTAGACAAAAGAGAGAGAGAGAGAACAAGATACAGCGAGGAACAGACACACAGAGAGGGAGACGGAGAAACAGGCAGACAGAAGAGGTACAAAGACAAAGCCTTGGGGGCAGGAGTACATAATATGGATCATAAACCCAGGAAAAGAAACCGAGAAAGAGCAGTCAGACAGGTAGGAGGAAAGAACCAGGAGAGAACAGTGTCACCAAAAAACAAATAAACTCAACAACGGAAAGGAAAGAACATTCAAGATGAGGTGAATATTTTGAAATGCTGCATCAAGAAAGATGATTGATAATCTTGGACAGAATAGCTTCAGTCAAATAGCAGAGTAGAAAGTCAAATTGCAAAGGGGTAAGAAATGAGTAGGAGGTAAGGCTGTGGAGGCAAGATTTGCATATGACATCTTTTAAGAAATCGGGCTACAAAATGGAGAAAATACATAGAATAAAACCTGGAAGGTATAGTAGGATCAAGTAAAGATTTTTTTAAGGGCGATGAAGGTATGGACTTGTTAGTTCATATAGATGTCAGGGAAGATGGCAGTAGGTAAAGAGATTGATGAGAGAAAGAGTGAATACTTGAAGA
Source organism: Phalanger gymnotis (assembly GCA_028646595.1). Lineage (NCBI taxonomy): Eukaryota > Metazoa > Chordata > Mammalia > Diprotodontia > Phalangeridae > Phalanger > Phalanger gymnotis. The sequence goes on along the minus strand of CM053622.1, from coordinate 638,482,279 downwards.
GACAAGCTCACGAAGGAGAGGAGAAAGGGTGGGATCAAGGGCATAAGTTGAGAAATTGATCTTCAATGGGAGAAGGCTCTCCTCTTGATCAAAAACTAGAAAAAAAAAGGGAGGTAAGAAATGGTAATAGTATTGAGAATTGAGGAGAAAAAGAAGCTTATAACAGATGACCATTTTTCTGACCAAGTATGAGGAAATTGCCTCTGCTGAGAGAAAGTAAGGATGGTTTGGTGGAGATGGTTTGAGGGGAACTGAGTTTGTGATATGACAGTGTGATCAAGTAGAGGTTCATGACTTGGATGGGAAAAAATACATCTATCATATCCTTCAATTACTTAAAAACGTTATTCTGGGAAGGGTCTACAGATTTTACCAGACTGCTAAAGAGGTCCGTGACACACAAAAAAGATTAAGCAAAGACTCAACAAGGGAAGAGCAGAGGAATTGCTGTACAATGGTGAGAGCCCAGTTGAGAATAGATAATATAATTTTATAGTGGACCCAATCAAAAAGATGTTGTGACTTCCTCCTGTGGGATTCAGCACTATGCAGTAGGAGCAGAGGAGGCTCTAACTCTGGTGGGACTAATCCAAGTTTCCAGTCTGAAAAGAGATGTATGGTAATAAGGCAAGGAGGCAAAGAATTAAAGGTAAATTACAGTGTAAGCTGGAATTGGTGAATTATAGGAATACAACTTCAAAGGGAGGAAGGCCAGAGGAGGTATATTCAAATGAAGGCTGGGTGTTCACCTGGCCATGTTGCAGAGGGGATTTCTCTTCAGGTACAAATTGGACTAGATGACCCTTGTACTTCATGGACATGATGACTCTGTAACAAGAAAGAGGAGGGGAAAGGGGCCACAATAATATTTGTGAACTTTAGAAAATGAAGCAGGACTAAGGACCTGTTACAATCTGTGGAATGGTCAGTTTTGTTAAGATAATCAAATCTATCCAGGCTGAACCATTTCTCATCAACAATAGAGATTGTGATAAGCTTGTAAAACAGTCCCAGTCTTATTTTATTTCTTTTATATTTTATAATACGTTCAAGGACACGAGCTGGTGTTCAGCTCTGCTTTTGGTGCTCTGGGATACTTGCAATTCAACAGACTATAAGCATTATCAAAAGTCCTTGAGATGGCTATCTCAGAGCTCTATAAACACACGGACAAAAAAAGTCACAGAAGAAAAAAATAAACCATTTTGCAGGTGGTTCAACATACCAGGAAAACACTTCACAGGACCAAATATTTTTATTGTCAATGCAGACTAAAATATGCCACCAAATTCTGTTAGTTGGAGACACTTCACCCACTTCTAATAAACTGATTGATAAGCATACAAGTCAGCAATACAACAAAACTGTCAGCAGTGGTAGCTTTTCATTCCATAGCCCTGAAATGTCAGGCATTCTTATCCCCAGACTTCCAGATACTGTCTATTGCTGAGACAGAAAGAAGTTCCAACCCCTCTGTTCTTTCATCTCCCAGCTGTTCTTGGACCACACTGTATACTTAGCAAGAAAAAAAAATGCAGCCTTTAACCACTTAATCACCCCTTCCCCTAACCTTCCTTTTCTGTTCTGCTGCTATATACTTTCCCCACTGCTTTATCTAGGTTTTTTTCTAGGTGCCTCTCTGAACTTTATTGCCCTAGTACCCCTACCTAGGGCAGCTAGATGGTACAGTGGATAGATCACTGGGCCTAGAGGCAGTAAGACTCATCTTCCCGAGTTCAAATCAGGGCTTCAGATACTTACGAGCTATGTGACCCTGGAAAGTCACTTAACCCTGTCTGCCTCAGTACCTCATCTATAAAATGAGATGGAGAAGGAAATGACAAACCACTCCAGTATCTTTGCCAAGAAAACGATGCAATGGGGTCACAAAAATAGTCTGACGTGACTGAACAACTCCTTCCTAGTTCCAACCTTTTTTAAAAATGAAAATATATTCCCTTCTTCACGAAAATAAAAGTATTTCTTTTTTATATGGCTGACCAACAGGGAGAGAAAGCTTTATCCAAGATATAACATTTTTTTTATACCTCTCTCCCTCTTTATTCTCCATGGTAGATATTTGTGAACAAGGGATATTTGGGAAGGGAACAAATGAAAAGCAGAAAAAAGAGACTGTCTTTTGGGAGCCTCATAGATAGAGTATGACAGCAATGTGGCATCCAGATTTCAGAATCACTCTCTAGAGTGGAAGTAGTGTCCAATTTTCTTTGTCACTGTGAGACTTGGAGACGTAAGGCTTTGTGAAGAGTTTCAGCAGCATGGCTCCAGAGTCATGCTTAACCTTGCCATAAAATCCTTGGAATAGTTCCACAGCTTCTATACAGTGAACTAAAATGAAAGAGTGTTGCCGGCAAGTTGAAGAAGATGAATTTCAGCATACCTTAAAAATGCTTTATTTGAGAAATACGAACTAAAATCTTACCAAGTTAATATTGCATAAAATGTGAATACCACATAATTAGCCATAGGATTGAGAATATGTAGTAATACAAACATTATAGGTAAATAATAAATATATGAAGGATCCATAATTTTCTTTACCTTCGTGAACTTCAAATGCCTTCCTCTGTGGGAATTTCCAGCTAAGGAATAATAGTAGTTCTAACACAGAACCTGAGTTCAACTCTGAACTCACCCACATACTAGTTGTATGACCCTGAGCAAGTCATTTAACTCCCCTTTAGTTCCCTCACCTGTAAAATGGGTATAATAATAGCAATACCCCCCCCCAGAGCTGTTGTGAGGATAAGACGAGGTAATGTTTGTAAAGCACTTTGCAAACCCCAAGCCATTATATAAATTCTGGCTATTGTTAATTTGCCCGAGGCTGAATATCTAATATATCCAATTGAGGATCAACATAGGGTTAGACCTTTCCAAATGGAAAGGAATGCAGAAATCCAACCTTCTCATCTTACAGATGAGGAAACTGATATAGAGAAAGGAGAAATGAACTGCCCAAAGTCACATAGGTAGTTAGTAGCAGAGTCTGGATTTGAACTCAGGGCTTCTGATTCCAAACTCATTATTCTTTCTACTGTAACATGCTGTGTCTTATACAATCTGTGAAAAATGAAAATTCTCCTTTTATAAACTCATGAAATATACCATAATAACACACAAAAGGCACAATTTCAACCTCTGGCTCCAAACTGTATGTTCCTGGGGAACAATAGCAGTCTTTTCCTGGTCTGAACCCAAGACAAAGTCAACTCTTTATAGGGATGGAGATCCGCCATTCCTTTGGACTCACTGTCTCGGAAAGTTGCCTAGGGAACTAAGAAGAAAGGTGAATTGCCCAAAGTCATCTCGTTCCTTTTTATTAGAAAGAAAACTTGATCTAGGATTATCTAACTCCAAGATTGGCTTTCTACCCATTGTACTACATTTCATATGTACTACATTTCGTATCAGTGGCTATATACAAAGTTTTAATATGGTTATCAGACATTTGGATAATTGAGAATACTCTCAGGATATCCTATGAGATAAAAGAGTAGAGTTAAAGACAGCAGCAGCAGTTACCATGTCTTACATAATTCCGGATTAAAGACAACCAGAGATCTGTAATTTAGTATGGCCTGGGCTTCTTATATTTGTTTTTTAACAAATAGTTTGATTATCTTAGTTCATAACTGCTAATTCTTTAGGGGAAGATAGCACATCAAAATGTTATTTTTGACCCTATAATCAAAATAATTCTGCTTGTTTTTATTATTTTCAGGGCTAATTGGGTTTTTAATGCCCTTTTAATATGCTAACAGAACTGTTATAGAACTAATTGCTATATGGCTACTTAGCCACAACCATACACATAAAACATTACCACCTTATAGAAAGGATAAGAATAAATGGTGGAGACATTTAACAATCAAAATCACTCAACATGAAGTTAAGCGACTTCTTTCTTTTCCATATAAAAATTGAGCCAAAAGTACTAGCAACTCGTAACTAAGTAGTTAAATCTTTGATAAAAAAATAAGGAATAGAAGAGAACGTAGTCAAGAAAAGACTGTCACAGAAACAAGTTAGAAAAAGCATTCTTTGTGTCAGAGAAATCGTAGACTGTCATCGATAGGAAGCTATCAAATCAGGCTGATATGCAGACTTGCCTGCAGGAATTTCACTCATTTCTTGTATTTATTCATGTCGTATGATTAATATAAAGAATGGAGGTAGGTTTCTTGATCAGGACGCTGATTTAATCTACATGTAAAACATTTATATTTGTCTAATATAAGTAACATAATTAGGTTCAGTGGAATAGATTTCTTCTCTTGAAGTCTCATGAGAAATGCAGAGAATTTTTTTTCTACCCCTTGAACTTTCTTCCATGATACTAAAGTGTTTGTCTTGTATAGAACGTTAATATTTGGTGGACAGAGTTACTTATAGAGCTCTCAAGGTAAACAACTAAGTGAGTAAAAAGTGAAAACTATTTCTCTCTAAATATCCATTCTATACTTCAGTCAGCCAATCAAAAAGCATTTATGCAGTGCCTACTGTATGCCAGGCACCATGCTAAGTACTAGGGACACAAAAGACAAAATTGAAACTGTCCTTACCGTAATGGAATTTACATTCTATAGGGGGAGGAAATATATGTATTTAAGGATACATGAAAAATATACAACATAAATATCAGGTAATTTTTGAAGAGAAAAGTATTGGAATCAGAAAATGCCTCATGGTGCTTGATTTTAGCTTAGACTCCAATGTTTCCAAGGATGCTTCTTTTTTTTCCACGTAGGCATTCCCTCCAGTGATACAGATACTAATCATTCTGTACCTTAGAAGTCTTTAAAAAACTTTTTTCAAATATCAAGCACTGATTTTTTTTTCTTGCTTCCCCCTCTCTCCCACTGGTTATGTGTGTAGGGGGTGGCAGAAATCCCTTGTAACAAATAACCATAGTAAAGCAAAAAAAAAAATCTGTAATGGCCATGTCTAAAAATATGTGTCACATTCTACTTAGTTTGTCATTTCTCTGTTAGGACATGGGTAGCAGTCTTCATCATTCCTGTAGAATCATAGTTAATCATTATATTGGTCAAAGTTCTTATATACTTAAAAATTGTTTATTTTTATAATGATGTTATAGCATAAATTGTACTCCTGGTTCTGCTCACATTGCTCTGAATCAATTCACCAAAGTCTGGCTTTCTCTGAATTTCCTAAAACACAATAATATTCCACTATCTTCATATAGCATAACTGGTTTATCCATTTCCTCATAGCAGGCATGCCCCTAGTTTCATGCTCTTTCCTATTATGAAAAGAACTGCTATAAATATTTTTTTGTACAAAAAGGTACTTTTTCTATTTCTTTGATCCCTCTGTTATATATTATCACTGGGTCAAAGAATTTGTAAGTAACAATTTCATGTCTCTACCAAAAGTGCCTTAGTGGGCCTATTTTTCTGAAGCCCTTTTGACATTTGTCATTTTCCATTTTTGTCAGCTTTGCCTATTTGTTTAGTATGAGGTAAAACCTCAAAATTGCTTTAATTTATATTTTTATAATTATTAGTGATTTGGAGCATTTTTTCCCATGGCTAGAGATTGCTTGGGCTACTTTCCTTGAGAACTTAACAGACCATCTTTAAGAGTTGTTGTGTCCTGCAAAATTCAGTGTGTGGTGGTCAGCCTTCTGTCAGTAATGAGCTTCTCTAAACTTCCTGGCTTCTCTGAAATGAGAAGCCTTTTTCTGATCTAGTAGAAACTGCTGGCAATCTGCTGACATGTTCTAAGATCACAAGATTTAGAGGTGCGAGGGTTCTTAGGTATCCCATAATCCAAACCATTCATTTTACAAATGAACAAATGGAACCCAGAGAGGTTAAGTGATTATACCTACCTCACACAGGTAGCAAATAAGAAACTAGGGCCCCAAACCTCAAACTCCAAATCTAGGACTCTTCTACCTCTTTCTTGAGATATGAGGGTCTTCTGCATGCCACAGTAAAGCATCAGAGTAGGACTTTGGTGGAGAGTCTATTCCATCTAAACTCTGTGGAGAAGAGCTTCTTTAACCAGACTCCTACAAGCTTTGTGCCTTACTAGATGGTGTCCAATAAGCACTCAATAAATTCTTGTTGATTTGATCTGAAATATAAGTGCAGCCAAATTTATCTTGAATATCACAACAGGTGCCACAAATAACATTGGTACCATAATAATTTCATTTAAGTTACCTTTGAACCCTTCCACTTTATCTTTATTTTAACTGGGGGCTGGGGGTGGAGAGGAAGAGGAGAGACACAAAGGGCCAACTGTGCCTTGCCAAAGATTAGAACTCAGAACACACTATGATGGTTAAACTCTTTAAAGGACTCTCCTCCACTTAACCTACAAACATTTTCTCTACAAATAGTATATGTTTTGTCTATTCACATCTTGTCACATTTTAGTACTACATGTGTTTTCATTTTATAGAGGCAGCTAAGGAGATAGAGTAGAGGAGATAGAGTGTTAGATCTGGAGTCAGGAAGACCTAAGTTCAAATCCAGCTCAAGACATTTATGACACTCATTAACTGTGTGACCCTGGGCAAGTCACTTAACTTCTGTTTGTCTCAGTTTCTTCATCTGTAAAACAGAGATAGTAATAGCACCCACCTCTCAGTGTGGTTGTGAAGATCCAATATTTGTAAAGTGCCAAGTGCAGTGCTTGGCACACAGTAGGCACTATGTAAATGCTCTTTTCCTTTCCTCCATTGTATCTTTGTATTCTGTGGCTCAATATGTTTCAGATTAGCTCCAGTTCCTAATTCTACCTAGGAAGGGATCTTTGCAATCTTCTCTGATCTGGGCACTGGGAAACAAACATCTCCTTTGCGTCCTTCTGGGATAGGGGGGCTCATCTAATTTGCTCTTTCCTACAATTAGATGCTTTTTTGGGGTATTCCTTTATATTGTTAAAGCTTAGAAGGATCTGGCCAAATCGCATCATCTTCATCCCTGGGTCACTTTGCGTAGTAACTTCTTAATATCCATGTTCAAATGACTTACCTACATTTTGCACATGCCAAGCAGGAGCAGCTATGAGTTTATTCCTACCATTTAACCTGCATCACTCAGAACATTAGTTTTCTGCCTCTTAACATCTGCCATTTTGCTAATCTAACAAGCAGATGTAATTAGGGATCAGGAGAAATCTGTCAGTGAGCTTATTTGCTTTCAAGGTTATATTTTTGCTCTGAATTTGTAGTCACAGAAGTTTTCTATTTTCTCTGTGGAACACTAGGTCGTATCTCATTCATTAGGTCATATAGAAGCAATGGAATGTACAGGGCAGGAAAAATACCAGGCTTGAAATGGTGAGGTCAAATACTTCTAACAATTAAGCATTGTATGATCCTGGGCAGATCACTTAACTTCTCTGGGCCTCAGTTTTCCTCATCAGGAAATGGAGATAGGAACACCCATAGCATCTACCTCATAGAGTTGTCATGAAGCTCAATGAAAATGATGTGGGTATATTGTTAGACAAATGACCATTATTAGTACTCCTTTTTCCTTAATAGGTCAGGAATCAAACTGAAGGAAGGAACATTTTGATTACAACATTACTCACTAATAATATTCTTTTGGGACTTCCACCCAAGTTGGTTCAATTTTTTTTTTCACATATTCTCATTTACCCTCCCAGCATTAAGCCCTTTATAGAGTGTCAGAGATGATAATCTCCATTTTATAGATGGAAATAATAAGCTTCAGAAAGTTAAAAGGCTTTTTGCTTATGTCAGTGTCACAAGATTAGTTTAATGTTCTCTATGTCTCAGATACTAAATAAAAAAAAAAGTTTCAGGCCTAGAAGGGACTGTAGAGATCATCTGGTTAGCCCCCTCCTATCTTTCAATGTGACGGGTCTGATACCTGCTCCCTTTCTCTTTAATGTTAAAAATCACTGCCCTTCGTGTAGTTCCTTGCCTTAAACCATTTCCACCTCTTCTTACTCAGACTTCCTGCCTCTCTCATAACTTCCCACTGGTCTTCTGCTGCTGTCAAAGTCATTGTCTCCTCTTGCTGCTTTAGCCATGACCCTTTCTTTAAAAAAAAAAAAAAACTTCTGGCACTTTCTTAGTGCCCTCCCTAATTATCAAAAATACTCCTCATACTTTATTTCAAAGACCTTCAGCAAGGTGCCATCATCATCCTTTGTCTCTTCCCATAGCTTGAAGTTCAGATGAGGCATGTCACCCCGTGCTACTCATACAATAAGAAATTACATTTACATATTCCTTTAAGTTTTGCAGAGAACTTTCTTCACGGCAATTCTGAAATAAAATTTGCAGGAATGACTTTCTCTCTTTTACAGATGAGGAAACCGAGTCTCAGAGACATTAAGTAAATTAATACTTGCCAGAGTTAGGATTTAAACCTTGGTCTCTCCTGACTCCAACTCCAGCATGCTTCTCAATCTACCTACTGTCTATGATCCTAATCTGGTCTCCAAGTCTTCTCAAATGCACCACCTCATACTTAAGTCTCCCCTTTTCCTTAGTTGGTCCAAAACCACCTCTGAATTTCCAAAATGCAAATTCCTCCACCAAATATTTTTGGTTTTAGTTACAGACCTATGGTTTTTTATATTCCTAGAACTCCTAGAGGGTAATCTTTCTCTTCTAATTTAGAACCAGGAGAAGTTGCTACGGAGAAAAGTCTCAGAGAATTGTCTGGGATACTGAGAATTTAAGGGACTTATCTAGGATCATACTCTGGAGTCTTCCTAAAAGGATAAGAAGAGGAACTAGGTGATGAAGTAGACAGAGCACTGGGCTTGGAGTCAGGAAGATGCTTCTTGAGTTCAAATTCAGCTTTGGACACTTACTAGCTATATGACCCTAGGCAAGTCACTTAACCCTGTTTGCCTCAGTTTCCTCATCTGTAAAATGAGATGGAAAAGGAAATGGCAGACTTCTCCAGGATCTTTGCCAAGAAAACCCCAAATGGAGTCACAAAAAGTCAGACATGACTGAAAATGACTAAACAACAACATAAGGATAAGAGACTATAATATAATCACAGATTTAGAGTTGGAAGGAACCTTAGAGATCCAGCCCCTTTATTTTATAGATGAGGAAAGTAAGGGTTGGTGAGGATGAATAGGTTATTTGCCAAAGATCACCTAGGCAGGATTCAAACTCAGGTCCTCTGACTCCAAATCCAATGTCCTTCCACTTCTCTTTATGGCATCTAGGGGAAATCTGATGGTGGCGCTTCTCCCAATCCTGATCATTTTGTCCTTCTCTATTGCCTCCTACTCAGATCTCAAATTAACTTACCCTTTGCCATATTATGTGTATCCTCAATATTCATTCATATTTTATAATTTATTCTTCTTCCTCTATGTTTTATATGTGTCTTCTCTACTTCCTATTAATTTGTGCCTTTTATTTATACCCCCCCAGAGGGACTGTGGATGAAATACCTGTGCCATCTACAATTACCTTTAATAAATTATTTTATAATTATTTTTTATTTTATATTATTTTATTTTGATTATTTTATAATGATTATAATATCAGTTTCAGGTATACCAAGAATGTTTCGATTGCACATAACTTGTGTTCGTGCAAGATTATTCTCTCTTCATAATTCTCCTAAGTCTTACTCTATCTCTGCCCTCTTTCACAGCCACGAGCCCCTACAACTTGCACACGTCCTGTCTCTCCTTTTTGTGAACTACCTAAACAAGTACTCTTTTTCTCCTACATATTGTTATTGCCCTTGCACTTTGAGAACAGACTTGAGTTAATCCAGGGCTTTGGAGCTAGCTAATCTTGTGACTGTTAGACTTCATTATCGGCACAGGATTATCCTGAGGGAATCAGACTAAGGAGAAGGGGGAGAGGGCAAAGGAAGGGAGGTGTGTGACAGGGTGCTAAGAGCACCTCATTTAGTCAAGTGTGGTCCCATGGACAAATACCAGCAGAAACAGCTTATCTTTCCGAATTTGTTTTATATTACTTTCCTCCCATGCATTCTACGTAATAACCACAGTTTCCCCAATCTCATGCTTTCCTCTTGTCTCTGTGCATTTGTCCAACCTGTCCTTCTGCACTTAGAATATATGTCCTTTACATCCTTGTGGCTCAGACCAAGTGCTGCTTCCTCCATGAAGCTTTCAGTGATTTCCCTCTCCCAAAACTTTCCTGGAATACTTTATCAGGCTTTCCCCCACCTTTTTCCCTCCAATAAACTTTATGCTGACCTATTATATTTATTTGTTTAAATTGCATACTATACTCCGTCCATTATTCCTCCCTGGTAAATTTCCTGAAGGCATGCTCCATCCATGTGGACTTTCATCTTTGTGTCTCCAGCACCTTTACCATCATGACACCTTTATTATCTGTTGTTAAGTGGTCTTTAAATCATGTCCAACTCTCTGTGACCCCATTTGGGGTTTTCATGGCAAAGATACTGGGGTAATTTGCCATTTCCTTCTCTGTCTCATTTTACAGATAACTGAGGCAAACAGGGTGAAATGACTTGCCCAGGGTTACGCAGCTAGTAAGTATCTGAGGCCAGATTTGAATTCAGTAAAATGAATCTTCCTGACTTCAGACCCAGCACCCTAACTGCTGTGCCACCTAGCTGCCCCTCTTTTGCCATAGGTAGTGCTTCCTTACTTTTTGTTGAATTGAATTGAGAATTTGGATCCTAGAAGCACGTGTTATGTCACTTCTTGGTTTAACCTAAACCCTCTTCAATTCAGTTCAATTCCATGAACATTTGTTAAATGATTCTTATCATACAAGGAAGCATGCCAGACACTGTGAATTTAAAGTCAAAAAATGTAAAACAGTCTGGGCCCTCAAAGAATTTACATTCTCAAATTAGTATAATGAGGGAGGTAGCATCAATTTGCCAAAGGTCTGTGACTGATTCACTACCCATGTTGGGTATCAAGCATATTTGATCCCAATCCATTTTCTGGAAGTACAAAAGAGGAAATAAAATAATACTATGGTGTTTCCTTAAAATAGGTGAGAAAATTTGATTTTAAGAAATAGAAAGGGGACAATACTAAGAGATGTACAAATCTTTTGTGAATTTGTGTTTTTAACATAATAAATTGCATTTAAAATGTTCTTTTAGTCTCAATTGGAAGTTTCTTCCTTAAACTGTTAGCTTGTGTTTCTCTGTTCATTTCAAATTTAAAGAAGTCTTGGCTGATGAAACTGTTATATAAGAGAATATGAACAGTTGTTCATTATGTAATGTGAGAATCAGAAATGCCGCTACAGTCCTCTTGCAGAGTAGCTGAAATACTGTATCTGAATTTTGATTGGAATCATGAATATTTTGTAATTTTCTCTAATCTTGCATTAATTTAGCAGATTTGTGTTAAATCATATCCTGAATTGAATTTCAAATTTTCCATATGTGCATTTTTTTTTAAAAAAAATGATCTCCCATAGTAGAAAGCGCACTAGCGACTTGGGTTTTAGTATTGGCTCTGCCACTGCCAGTAACTGGAAGTTTGACTTTGGTCAAGTGTGTTCACATCCAGTGGGCCTCAGTTCTGTAAAATTAAAGGGTTGGAATAAATGGTAGGTAAGCTTCCTTTAGGATTGATTGTTCTATCACCCTATTCTGCCAGTCGAACAGTGATTTGGTGAAAGTCATATAAAATACTCCTTTAAAATGGTCAGATTCCAGGTTTATTTTACTTATTTTTCCTCAGCACTGATGATGGTGACCTACCTTACTGAAAAGAACCAAGGTACTAAAAGATAAGTTGTTATTAAGTTAAGTTGTACTTCCATGCCATACTTTCCAAACAATTTCATGTTCCTACTTTACAGATATAGAAATTTTGGCACAAAGATGTTGAAATTGCTTGTCCCAAGGTTGTATGTATGAGTCAGTGCTAGAACTGGGAAGAGAATTATGGTTTCATCATTTGCTCTGCTTCTTCAAGCTCTTGGTTCATGCTCTGCTACCTATCTTGAAACACCTTTTTCAACATCAATGAATTCGACAGACTGACTGTTCCCATTTATGATGTTAATATTGCTGTCTGTAATCTCCTCTTTGTGGAAACAATCTTTCCTCGATAATTGGCTTTCATTATTAGCTGATTTATATTCTCGATACCTGTATTATTTTCTTATCGCTAATTTCTTTTCTCACACACACACACACACACACACACACACAAACATCACATATAAATAAATATATACACACATGTACATAAAGTAAACTATGCAGAGATGTATTTTTTTCCAACACCAACCCCAAGAACTTGGAAATAACTTTGTTTTCTGCTGATCCTTTCCCTCCATTTGGCAAGCATTTCATGTCACTGTTTTTGAAGTGCTGCAGTAGGAAAAAAAAATGGCTGCCTTTTGTTTATTTCCCTGTACATTAGCATGATGACATCATCAGTGATATTAGCCAGAATGTATATGTTTTTAAGAACTCAGATATACTATTAAGCTTGGAATATGATTTTATTTTCAAATATTGCCTACAAGGTTTTGTAACAGCTTTAGCATCGGGTAGACAAAAAAATAATGTATATAAATACTTTGGTGAGAGAGCACACACACACCACACAAATAGTGACATTTTAAAATACTTTTCTCAGCATCAGGAGGAAAAACCCCCAAACAAATTGAAGGGGTTATAAAGCATAGGCATTGTAACATTAATTGTATTCTTTAGTAATAATAGTGTAAACAAAGTCAATAAGGTATTGTTACTACTGTTAATACCCTTTGACTATTCTGTATTTTTTTTAATTAAAAATTTAGATGAAACCTGAAATCTTGTGAGCAATTTGGACATAATTTTCCAGAAAACAATTTAGTGTTAATGGGAAAGTCTAATCCTAAGGTCTAAAAAAGTTGAGATCATTCTTTGCTGGATTAATTATTGCACGCTTTACAAACACTCCTACAAATATACGTTAAAGGACTGACTCCTTTTTACTTAGCTAAACACAGAGGTAATTTGTTCTTTGATCCTGAATCATGATGCTGGCAGGGTTTTTATTCTCATTAAGAAGTAGAGGCTCTAGCTTTTGTTGCACTTCAGCTTGTGTTTGTCACATGATTTTTGCTAAGCTTAATAAGCAACAAGCTGTCAATTACCAATTCAATTTAGGGAGATTTTGAAAAGGATAAGGAATGGTTTTGTTATTTGTTTATTAATATTTTTGTTGAGTGCAATGTGACTAAATAAACTGTATTTTGGTTTGGTGTCTCCATTTTTCAAAATTGTGGAAACAACTAGAGTTTAATTAACCCTTTAAGAGCTTAGAAAGACAATTCTATGTTAATTTAATATTTATGAAGCGCTAGGTTTCTGTAAATATTGGGTAATCATCACGAAAACCACTTGTTAAAATTGAAATCAGATCAGGAGTGCCATATGCTTTCTGGAGGTAGAAAATAGACATTTTGAAATAAATCACTGCAGTTTTAGGAACTGATATTAACCATGTGTCAGATCATTAAATGAGGTTTTCTTTTAAAATTCAATCATTCTTCAGGGGATTATCCTTTTTTTGGAGACCTTAGCTTATTGGTTAATCATATAGTTCTTATATTCATTTATAAAAAATAAACACAGTATCACTGGTTTCTCAAAAGTTGCATATAAGGTGTATGTCTGTGAATACAATAGATATACATAATCTCTTGGTTAATGAAGATTTTCATTAAGGAGATTTTCATGGAAAGCATTTTTAGAAAGCTTAGCATTTTACAAAAATAAATACTAGCAGTCCCTTTAAGAGTGGAAACAACATTCCTTTATTGCATTAATATAGAAGTGCTTTTAGAAGGCAGGAAACAGTATAGTGCATTATGACAGCCCCCATCCCCCGCCTTAACTATTATGAAGCCTCTTATTAAAATAAAATCTAGTTAACTTCTTTTGAATTCCAGCTGAAACATTTTCTGTAATAATAAAAAAAAATGTTGCGAAGGGATTTCCATAATTTGTGCTGCATTAATGACTTAAAGCAGCTCCATAATTTGTTATTCCTTCCTCATAGTAGACCTCAGCTGATAAAAATATCCATAGACACAGTGAAATCAGTGGCATGCCTAGTTCTCTCAGACAAAACTCCCATGTGATCACATGTAGGCAGACTCAGTGAGACTGAAGCTGTTCAGCAAGCAGTAGGTAATGAGTCTTTGTGCAGAGTGAAGCTCTTGTCCCTGAACAATAAAGCATATGGTACCAGCAATAAAACACAGTGCTGGGAAATTTAAGAAGATTCCGCTGGAACCAGGAAGACACAGTGTCTTCGGTGATGATGGCACATATTATAAAATGATAGTCAATGTATTTTGGACTCTAATTAATAAACAGTGCATGGACTAGGACTACTACAATTTGAACAGGTCAGTTATTTTATAGATTGCTCAAACACTTTTTTTGGCTTGATTGAATTTAAATGAGGATAGTGTTGTATGTTGTTTATTTAAAAAAAAAACTTTGCATGTAAGATATTTGCAGCATATAGGCTGACTGACACACATGAATTGATCCAACACTGGATAAATTGTTGATGTAATCAGATTTGTTATGGAAAGAAATATAGAAAAAAGTGTATGTGTCTGTGTGTGTGTGTGTGTGTGTGTCAGAGAGAGAGAGAGAGAGAGAGAGAGAGAGAGAGAGAGAGAGAGAGAGAGAGAGATTATTATACTATACCCCAAAAAGTTATTTAAGGCATCACAAATTTAGAAGGTGAATATAAATGAAATCCATGTGTGAATTTTTTAAAAATCTGTCCAGAAGGCAATAGCATAAAATGATAGCAATATAGAGATCAAATAAAAGGCTTCAAATTCAATTTTTTCCTGCAGTTAATATATACACATATATATAATTATGTATTATTGCTTATATATATTATGTAGACATATAACATACACATGTAAACACACATTTTGGAGCTATTAGTTTAGATTTCTAAGGAATCAGGTGCTGTATAAATCAAAGATTATATATTTTTATTGTTTTCCTTTAAAAGGATGTTTGATTTTTAAAATAATAAACATTTTCCCCATAAAACTAAGTCATTATTTTGAAAGTGGTATGATCCCAACTGCCTTTTAGAGCAACATGTTTGCCATTTATAGCTTTTAATTGTGCTAATTTCAGTTATACATTTTTTTGTTATTTTCTAGATCTTTTAATAATATGGGAATGATAACGAAAACCTTGTTTCACATAAATTGCTCCACATCTTCAAACAAATTAGCTTAATTTAAAGGGAGAAAGGATTTAATTATGTGAGAAAGGTATTTTCCCATTGATTCACCATTAAGAAGGACAAAATGTGTTTATGAACACACTTTTGCACATGAGCATCTATATGTGGATTATAACCACATTTCTTATTTCCTCGGTCTCTGAGCATTTGCGAAGTTCAGTGTTTGAAACAGGGGGTTGCCGCCTGTAGGAAGGGGAGACACAGTGGATAATAAAACAGTCTTAATCATATTTCCAAAGGCAGATAAGCATCTTCATTTTTTGTCCCTAGAATTTTATGATGTAAACAGTAATTTAACTTAACATCGTATCTTCATTAGTGTATAATTTCAACAAATATTGTAGGCTTTAAATTGTTTCATTTTCACTTGCTTTTTTTTCCTTTAGAAATTATTTTCATGCTACACGTATTAGGCTGATATTATCCTACACATTGAAGCACATATTTTGCATGTTGTTATAATAGCCGCTTATGATATTTGCACAGTAACCGATGGTCATTTATTTCAGGAAATGTGAAAGGAAGCAGAATGAAGCCAGGCCTTTTAAAACAAAAACAAAAGAGAAATCCTTCATGTACAATATTATTTCTGCCCACAGCACTATTCATTTTTGAGAGGAAAAAAATTAGCTACTTGCATTTCCAAAAAAACAGAGAAGTTGATGAGAATTTTAATCGGCCTACCCCATGTATTTAAATGAAGTATTTGACTATTTTGGTTTCCTTGGAAACCACAGCTGCTACAGCTAGACTTTGTTTGGGGGTGATCCTAGGGGGTCTGCAAATAAAGAATTTAAAAACGTTTATCCCTTAATCAACATTAGGGGAAAGCGCGATTTTTGACAGCCCGATAAAATGGGTGCCCATTTTTTTTTTCTGTAGGCTCTCCAGTGATTCAGGTATTCTGGCTGAACCGCAGCTCTACAATTTCTTACCCAGCATTCCATTTCAGCTCCTGGCAGGCCTTCCCCAGCCTTATGCAAATGAGAACAGCACAGTAGCTTTGACTGCAGAAGGGGAGGGAGACAGAAATGAGTTCAAAGGTCACAGGATTGGTAGAAGGCTGGAACAGTTGAATGAAAAAATGTAGTCAGTTTTGCTGCAATCTTTAGCAGGCAGGAGAGGAGTTAAATGAAGTGGTCTTGGCTGCCCAGAGTGAAGATTGCTCAGGACCTATGCAGGAGTAGAAACGTGAACACAGGTATAGTGGGGCATTACTGCACACGGTGCCTGATTTTATTTCTGTAATAGGCATGGGTTTGAATGGGAGCAGCCCCACTTTTCGTCTGTCTTAGAAGCTGTTTTGGGGTCCTAGGATTTCTGCTCTAACTGAATTGTTTTAGTCTCAAATGCACATAAACCGTTTTCTGGTTTGTGTAATTAGAAACACAATGGCTAGGGCTCTTGAATGGCATTTTGTCCGGATGTAGCTGTTTGAATGAGAAAATTAAATCGGATTTTCAGTCTCTCTAATATCACTTTTCAAAAGCGCCAGGTTTGATACTTCGTAGCAGGACAGGTAGGTAAAGTTCCCAAGCCCGCTCCTCTAGCTCTTAGGAGATGTTTTAGAATTTAAAAAAAAAAAAGATTTACCTCTTGATCAAGATTTTTGTTGATATGATTGGGGTTAATTGATGGAATTTCTTCTAATTTGGGTACTGGAAAAAAAATTAAGCACCGCTAAAATTGAGATTTTGGAATTGAAAGTTTTTTTTTTCATTTCTTATTTGGTTGTTTAAAAATTCTATGCGTCTTTCTTTTGGTTTTCCCATTCTTTCTAGTTTTCTTGACTAATTTAAAAACTGTATTATCATGAGCTCAACATGTTAAACTTCCTGTGATTCTTCCTTAAGAGTTGAAATATCTGCTTAGATTGCAAAGTGATTATAACCCGTGATAAAGGCTACAGGTCACTGGACTGACTCTTTTTCAGTGTGTTTAAATATAATAGCCTTATAAGCATGTATTTCATTATAATGAACAAATAAGATTGACTGAAAGCCTAGAGATATGTATGTGTGTGTGTGTGTGTGTGTGTGTGTGTAATCATGAGAGCATTTTAGGAATTTCCCTCCCTTTCCTCAATTTTAAAGTATGTAACTTAATAAGCTCTTCTCTAGACAGAGTAATCTAAGTATAGTTACTATGTCAGTATAAATTGAGACCATATGAAGCCATCAGTGATAATATTGGAAATAGAAAATAGTATTCTCACTTATGTCAGTTTACTTCTGTCTGTTATAGTTGTTGGGGGTGGGGGGTGGATTTGTTGCAGAAAAGTGAAGTAGCAAAAATAATGTCTAGTCATGAAATGCTTGCCATTTGCTTCTTTATTTGTATAAGGCATTTAAGACGTTTTACATGCAGAGAACAAATATATATTTATTTATGTAAATTTAATTGTCTTCCACATAGAAAAGAGAGTCAATTTCACTGTAATGATTGAAACCTGGTAATTTGGCATGTGTGTGTGTGTTTGTGTGTGTGTTTTAAATAAATAGGAACACAGAAGGGTATCATTTAAAGTTGTGAAGGCCAATTATGCCAAATGTTTATGGAGCACAGTGTGGGATGGTCATTCAGGGCCAGATTCTCATTCTTTATCACTCTACTGGGGCATTGTGACATTTTTTTTTTCAGAATCCTAGTATTGACTTAAAGAAATATTTAATTTCATATCTTACGTGATGCAAAAACAAACAGTAAAATTGATATTTTCCTTTTACACATTTTCTCTCTTTGTAAACTTCCTACCACAATTAGGTTAAAAAGTGAATCTATTCTACTGATCTTTTGAATTTTCTTGTATTGGATGGACAATGAAATCTTGTTGTCAAAACAAATTTTGCACTGTTGTTTGAAATGTGCCTAAAATCAAAATAATGTCTAATAGAGCAAGAAATTGATGTATCCTGGGTTCTTATTTGCTTAAGTTATAGTCCATATCTAAAGACTTCATGTCACTGTTTTAGGAAATTGATTTTTTAAGATGTAGCTACTTTGGATAATCAAAAAAAATAATTTTATTCTATGTCAAACATAAACATCTGTAACTCTACTGATGCACTTAGTTTCTACCTGCCTTTGTGCCTCTGTGCCTCTGGGGGTGGGATGTGTGGGAGGACTGTGAATGAATGTGAATACAAATTCGCTTAGGCTGTCCCATTCCATTAGCCATGTAAATGAAATTGCCACCACTTTAAGCTCCCCAATAAATAATGAAAACACTGTGGGGTGGCGGGGGCAGGAGCTCATTGTGATTCTTGAGAAAATGTGATATTAGATCTACCTTATCATTTATCCCCTACCTATCATCTATCTATCATCTATATCACCTATCTATCTATCTGAAATTGTTAAGGTGTCATGAATGACAGGAAGTCTGTATATGCAAATGCAAATTTCTTACCTGAATATCCTGGGTAATTTGTGTCTCAATGCAAATTCCTTCTAAACCTTGGATTTTTTTCTGCATTGCATAAAGCCACAATTTGTATAGAGAGAGTGGACTGAGGAAGTGGGGTGCTGAATCTGTCTTTTCATTGGTATAGGGAGCCCTAAGTGAGGAAACTCCCACCACCAATGCAGGCAGGCTACTGTTCCAAGAGTAATAATCTCAGAGTTGCATGAGGGGTTAAATGATTTGACGAAGGTCCCACCACCAATATGTTTAAGTGGTAAAACTTGAATCCAAGTCTGACTCTTGAGACATGCTTACTATTCACTTCTCCACCCTAACAGTATACGAATCATTTCTGTGAGCAAAAAATTCTTGGCCCAGTTATCTAAACTTAAATAAATAATGTTGATGGTATAGATAAAACCACAGTGCCTTGCACATAGTAAGCATATGAAAATATTTACTGAATGTTAATTGTTAAATTTCTAAAATTAAGCTTTTATGTCTTTAAAAGTGTACCTTATTTTCATTTGGACATCTACTTAAGGATTATAGCACCATAGATTTAAAACTGGGAGAATCCCTAGGGGCTATCTAGTTATTACATTAAAGAGAAATGAAGGCTTTGTTTTGTTTTTTCCCAAACTCTATGTGGGGTTGTTTTTAAACTATGCAGTTTGATTACAAAAGACTCTTCTAATATAAAATCTTCTATTTTATGCAACTGTTGCACTTGAGGAACAGATAGCAGATCATACTGAAGTGGGGCAGGTATAATGTATTTGGGAATCTTTAAGATTTTTTTCAAAGATAACTTGTCTCACTATCTGACTACCTGTCTGTCTTTGTCATCATTTGAAAGTAGTTACCCTGTCATAGCCTTGGAAAAAAGTGGCACCATCAGGGTGACACTCACTCAGCCTAACATTAGGTGACATAGCCTAACCCGCAACCCACTTATTCCCTTCTCAGAGTCTGTGTAAAATATTATTTTCCATCTGAGTATTTTTTCTGAACAGGTAACTGGCACCTACAAAATCTAAGGGGCGGGGGTGGGGAACAGGAGAAAAATAATCAAATGCCAAATGTGATTCTTCTGAACTTATACTATCCCATAACAAATTTATCCATGCCATCCTTCAAAAAAAATAATTTAACCAGATCACACTGTAAAAGCATAATGGTGGAAAACTGAAAAGTAGATTCTGTACATTTTCTTCATTTGCTGGAGACTAATTCTTCCAGTTCTCTCCCTCCCCAAAGCAAAGCTTGTTTCTATGCCCTTGCTTTTCAATTTTCTATCATTTCATATCAGTTTTACCCAAGGGGCTATGCAGAATGAAAAGGAGGTAAAGAAATGTAGGTCAGCATATACTTTTGGTGGAAAATATGCCAAATCCAAGCTTTATATTATCCAAAGGAAGACATAAAAGTATCATTTATTGTATATATACTGTGCATGTTCTACTATAACAAAATTATTAATTTATGTGGCAGTTTAAGATTTATAAAGGACTTTGCTCACAATGGCCCTGTGAGGTGGAGAGTGTAAATATTATTGTCCTCATTTTACAGATGAAAAAACTGAGATGAAGGATTATACAGTAAATGTTAGAGACACGCTTTAAAACAAGTCATTTGTGACTACAAGTCCAGTGTTCTTTCCACTGATAGCATACCATTTCTATAATAATGAATTATATATTTATGCTAGTGTACATTTGGAAGGTCCACATATTGAAGATGTAATAAATTTGGCCATATTTTTATATGGTCCCACCAAACTCATCAAAAGATGAGTAGGTGTGTTAAATAAGTTTTAGCCTGTTGAGATATGCAGCTTTATTAATATTTTAAGAGATCTACCAATGTTAATCATAACTTAACATTTCCTGGTACACCAAAAACATGAATTACCAGTGGTCTTAGCATCCTTTTCTACTTCGTAGTGGCAATAAGCAAAGAGCTTATAACTGGCCTCACATTCAAAGTCTTCCCAAAATGTTCTTTATAAGCATAGCCTGTAAGAATTTAGGGCCAGGCCATGATGAGGCAAAGAAAAGGAGAACATTAGTCATTGTAACTTCCAAGAATTGATAAAATTCATTATGAATGAATTAACCAGATAACTAAAGATTATGGTTTTTAAACACTTAATTTTTAAAAAAATCGGAGCATTTTAGAGTATTTCTAAAATTTGCTATATGTTATTACCATGTATTTTTGAAAACAGTGCTGATCAAAGTTTAAACTTTTCTTGATGATTGAGCTATCATTTTGAACAATCAGTTACTATACTGTGCAGTAATACATTTATACCTTCAGAAGGCTATTAAGATAGATAGGGATTTTTATCCTTACATTAAATGGCCTAGGACTACTGTTTATTCTTTCTCCTTCCTGCCTGTCTAATTAATATTTGTCATTTCTGATACTTTTAGTACCCTTAGAACCCCATTCTGTTTTTTTTTTCTAGTTCAGTGTCATCTGGAAAACTAGATATCTAAGCGTGTAAAACACATTTTATACAGAAATCTAAGTAAGGAAGGCACTGGAGTAGGGCCTTAATTTGGCTCCCTTTCTCTCTTATAGAGAAAAATGGCTTTTTAAACAACTTTCTCAATCTTTTTGGCTTACTTCTGATTCCTGGATGCTTATGAATCAGAGAGGTTGCCAAGAGCCTGCCCACTGAACAAGTGGGACATTACCGTATGTGCAGATTTGAAAACCTATCATGCTCAGTCCTAAGTTGGTTTGCTTATACCTCTAGTGTATGAGTCAGCAACCTCAAGCCACTTTTGTCCCAAAGATAAAGAATGATCAAGCAACATGATGTTTTAGAAAAAAGTATTTTACCTAGAATCAGAAGAATTGATTTCCCAACACTATGCTGGGCAAGTCACTTCACTTGTCTAGGCCTCCATTTCCTCATCTATAAAATTAAGATGCTGGACTAACTGGGCATCAAGACTCTTTTCAGCTTGAGTTCTATGACACTATGATCCTATGATCACCAACTCTAAACCTTATGATTTCTTATGGGCTGGTCAATCAATACTAAACATTCATTCCTCCATGAATCATTCAACAAACATTCATTAAATACTGCTACTGCATAATATATTGTGTTAGACCTGGGCATATAGAGAAAGGAATAAAACTTAAATCCCAAACCTCAAGGAGTCTTGTAGCAATGTAAAGAAAAGTACATATGTAAATATAATATAAATTATTAGAAGAGTGTGAATACTTTCCCACTACTTATTAGAGTTACTGTCCACCACAGCCTCACTCCCTGATACCAGTCAGGCAAGAGTTGCTATATGATTGGAATCTATAACACAATCACAGAATTAGAGATCAGAGGGACTTAGGAAAGCATATAGTTCAACTTGTACCTGAGTAAAAGTCCCTCCTATAAAATTTCCATTATGCAAATGGCCATTCAGGTTTTGCTGGAAGACTTCTAGCAAGGAGAAACCTACTATTTCCTCAAAGCATCCCATTTTCCTTTTTTTTTTTTTTTTTTTTTTGCTATACAGTTGAGATTTTCCCTTATTCAGCACCTAGGACAGTGACTGGCACATATTAAGTGTTTAATAAATGCTTGCTGAATTGAACTGAAACTTAAATCTTCCTCTTTGCAACCTCTACCCAGTAGTCCTCATTTTGCCTCCTAGCTGCAAGTAGAATGTCTAATCCATTTTCCACATGATAACCCTTCAAATACTTGAAGACAGCTATTATATTCCAACCACATTTAGATTTTTTTTCTTCTCAGCTAAATGACCTCAAGTCCTTATATGGCATGCTTCTTGAGACAAGGATAATATCATAATATGGAGTCAATAGTAGATTCACCTATATTATTTTTAAAATAGTAATTAATATTAATAAGATGCCTTTTACCTTTAATTTAAAAGTTTGCTCCTATTCTTTCTATTCAGAGCAGCATGGTACACTAGATGAGCTTTACTCAGATGCACTTCTGATAAGTAGAATGTGAAATGAAAAAATTAAGTTTCACTTTTCCCTTATCATTTCATCTGTGTGATTCTGTGTTTCCAAAGGAGATAGGATAAATTGAAATTCAAAGCTCAAAAATCCTTTAATAATCGCTTTAAGAATGATTTGGTCTTTTTCATTGTGTAATTCACAGGCATTTAATTGTCCCACATGTCATCTTCTGTTTGGAAAGTTAGTCAAATGAATGGTCAATCTTCACTTTTTCTGAACATTAAAAAGACACATTTAGTAAAACATAACATATAGGTAATTGTCATTTCCTTAGAGATTACAAGAAGCTCTGTGGAACTTACAGTTTTAAGGAAACAGTGGGAATGTCATTGCTACAAGTATTCAACAAATGCCACTAGGTAGAAGAGAAACAGAAATATTATTTCAAACAGAACTTGGTCCATCAGGACAATACTACACTCTTATCAGATACCCAGGTTAGACTGTAAAACTATGTAGCCTTTAATGGTCTGTAATTTCTTATAAACACACACACACACACACAAACAAACAAACAAAATATAACCAAACATTATGTTCAAAGCTCTGTAATCAGTTCTCGTGGAAAGATAAATACACATTAGTTGGCTAACCATTAATTGACTACCTGACAAATCTTTTTTCAGGTTCTAACTGACCTGGTGAAAGGCATTTGTAATTCATTGCCCTTTAGTAGATTCTTAAAGTTTTCATTTTTTCTGGGCATTTATGAATGTGAAACTTTATATACATACAGATTTAACCACTTATAATTTATGAAATGTATAAAAGTGAGGGCTGCAAATTAATTTTGAACATACAGGACACAGTGTTTCCAGCCAAGACTGTGCCTGCATATTTTAAAATAACATTTATCTTTCTTTGTTCTTACCTGAGTAACATGTGTGGTTACTATAAAGAAATGTTGCTAATTTTCACAGATCATATGCAAATATTTACTTAGTCCTTTATAGGCACCACTGCTTGAATGTGTCATATATACACATGGCATTACTGAGTAGGGATTTTTTTTATTCTTTGTATTTGTATCCCCAGTGCCTTCCTTACACAGTCCCTGATACTTAGTAGGGATTAATAAATGCTTATTTATTGGTAATGAGTGATAATTGATTGGTAATTTATAACAATGAAAATATTATAAAGGCCTACTGTGAATCACCTTGTGAAATGGAGGTGACCATGTATTCTTGAAGGCTGTGTGAAAAGAGGAAAGAAGGAAGGAAGTAGGGAAAGGAGAGAAAGAGAAAGAAAAGAAGGAAGGATCCTTACTAGATGACAGGCACTATGCTAAGTACTTTAAAATATAATTTCATTTTATTCTCAGAACAATTCTGGAAAGTAGGTGCTATGATCCCCTTCTACAGTTGGAAAAAGTGAGGCAGACAGTCATTAATTTCACTTCAGTTTAATTCAGTAAACATTTATTAAGCACTTACCTATGTCAGGTACTGTGCTAAGCATTGGCAATAAAATAAGAAAAAGAGAGTCTCTGCCCTCAAGGAGCTGACAATCTATTGGGGGAAGACCATACAAAAAAGGAAGCCAAAAAGCAGAGTAGGAGGACGGGTTGGGGTATGGAAATGTTCTGTGAATTAAAGTCAAGTAGAGATGCTAATAGAGAATAGAGCTACTGGGAAGGCCATGAACTCTCTCTCTATAAAGACTTTGGGAAGAGTTTAGTGCCCTATTCTTCTGCCCTCCAGGGGCTTAAGTGATTTGACCAGGGTTTCTCAGCTATTAACTTCTTGAGGTGGAATATAGACTGGGTCTTCCTGACTCTAGGCCCAGTTCTCTATATACTATGGTGCCACTTCGTTGCCTCTAGCATGAGCCTGGCTAGATTCTACCCAAGGCTTTGAGCATGGGCCAAGTGATGGAGAGGCTCCTCACTAGATGACTAGCCATCAGGTGACAGTTTTTTCATCCACAACAACTTGTGAAACAGAAGAGATGCACATGGAAGTGCACAGAAGAGTGTCCACACGGATAAAATCTCATACCTTGAAGAATTTAAAAATCCAGATGAAATTATGTCAAACTAATATTGTCCGGAGGTGGAAGAGAATTGAAGCTGTTCAGAACTCTTAAAACTAAGTTTCTAGTCTAATGGAAGAAGTGCTAGAGGAGGAAATCTGAGGAGCTGGGTTTATGTCCTTGCTCTGCCACCGGTCACCCCTGTGACCTTGGGAAAATCATGTCTTTTCTCTAGGCTTGAGTTTCTTTATAAAATGAACCCCTATTGTACTACTCGATCTCAGACTTCCTTCCCAGATTTAAGTCATAAGAGCTTACTTTATTTCTTCTTTGGAAATCCTATACTTTACATTATGTCATAAATTAAGGATGTAATTTAACTGTCCCAAAAAGATCTTTTGTTGGAAATATACTTGAAAAGTTGGTAGTCTTCTGTGGAATTGTTCTCATTTCTGTTCTGATTTTGGAAGAACCTTAGAGAAAATGGTCATAATGACCTTTATTTTTAGAATTGTCAGCTGTCTGTGAGGTATCTAGAAGAGTATTCTTTGAGCTAACTGCAAAGCATTATTTGCTGCTTAACAGAAAACTTTGAAAAGAGATTCAACCAAGACTCTCTTGTAGTTTTCTTCATGTGAAAAAAAATGAGGCACAGTTATATTAAAGCTGAGTTTGTTCACTGTGAAGAGTAGGTAATCCATTTGTTCTCATTACTTTGGGTAATTTGAACACTGATATATAATACTGTGCAGTGAAGAAGGCCATTCCTAGAAAATAACGGCTTTCTTTCCTTCTACCAACTCATTTGATCTGAATGCCAAGGTTGTTCTCTTTATTGATGAGGGGAGAGGGGTCAGTGTCAACCTTTAGATTCCAAAGAGTTAATGAGCAGCTAAAAGCTGAAAAGTATCTTTCCTTCCTTCCTTCCTGCCTTTGTTCCTTCCTTTCTCTCTCTTTCTTTCTCTTTTTCTTTCCTTCTTTCCTTCTTTCCTTCTTTCCTTCTTCCTTCCTTCCTTCCTTCCTTCCTTCCTTCCTTCCTTCCTTCCTTCTTTCCTTCCTTCCTTCCTTCCTTTTCTCTCTGGATCATCCTGGGGTATATGGGGCTTATATGTACAAGTTATAATAATGCAAAACAAGTAGGTGGAATTCTAAGCTTTGCCCTTTACAGACCACAACCTCATGTTTTTCCTGTGTCTATCAGGCAATGAGGCTTGAACAGATGGGTCTTAGAAACCACCCAAAAGGATTAGCTTAGCTTCCCAGGATCATGGGAAGTGATTTCTAAAAATGGGAAATGTCCAGGATCCCTTGCCTTCAATTCTCTAGAGTTCAAATCCAGATAGGACTAAAGGAGCTGATCCCAAGCACTCTGATGAATGCAGAAATAGTCACTATGGTAACCAAAGGCTGAACTAAATAGGGCTTTATAATCTTTTCCTGGAAATCTTTTCCAGGGTAGAGAGTTAGTCTCTATATCAAATAGAACCAAACTGTGTTGTGATGGAGTTCAGTTTCTTGAGTTTTTTTTTTTGCATTGTCTGCCATTTAAAAAAAAAATCCTACCTCTAGATTTTTGCTTGGGTATGTTTCAGATTCGGTAATATGTAATAGGCTTTACTATTAAGCTGATAGGGTTTGGGAAGACCAGGCCTATTAAATGGGTTAAAAGAAGTGGTATCTCCATTTATGCCACCAGTCCTCTTAGTCAAATATGTATAACGTGATATTATTTAGAAACATTGAATCAACTAAAGTAATATTTGTGTGGAATTTTTAAAGGGAATTATTTGGGATCAATATTTTCTTTTACTTTTCTCATTTCGGTAGTAAGATTATTGGGGAAAAAACTATTCAACGTAAATATATTAGATGTCTGAGTTAAGTGGTTTCCCATAGACTACATGGGGAGACATCTTTTAAATCTGTGCATTTGTGAATATGATTTGAACAGGAGAGCCGTCCTGGATAGTGGTTTTCATTTTGAGGCTTCTCACAACCTTCAGGATTTATCTTTCATTTCTGTCGTGAGTAGTTTCTAATTTATACCAGTAGAATCCTTGTAGCACATTCCTTGAGACTCTGTTAACCCAATGCTTATTTAATCTTATATTGTATAAAATTTCATTAATTACTATTTGATATCAGTTATAGGTTGAATTTTATTCTTTTTCTGCGGTGTTAAAAATCCATCATTTGCTTATGATAAAAATTTAAAGAAGCTGCCCAAAATAGTATTTTTCTATTTTTTCCCCTTTTTTTGAACAGTCCCTTCTATTTTCTTTGCCCTGTCCTTGGCAAAAAGAGGCACAATGGGGGGGCGGAGCCAAGATGGCGGCTGGGAAGCAGTGACTGGCGTGAGCTCCCCACCAAGTTCCTCCAAAAACCTATAAAACAATGGCTCTGAACCAATTCTAGAGCTGCAGAACCCACAAAGTGGCAGAGGGAAG
>CM053622.1:638329337-638454677 GCA_028646595.1 Phalanger gymnotis | reverse complement strand
CAGACTGGGGAACAGGGCAACCAGAATGTACGCCATCTTGGAGGGGGGGGAGGAAATGGGGAGAAAATTTGTAATTCAAACGCCTGTGAAAATCAATGCTGAAAACCAAACATGTCAAAAATAAATTTTAAAAAAAAATCAAAAAAAAATAATTCAACCAGCAAAAAAAAAAAAAAAAGAGGCACAATGGTATAGGTACATAGAGATCTGGGCTTTGAATCAGGAAGACCCAGGTCTTAGTCCCACCTCTGACATATACTAGCTATGTGACCATGAACAAGTCATTCAGTGCCTCCCAACAATTCTTTCAGACTTTAAATTACAAAAGGGTTGCTGAGTTGCATCAGTGGACAGAATTTTCCACACATGGAGTACCAAATATTGATAAATCAAAGATCTGGACCACTACCACCAAAAAAACCCTTGGCATATTCCCAAATCTTAAATCAGGACAGTCTTAAAAAGCAGCCTTATTTTATTCAAATATACTAAGTTATGATAACTATCTTTTAAGTGGTTTCTTTTATTCTGGACTTTCTGATAATTGTGTGGGAAAAAAAGAACGTCCTATCTGTTAGCCACTCTTTCACCTCTACTGCTTTTCCTTCAAGAGCCTGCATCATTTTTCCATCAATTGCTGTCCAAAATAGTTAATTACTAAAGAAACAATGTAATCTTACAAAGACAGCATGATAATCGTTCAGAATTCTTCTTGTCTAGGTTTCTATTTGTGGATTTTAAAAAATTTATGGAAGTCTGCCAAGTTGATCAAGAAACTTGGCTGACACTTCTCCATTTTTAATAGCAGGTACATAAAATTAAATTGAAACCTGCTTAAGGACTTGATTTTACTTGGCATTTTGGTCATATTTTCAACAATTATAACCAAAAGAGGTAGGATGCCATAGCAAAAATAACACTGGATTAGAGTCTTGGGATCTTGGGTTTGAATCCCAGCTCTCCCACTTAGTCCAAATTACCTAACCTACCCGGGCCTCTGTGTCATGGGATCATAGGTTGAGTTAGAAGAGAGCTCACAGGCCTTCTTGTCCAACTCCTTCATGTTTCTTTATCTGTAAAATTAGGGAGTTGGCATAAATGACTTCTAAGTTCTCTGCCAGCTCTAAATCTATGATTCTATGACCTTGTTTGACAGGTTGGTTCTTTTTGTTTTGTTTTTTGGTTTTTTTTGGGGGGGGGGGCTTTGTTTGTTTTTTTTTGCCATTTTGCATTAACGTTGAAAGTTAATTTGTTTTTGGAAAGGCAATATTCTGTATGGTGCATATTGGTACTTTAAGACACCCACACATAGATACTCACATTATGGTGAGGAGCTTAGTTGCTTAGAGCATGTATGTTAAAAAGAGCAGATTTGCTAGTTCAATTACACAGAATAGTTGTTTCATACGGCTCTTTGGGTAAAACTATTCCATGGCTTAGCCTTTGTTCCCAGTAGAACCAGATAAGAACATTTGGAAGAATTCTTCAAATTCATCCCTACAATTGGGAAAACAACCCAAAGACCCAGTGTTATTTAATTAATCTCTGGTATAAAAGGTTATACTCTTGCTTCCTGAAACTCTTTGATGTCCTGCGATATATCATGGTCACTTTCCAGCTGGTTTCTTCCTTAATACCATTCCCTAGATCTTTTGGGGGAATAGAACCTCTTTGTAAATGCAAGCAACTGTTCCTCAGTCTACATCCACTGATTTTGGGGTAGGTTTCCCTTTCCCCAGAGTATTGTATCATTTTCTTCAAATCTCCTTCAAGTCATATCCTTTATCCCAGCCCCATTTTCATACAATTAATTAGCACCAACCATACAACATAGAGCCAGCTTG
The DNA here is from genome assembly GCA_028646595.1 of Phalanger gymnotis. Lineage (NCBI taxonomy): Eukaryota > Metazoa > Chordata > Mammalia > Diprotodontia > Phalangeridae > Phalanger > Phalanger gymnotis. The sequence continues at coordinate 638,452,833 of CM053622.1, read as the reverse complement.
GGCAAACACCTCTAATGCCACAGCCATGCCTTGTGCTATTAATAGAGTAAATGGAGCCAGGAAGATCTAGGCATTAGACCCTTAGTGACCATGTGAAAGTGGACAATTCACCTAACCTCTCTGAGCTTCAGGTTCCTCATCTGTAAAATGGAGAAAGTAACAACATTTGCCTCACAGGGTTGTTGTGAAACTTAAATGAGATTATGTATATAAAAGTGATTTACAAATCTTAAAGTGTTTTCAAAAGGTGAGCTACTATTATTATCACTCTTTTATCCAATGGAAAAGTGAGCAGGGAACAGAAACCTGGCTAGAAGCGCATTTGGCCCACTTGAAGCTCTCCACTGGCAAACTGTCAGCAGCATCTTTCCTGGTGGTGCTGCCTCCATGAAAGCACCTTGTGAGATTTTACCTTGCAACATCCCAGACAAATTCATGTCCTACTGGCAGCAGATACAGTAGTCTCCTGCCAGATGTGTTTCTGAAGAAGCTATCTTTGTTGAATGAATGGATTCGCATAATATGTGCAATGTTGAAAATTCAAAGTAGTCTTTGTAGTTAGGTGCTTTGCCTGATTTCAGCCTTTCAGCAAACTATTTTTTCCATGTGTCCATTAGAAAGTGGTGCATGGGGATTTTCCTCTCATTTCATGGCATTTGGCATTTTGTTGTCCAGCAATTAGTCTGCAATTTGCCAGAAATTGCCCTGTTTTTATATTCTCCTGCCTTCTGGTCTCTCTGAGCTTTCAAGAATTTTGCCTCTACCTGTTTTGTGTAGTCTCCTTTCCTTTTGATTATAAACTTGGGAGCTAAAAGGAGGAGCACCTAGTCCAATCCCTGTGTTTCTAACGATCAAGAAATTGAGAAATACTCAAAGAGCATTAAGTGACTCGCCTAAGACCCCACAGAAAACATTTCAAATCTTCAATGGCTCTGTGTTGCTCTTAGTGAAGAGGTTAAATAAAAATGATGATGATAGGGAACCATACATTTTTAGGGGTGCTCGAGACCCCAAAATAATGACATGCCGGGTCCTGCTGAAAGAATTAGACTCAAGCCTTCTCAACCAAGGGAAAGGACAAAGTTCATTAGGGATTCACCATAATGGGTTGTCTTAAGACATCTCACCCTTTGTGATGCCTGTTTTCACAAGCGGGCCAGATTCAATCTACTGAGCTAGATTGAATTTGAGCACCTTCATGGAGGCAAGATCGAGATTATGTACATAAAGATTATAGGAGGCATTGAGGGGTGGTCTGGGGTGACTAGAGGAGGGGTTTATGGAGGGTCTTGAGGAGGAGTCTAAGGAGGAGCTTGATGGGACTGAGATGAGGTCAGACTCCAGGGACTGGGATGAGGTCAAACTCCAGTGGGGGAAATAGCTGAAGGCTATCTGGAGATGCAAGACTACAGAAGGTTAGGGTAACTGGGCTAGGGTATAGATATTTTGATCAGGATTAAGGGTGGGAAGGAGCTGGGCAATAAAGGTCTAGGCTAGGTAGAGATTTGGGCCTAATGATAATGCAAGGCCCATGGCCTTAGGGGAAGGCCAGATCCAGTTGGAAGACTCAAGGAGAGTTCAAGGGGGTTCCCAGAGACTGTGCCCTCATCATTAGGATGAATTTCTTAACCTCACATTTAAGACCTTTCACAATCTGGCTTTCACCTTCCTTTCCCATCTCATTTTGTATTTTTTCTACCTTATTTCATATTACTTTGTTTTAATCACTTGTCATTCCAGTTAAATGGCCTCCTAGCTATTTCCCATACATGACCTTCTGTTCCATCCCTTGCCTTTGTACTTTTGCTTAACGTTGTCTCTTATGTATAGAATGCATTCCCTTTTGAGCAACCAGGACTGGTCATTTGTTTATTTTTGTTTTATATATTTTTCTCACCTTGCATAGTGTCCTACACACAATATGCATTTAATACATATTTTTGAATTAATTTGAACCTATGTATTCCGGCATCCATCCCTTGTTTAATCCAGTGATCTTTCCATCATTACACAGTCAGCTAATCAAGAAAGGGTTAAGATGGTGGTTAGTAACATGATTGAGAAGAATTTTGAGGCTCAAGTGAGGAAGGCCAGAGTGGTAAGCGTGAACAAATGACAGAAAGAGGGACAGAAGTAGGGCTGTCCAATTCCTTTAGCCATCCTTTGATCATATAGCTGCTGTATGTGACACAAATGTGTTTTGTGACTGTTGCATAGAAATCATGAGGAGATCTTCCCATTTGTAGATTTGGAGCTCAAAGGAAACTTAGAGAGTGTTGACTCCAACTTTCTCATTTTACAAATGAGGAAAGTGAGGTATAGAAATGATAAGTGAGTTGCCTAGAGTCACACTACTAATAAGCATCTGAGGCCGAATTTAAACTTATTCAGAAGATTTTTCCAATTCTGATCTTTATAAGGTGGTGAGAATTCGAAGATGCATAGAGAGAGTGTGATTGGGTGACACCTTGGTGGTCCCAAGACCCTTTCAGTGGGTACTTGAGGTTGTCTAACTGATGCTGACTGAAGCTGACCTTGTCTACATTCTCAAACCCATGAATTGCCTGAGGTTGACCAGATATTATCACTCCCAGCCTCGGACTGTTTTGTAAATGTCCTAAACTCCCAATTCCCAAGCTTTCTCTCTGGACTTTCGGTGGTATGCAAAACAGCTTGAAACCATACAGGGTGTTCCTAAAGTCTGGACACATAGGCAAAAATGCATATTTTTAAGAAATGAAATGAATTTTCCAACATTTTATTTAATTGGAATATTAAGAAATAACATCCTCAATATAATATCCATCATTTGTGATGCAAAGGTTGATGTTCTTTGTAAGATTCACGAGAATTCGATGCAACAACTCCACATTGCCATCAATTTTAGTACTCTTTATTCACTCTTTATGCGTTCAATCAAGTGTGTTATATCTGTGATTTTCCTTGAGTACACCTTCTCCTTTAGCATACCCCAGAAAAAGAAATCAAGGGGGCTAAGGTCTATCAATATTCCAAATATTTCAAAATATGCATTTTTGTCTATGTGTCCAGACTTTAGGGACACCCTGTAGCATGTCCTAACCCCCATCCACCTGCAGCCCCTTTTCCTCTGCCCAAATACTTTATAAGAACCCCACATCCAGCCCCCTCTCTGGGCTGCTCCGCAGCTGCTGCTGTGTGGAACCCCAGTTGCAACTCCTTGCCCCTACTAAAGATCATAATTTTTGCTATATTGGCTGTCTTCTTGTTAATTCAGTTTGACAAGATCAAAACTATTTTCACAATAATATTAAGATTTAAAAATTTACGATACAGTAAGTAGAAATAGATACAGCCCACATGACCAAAAGTTTTTTGGCAGGCCCTCAGTAATTTTTAAGAGAGCATAAAGGAGCCTGAGACCAAAAAGTTTGAGAGCTGCTGGCTTAAGGAATTGTTAATAAAATTCATAAAGGAAAAAAAAAAGTATATTGATGAACTGCTAGCAGATACCGTTGGGAAAATGCAATTGTTGTGTAAGCTCAGGGAAGTTTGTCTACACAAATACTTTTGAAAAGATAATTGCCCAAAATGTCCAACGCGTCTTACATTTGTTTAAGACTATAAACTGACACCACCTCCACTCCAACCCTGATGGTAATTTCAGTTTTATGAATAACTGAAGGGTTATTCTATAAGAAATGATGATTCACTTTTTTGTTGTTTTTTTTGGCCACTCAAAACAGAAAAAGGAAAAATGGTCCTTAACTTCCAGTGAGTGTAAGATAGGTAGTAAGAACTCACTGACTTTGGGTATAAAATGCTGCAGTTAGGGAGACTATGGAATCGTTTTTAAGGATACCATTAAATTGTGGTAGAAAATTACCTAGTTACAATTTCAAAGGAGTCCAGGTGGCCAAACTGAGCTTCTTTTTCTAGAAACATTAGCAATTTACATGTCAATACATCTTTCATTTGCATTGTGTAGTGGAAAGTGCCAAAAAATTTGATGCAGACTCTACTGTCTCAACTGGTCATTTCACCTTTCTGAGCCTCATTGTCCTCATCTGAAAAAAATTAGCACTAGATCCCAATTCCCTCTTATCTAAATTTTAATCTAATTTTTTTTTTGCTGCCAATCCCCTTTCCCTCTAAGCTTATCCATTCTATTTTGTCTCTAGGGATGCTAGAAATAAATATTTTATCAATTAATTGGATTTTTAATGATAGTGTATCTGTTGTTTTTAACTCAGTATTTGAGAAGACCAAGGGGGCACAAGCATTAATCGTTTTCTATTACTGCTCCATAAATGTGCCCAGCAGCTACTGAGCAATGGGCACATCTTACATAAAGAAGACGACGTCCTGTTCGTGAGTCAGAAATAACAATTCAATTTCAGGATGTTTAATAAAGCTTTAAACTGATTAGGACTTGATTAGCATTTTCTAGGGATTGTAAAAAGGCACTGGAAAGGTGGCCAAGGGGTGAATTCAAGGAGCATAATACGCTATTGTTGGTTTAGAATAAAGGACTGATTATTTAGAGGAGTTCTTCAGCTTTCAAAACCCCGCCACAAAACTTGCCTTTGAAATACCAGCTTAGGGCAGATGAAATATTGAGTTAAGTCCTCCTTGGTTGACTTTCTGAAGTCTAGTTGCATTTTGTGTTTCATGTGTTGTGTCTCATTGAAATCTGCGGGGCTGCAGGTGTACCTTATTTTGTGAAGGAGAAGCATTCTTGGAAATTTTGTCAACAATCAGTATGCTAGGGAAGGAATTAAAGGAATCCTTTGGCAGAAAATACTGCTGTGTGATAAATAGGAACTGAGGTTCTTTGGGGGGAAAGATTCATTTTTGCTTTCCCACATGGCCTTACATCTAGATGTTTTAGATAGAGAGATCTATATAACTTTGATTAATATTATATATATATGTTTGCATATAAAACATATGCTATATATACATATATACTTGTATATTTATGTATGTATATATATTTGGGTGTATATATACATATGTTTGTTGAATTGATTTGGAACTGAACGTTTGTAAATCTGGACATTTCACATATTGATTTTATTTAAAATGGTGCATTTGTATGAATAAGATTATATTTAACATCATAGAGTAAAAAACAAGAATATTTGGAAGTGAACATGGCAGAGGGAGAAAAAGTATTTATTTTATTCCATTGGTTTCTTGCAGTACAATGCAGAGGTATATCTACCACTCTAGAAAAATAACACATGAAAATTCAAACCTGGAAAACATAAATTACAGCGATTTTGTAACATTTTAATACTTTTTTTGTTGTTTTTGGCAGGGCAATTGGGGTTAAGCCACTTGCCCAAGGTCATACAGCTAGTACATGTGCCAAGTGTCTGACGCCAGATTTGAACTCAGGTCCTCCTGACTCCAGGGCCAGTGCTCTACTCGCTGTGCCAACTAACCACCCCAATTTTGTAACATTTTAAAAAAGGATACCCCTTACTTTTTGTTGTTCGGTCATGTAAGTCATGTCTGAACTCTTCATGACCGTATTTGGGCTTTTCTTGGCAAAGGTACTGGACTACTTTGCCATTTCCTTCTCCATTTATTTTACAGATGAGGAAACTGAGGAGAATGGGGTTAAGTGACTTGGCCAGGGCCACACAATTACTCTATTAAAGACTTTATTTTCATGTCGCGCTATCGTGTGGGGTTGTCCTGTATTTGCTGACGCCTATATCAGTGGAGCTCTTGAGCATGAAAAAGGTAGAAGAACAATTATTCAGGAAACAGAGAAGTTAAGTTCAGAGAGGCTTATCACTAAAGAGCTGGCCACCAAAATGATAGTTAAGAACAACTCATGAATAGTACTGGAGAGGTAGAATCTACATTGGTGCAAAAAGTATCTACATCAATGACTCCTTGAAGTATTGAAAGAGATGCTTTATTTTTATCCACCACCCCCTCCCCAAAAAAACTATTAAAATCTCATTAAAGTTTCAAGTTGCATTAAGACTTTTGGGAAGAAAACCTTTATTACAGAAATATTAATGTCTTTCAGTATGGAAAATCTTAGATAATTTATATACATATAGATTGTAGGTTGTCAAAAATTCTCTTGCAGTAGCTCAGAGGGGATAATTTGACCATTATAGATTCTTTCTCCCTTTGTAAAGCATCTATGATTGATACCACTGTAATGGTGTCTCAGGCTTTATTAGGGGTTACAAAACAATTTTCTCATATCATTTGATCTCCTGCTAAAGATCAAATGCAGTGCAAATATTAAAATCCTCATTTTTTCAGAAGATGAAATTCAGGCCCTGAATTTAGTGACTTACCTGTGGACATATAGCTAATACGTAGCAGAACCCTAGTTCAGACTCCATTCTCTTCCCTCCAGATTCAGTGCTCTTTCCACACACTATCAAATATTAATTTAAAATAAGACTTTTAGTCAACTGTGTCCAGAACAGGTTTGAAAGTTTTGTTTTTCTGAAGGCTCTATTTATTTCCAAGTGATTTTATATAATCAGATTGAAGATCTCAGTTCTGTCACAAGCAAGCCACGTATCCTTGAGTTGGCCTCATAACTTCCTTTGGTCTCACCTATAAAATGAAGACATTGGCACCTATAAAATGAAGACATTGGACCAGATGACCAGTAAGGTCTCTACCAACTCTGAAATTCTACGAGTCCATAAATCAATAAATACATTTTTGAGATCTTACTATGTAAGATAAATACCTTGTGTGTATTTAATTAAAATAATAAAAAAACTCTGTTAATACCATTTAATACTATATATGTATGTATATGTAAAATCTGCTAGATTATGATGTAAGGCTTACAAAACAAGTAGTGTTTCGTGGAATAGTGAAATGGTAGTATTTAGTTGGTGAGTTTTACTCATTCTTTGATTAAAGTACTGCTGCTTGAGCACTATTTCATTATAGTTGGTGAGTTTTACTCATGCGTTGATTAAAATACTGCTTCTTGAGTGCTATTTCATTATAACAACAGCTTATATTTTCAAAGTATATCCTCTTATGTTACATTATGTCTCTATGTGGCATTGGCTATTTTGAGTTTTCTATGCTATACTCTAGAGCCTTTATTTCAAAACATTTATATGAACTTAATGATTTTAAGTCCCATTGAGGTAGGCGTAGATACATTATTGTTCACATTTTTCAAAGTGTGGAAGCCAAGTTCAGATCTGCAAAGTGGTTAAAGGAAAAAAAAATCATCATCAACAACAAAAACAGAGATAGAAACCAAAGTGTCTCATTTGCAGCCCATTAGGCGCTGCATTGAGGCTACCTCATTCTGTCTGATAATTGAAATCTCACTTTCTAGAAGACAGACAAATGGAGCAGTTATTATAACATCATCCCCAAAGTTCATATATGGATTTTGATCAGTTATTCTAACTGGAGCTAAAATAAAGGAAATAATTTAGTCAACAAATATTTTCTGAATATCTATGCCCTCTGCTTATTAAAACCTAAATTTTAAAATGGTGGTAGTGATATGAGTGTTTGTCTAGAAGCAACAGTTATCTTGAGCTCAGGTCTTGCACGGCAGGGCAGCTAGGTGGTGCAGTGGATAGAGGGTTGGGCCTGGCTAGAAGCTTCATCTTCCTGAGTTCAAATCTGGCCTCAGACACTTACTAGCTGTGTGACCCTGGGCAAGACACTTAACCCTGTTTGCCACAGTTTTCTCATCTATAAAATAGGCTGGAGAAGGAAATGGCAAATCACTCCAGTATCTTTGCCAAGAAAACCCCAAATGAGGTCATGAATTTGAAGCCAGGGAATCTGGGTTTGAATACTGGCCTTGGTATTTTTTAGTGACCTTGCCTTCCCTGGACTTTAGTTTCATCATTTATGGAATGATTTTGGACTAATCAAGAATAGATTATAACATAGATTCTGTGAACTTGATTTTTTTAATGTTTTGATCGCTGTATTTCAAAAGAATTGGCTTCCCTTGTAATCCTGCATATTTTCTTTTATGATCTTTAAAACTTTTTTCTCTGCAAAGGATTCCATGGCACAAAAAAAGCTAAGAATCCTTGGAATCAATAATCTATTTAAACTCCCTTCCACATCTAAAATCTACATCTCAACAGCCAGGACTTAAAGGAAATGAAACTGGTTGTCTGCGAGGAAATGAGCCAGGTTGGAAGCTGAATTGAGTAATTTGAAGAATGCCCCAAGGTAGAAAGTAAAATAATAATAGTAACAGTAATATCTTTTCCTTTTACATTGCCAGAATTTCTCCCAGAGACCCCTCCTCTGACCTTCCCAGAGAGCCATCTCATATAATAATATTTTTTAAAAGAAAGAGGAAGAGAAAAAAATAATCAAAACCAATAAATACATTTTAAAAAATAAAAAGAGATATGTACAATATTCTAGACCCATGAAACCCCAAGTAGGTCAGGGGTATCTTCTCCTATCTCTTCTTGGAGCCATACTTATTGTTTGTAATTTTGCAATATTTATTTGTCACTGTTTTGTGATTCTTTCCATTTGTATTGTAGTCATTGTATATATTGTTTTCTTGGACCTGTTTACTTTACTCTGCATTAGTTGGTATTAAGTCTTTCCATGATTTTCTGTATTTATCGTGTTCATTGTTTCTCACACCATGGCAATATTCTGTTCCATTCATGTATTACAATTTGTTTAGCTGTTTTTCAATTAATGCCACTTAAAACATTTAAAAGAAAAAGTCTTTATCTTAACATCAAATGACTTAGAGCTGGCAGGGACTTAGAAGTCAATTAGCCTAACATCATAATTTTATAGATGAAGAAGTCAAGGCAAAGTTATACAAGTTGTAATAAGTCGCAAAGCCAGGATTTGAGCCCAGGTTTACTGGCTGCAAACATGACTATACCATCATCACCAAGACTTTATATGTTTCCTTGCATTTTCTTCTTTACACTTTTGTTGTTTAGACATCAGTATTTCTTCGTAAGTTCTGTGTCAGGTAGGCATAAAAGTGTTTTGTGTTTTGAAGGTAATCTATCTTTGTACTTATTCGTCCTAGTCCAGTGGTTATAAGCAGGCTAAACTGAAGAGATTGCAAAAAAAAAATTCTTTCACATTAAGCTAAATCTCAACAAGTTGAACCCATTCAGAAGCTACAAGAATAAAACCATCTGTTGTGTGATTGTATTTCAACTGCTAAAATTTAGACTAGCCTTGCGTGTATTCCTTTTGGAAGGCCTTGCTAAAAATGTATTTGCATCAGTATAATGGGTTATGGTCAGACATACCTAGCCATCCAGATATGCTTCATGTTCTTTTCTGGCAATTTAAGCCCTACTGTGCCCCTCTAGATCAGAGGTATTGAACAAGTGTCCCACAGGCAGCATTTGGCCTATGGCATTCCTGAAAGCAACCCAAATTAGATTAAAATGAAATTGGGAAATATTAACAAAATAAAAATCAATAAAACATAGATAATATGTAGTTTTCTAAGTCAATATGTAGCCTACAGGAATCTTTTTTATGATTTAGTGGCCCCCGTTTCTATTTGAGTTTGATACCACTCACTGTCCTACACCACCAAGCCTCCAAACAACATTCTCTGAGGGACTTCACCCATTCAGCTTTGTTACTCATGCCTTGGGGTCCATGTTGGTCCTGTGTTGTGGAAGAGTACATGAACATAAAGTCATGTGACACTCCATATCTAATCAGCCTCACCTGTACCTCATACTTCCACCACAGGTATCTTGCCAGTAGTTTTGTTGCCAGAGATGAATCCTCCATGCCTCCCCCCACACCCCACCCAACCTTCAATGCCTCCCTCTGTGAACCATAATCAAATCAATACTGCCATTGCCACTGGAAGGGGTATGACAATTGACTGCCCTATGCCTCCACTAACCATGCCTATACCTTCCCATATCCAAATATTTCTCCCTTGACACCACTCCCTACATGTGTTGATTCTGCTTCTTAGAATGTAAGCCTCTTGAGAGCAAGGATACTTTCTTTTCATATTCTTTTATTCTTAGTGTTTCGCACACCCCTCTTTGTGTATATAGTGAGAGAGAGAGAGAGAGAGAGAGAGAGAGAGAAAGAGAGAGAGAGAGAGAGAGAGAGAGAGAGAGAGAGAGAGAGAGAGAGAGAGAGAGAGATTATGTAGTTATCCTTTCCACAGTGCAACTTTCCCCATCATGGTTTTGATATATTGCAGGTTGGCATAAGAAATTAAATGGGATTTTTTGGGGAAATTTGTAGAGGCCACAGATGACATATGAAGGCAAGCAGACAACACAGAGCCTATGACCAAATACTTAACCCAAATTTTACAATAAAGTACTGTAAATACCCCATAAAATAAAAAGAAAAAATTCAGACTTCTTCTCTGGTATGAAAGAAGGGCCAAAAATTTTTATGTGGATTTTCCAGATAGCAGGGGCACTGTGCCCCTAATCCTCATGATGGAGAAGGGGTAACTTTATGCGCAAAGAGCTTAATAAGTGCTTTTCATTTATTCATTCATTCATATTGGCATATGGTTTCTCAAAATTCCATGAGCCTCAGTTGGTTGATTTTTTTTTCCCGTAAGGACGAGGGATTAAAGACATTAGGTTACATGATATTCAACAATCGATGTATTTTTAATCCAAGTGAATTACATTTTAAATATTTTTTAAAAGTGATCATGGCATTGGAAAAGTTCTGCCCAGTGATCATTCCATAGAAGATACAGCCCAGTTCATGTTTAAAAAACCAAATAAAAAATGCCTTCAGAGACCTTGGCTGCACAGTCAGCGGTCAAATGTTTCAATGCTTCATTGCTCCTGTCCCTGTTACAGGTACATGTGACAGTGCTGCAGCGATGAGTGGAATTTTAAAGAGGAAGTTTGAAGAAGTCGATGGCTCCTCACCCTGTTCCTCCGTGCGGGAATCAGATGATGAAGTTTCTAGTAGTGAAAGTGCAGACAGTGGGGACAGTGTCAATCCATCCACTTCTAATCATTTTACCCGTGAGTACTGAAATCACATCTGGTGCCAGTTGTTTTGTTCTGCAGTGTTAAAAATTGTGTTGGCTAAGACATATTTTTAACCTACATGTTTATTGGGAAAAAAATTAAATGGGTCTAAAAAGATCCACAGAGCTATTGGCTAAAGTTGAAGTATTTTTAGGCAGCAATATCATTAATTCCTGTAATATGGCTGTATTAACCAACTGGTTAAATTTTTTAAAGGATACAGGGAAGGGAAAGGGCTCATTGCTGAGTCCCAGTGGCCTCAGTTGGGAGAAGGTAGATTTGGAAGAAATACTGGGTTCAAAAAGTCATAAAACTATAAAATTTTCAAAGTAAAAAGACTTTTAATTAATCTAATTCTCTCGTTTAAAGTAATTGCACATTTTTTACATCCTTCAAAAAAAGGCCAAGGAGTTAAATTCACTTATATGTGCATCACCCAAATAAGCTACCTCAGGTTTAGAGTATTTAAGGGCCTATATTCACTCAAAAGCACAGTGCATGAGCCCCCATTAATGTGTTTATTTTTAATAGTCAGCCGGATGACACAATTCAAAGCAAAAGTATTTAATGGAATACCATATAAGAAAAGCTAACAATAGAACATTCCCCCAAAAGCTAAAAACACATTCTTTATGCCATAAGTGGGAAGAGTAGATACAGCTTGGGAACACATGCATAGGCATATGTGTATGGACAGGGTACTTGCATATGGGGGCAACTCATATCTTCTGATGATGTTACTGTTCTTCCTCCCTGACCTTGTTTCCTACTTGAAACATATGGCACATAATCTCAGTCTGGTAACTATTCTTTGCCACATAGTGTCTGCTGGTCTCAGCTGGCTACTGTTTAACAGTGCCGCAATGCTCTTGTGTTCGTGTCGGTCTTATAACTGCTGAGTGCCTCTTGACTGCCAGTTTCTAGGCTTCATCTCTTCAGGGAATTTGCTGTTAACTTGGACTACTTACATTCTACTAGAGTGTGGTAACTAGAAATTCTTTCTCTGGCAAGGGCAGTCCAAGTGCTCTTTTCTCACAGTCAAGGCTATGTATGAGTCATCATAGGCAGCAAAGAGTCCAGACCAGACAAATGCCCCAGGCTAAGATTAAGTCTAGCTTTTGAACTCAGTTTCTTCCTGCTAATAGGGGTTTAGGGTATCCTCCTCCCAATCCTCTATATGAATCAGTAAATAGGTCCTTGTAATTCTTGTTTAACTTTTTATTGTCAATTTGCAGTGCTTGGGAACCCATAAAGGCTTCCCTTCTGCCAAAATACCAAGGGCTGGCTCATTCTGAGGCCATCCTATTTGATCAATTTCTCCAAGTGATTGAATGGGGGTAGGGAGGGATACCCACCAAAAAAAAATCAGATAGTGTTCTTTTCAGCTTTAGGGTCCCTCTCAATCCTCTCTTCCATATTCTGGCATGGGGTGTGTGGTGGGGGGGAAGCCTTAGACTCAAAATCAGCCAAGCTACTTAAAGAAATGGTGAGAAGTAAACACCTAAGGATAAAATGAAAGAGGCAATATCTAAAATAAAATAGAGGTGATGTAGCTTAGTGAATAAAGTGCTAGGATTAGAGTCAAAATCTGATTCTGACACATTGGCTGTGTGACAATGGACAGATCACTAAACTCTCTGTGTCTTAGCTTCCTAGTTCATAAAATGGGGATAATAATACCAGAAGTACCCACCATCAAGGGTTATAAGACTCAAATTAATATAAAGACACTTTCCAAACTTTAAATCCTTATACAATCAGTCAATAACCAAACACCAAGTGCTAAGTTCTCTGGTATTCCAAAGGTCTTAGTGCAGTTTTAAGCTAAGACCTTTGGGACTCCCAGTATTTATTTATTGGGCTAGATTTGTGATTTCATTTGTATAGGGAACTTTCAGTGAGGAAATTCTCTCTTTAGCAGTGGGGCTCATCACCAGCTTTACAACTTAGAATCTTGGAGAGTTTCATGTATTACTCAGAGCTTAAGTGACTTGTTCAGGGTCACACATCCAGTATGCATCAGACATGAACACTTGAGGCCAGATCTTCATGACTTCAAGGCCATTCTGCCTCTCAAAGCACTCTATAAAGGCCAGTTATTGTTCTTTTCCTTATTAATTGGGGAACTACTTCTTATTCTTACTCGTCTTCCGAATTTAGGCAGAGAAATTTTATTCTATCTGTAAAACAATACAGAAAACATCTATTATTTGGGATTCGTACAGTTAAAATCTGTTATTAAATATGTCATGACAAAAGCTTGGCCACACTTTTATGAAGGGACACATTTTCATGAAGTCCTTGCTGGGTTGCCCACGAATTGTTATTACAAAGTTAGCATCTGAAAAAATACCTGTTTGCAAATATACAAAAATAAATGGATAAATACAATTTGGAAGACTTCTTAAAAAAGAATAAACTATCTGTCTAGCCATGTTTTGAATAAGGGTAAGTCAAATTACGTCATGTTGTTTTATAATATATGCATATTTGTGAGTATAAATTGGGCATTAGAAGTCACATAAGAAGGTGCTTTGTAGGGATGGGAGCTAGATCTGTGATTTCAAGCCCATAAACAAACATACACAAACTCCCTATGAGTGCTCTCATTATCTCTGGGCTAAAGTGTTGAAATAACTTTCACATTGATCTCTCTGCTTCAACTGTGCCCCTACTCCAGTCTATCCTCCACTGAGATGTTAAAGTAATTTCTTAAAGTGTAAGTTTCAACCATGTTACTCTTCTACTCGGTGAATTCCAATAGCTTCTTTTTTACCTCTAGGATGAAAATCCTGTGTCTGGTATTAAAAATTCTGCCTTCTTTCTCCCTTTCAGTTCTTCTTATATTTTATTTCCCTCCATGAACTCTAAGATCCAATCCTACTGGCCTATTTGTTATAGGTCACACATCTTTGTCACATCTCATGCCATCACTTTGTTATAACTCGCTCCATCTTTGGTCTCTGCTTTTGTGTTGGCTGTCTCCTATACCTGAAATTCTCTCCCTCCTCCCCTCCACTTCTCAGACTCCCTGGCTTCCTTCAAGTCTCAGCTAACATGCCATCTTCTGCAGGAGGCCTTTTTGGTTCCCCCCAGCTGCTAGTGTCTTCCCCTCCAAGTTTACCTTTCATCTATTCTTTTTTTGTTCATTCAGTTTTATTTTCAATTCTGAATTCTCTCCCTCCTACCTCCCACTTTCCACCAATGAGAAAGCAAAAAACAAACAAAAAACCCCACAAACAACCTCCCCTACCCAAGCAAAACAAATCCCTGCATTAGCCATGTCCAAACATATATATGGCTCACTCTCAATTCTAAATGTATCTTATAGATACTTAGATATTTATATGTCCTCTCCCCTTCATAGAAAGTGAGCTCCTCGAGAGCTTTTAACTCTCTTTCTAGCTTTAGTGGTTGGTATAATACTGGGCAAATAGTAAGCACTTAAATGTTGACTGACTACCTTATACAGTTTTGTTAGGATTAAGTGAAATAATATATGTAAGCCATTTATGTATGACACCTATTATCATTTCTAGAGATTCATATTTATTGATGTCCTTAAAGTGTAGTATTCAGAGCCAAACATAACTCTAGATGTGGTCTGATCAGTGCAGGATGTAGTGGGACCATTACCTCCCTTGATTTTGAGACTCTTCTTTCTCTTAACACAGCTTAAGTTTACATTACCATTTTTATGAGCAATTAGTTCTGATCTATATTGAGCTTGTGGTCAATTAAAAAGTCTAAGCCTTTCTCTTATGAGTTGTTTTCAAGCCAGTTCTCTTGTACCTTGTACATGTGCAGCTGATTGTTTGAAAAATACAGAAATTTAAATTTCTGCTTATTAAATTTCATCTTGTTGGTTTTGGCTTAGCATTTTAGCCTACAGGGAAAGGCAGAGGCAAAGGAGAACAGGAGTATGAAAGAGTAAGAAATGTAGAAATACTTGGAAGAAGGTCTTAACTGATTAGTCAAAGAGAAATGAAAAACAAAAGTTGGTGATTTATTTAAACTTTGTCTTGAAAATAGTTAACCCCAAAATCATACCTATAAACTGAATCCAACTATTAATGTATTCAGTTCCCAATTTAGTTGGAATTATACAGCTGGCAGTATATAAGAGCCTTTTCCAAAGTCATCACAGATGGCTGGATGTCCCTACACATCATGAAGATTTTCAGATAAGGAGCTTCCACAGTAAGCTTCTTACTTGTCTTATAACCATTATGGTGAGTTAGAGTTGGTTTAAGAAAGCCATTAATTTAAGCCCATTTTCTTTTGTTTGGTCTTCAGTCACCATCCCTACTATTTAGGAAAATAAAGATTGACATCATAATCTTAATAAGTGTGCTAATCATTCTTGCCTTTGTGGAACAGACATTATTTTGCTTCACAGGCTTCCCAATCTTTCCTTGACCTTACCCTTGATCTCTGACCCTTGGAGATATACTCATGCAAACACATTGGCCATCTGTCCTCCTACAAGTTTTTTTATATGATCTTTTTCATATGTGACCACTTCTTCAGTTAGGTCAACTCTCAAAATCTTCTCATCAAGCTATATTTCTTTTATTTCCAGCCTTTTTTGTCTTGATTAGTCTCTCGATAATATAATTTTTATAGCATTGTTTCTGTAGGCTGCATCACCCTTGTAGTTCTTTGTTTCACTATCATTTAATTATCCCTTTCATTATGCATTTTATGTTATAATAATTCTGTTAAGTTTCCATAGCCAAAAGTGATTTTCAATCTATGAAAGTATGTGTGTCCCACTTAAAGAAAATGTGAATATATCTATCTATATAAGTGTACAGAGAAATAACTACATATGTGGATATGAAATTAACCATAAATAAATTTCTGAGTCATTATTTACATTTCAAAGAGGGTTTTTCATATAGAAAGGGAGCTTTTAAGTACAGAACAAAGATGGAGGAGGGGGTAGGATGGAAGGTGGAAAATGACCAAGAAATTCAGAGGAACCAATGCTAATTAAAGATCAATTAAGGTGAAACATCTGTGAAGTGTGTGTGTGTGTGTGTGTGTGTGTATGTGTGTGTGTGTGAGAGAGAGAGAGAGAGAGAGAGAGAGAGAGAGAGAGAGAGAGAGAGAGAGAGAGAGAGAGAGAGATTTGGGGAGTTGGTTTAGAAAAAAAGTATTTTACCCACAACTTCTCAGGAGCACATCTGTTGCCTATTACTTTTGTTATATCATGGTTGTTTGATTTCAAAAATTGGTTCCAATATCAATTAAAAATATTTGCTGCTCTGTCCAACCTGACCCTGGGGTGAGATTAGTGAAGTATTCATTCATTGCACAGTCTGCTCAAGAGTCTTCCACTGTGCTGGTCACGAGTAGTGGACTTTGCTCTATCAAGCATGTGAGCAACCTGCTAGTCAATCATAAGACCAGGAAAGCCTCATTTTCTCTGTGAATGTGGAACTCCTGGTGCCACACAGCCATAAGCAACTTTAGGTGGAGTACAGAGACTTTATCTGAGTGACAAAATTATCTTATCCATCTTGGACTTACCAAGTGTAGAGAGAGTGGCTAATAAACCCTCCAAAAGGTCAGCCGAAGTACCTTTGTGTTTAATACCAGGGATTTAAGACAAAATGACTTGTTGGTTGCAAAGAGTTTAATAACAGAATGGCCAAAACACAGATCTCTATGGGAACATAATAGAGTGGGTAGAGGGAAAGGAAAACAACAGGATTTGGAGGTAGAAAGACTGTCGTAACATTTGGAACAAAGTTGAGATTCACCATAGTTTGTCTATTTGTCCAGTATACATTTGCAAAAATGGTTATTGCCTGCCTTATTAGAGGCCCTTGATATGACAAATATGCAATAAGTAGGGGATAACCATAGTAATTTAGCTTTTAAAATATTTAAAAGAAAACGAAAAATTATGATTTTAACTTGAATATATACACATTAGTTTAAAACCCTCCTCTTAGCCTTATTAGCTATGAGACTATGGACAACTCACTTACTTTTTTGTTTAGTTTCCTCATTTCAAAAATGGTAACAATTCATATCTTAGGAGGTCATTTGTTAAGTGTATCCCAGTACATATGAAATAGTATCACAAAAGTAGGCATGTGTTTAATAAAGATAACTATTTGTTCCGGTAAATGATCAACAGAACAGAGTTCTATGCTTCTACATATGATGAATTCTAGATAACGAATGATCCTGTACATTGACTACTCTCTGATGCCTATATCCCATTATAGTTGTTATCTATAGGGAATCATTTGTGTGCTGTTGGCATTGTAGATGGGATATACTTTAAGAATTCAACAAACATTATTAAGCACTTACTATATTCCAGATATTATAACTGGGCACTAGAAATACAAGGATAAAAATGGAAGCAGCCCCTGTTCTGAAGGAGCTTATGTTCTATTGAGAGTAGCAGAAGAGCAACCTATCCAAGAGTAAACCCAGTACTTAGCCCAGGACCTTCCTAATACTTTCAGCTCATACCAGATCTGATCAATTCTAGGGGCTAACCTCAAAAAGTCATATTCTTAAGTTTCCAAGTACAGTTTGCGTTAGAATTTCCACAGATAAAGGTAAGAGAGTTCCCAAGCTTTCTCATAAGCACTCAGGGTAGTAAGTACATCTCTATGGAGAACATACTTTATTTCATTGTACAGAAACCCAGAGGATATAAGCAGGAGACTTAAACTTAAAGAGAGCCCATTAAGTTAAATATACATAATAGTTTTCTGAAGGAATTCGCATTCAAATGGATTCTGAGCTTTGGTTTAGATTCCCCTAGGAGGGAAAATATGTTGGAAAATAAGGTTCAGTATTAAAAAAATGAAAGTGGCAAAATGATTTATTATGATATGTAGACTTAGAAGGCTTATACCTTTATATCATGAATACTTCAAGAACAGAGTTGGAAGGCACTTAACATGGTATTCACAGAACACCATATCAAAAAATTAAAGTTAATATCTTAACTAATGGAAGATAACTGGTAACTCATAATTTGAACTGTCTAACAGCGGAATGACTACTTCTGGGGGTTCGTGAATGCCTTATTACTAGAAATCTTTAAGAAAAGATTGGATAATCCCTGTCTGGGATGTTGTAGATGAATTTTATTCTTGAGGTATGAGTGAGATTAGATGACCTTCTTCCATCCTTGAAGGTTCTGTGCTTAGCCAACCTTTGTTAGTATGTCCCAGCCTCGGAGCAATACCTCCATGCAATAACTGCATTTTGAGAACCTCTGGAGACAATGACTTAACCCTAAGAAGTATTTTGAGTAATAAAAATTCCAATCAGGTTGTAGGAGAAGATGTTGTTGGGTTAGCAAGGCTCCTCCCTGTCCAAATAAGCGCCAGTACATTATGTCTAAATAATAATAGTTAACACTTATGTAGTGATTTAAGGCTTCCAGAGTCTTTTTCACATATTATCTTATTGGATCTTTACAATAATTCTGTGAGTTAGGTGCTATTGCTGTCTCCATTTTACAGATGAGGAAACTGAGGCTTAGAGAGACTAAATGACTTGCCCAGGGTCACAAAGTAAATAAGTGTCTGAGTGGGGGTTTGGGAATCCAGTTCCTCCTGACGCCAATTCCAGCATATTATATTACCGTTATATTACCGTTACATTCCATTATATTACCACCCCCTTTAGAAAGAGCCGACTCTCCTGTCTGGGCTTATTGCATGTTCCACACGTACTTGCTTTTCTATCTTCCATCTCTCTGCCTTTGTACTGGCTGTTTCCCATGCTTAGAATGCCCCCCCCGCTTCCTCACCTGCACTTCTTACAATCCCCAATTTCTTTAAGATACTGCTCAAGTACTAACTTCTTCATGATGCCTTTCCTGGTCCCGTTCCCCCCTCCCCCCCGAGCCCCAAGGGCTGCGGTGACTCCTCCTGCCAAAGCTTCTTTGTGATAATTTGGTACATACTCTTATATACTCATATCTGTACATATTATCTCTTCCAATGAAATATAAGCTCCCCAAAGACAGGAACTTCTACTTTTGTCCTTGTTATCTCCACTCCTAAGCATGGTGATTTGTAGCAAAGGCTTAATAAAAGCCTATTGGTTAATATTCAAATATAGCATCTTGTTTATATCGGGCATGTGTAGATATAGAGAGACAGAAATGCCAAATATCATAGGACTGTGTTTCTAATTAGTGCTTTTCTTCATAAATCATTCCTTTTAATCCTTCATCAATTAGGTTGCTCTTTTGAGAACTCTTTAGTTGGCCTATTTTTTTGCAATAATGATATGCCCAGGAGTGAACATCTGTACATTATAGTTAAAGCAGCTTTGAAGATAGTTTTTTAAAAAGCATTAAACTCTCAGAGATTCTCCCCCCTACAAATTTCATTGGTTCCACCACATTTATCAGGGTATCTAAACTCTTATTCTAACTAGTCTTGCCTCCTTTTTGCTACTTTTATTACTGAAGAAGAGCTGAGTTTATATGGGGATAATGAATCAACCAGACTCTAGTAATTAGGCCACCTAGCCCCAAATCTAGTCAATTCAAATAAATGACAAATGTTGCTATTTTTTAACTGAATCTATCAGTTACATAGTTGGATTCACCAAATTGACTGGTGACTTTGGCACTCAGTAGACACAACCAGAGACTACACAGGAATGAGACAACTGCATATAAATTCCCCCTCCAGCAAAAAATTCCCGGAAATCCAACAATTAGGCCTCTAAGGAGAAGAATGTATTAAATTTATGTTGGGCCCACTGCCTAATGATTAGCTAGAAGCCTAGCAGCATACAGTATTAGTACTAAAATAAACTTTAAATACAGTCTAGTCCAACCCCTCATTTTGTGGAAGGAAACAAAGGCATTGAGGCCTTAAATGACTTTCTCAAAGTCTCACAGAGAAACTCAGGTCCGCGTTCCTTCGCTCCTGTGCTCTTTTCATTCCCCGCGTGAATGCTCTTATTATTAGGCCATGACCAAAAAAAAAAATCACTATTTGATTTTTATTAGCTGAATTAAAGCATGGTAATGTAACTTGGATTTCCAACTCTCACAAAAACCCAAAATAAAATTGATGCATAAATAGCTTCAAAGCATCCACTTGCCCAGTGACAGGCCAGTCAAATTGTACAGGGTGTCCCTAAAGCCTGGAGATATAGGCAAAAATTTTCAACAGCATTTTATTTATTTAATTGGAATATTAACAGACCTTGGCCCCCTTGACTTCTTTTTCTGGGGTGTGCTAGAGGAGAAAGTGTATTCAGTGAAAATCACAGATACGACAGACTTGATTGAATGCATAAAAAGCAAATGTGCTAAAATTGACGTCAACGTGGAGTTATTGCATCTAGTTCACTTGAATCTTGCAAAGCACATCAGCCTTTGCATCACAAATGATAGAAATCATATCGAAGGTGTTACTTGTTAATATTCCAATTAAATAAAATGTTGAAAATTTCATTCATTTCATTTCTTGAAAATATGCATTTTTGCCTATGTTTCCAGACTTTAGGAACACCCCATATATAAGGGACTGTAATGAGCAAGATAACCTTATTAAAATATTAGATAAACTTACATGAATCTGTGAGCATCCTCAGTAGCATATCTATTTATAGTAAAATTGGATGTAACAATGTGTTGTATTAGTGTCTATCCTGTTCACTAAAGCTAGTGTTATAAAGGGATTCAAGTATATGTATTTTTTTCCTGGGGTAATACAAGGTAGAGAAACAAATTATATAAGTCTTAAACCATACACCCCTCCCCCAACATTAGAGAATGTTCCTTCATTGAAAGGCCCTTTATTAAAAACCAGTAGGTTTTATGCATTGCGATGTATACAAGGTACAACATGGTCATCCATGCCTAGTCATATATGAAGTAAATTTACAGTTCAAATATGGCAGTTAGAATACGCACTCAAGTAACTACATTATAAACCAGCTCATGGTTGAGTACTATCAAAGGACTAAGTGTCTCCTAAATCCTACCAAGAAACAGAAATGTAAGATAAAATGTGATCTAATTAATTGTGACATGTGATGGTAATGTAGTCATTATGTAAGGGTGATGGTCTGCTAGGAGTCTAGAAAAAAAGCCAGTGGGTCCTGAGTGTTAAGTGACTCTCATGGCCCACCCTATGTAGGTCAGCTCCAGCCATGCTTCAGTCTGCATTCAGGATATCTTCTTACCATCTATCTTTCTGGTGCCTTCTTATTTCTACTCCACCCCCAATTCTTTGCACATAGCAGGCATTTTAATAGCTTTTTTGTCAAATGTAACAACTCCCTTACTATCATAAGGGCAGCAGAATACAGTAGAACAAACATTTGACAAAGTCCTGAGACTTGGGTTCTAATCCCAGCTCTGCCAATAATTAGCTGTATGTGACAGGGGATCTGTCATACTTCTTTCTCTGGCATTCATTTTCTTTATTTAGAAAATGAGAGTATAATGATTATCCAAACTCCCATCTTGCTCTTACATTCTATGATATTTCACCACTATTTTTTAACTAACCAAAATATGATTTATACTTGAACATGATGTAAATTTTAAAATCAAATTATTTTAATGAGAAAACAATAGTTTACCTTTCCCCAAGCAGGATGCTATCTGTCGTACATTTTTTAAATGATATTAAAGATCATTATATGCAATCAAATCTTCTTTGCAAATATTTACATTTAAATAAATGAATTTCCACACATAAAATGTTATAACTTTTCAGTTACTCCAAGTCTCTAACAAGATTTTTTTGTCTATTCATTCCAAATTAAATCTTTCTATTAATAGTTATAGATAGTATGAGTAGATATTATGCCCTACTCCTTTTTTTACTTTCTATTTTTCCTGGTAATCCTTACTCTTACCTATATCTTAATTATTATATTACATTAATATTTGTTGTCCAGTCATTTCAATTGTGTTCAACTCTTTGTGACCCCATTTGGGGTCTCTTTGGCAAAGATACTGGAGTGGTTTGCCATTTCCTACTCCAGCTCATTTTATAGATGAGGAAGCTGGGGCAAACAGGTTTAAATGACTTGCCCTAGAGTCACACAACTAGTATCTGAGGCTGGATTTGAACTCGGCTCTTTCTGACCCCAGGGCCGGCATTATATCCACTGCACCACCTAGCTGTCCATTACATTGATATGTCAGGGTTTATTTATCAACTCCTATTATTAAACATATAAGTAACTTCTAGTTTTATTTTTATGTTTTTCCCTTTGTTCTAAGACTCTCTTCTTTCTAATTAATCTTGTTCTTAAATCATCTAAATAAGTGTACTTCAGTCAAACTTGCTGTGAAACAAATCCCAGGAGGTTATTTATTTTCCACTATTTCCTCAATCTAGTCTCATTTTAGAAAAGGGGTTAAATGAGAAAGATTGAATTTAAGGTGAAAGATTTGCCTGGGGTTCAGAATTACAGAGATTATCCTAAAATTCCTTGCTAGTAGCAGTCGCAGCAGCACAAATTACTCTACCGTCTAACTTCCAAAAGCCAGGAAATTGCAAGATAGATGGAGCTAGTGTCTCTGGGACTGGAAAGGAATGAGCACCACTTACCAGTAGGTAGCCTGAGCAGAAGACAGTTCTATGGCCCAGGCCTGGAATTCCCTGCCATATGGCTCAGAGCTGCCCACTTAATACCTGGGGAAAATTGGGCACCATAAACCGAGTGACATGGCCATGTTGTTGTAAGTAAATGAGGCTTAGGAATCCAAGCACTTTGATTCCCAGGGCTGGGCTAGCTCTATGGAATCCTGCCATTTGGTGTTAGCTGCCAATTTCCTGGAGGGGTCAAGCAGTCACAGAAGCATTGGGCAGTGGATAACTGGAGCAGCTAGGGAGAAACATCTACAGCAAGCATAGCTATGGCCAAAAAAAAAGGCTGATTTTTTTTCCTGGAGAATGATAAATCAAGAAACAGACTGTCTCAAAATTTAGATTTCTCTCCAAGTCTACAATCAACACAGAATAAATTATTTCCCTAAATTCTGCTCATTCTCCTTAAGCTTCAGTACTTCATTGGCTCTGTCAGTTAGTCAATAAATATTTATTAAGCTCCTACTATGTGCTAGGCAATGTGCAAAGTGCTGGACATAGAAAGGAATGTAAAAGACAGTCTCTGCTATCAAAGAGCTCACAATCTAATGGTAGAAACAACACACAAACAACATTGCACAGATAAACTGTACATAGGATAAAATGGAAATAATCAATGGAGGGAAGTTACTAGAATTAAGAGGGATTGAGCAGGATTACCATTAATAGTACAAAGTGCCACTTATACATGACTGCATTTTTTATTTAAATTTTTTAAATTATCTTTTAAAATTTTTATTTAATTCAATTATTTTTATTTTCACTTTTGAATTGTCTCCCTCTCACCTCCATATCCTCCAAACATTGAAAAGGCAAGAAAAACAAAAACAGTAACAACTATCATACGTAACATCTTATTCTGTGCAGTTCTCATCAATGTTCTCTGTAGAGGCAAGTCCTTTAAACTTGATTTATCTGACCATTAAGAGGTCTACCTCTAGTTTTGTTTTTGTCTTAAAAAAAATTCACTGGGTTCCAGTACAACACTGTGGACAATCTGTTGTCCTTTGTTCTCACTGTGACTAGTCTTAGCTACATTTCTTAGATGGTACCTTTTATAGCACTTCTTCCATAGGGGCTATTGTTGTCACTCAGCTGCATCCTACTTATACACATTAGATATCTCTCCATTGTCCTTTGGGTCATTCACAATATTAGTTCATTGGAAATTGTAGCTTTTGATGATTCATAGATATATGGCATCGGGGAAGAATAATACTGTTAGAAAGAAGGGTTTAGTCCCTGAGAGCAGTTTAAGATTATTCAAAATGTTACTGAATTTCCCAAATGCAATTCATCTGTTCTCTTCTATACAATTTTGAGCCCAGTTCATTGCCCATGTGAAATGCTTGTTCAAGATATACTTATATATCATTCAATGAGTCTGACATTAGTATAAAAATTATCTACCCAAACAATTCATAAGCCTAGGATATGAGATCTTTTGTATTTTATAGAATTAAGAACCTTAACTCACATACCCAGTTATGTTTACTAATAGCTAAAAAAAGATAATTTCTTTACATTTTTGTGTTGAATTTCTAATAGTAGCCATCCATTAAATAAAGCTAACACTGCCTAAGTGAATCTGGTTTGCAATAGGCAAATTAATCGAGGCTTATTAGTTATTTTACATATATAACCCGAGAACACATTGGTATTATAAAGCTCTATTAACAAATAGCCTTCATATATTACAAAATGCAATGATTGGCTCTGAGAATTTATGCACTTTAGTTTTCACAGAGCTGATCGAGCCTTGGAACCTTTCTTTGGTTTTAACCAAAGCTCTTCCTTCATAGAAGTGCCATGATCTTTGCAGTTTCCTCCCCTGGGGAAAAATCTTTTTTTTTCATTTACCTTTAAGATCACCTCATGATTTGAAAGCATGAAAAAGTTAGTTGTGGATACTGCCATTATGAAGCAAAAATCTAGTAACAACCCACAAGCCATGGGTAAGAGAGCATAGCAGTGGTTTAGGGTGAAGGACAGTTTAAAGTTCAAAAGAGGGCAGGGATTATCTCACTTTGAACCTGTATGCCTTGAACTTAGGACAATAATACTCTAAGCAGGCAGGTAATGCAGTAGATAGAGTGCTGAACCTGGAGCCAGGAAGACTTAAATTCAAATCTGGCCTCAGACACTCACTAGATGTATGACCCTGGGCAAGTCATTTAACCTTGTTTCCCTTAATTTCCTCAGCTGTAAAATGAACTAGAGAAGGAAATGGCAAACCACTCCAGTGTCTTGGCCAAGAAAACCCCAACCGAGGTCACAAAAAGTAAGACATAACTGAAAAACAACTGAACTGAATTAATACTTCCTGGTGGTCGCTTGATTTGCAAAAGCAAGGCATTGGTGTTCATACACCTAGTGACTGACCAAGTTTAGTTTCCAAGTCTACTGGTTAATGACAGCCAACTAGTTGGATTGTAGACTAGTCTAATAGTTTTATGTGCATGTATGTGTATATATAATGTACATATACATATTATACACATACATATAATAATCACAAATAAGATGCATGGAGAATTATGAATAACAAACATTTATTGAATTTCTGAGTGTGTACCACTAAATTAGGTACTGTCAGATTTCTGAGTATCGATAAGCTGTAGTAGCTGCTTTGTGAGTATAAAGGCAGAGACACTACTGAACATTTTTATAGATTTGTCTATAATGTTTTACAAGAAAGGTTTATTGGAAAAGATGGCTTTTGAGCTGAGTCAAAAGGAAAAAAAAGCAATGTAGTTGAAAAGAATATTTTTTACCTTCTTGAGAGAAGAATTAGATACAGGAGAAAGGATAGTTCACGGACGTGATCATAGCAGGCTTGAGTCTGTGATGAGATTGTTTGGCACCATGAGACTGTCTGATAGAAGGCCTTTTCAGGTCTCCAGTTAAGAAAATGACAACAAGGCTTTCTTTTAATGCAGTAAAGAAATATGATTCTTAGCATCAAGGAAATCAAATGGTTTAGGGGGAAACAAAGAACCACCATCACAATTTGAAAGAAAATCTCTCCTATACAAATACAGATAAAAAGTTCTATAAGGTCATCTACCATTAATATGACCTTCTTCTGGAACAATAGAATTAAGAATGCTAGAACTTTTTCCAATGCCCTATTATACTTCATTATTCTGTTTTGTGCATAGCAAATAAGAGAAAAGAATTGAAAAAAATGATAATCTAAACCAGCCCTTGCCATTGAAGCATTATTGTCTAAAATTTAGCTCATTTTTCTTTCCCCACAAATCTGTTCTTCTAAATTTACTGCTTCTGTCAATGTCACTATCATTTTTTGACTTCCCCTTTTCTCTTAACTCTTACATCCAGTCATTTGCTAGGTCCTGTTCCACTTCTGTGACATTTCACATCCATATCCTCTTCCCTGTTCCAGTAACTACTAACCCAAGGCAGAGTTTCATTATAATTCATTTACCTGTTACAACTTCCTATCCTTCCCTACAATCCACTTTTCATGTTGATGCACAAGTAATCTCCTGTATACATAATTTTGTTTATGTCCTTCCCCTGCTTTTAAAAAAAATCATGATGAATATTCATTATTGTCTGCCTACCATTCAAGGGTTTCCACAACCTGGCTCTACTTTTGAAGTCTTCTCTCTTTTACTCTCCTCTATTCACTCTACCCTCTATGCAAAATGAACAACTTACTAGCCTGCAAAAACAATGTATTTTCTTGTTTTTTTCATAATATTCTTCCCCAGACCTTTCTTCCTGATCTTTACCTGTTGAATTCCTATCCGACCTTTAAAGTCCATCTCAAACACCACCTTCTTCAGGAAGCCTTGCCTGCCTCTTCCAGGTGGTCATGACTCTATCTCTGACATCACATTGCAGTCTTTTTTGCAACTCATACCTCTCAGTTTTGGTGTCATCTCCCAATTTGACTGTAGACTATAGGCACTGTGTCTCATCTAACCTTGTTTATTCCTTTGGTCACAATGCTTTGCACACAGTAGAAACATAAGAGTTTCCTATTGATTATTAGAGCATGCATCCTACCATTTCACCCTGTACAGCTTCCATGTCTTAATGGACGAAATGGTCATCTATTAATATTCACCAGAAGGAAATGTTTTCTCGTAATCAGTTTTCTTTTTTTTAACTTCATCCCATTGTTTCTATGTATGCCTCCATTTACAAGACTAGTACTTTTCCTTTAAACTCTATAAATGATTAATATTCCTTATCTTAGTCATCACTTAATGATGCTCTAAAGATATCCTCTTTCTAATCTTGTGTTGTAAATGACTTTCCATTCATTGGGTTTTTTGTTTCTATTTCTCCCTCTAATCATTTTTAATCTCATAAAAATATTGAATTATCAGTTGATTAGGGTTTATAACATTTCTTTAGATGAGTAATCTTGAAATACTTTTGTTCACTTTCTTTCTTAAAAATATCCCATGTTTATCTTATTTTTAAATTCTTTTGCCTGTTGTCCAGAGTTCTCTCTTTATAATATACTAGATTTTAGAATCAAAAGTCATGGGTACAATTCCTAACTCTACTTTTTATTATTTGAGTGATGTTAGGCACTCAACCATTCTTGGTTTCCTCACCTTTAAAATGTGGGATTAGAGGACTTCCAATGTCCCTTCCAGCTATAATTCTATGGTGCATACACACACATGTATTATACATATATACACACATAGAGATATGTATGTATGGCTAACTATTGTAGGCAGTTAATAGGCAGTGTGGTTAGAGCACTAGACTTGAAACTTGAGCCCAGGATAATCTAAGTTCAAATCCTACCTCAGACAGCACTGTATGATCCTGGGAAAGTCAGTTAACTTTTCTCTGCCTTAGTTTCCTCAGCTATAAAATAAGGATCACAATAATACCTTCTTCAGAGTGTTGTTATAGGAAGCAAATGAGACAGCATATGTAATGCACTTTGCAAGCCTTAGTGCATTATTTAAAAGTTAGCTATTATGACTATTATTGTCTGTCTTAGGAGTATCATACTGCACATAGCTTTTGGTTCTCATTAGCTCCCTATATCATTTAAATCCTTCATTTAGGCTTCCTTTTAGCCATGCTTACATGGAAGGAAATGGATGATGATTCAGCGAAGGAGATTGAAAGGAATCCTCACAGATAGGTAGGATGACAATCTGGAAAAAAGAAGTAGTGTCATGAAAATCAAGGGGAAAGAGAGTATTCAGGAGAAAAGAAGTGGTTAACAGTGCCAGAAATTGCCATGGTCAAGTATGATGGGGACTGAAAAAAGGCCATAAGGCTTAGCAATTCAGAAAGCTTGGAGAAATCCATTTGTCATCATTGTGGATATTGCCTCCAATAGTACAGGTTTCAAACATCATACAACTTTGTAGATGAGTTTAAAGGATCATTATAACTGAAAAAATGCATTGCCTGGCAGCCAGTCTGATGATGAGATTCTCCAAACTTGTTCCATCTGCCCTTGGAGAATAGAAATGGACTTTAGGTCTGTGCTCAGAGCCTTACTAGCTTAGTATAACCCTGTCAGAGCTAGAGCTCCTGTGTTATCCTGTAAGATCTGAGGGTCATCATCACGCCAAAATGAGTCATCAGAAGAAACCTTTAGTGAATGTGTTAACCCAAGAGCACTAAAATCATATTTTTTCTGTTTTTAAAATACAGCAAATGCATTTTATTTCTTTTCACATATCCCTATTTTGTGCTTGGAATCTTTTCAGGGAAAGTTGATTCTATTAATATTGTATGAGACAGAGTCAATAAGATGAATTTAACTGTAGCCTCAAAATGTTTCAGAAATATGAACAATTGCCAGTTTTGTGTTTTAGGAACTATGAGTACACTCTATTTAGACATAGTTCAGAGGGAAGAAGACAAAAGAAATGACCACTGTGTTATTTCATATGATTTTTGTTTATGTTCACCATTTTGGTGGTTGTTTTTCAGGTGCTGGATTAGTTGGTAGTGTATGTACAAAATTGCTATTTTCCCTAATTGATTATAATGATCTTGCCCTTTGATCTTGACAAATATTAACCCATAAAACTTTTTTGAAGAAGGAAAAATATTGATATTTAGGTATTTCTGCTATTGATACTTTTTAATAATTTACATTTTGATTTTGAGCTCATTCCTTTATTTAACAAATATTTATTAAATGTCTGCTTTATGCAACACTTTTGCTAGATGCTGGAAGAGATACAAAAATCAATAAAGTATAGTCTTAGCTTTTAAAGAGCTTATAGTCCATTAGGAAAGATAAGTAATGTATAGAAGTGACCATAATACAAAATAGAATATAATAAATTAACAAGATACGTGCTAGTTTTGCCTTTGTATTTGTATCTGCAGGACTTGACACATTTTAAGTACTTAAGTGCTTTTTCATTCATTCGTGAAAGTTCATATAAGAAGTCATTTTTTGGTGAAAAAAGAAGAGAATAAAGGCTTCATAGAGAAGGTAACATTTGGCCTAGACTGGTCTTCAAAGGGTGGATAGGATTTCAAGAGGAGATGGCAGAGGAGGAGAATATGAATAAATACGAATAAAAATATTGCCAACTTTATATTTTAGAAACTGAACACTCAGATTTATTAAAAACTAACATATTTAATAGTGTAGAGCCAAAAGGCAAAGATGGGTAAAAAAAAAAAGTAGTCATTGGATGTATACGGAGCTGCATAAATAAGGGCAACCAACTGTGAAATGTGTAGAAGTTTAAGTCAATGGAAACAAATGTTTGAATATTGATTGAGAGATTTATTTCCATTCATTTAGACCCTATCGTAACAACTGTGTAAATAAAAGTAGTATAAAATAAGAAGATTATATTCAAAGTGAGGAAATCCAGGAACATCAGAGAAGAAAGCATAATGGGGAGTATGTGGATAGGGATTAATGAAAAGAGAAACAAAAGAGATATTTGACATAGGATGATATTCTAGGGCCAGAAGGGAACTTAAAGGTCATCTAATGCAATTTGTTTCACAAACGAGGAACCTTTGTCATCCGGTGACTCTGGTTCTTTCTACTGTCCCACGATGAGAGAATCTATTGTGGGGCACTTCTGGACAAAACAGACATGGAGTTATGATATTGTAGCAATGGGAACTTCAGTAGCCCTGATATCAACTGGAGTTCTCTTTTTGCCAAAAGCAGAGGACTTGGTAAGTAGTTGACTTATCTTAGGTATAATTTTATTCTTCCGAAGGAATAGGGAATAACTACGGAATCCTCTTCTAGACCTGACTCTAAGGGATAAGGAGGGATTAGGTTCTGAAGTAGAGATGATAGGATACTTGGTGGGGAAAGGGAATTGATCGTTCTATCTTAGAGTTTGTGACAAAGAAGAGGAAAGCTATTCATGATATGGCTTACACCAGAGAGTTTAAAAGGTTCAGAAAAAAAGGTAGGTGAGACCCCATGGGTTAAAATTCTACAAAAAGTTGGCCCAAGAGTATATGTGAGTGTGTGTATGAGTTTCCAATATGAAAGCAGAAATAATGACACTGATTTTTTTCAGAGGAGTTGCCTACAGAAATTGATATGGATGCATAGGGGACACAAATGTTTTTTGATATATCTAGAAGATTCAGGCAAGAGAAAGCAATGAAAGATGAATACAAAATAGAAGAAATAATAGGAGAAGGAGTACAAAAGCTCAAATGAGCTGAGGCTAGTGATTTTAAGGTTGACAAGAAGAGTTTCTTTAACCGTGCTAGGCACAAGAGGAAGGATCCTTACTTTGGATAGATGCAACAATGATAATAGATGATGCTATGAACTCTAATTTTGTTCCCATTCTCTCTGCCAAGGAGAGTGTTTTTCAGTCTGGTGAAATGAAGGTTTGGATTTGATGCTCTTTCACACCATTTAGCAGTAAATGTTCTTTAGAACGTTTACTTTAGAAAGCTGGTAGCCCAATGACCACAGTAGAAGGACAAAAGACAATATATGCATAGAACTTAAGTATCCACCGCTATGTTTATTCAAATGAAATTGGGGGGTGCCATCAGCTGGTTCTTGGTCTCACACCATGATTCAGGATCTTGGCTCCTGGTCAGTATCATCCCTGGGCACTTCCAACTCAGGAAAAATTCCACTGGGCCTATGGAATCTCTGGCTCCAGTCCTACTTCTGAAGTCACTGGTTTAAGGGCCTAACTGGGATGTAGGTCCATAAATAAAAGCAGTAGCTCAAGGATGGGGATTCCTTATGTACTGTACAGGAGAAACCTCAGCTCCACAAATGGGCTATAACATACCCATCAAATTTTCCTACTTTTCAATTTTTCTTTATACTTATGAGCATTTTAAGTGGGGGTGGGGATTTCATAATCTATTGTCTTGTCTTTATCTATTGCCTCCACTCTGCAATCTATGCTTTGAGCCTCATACTTGTTTCAGGAGATAAAGAAGGGTAGAAAAAAGGAAAAGCAAAGGGATCGCCTGAGTTGCCCTTGGTTTAAAGTCCGTGAAACATTCTTATCTGTATGTGTCTAGGGATTCACATAGATAGCATCATCTATACAGCTATAGCTCCTTAGGTGTGTGGACAAGGGTCCTCATGGCTCAGATATACAAGGTCAGCAAATAGCAAAGAAACAAAAAAAATCACCATCAGGGCTCCTAGATGGTTGATCAATGGAATGCTACAAGATATAGCATGTCTAGATTTCAGCAAAGCACTTAACAGAAACTCATGTTATCTCATAGGCAAATGTCAGCTAGATTATAGTATCATGACGCAGATTCAAAAATTATGTGGACCCAAGAGTAATCATTAATGGGTCAACAGCAATTAAGAGGAAGATCTTTGGTATAGTGCTCCCTGGGATATTACTGGTATAACATTTTTATCAGTGACAATTGAAGACTTAGATTTCAATTTATTAAGCACCTATGTGTTCTGGGCATATAAAAACAAAAATGAAATATTCCCTGCACTCAAGAAGCTTACTACATTCTCCTGGAGAGATACAACACATATACAGTTATATAGTAAATATTTGATTATTTCTACAGAGAGATGAGGACTTCACTGAGAAGTTGATATCCAACCTCTCTTGAAGGAGAAGATAACAATTCTGAGAAATGGAGATGTAGACAGTGAATTCTTGTCAAATTTGCAGGTTAAGTAAAACTAGAAAAACTAACACATTGTAGGACAGAAGTCAGAAGAAAAGTCAGAAGATTTTAATAAGGCTTGAATGATGAACTGGGTCTAATAAAATAAAATTTCATGGAAATAGTGTGTAAGCCCTATATCTGTGTTCAAAAAAGTAAATTTCACAAGTATGGGACAACATTAGACAGTAGTTCCCATAAAAAAAGATGTAAGGGTTTTAGTAGACTCCAAGATCAATTTCCATCGATAGTTTAATATGCAGCCAAAAATCACTAGACTAGATATATCCATATTATCTAGAAAAAGAGAAATAGTCCCCTTATGCTCTTCCCCTATCGGATCCCTTCTGGAATGTCATATTCACTTCTGGGGCTGATATTTTAGAAAAGAAGTTGAGAAGCTAGAGAGTATAAATAGGAGGGTGACCAGGATATCAAAAGAATTGAATGCTATCCTACATAAGGGTTAGATTAAGGAACTGGGGAAATGTAGCCTGAAAAGGACCAGAGAACCATGGAAGGATATGGTAGCTATCTTCAAGTATTTAAAGACTACCATGTGAAAGAGGGAGTTATTTCTTTTGATTGCAGAGGGCAAAACATATGTAGAAGTTTCAGAGAGACAGGGTTTGGCCCCTTGTCAGGAAAAATTTATAACAATTAAAGTTGTGCAAATGTGGAAGGAACTTGCATGAAAAGTTCCAGGTCCCTGCTCATTGTAGATCTTCAAGGGAAAACTGGATCACTACTCACATGGGACTCTATAGAAGGAATTCTTGTTTAGATATAAGGAAGGAAAAAAGGGCTGGAAGATCCTTTTCAGCTCTGCGATTCTGGTTCTTTGAAAAGAGCAATTTATGTCACATTTCTTTGCTGATAGTGTATCATCTTCATATATAAAAGGTGGCATATTGCAATCATTTTTCTTCACATTTTTTGAGTTTTCTTCACCAGGGGTTTTTTTGCCCCTTGTATTCTTTAAGTAGTTGCCTATGGAAATTGGAGTTCATTATATCAGTATCATTTTGACTTTAAGGATTTTCTAGTCATTTAAGTACAACACTAAATAGCACTGTCAGTTATTATTTACTCACCACTCAAAAACATCATTGCACTCTACTATGCACTGTATACCTCGGAATGTAAAGTGAAAAACAATTGCAGAATTCAGGCATTTATCAAGAGAAGATAAACTAGAGAGAATACAGCGTAAATAACTTATACAGTTACATATTAATGAGTATACCCATTAATCTAGGGGTTCTGAACCTAGGCCTCATGTTTTAAAAAAAATGTTATAACTACATTTCCATAAAATTGGTTTCCTTTGTAATTCTGTTTTTTATTTTATGCATTTAAAAACATTGTTCAGAGAAAGGCTTTACAAAACTGCCATGGGGTCTATGTCATTAAAAGAAAGGCTAAGAACTCCTGAAATAGAATTCTTGAGTATAGAGATCATGTTTTATTCTTTCTTTTTATTCCCTGTAGCACATATATTGCAATAAAAACATATTTATATTACAGTTTACCAATCAACTTCCCCACAACAACTTGTGAGGTTGTGAGAATTATTATCCTCATTTTACAAATGAGAGAACTGAGACTGAGAGAAGATTATCACTTAAATGAATTTGTGCAGATAATAAATGTTATGTCCTTCACAGGTGCTAGTAGCACTTCACAAGAGGGGAAGGGAATAAGCATTTATATAGTACCTATGTTCTAGGTACCTTAAAAAAAAACCTCTCTCATTTGATCTTTACCAACCCTGAAAGGTAGGTACTATTATCATTCCAATTTTACAGCTGAGGATATAAAGGTAAATTGACTTGCCCAGGGTCACAGATTTAATAAGTGTCTGAGGTCAAATTTGAACTCAGGTCTTCATGATTCCAGAACCAGCAGTCTACCCACTGTGCCACCAAGCTGCCTCTAAGAAGTGTGAGGTTGGAGGCAGTATAGTCTCTTACAAAAGTTGGAGGGTTCTAAGACCTTGCCTTAGAGTCTAACTAAATTTAGACAGAGAGAACATGGGTTCAAATCCTGACTTTTCTGTTTAATACTTGTTACCTTGGGTAAGGCACTCTACCTCTCTAGGACTCAGTTTTCCCATCTGTAAATTGAAGTGGTTGGACCACATACTTTGGATGCATATTTGGTCCAAATCTAAGTCACTGTCAGTTCTAAATCAATGGTCCTGGGGTGAGCTTGGTAGCCTTCATAGCAGTAGCATTCAGTTTTGACTTGAACACATTTCCCTTAGTACTTTCTGCTTAAAGGAACCAGATGAAATAAGAACATACCATGCTTCCATATGGCAAGGAAAGATTCTTCAGAACTTGACCTAAGATGGCAGCCTTTCCTTTCATTCTCAGCCAGGTAAAACTTGGTGTCTAACTGAGAAAATAGCTCATAGCATTATGGAGATAAGGATTCTTAATTAGTTGAAAGATTGAGATAGCATGGGGATCCAAAGAAAAGGTAAGCCTTTTCTATCATCCCTTCCCCTCCCCTCTCATTCTAAACCAGTGGTTTTAAAAGCTTTGACTAAAAACAAAAGAGTAAAGAAGATAGCAATATGATGATTGGTTACCTATTTAAAAATTGTTCTGCAAATATTACGGGACAGATCACTGAAGTCCTATTCTAATGCCTCATGAATAAGTAAATGAGTGAAAAAAGAATTATTCAATGCCTCTTACATATCAGCTGTAGTACTAGGCATTGAGAATACCAATACAAAAAAAGTGAGCCAAGTCCCTTTCCTCAAGGCAAAAGAATTTTGATCCAGAGTCAGAACCACATTTAGTGTATGGCCAAATGTCATGTCCTTTCCAGAGGTTTGATTACTATTTTCTGAGTAAGAGGTTAAAAGAAGGGAAATAGGAGGAGGGCAGAGGTAGTTAGATTTATGTCCATGGAAGCAGGGCAAGTGGCAAGTTCCCTAGGGTGGATAGGGATGGCTAAAAGTTAGTTAGATTTAGTAGGTTAAATGAGTTTGTACCCACTCACCAGTCAGGGCAGCTCTACTCTAAGATATTCCAAAGCTAAATGGACAAACTGGGGGTGGAGTGGGGAAATACTGAATAATCTCTGGAGGTCCAGTGGGGAAAATGTTGGTCCCTGTAGGGAGAAGAATGGAAGCACTGAGGCATGTGACAAGGTGCCCAAGGTGGATAACTGGATGGGACATGAAGCACGTAGGTCACTATAGGTTTTCTAAATCTATCCCAGCAGAATACAAATTTTAGCAGATTCTTTGCAAGATGGTAGGGCTCTAATGATGAACTGAATGTCTGTTGTCCAAGGATCTGTCTAATGGAGAGGCTCTTTACCATACTGGCCACAGGGTGATGAGTTTTTCAGCCAAAACAACTCTTGGAAACAGCTCCTGTGGTGAAGTGGGGTGGTAATATACATTTTGTTGTCTTTTAGTCATTCAGTCGTGTCTGACTCTGCATCACCCGATAGACTTTGCCCATGGAGTTTTCTTGGCAAAGATACTAGAGTGTTTTGCCATTTCTTTCTCCAGAGTTGTCCCCATTTAACAGATTAGGAACTGAGGCAAATAAAGGGTAAGTGACTTGAGCAGGGTCCCACAGCTAGTGTCTGTGACTGGATTTGAGCTCAGATCTTCTTGACTCCAGGTCTGATGCTCTGGTGATATACATTGGTAGGTATCTAAATATAGTTTAGCTCTTGACTCTATGAACTGTTTTACCTCCTACTCCCTTTTTTTCTGCTACTTTTTCTACACTATTTTCCTTCTTTAAAACTTAAGCTCTTAGAGGGCAGGAGCTAGGCTTTTTTGGTTTTTTGTTTTTGCTTACTTACCTCATGGCACAGTGCCTGGAACATAGTAAGCACTTAATAAATATTTTAAACATTATAATTAATAGAGGGAATATCGATCCTGACAAAAATCGCAGATATTTGTAGTATTAAAAACCAAATAAAGTTTTTTTGTCTTTTAGGTTAAAATGATTCCAAAGAACTAACTGCATTTTTTAGGCACCTTCCATCTCCAAAGAAATAGAAACATTTATGTCACGTCTATCATTTTTTGATTGATTATATGTCCTAGTAATATAAATTACATTTTCACATCCTTCTTTAAGCCCTTTCTTCAGTTCAATAATCATTTATTAAGCCTGTGTAGGCATGCAGAGGACATACTTAGAGCTGGTAGAGAGAAAGGGTCAGATCAGACGGAGTCTCTGCCCTTTCTTCTCACCTGTAGGCCTTGATAGGTTTACTCTGAAAGCTTAATTGACATTTACCACATTTCAGTGGAACTTTTCCTAAATTTTGTTTAAGTAATCTTTTGGGGAAAAAATGTAATTACATTTTTGTATCTATTCTGTAGGCATAGGTCTCAGCATTGCTGAAGGAATTACATTTTAGTGGTTAGAGTGTAATTTATCAAGGGCATCTTTCTTTTTACTTCCTCTGACTTCTTAGCTTAGAAGTGGTGTGCTTTCTCTGATTTTGTTGGAGGAAGTAATATAATCAATAATTTCTTCAAATTGCTGGAATTCTATATCTCTGTAATTTTAAAAAATGAATTCTAAAGAGGCTTAAAGATATAAACTGAAACATTTAATTTCCCAGGCATAAAAATGAAAATTATTCAGAAACATCAAAATTTGACAGTGACAGTTTTTTTTTCAATATGATCTTGTCTTATGTAACTTTGTATCCTTGATTACAGTGTCTTGAACATAGCAGAATTTTTAAGGAATATTTAGGGGAACAATTGAAGTGGTAGGGAGGTAGCGAGGAAGTTACCATAGGAGTATTGTCCCCAAAATAAAGAGATTCTTTGAGATGCTACAAATGCTTGTTAAGAATTTGATACTACATATGGCCTGAAGTCTGAAAAGGGATTAAGTTTGATAGTGGATTCTCAATCAGGACTAGAGGTCCATAAATTTAAATTATAGAAAGAACTACTAACATCACCACCTCACTCGATAATTAATTGTAAGTAGCATTTATATGGAGATTTAAAGTTTACAAAGTGCCTTTCAGATGGTACAGGCCCTTATTAATTCAC
The DNA here is from genome assembly GCA_028646595.1 of Phalanger gymnotis. Lineage (NCBI taxonomy): Eukaryota > Metazoa > Chordata > Mammalia > Diprotodontia > Phalangeridae > Phalanger > Phalanger gymnotis. Next base: position 638,416,045 of record CM053622.1, on the reverse strand, counting down.
GGCTAGACTATTGCAGTAGCCAGATGGTTGGTCTTCCTGCGTCAAGTCTCTCCCCACTCCAGTTCATCCTCTGCTCGCTGTGAAAGGAATAAAATTTAAAATCCTTTTTGACATTCAAAGTCCTATGTACCTGGCCTCTGCCTACCTTTGTTTTGCCCTCGAGAGCAGCACAAGTTAAATCAGCTGTTATTGTTATTAGACCCTATCATTATTTACTGTTTTTCTTTCTCTTTCCCTTTTAATAAGGCGTCATAAATTCTTTCTTTATAACTATGTCTCATTTTATCTTCCCTGCTTAATCTTAACTAGCTTCAAAGTCTTACCGTGGCACGGTGTTGCTATACCATCTTTCGCTTAGTGGAGTTATCTCTATTTTCCTGTTACTATCTTTAACCAAATGTATGTTATAGTAACAGAATCATTTCACATTTGTATATTGCTTTACATGTACAAAGCAGTATCTCACTTGATCTCCATAACAACCCTGAAGGGTCAGTAGAGCAAGTATTCTTATCTCTGTTTGATAGATGATGAAATTGAGGCAACAGAGTGATTTGCTAAGTTGTAGAAACAACAAATGTTTAGAAACAGTATTGGAACCTAGTGTCATATTTTTGAGGTTTTTATGTTATTTTGTTTATGGTTAAAAAAATAATTTTTCCCCTCCCACTCCCTCTATTTAAAAAAAAAACACCTAAAATCCTAGTGCCTAATGCATAGTCAAGTATAATAAGTTCCATCCATTGACCAAGTTCTAAAAGTGTATGCCTTAATCTGTACCCTGAGTCAATCTCTTCTCTCTCAGGAGGTAGAATGCATCATCGTCAATCCTCAGAAATCATTGTTGGGCACTGCATTGGTCGGAGTTCTTAGGACTTTCAGAGCTGATCATTGTTCCCGTGATTCCGATCACTGTATTCTGCAACAATTCACACAAGCATCCTCAAGTTTCTCTGGCACCATTCCCTTCATCATTTCTTACAGCACACTAATATTCCATGAATTCATATATCATAATTTTTAGTCATAATCCAATTTATTGGCACCCTCTTGGTTTCTAGCTTTTTGTTACTATAAATGGAGCTGCTAAGAATGTTTTTGTACCTATGGTACCTTTTTCATTCTTCTTTGATCTCTTTGGGGGCAGAAGTGGTAGTAAAAGCGAATGAACCCAGTGTCGTGTAGTACCAAGTCCAGTGCTCTGTCCACTATACCACAAACTGCCATTCACTGTTAAACATTCCACATGACACCTTTGATGCCATGGAAGTCATGAGGTGGAAATGACGAGGGAGAGCATTCTAGGAATGGGGGACAGCTAGTGAAAACGTAGGGGATCCAGAGATGGAGTGTTATGTACAAGGAGGAGCAAGTTGGCTATTGTCCACCCCTGACTTTAGTAACACACATGTAGGGTTATGAGTCACACTCTCTGCTATATGTATGTGACTCGGTGAATAGAGCACCAGGCCTGGAGTCAAGAAGACCTGAGTTCAAATCCTACTCCAGTCGCTTACTAGCCATGTGAACAAGTCACTTAACCCTGTTTGCCTCAGTTTCCTCACATGTAAAATGAGCTGGAGAAGGAAATGGCAAACTGCTCTAAGATCTTTGCCAAGAAAACCCCAAATGGGGTCACGAAGAGTTGGACATGACTGAAATGAATCAACAAAAAGCACAAGGAATAGCAAACGGGCTATTGTCTGCGCTTAACTTTGGTAACACACAGCTAGGCCTGTGATTTACATCGTCTGCTATTCTTGCTAGCCCTTATAGCAGGAGTCCTGCAATTTGTGTTTTTTTCTTGCAATGAAATTTTGATGAAGCAGTATTGCATCATGTAACCACATAGTATCATATTGTAAACAAATCACTACAGGCACATATTTCCTGCCAATGCATGCTGGACTTCCCAACAATGGGCAACGTGCTCACCTGCTAACGCTTGCTTGTTAAGACCTGTCTGCATACTTGACCACTGATTCAGTTATAACTTATTTGCATTTTGTGTATTTATTTGGAAATTAATGTAATCGCTACAACTTTAACTATTATACAACAGATGAAACATGTAGGAATGGTTTTTCAAAATTTTACCTTCGCTTCTTTCCTCATGCTTCCACTGCCTCCTTATTTTTATTCAACACCCCCCAATTGCCCCCGAAGCTACTACAACCCCCTCATCATTCCAACGCCCCCCCAGGGGGTTGTATCACTCACTTTGGGAACCTATGGATAACACATTAAAGTCCTTTCATTGCATTGGCTATTTCACCTTTTTTCCCTGTGTCCTAGAAAACAGAAGCCAAAGCCTTATGCCAGCAGCCCTCACATATTTTTGTAAAAGCTTAAATATCAAATCTAGGAACCCTTTTTGTCTTCAACGACTTGACTGGGCTGCTCACATTCTTAGTTGTAATGACTGATGTTAAGTCATTTGCATCCTCTAATGAGTACCCAACATGGGCACACAAAATTTCCCCTTTTATGTATCTTTTCTTACTCTTGACACGTAAGTATACACACACACACACACACACAAAATCCCTTCAATATTATGTTTAGCTTCTCTTTTAGTACCATCTTTTTTGGGGGGGGAAGGGCAATTGGGGTTAAATGACTTGCCCAAGGTCACACAGCTAGTACACGTGTCAAGTGTCTGAGGTCAAATTTGAACTCAGGTCCTCCTGATTCCAGGGCTGGTGCTCTACTCACTGTGTCACCTAGCTGCCCCTTTTTAGTACCTTCTTAACCTGCCCATTTCACCTCTCTGCACTCTACCTTAAGTTTACCACTACCATGCCTTTTCCTGTCCTCTTTGGTAGATTTCCAATAGAGCTCTCTTCTGTTCCCTCATCTTCTTTACTCGGTAATGAAATCTGCCTCTGTCTTCTTCAATTTTTGAGGGTTTATTTTTTGTTTGTTTCCTTGTCATTCCTAGCATTTCATTCTGATTCTCTTCACCTTGCCCCCCATATCTGAAATTATCTTTTTGATTTTTTTAGTCTCAACATAAAACTCTGGCTGGCTTCCATACACTAGGGAACATTTTACCGTCTGTTATTTGATATCCTTTCTTCCTGGATCCTTGAAGCTGTTGTGCCTGCTTCACATTATTTCAAAGGAATGTGGGGGCAGTTTGCAGAAACATGGTCTTCTTTTGTCATAAAGGTAATAAGGTTTCCCATTTTTATAGAAGTGCTGCTCTTCTTTGGCCTTCTACCCATGGAAAGCTTTTGCTGACTATGCATTACATCTGGAAGATGTCTTGTACCACACTGATGCCGTATTTTTTGTTGTTGTAAAGTCACTTTCAGTCATGTCTGACTCTTCGTGTCCTCTTTTGGGGTTTTCTTGACAAAGATACTGGAGTGCTTTGCCATTTCCTTCTCTAGTTCATTTTACAGATGAATAAACAGAGGCCAACAAGTTTAAGTGACTTGCCTAGGGTCACACAGCTAGTAAGTGTCTGAGGTCAGATTTGAACTTCCCAGCCAAGCACTCTATGCACTATGCCACCTAATGTTCAGTATAGATGTTAAGGGGAAGACTTTTCTTAACCTGGCCCTTAATATCTATAGTGATCATTTTTAAAGCAAAAATCAAGACATATAATCTGACAAAGAATATTCTTTTCACAAAATCCTATTAAAAGCATAAATATATTTAAGTGTGTGTATATATTATGCACAATACATACACACATGTATACTAGATAGATTTTTTTTTTGAGACTAGATCCCTCTATCTTATCCAAGATGGATGGAAAATTGCTATATATGGGCCCAACCACATGGCCATTCAGTATAGAAGCTTCATTTTTCTGACCTAAGCTGGATTGACCCTCTTTACACAGCCTGGTGGCCAGGGGCTACCTATGGGCTCACTGTCTTGATGCAAGATTTATTGAAAACATCTGATCAGTCTTAGCCTTACTTAAGCTCAGAATTCAGGGATCCACTAGGTTCAGCATTCTCAGCAACAGGTACTATAGGCATGTGCCACCAAACCCAGGTAAAAGCACATTTTTTAAAAAATGATTTTTGCTAACTGTACCTGTGTATTACCCTTTTCTATTCCCCATGTGAAAATCAGCCCCATTGCCAAATCTAGACTCTGTCCATCTCAGAGCTAGAAAAGATTTTAATATGTCATTTAGACCTCATTTTTAGGTGAGAAGACTAGAGAGATCATCGCTTGCTACCGTTACGCAGCTAGTGAGTGACAAAATTGGGGCTAATCCAGGGTTCTTTCCTCTATGCCACATTCTATTTCAGGCTTAGCTTTATAGTTTTGACTGGGAAATGTACCTGCTGTTTTTACTGCGATTGTTAACACCTTGCACAGTCTCTTTAACTAAACCACAATGTCTCCTACCTTCACTGCTTTATCTATCCCTGAATTCTTTAGCTTTGGTTTATTAAGTGGAAGCATTGTCTTTGTTTTCTTCTTTCCAATAATCCTGTCCCCTTTCCCCCTGATACAGTCAACAAAATAAAACTAACTTCTCTGGGAGAAACATCAAACTTAATCCCAGGGATTTGGATTACTTAAAGCACTCCTCTAGAACTCGTCTGACTTTTATGAGTCAGGGTGCCTTGCTTGGTGGCTGCTCTCATCCTTTGGCAAAGCAGATTCTTTGAACAAATCTCTTAAGCACATCTTCTTGCTTGTCTCCTCCTTCACACGTGCTGCATAGGCTTCTCTTCTTTGGCCCCTTTCACTTTCCTCCCTTCTTTCTTCTCATTTTTAAAATAATCTCTTACTTTCACCCTGCCACAGTTTTATTTCTTTTTTTTTTTTCCTGGCTTCCCTCTTCTTCTAAGTTCCTATTTGCAGCAGTTATTCACTTGTGCCTGTAACCAGGGCCAAAGGAAAAAATAGCATTCAGCACGCCAAACTCCCACAGTTTGTTCCTTAAGCTTTAGCAGTTTTTCTACCTTCAGATTCATGACAAATGTCCACATCAGGGTTTCACTGTCCTTCTCTGTCTCTTTGTCGGTCTGCTTAAATTTCCTGCAAGTATTCAGTCCCTTCCTAGCCTGGATGGTCTTACTGGTTTCTTCCCAATATTCCCCCATTCTCACAGGTAATGTTCATTTTAGTCCGTAAGTTAAGGGATACAATATGCTATTGGAAAAAGGTAGCTGAGCTGTCAATCAGTAGAAATGGATTCTATCATTAATTATTGGTGTGCTCATGGGAAAACTAATTTCATGACCTCATTTTCATCTGTATAAGATCATCTTTGGACTGAATGGTAGAATTTTTATAATTTTGGCCAATTATAAAAATTCTACCATTCTGTCCAAAGATGATCTTCCACAAATGAAAATGAGATTAAAAAGTTAGTGTATATACACACATACACAGATATAGATATAGATCTGGGTTAACATCCTGCCTCAGACATATATTGACTAGATGATCCTGGGCAAGTCACAGACTCTTATTAGAGTTTTAGATAAATATCTATGACGGACAGTTGCAGAGAAAGTGCCACCCTGTATAAGAGAGAATTTTCCCCTTCTATGAATAAATTCCTAAGTCCAGTCTCTATGCCCATTACAGATTTATGTTCCTTCCCAAATCTAAATACTCTCCCACCTCCAAAAAAATTAAAACCACTTATTCCATGTCAGTTGTCCATAAACAGAATGGCCTCTACTTTTAATGCCTTTCTTCAGTTTTTCTACCTCTTTGTCTCTCTGCGTAGTAGCCTTAATTTCAGCCCCTACCCTTGCCCCATTCTAATGCTACGTATTTATTGTCATTTCTATTTTGTTGTACACCATACTACCTTTCTGTCGATTTAACCAGTCCTTCACAGTTTCTAGCTTGCTTTTGAGTTCCTTTTCTTCCTCTTTTAACTCCTTTCTTCTCTTTTCATGTCTCAGATTCTATGACACTTCCCACTCCACCCAAATCCTTCCTCTCCCTTCCTTCCCTTCCTCCTCTTATTTTTCAGTAGATTTATTCGGGACCTCGTTGACCTCTCTCTCTCTCAATTTCCGCAGATGTTTTTTCTTCTCCTGCTTTCCTTTTAAGCAAACCTGCCCTGTTTTCTTTCCTCTGCATGAGTGCTCTCTCTCCTCTCTCTCCGTGGTTCTCTTCCTGCACCACTTATTCATCCTGAGTTACTTTGTTTTCCTTCTTTTCCCCCTGCTATGACCTGAAATCCATCTTCATTTCCCCACTTGTAGTCCCAAAGCACCTTTTAATGCCTTCCCCTGCTCACAGAACCCCAGGTGGCTTTCTTTTATTTTTAGCAGCTGTTAAACTCATAGTTGTTTCATTCTCTCCCCCCCCCCCCACTCCCCCCTTTGCGCTGGCTCAGCTGCGCCTGCCTCCTTTTTTACTGTGAAATGGGCGTGGGCAGTTTTGGTAAATGTGTACTTCCTTGCCACAGAGGTTATATACCACCCCCTTTTGCAAGCAGGGGTTGCTGTGTCCTTGTTCTCCATACAGAAAACTCTGCTCCTAATTACACGCGGCACTCAGATGATTTCTGGAGGCATTATAAATAGCCTGTCTTTGGCTGTCCCCTATACCAGCTAAAATGACTGTCCTTAAGTGGAAAAGCACCTGGCAGGTGGCTAACACCATACACCTCCTTACCATAGCTCTGTTTCACACTTCTGTTCTCCAATCCAAATCCCAAAATTCTCTGCAACTTTTCCTGAGGCTACTAACTCTCTTTAAACAGGTCACAATATTTCCTTCATTCAGAGCAACCAAGGATGATAAGGGCAGAGTAGAGAACATGCCATAGGAAATTAGTGAGAGGAACTGCAGATTTTTCTCCTGGAGTAGAGAAGATATGCAGAAAACATGATAGCTGTCTTCAAGTATTAGAAGCACTCTCACTTGCAAGAGGGATTAAAATCATTCTCCCTGGCCCCAGAAGGTAGGACAAGGTGCAAACAGTGGAAGATGCAGAGAGGCGGATTCTGGTTCAATGTAAGGAAACATTTCCTAATGATTACAGGTATTGAACTAGATCACTTCTGAGGGTCCTTCCAACACTGACATTTTGTGATTTCTTTTTCATTCCTGAGGAGAGTAAAGCGTCTTTAGCCTTGGCCTGCTCAGTAAGAGAGATCCCCCAAAGTTCTTCCAGGAAATATAGTCTTTTATTCCCCCAGGGATCAAAATAATCCCAGTTTATCTGCTAATACCCATATCAATTTCTTTGTTATATCAAGTATAAAAACACATCAAGTTCTTTGCTCACAAGCGTGTGAATTAAAATGTCTCATGATTTTAGCTCCAATTGAATTATCAGGGTCACCACATACTATTTTGGTGGAATGGCTGTACTCGGTCTTATTTAGCCTGTCTTCAACATGAATGTTCCCTTCATTAGGTTTTTCTTTTTTATCCTTTGCCTTCTGTCATTCTCACAGAAGGCAAAATCGAAATATAAGAAACATTTCTCCATTTCCCTTTTCATGATGATCGTCTTCTTGCTATCACGTTCTCAGCTCTTCAATTTAGTAGGGGTGTTTCTCTCCTAAGGAATTAAAAGGTCAACAGCTAAGACTAACTGCACCGCCAACACCTGAAAAAGTTTTGAAGAAAAAAAATATAAAATATGGAGCTACTATTTTAAGTGCTGCTATGCCTTTGTCGTCCTTCAAGTCCTACATAAAATCCTCCCTTCTACCAGAAGCCTTTCCCAATCTTTGTTGTGTCTGGTGCCTTTTCTCTGTTGATGATGGTTTCCAAATTATCGTGTGTATGGATTGTTTGAACGTGGTAGTTTACATGTTGTCTCTCCTGTTAGACTGTGAGGTCCTGGAGAGTAGAACCTATTGTTCACCTTTCTTTGTGTCTCCAGCATTTGCACATAGTAGACACTTAATAAATGTTTATTGACTTAATGACTGTGTTGGTGGAAGGAGGAGAGCATGTAATTTTGTATTCTTGCCTTATGGACAAAATTGACCGTTATATTGCTACTTTTTTTTTCCTATGATATGCTCTGTCTCCCTGTCTTCTTTTTCCTCCATATCCTGACCTGTCTATATGAACCGTTCCAGCAAATTCTATAGCCCTCTCCTTCTAATGATTTCTAATAACATTCAACCATCTCTCCCACAGACAGAGCTCTCTTGATGTTTATAACAATCCTGTCTGATAGTTTAGGCAGCTATTAGTTTTCTTCCCATTTTATAGATGGCTAACTTGAGGCATATAGTGCCTTCTCTCTGGTCATATAATTATCTTATGGTAGATCAAGGATTGGTTTCTGGATTTCATGATACGCATTCTATCCACTACACAAAGTGCCTGAATAGCACAGTGAACTCGCTCTTAACACATATGGGATACCAATTGCCCACCCCCTCCCAAATATACACACACACACACATATATATATATGTTTCAGAATGAATATATATGCACATATATATTCATTCTGAAACAAGGATTCCTTTTGACATTTTTCAAGTAAGTCGAATTATGAGACACTGACCACTAGAACTACTGAATAGTGGAACCAATGAAAAACCGAAGGAACAATTTAGCTTTGATCCTATGAGAGCATGCTCTCTTTTTTCCCTTTAAATTTTTTTTCCTCTTTATTTATCTTCATTTTCTACTTTGCCCTTGAATGATTCCCTTGTCTGTTTCATACTGCCTTCCCTGTTGGATCCTATAATTCCTTTCTTCTTTCAGAGCTGGGAAACCTCTTGCTGATTTCCTTTGGTTTAACTCTCTGCAGCTTAAAAGGATGGTTGGCTGCCTTTCTCCTTTGTAGTTTGGTGGAGTTTATTGTTTAAAACAAGGGTTTTGACAAAGAAATCTCAGCAGGTCATACAACACCTTAATCTCCATACCTATACGGAGTTTAAAGTGGCCTAGAATAAGAGAAAACCAGGTTACAAAGGCCAGGAGTGAGTGTTCTATGGCTTTATTTTTTTTTAAATCTATTTTCTTCTGGGAAAATGAAATTCCTGATTTTTCAGTTTACAAGTTATTAATCATAAACATTTGCACACTGTGTCTGACTTTGTCTTTTCATCTTATAACTATTTGCTTTTGCCTCATTTATTTTTTTGCCCTTTAGCTAACCCTCTTTTTTAACTTTATTTTCCTTTTGTTCCTTTCCCCAACATACTTCATGGTTTCATCCACTTCTGAAATTGTTTTATCACCTGAAAATTATCTTACAAAATCTTGCGTTTTATATTGGACATTGGTCCCAATAAGTAATAGTGGATTGGTTGGTGTCTGGCACCATGGAAAATCTTTCTAATTGGTCCAGGTGTGTTGCTCATGCCCCCAGCCTGTACTCACTGAGGCCTGCTGCGAATCTAAGATATCCAGAATGTCTAAGCACTCCCAATTCTTCCAAGGGAATCCCAATACTTTCACATACATTTTGTTCAGTTTCCCTTTCCAACATCACAAGAAGTCAGTGAATGAAGATGTTCAGGAAGGATTTGAGAACACTTTATACAACAATAATATTGTAAAGATGAACAACCTTAAAAGATTCTGGACATCTGATCAACACATTGACAAACCAAAACTCAAGAGGATTTAAATAATGAAACATGCTGTCCACCTCCTCACAGAGAGGTGAGGAGACTCAGAATACAGACTAAAGAATATTTTTTTGTGGACATGGCCAATGACAAAACTTGTTTTGCTTATCTGTACATGTTTGTAATAGGAGTTTTGTTTTCTTATACACCTAATTAAATTCTAATTAATTATGCACTCTGGACTTTCTCTTCCTGCCCCACCCCCACCCCCCCATTTCAGACACCTTTAATCCTGCCTTTCACTTCCTGCTTTTTTAAATATGTCTTTCCATATTAGAATGTAACCTCCTTGAGGGCAAAGACTGCCTTTATTTTTGCTTGTATTTGTATCCATAGCACTCACACAATACCTGGAACATAGTAACATTTAATTAAAAAATGGTTCTTGACTGCCTGACTAGATATGGAATGCTATCTATATTTCTTCTATCCCACAGTATAAAGCTAATAGCAAATGCATTAGAAGTGAATTTTTAAAAAATTTTCTCCCATTGCTACATGTAGTTCCTAGGTAGTAAGAATTTATCTAATTCCTACACAAATCCGGCCATTTTGTTCAATGGTGTTAGAAAAACATTGATAGACTTCCATGAAATAATGAAGAACAAAAACGAGCAGACCCAAGAGAACATTGTATACAGTAGCAGCGTTATTGTTTTATGAACAAGTTTGACTGACTAAACCATTTTGACAATTACAAATACCCAAATTAACTCCAAAGGACATATAAAAGAAGATGCTATCCTCATCCAAAGATAGAACTGATAAAATAGCAGTTATATATATAGAATGATTTTATACGTATATACATATTTGTGTCTAATGGTAGTCATCTATAGGGCAGAGGGAGGGAAGAAGGAGGAAAGAAAAAAAGGAAAAAAGAAATTTATGCAATAACTTTATTACATTTTAAAAGGAATAGCAATTTATACACAATAGATTTGCAGTTTCGTATGCAAATAAATTATTTTAAATAAATAAAATATAATGTAATAATTATAAATTAAAATTTTTTAAAATTCCAGTAAGAAAAAAACACACCAAATTTTGCCATTGTCATACAAGTCCTCAAATTGCTGAATTCAAATGATCTTTTGAGTTTCACCTTCTGCGCCCATACAGAAGCAATAAGTTGTAGTGGATGGAGAGCCATCCTTAGACTTAGGAAGATCTGAGTTCAAGTCTAGCTTCCCTTCATTTAATCTCTCAGTACCCCTAGGCAACTTTAAATTGCTGAACAGTTGCCAATTTATACTGGTAGAGGGAATTTCCTCACTGTGAGTTTCTCTCCACCAATGAAATCTCATGTCCAGGTTAAACAAAATCTGTCTGATAAAGTATGTGTTAACCTTTTTCTAAGAAGAAAAATACTCAAATACAACCTGTGACCCAGGACCTTCCAAACTTAGGGTTCACATGAATAAGCTTTGATCCTGACTCAGAAGGGATAGTTTCTCTCTCTTTGGCTAATTACCCCAACTTGGATTACTCTAATAAAATGTCCAAATACACTGATGTCTAGTGCCCATTGGATGGGCTGAACTGCTGAGCATTCAAATTCTACTGCAGAGAGAGAGTAACTCTGATGGGCTAGCCACGTTGCTTGCATGACAAAAGTACTTTTGTCTAAAAAACTATTTTATGGACATATTATATCCAAGCACTTAGAAGAAGCTAAGATGTTTTCAAGGTCTCTCTGAAGAACTTTGGAGATGATTTTGAGACTTGAGACATGAAATACCAGAAACAATTAGGAAAGAAGATACTTCAAAGTAAAATAAACAAGTAACAAATGCACAAAGAAAAATAAACAGGAAAATAAGGGGGAGAATATTTCCCTCATCAAGGGGAAATCTAGTCTCAGAAGATCTCCCAAAGTGAGTGTATAGACCTTTGCCCACAAAGATTTTGTATTTGTATTTGCTGGAAGCCAACACTCATCCTCAAGGGAGAAAAATGAGATTTCCATATACAATAGGAAGCTATGTGGTATAGGGGGCAGCTTGGTGGCACAGTGGATAGAGTGCCAGTCCTGGAGGCAAGAAGACTCATCTTCTTGAGTTCAAATCTGGCTTTAGACACTTATTAGCTGTGTGACCCTAGGCAAGTCACTTAACCCTGTTTTCCTTAGTTCCTCCTTTGTAAAAATGAACTGGAGAAGGAAATAGCAAACCAGTATTTTTGCCAAGAAACTCTAAATGGAGTCACAAAGAGTCACAACTGAAAAACAACCCAACAAGATTGTATGGTGGCTAGAGTGCTAGTGCCTGAGCCAAAAAGATCCAAGTTGAATTCTTCCTCAGATACTTAGTAGCCATGTAACCCCAGGCTAGTCACTTTATATCTCTGTGCTTCATTCACTTTCTTCACCTGTAAAAATTAGGGGGTTGGACTCAATGGTCTTTAAGGTCCCTTTCATTTATAAATCTGTGATCCTATAATAGAGAGCCTCTGGTGTTTATTGAACACTGGAGTGACATAGTCAACCCTATGCTTCAAGAATGTGCCCTTTGGCAGTTATGGGGAGGACAGATAGGAGAGAGGACAGACCTGTTACAGGGTGACCAATTAAAAAGACACTGCATAGTTTGAGAGAAAGCTGAGAAAGGCATTAACTAGGGAGGTGGTGATGTGATGGGAGAAAAAGTATACAAATGTAAGAGATGTTGAGATAGGATTTATAAGAGCAGAGAAGTGACAGGATACGTGAAGAGAGGAAGGGGGAAGAGTTGAGGGTAACTTCAAGTCCCCCACATGAAAACCCCCATGTGGTTCCTGTGCTTACAATTATGAAGGTGCTCTTGAAAGAAATAAGGAAGTTCAGAAGAGGTGTGAGTTTGGGGAAAAGATAATGAGTTCTGTATTGTATATGTTGAGTTTAGATGCCCATGTAATTCAGCTTAAATCTCCAGTAGGCAGTTGATGGTGTCAGATTGGATCTCAGGAGAGAGACTAGAGAGAGATACATTGATCTGGTTATCTTCTTGTAGGGATGATAATTGAACTCCTGGGAGCTGATGAGGTCACCAAGCGAGAGAATGCAGAGAAAGAAGAGGAGGCCTCAGGCCAGAGCCTTGGGGGACACCCCTAGTTAGTAAGCCTGATATGGACAATGATCCAGAAAAGGAAACTGAGGGGTGGCCGGACTGTTAGTGGGAGAACCAGGAGAGTATATGTCACAAAAACCCAGGAAAGAGTATCATGGACAGAAGCGAATAGTCAGTGGTGTCAAGGTCTACGTAGGAATCAAGAAGGTTGAAGACTGAAAAAAAAAAAAGCCATCAGATGTGGCTATTAAGGGATCATTAGTAACTGTGGAGACAGCTGACTCAAATGAGTGATGAATTCAGAAGCCAGATTTCAAAGAGCTGAGAAGTGAATGAGAGAAAAGAAAGTGTGGGCAACAAATTGGAAGCTGCTTTTTTCTAAGATTTTGTTCTATAAGGGAAGAAGTCTAGAATGCTAGATGGAGGGTATGCTGGTATGTAATGAGTGTTTTTTAAAATGGGGGAGACCTGGATTCAGTGTGGTGCTGTCCAGTCATACAGCTAGTAAGTACGTCAAGTGTCTGAGACCTGACTTGAACTCAGGTCCTCCTGACTTCAGGTCCGGTGCTCTTCTCACTGCGCCACCTAGCTGCCCCAAGTCATTAAATTTTCAGCACAAGCACGTAAACATGGAAATCAGCAAACGCTACAAATTCCGGCTTGGTTTATTGTTTTGTCGATTGTCTAGACTTGAGAAAGTGATAGAGAAAATGGCAATAATGCAGATTAAACTCAAAGCTTGAAGATATAAACTGAGGCAATTAACCCTAAAAGTATGTTATATGTACGTTTTTTACAAGTGTTGTTTTATCAGCATACATCTGCATGGATGAGTTTGTAGACAGCAGGGAATGAGCTGGTATATAAGGAGAAATTGACAACTAGTGAGAGAGAAAGAGACAGAGAGACACAGATGAAGACAGAAACAGATATCAAAGTATGCACAGAGCAAACAGGACCCCTTCAGTGAAATGTACTATAATTCTCAGGTAGGGGCTTGACCCAGCTTATGGGTTTTTCTTTTGACTGTAGAATAAGCAAGCCACTTGGATATTTTAAATTAGGATATAACTAGTGTAAACCTGAATTTTAGTAAGAAAATGACCTCCACATTACTTCTCATACTGTAGAGGTATTTGAACTACATAATGAGAAATAATAATAATAAAAATAATGATACTTTTAAAGAAAGGTCACCAAATGCTATGCTACTCTATCTTCGTTAGTATTATATTTGTCCTGTTTAAATTAAAACAAGGGCAGCTAGATGGCACAGTGGATAAAGTGCCAGGCCTGGAGTCAGGAAGACTTATCTCCCTGAGTTCAAATTTGGCCTCAGACATTTACTAGCTGTGTGTGACCCTGGGCAAGTCACTTAACCCTATGTGCCTCAGTTTCCTCATTTGTAAAATGAGCTGGAGAAGGAAATGATAAACCACTCCAGTATCTTTGCTAAGAAAACCCCAAATGGGGTCATGAAGAATCAGATAGAACAGAAACGACTGAAGGACAACAAATTCCACCACCAAATGCTGTGCTACTCAATCTTCAGTCATATTTTGTCTATCCTGTTTAATTTAAAACACCTAACCTACTTGATATTTTTCATAGTTATCTTAGAGCTGAATGCTCAACTTTGATTCATTAATGCAATGGAAGTAGTGTGAATGTGTTTCCCTCATGGGACATATCAGACATTTGCAGTACAACAAGTAATGAAACGCTTTATATTGCCTGGTCCCCAGATACTTCATTCACCCTGGTCCCCAGATACTTCATTCACCCTTGCCTTTCTTTTTCTGCCACTGTTATAAACAAGTTTTTCAGATGGGAGGAATGGGTCATAATCTTAACTCATCATTTGATGTATTTTGAAATGCTCTATGCTATAGTTAATGCAAATGTTGCCTCCTCCTTCCCTAAGTTCTCCCTTCCTCTCTCCCTGCCTCAATTGTTTTGGGAAAAGAACTATTTGAGTGAATCAGACATTGATTCTTCAGTTGAGAGTTTAAAGCCACTTAAAATATGTATCCCAATTGTTGCTTAATGATACCAATTTCAGTGATTTAAACCTTGTGCTACCCTACATTAGGGGACTTGAAAGATAATACTTAAAAAAGCAAAGCAGCTAAGGTTATTCTTTATGACTTCTTTCAATCATTTAAATTATCTGTAACCTTGTTAGATATTGATCATTAACCTTCTGGAGCCTGCAGGTCTGAGTGACTGTCATTTCACTTGGTAGTGGGGGTAGACAATCCACATATAGATAATAAAATATCAGATTTTGATATCCAACTTTTTATTACATATGCTTTTCTAGGCCTTCTACACCTACACTTTAAATGTTTGGTTAGGTTCTCCCCCTAAAAGAATTCACAGAGAGAAGGTAATGTGTTCTAAGATGCAGTATCCTTTGGTCAGCTTGCTTTCTAAACCTGTCATAATTTATTTCTCAAGAATATTGAACTGAACAAAAGGATTTCTCTCTGTCTCTCTGTCTTGCCATTTCTCTCTCTCTCTTTCTCTCTCTCTCTCTCTCTCTCTCTCTCTCTCTCTCTCTCTCTCTCTCTTTCTCTCTCTCCCCCCACACCATCTCTCTCTGTCTCTGTCACTGTCTCTCTCACTCATGATCTCTCTAACTCTCTCTGTCTCTATGTCATTAATAGAAAAGAAGGCAGCAAGGATATGGCATTATTAAACAATTTGAAATATGGTAAAGTATGCTATAGAGGAATATCTCTCCTGTGACTTTGTATTTGTCAGAATTAAAATAATTCTTTTTTTTTAACCTTCAAAGAATCTTTTGAGAGATATTCAGGATAGGGTGCATATTTGGTTGATTCCACCTTTCCCGCTTGTGACTTTATGCCCAAACAGAGGGAAGAATAGACCAGCAGTCCCTGGCAGATATGCTGCTCCCAAAAGAGAAGGATAACCACTCTTCCCCCTGTGAGCTTGTATACCCAGCTGGGGACCCACAGGAGCAGAGCCCATAGCAAGGATTTCTCCAGCTGTGCTCGGCAAGACCTTAGGCCCCATTTGTCCTATAGCCACAGGCCTTTTTAAGTTTGAGAAGCCTGGAGAACAGATGGCTATAGTACCTTGGGGGATGGCAAAAAAAAAAAAAAAGAGACAGATAATTTTCTCCTCACCTCCTGGATCACCTTCCCAAGAACACAGGAAATTCTTATGCATTTCTAGCCAAACCTCCTTGTGATATATATGCTAGGTGACAAGTTGAAATAGTAGGAATTGTACTCAAAAAGTTTAATTGGGAAAACATTAAAAAAAATTGTCACTCTGAGTAACAAATATCAAGCTGTCATACACCACAACTCGTCCCCTAGCATGTATATCAGTGTATATTTCAAAGGAATAGCAAGTTTGGCATAGATTTGCAGTTTCATGTGCAATCATCTTTTATTGCACTGTTATGGAAATGCTTGTTTTATTCTATAAATTAAAAATAAAATGAAAAATATTAAGCTGTTTTCCCTCAGATAACCAGTTGCTTAATATTTTTGTTCTTCAAAAGTCTGTATTTTATCCCCACGGGTACTTCTTTCACTGAGACGACTCATATCTCCCTCTATCCCTTAATAGATGACTTCATGAGTTATTTTAATGACTATAAACCTTACATATCATTAAGTTTCATGCTTACTAAAGGAGAATTCTAGAATTCTTGGAGTTTAGAGGTCATCTATCTTGAGTAGGCCCTTTATTTTACATTTGAATAAACTGAAACCCAAAGAAAAGTAATTTGTCCAAGGTCACACACTGAATCTTTGGCAGTACCAGAAAGAGGACTCACTCCTTCTGACCCCCAATTCAGAGCTTTTTTGAGACAAGGCTTTTGTAGAACAACCAGATTTGTGGAGCAACCAATTTTATTTTTCAAAATTCCCCAGATCAATTAATCAACAAGCATTTATTAAGTGCTTCTTTTGTGTCCAGCACTGTGCTAGCTGCTGGAGATACAAGTACAAAGGACAAACTACTTTCTATGGGTAAGGACTTACATTCCAATGGGGAGACAAATACCCATGTGAATATATGCAGCATAAATGTAAGGTGAATAAATACAAATATACACAATGTATATTGTAAGGTGGTTTTGGAGGGAGTGCACTAGCATTGAGAGTGTGGGGTAGAGACCAAGAACAGCTCCCAGTGCTTAGGCTGTGTCTTAAAGGATTTTATCCCAAGCTGAAATGTAGTACATGCCAACTTCTATTAACCTTAGAGCACAAATTTAATGGGACTTAAAGGCTTAATTGTCCATATAGGGGCAAAAAGAGACTCTATACTTAGGGTGTATGTCATTAATATCACAGGATTTAGAATCAAAAGGACCCGACAGATTATCTAGTTTTAACAACTTCATTTTACAAATTAATAAACTGGTCCAGTGAAATTTAGTGACTCGATGAATGCTACCCAGGGAATAAGTGGATACATGGGACTGGATCCCAGGTCTTCTGACTCTGAAGCCAAGGCTCTTTCCTCTACCCTCAAAGAATCTCAGAATTTCCAAGTTGGAAGATATGTCAGAAGTCGTCTTGTCTGACCAGTACTTAGAAAAAGGATCCCTCCCACAACATAACTAAGAAGCAGTGGTCATCCAGGCTCTGCTTAAACACCTTAAGTGAGGAGAAACCCTCCACTTTTGAACAGCTCTCATTATTGGGAAGATTTCCTGACAACAAGCATAATTTTCTTCTTTGCAATTTCTACCCATTGTTATTAGTTCTGTCTTCTGGGAATAAGCAGGACAAGACTAAGATCTCTTGAATTTCTCATGACAAACCTTCAGATACTTGAAGACAGGCATAATGTCCTCCTAAATCTTCTCTCCAGACTAAATACCCCCAGTTTCTTCAGATTTTCCTCATATTCTTGAAATCCTGTAAAAAGAATGTAGGAAAAATAGAAAGGATAATCCCTAGATAGCATGAGCTTTAAGAGACAAGAATGTCTGAGAGACTGTGGGATCTTTATTGTTTTTTCACAAATAGTATACGTGCCCAGACGCAACCTTCAGATATTGTCTGGAGACAAAGTCCTAGATTAAGTGATCTGTTCAAATGGTTGAAAGTCTTGTGAATATTTTTAGAGATGTTATTTTCTAGGTTAATTGGTTAAGTGAATAACGGCCAAGAACCTTCAACCATTCATAAAAGAGTGTTATTGACAAGAAATTTCTTTGAATGAATGATTATTTATAACTTTGTGCTATTGTCTCTGAAGATATTTTTGACCTACTACGAGCTCAATTCCATTTAATTCCACCAATCTTTATTTAGCAGCTACTATGTGCAAGGGTCTGTGTATAAAGATAAATAGAAGGCAGCTTCTTCTCAAGGTGAATACAGTTTCAGGATCATGGTATCATAGACAGAGCTAGAAGGAACCTTGGAAGAAATATAGTCCCATAGGGGTAAAGTGACTTACTTGAGGTTACACAGACAGTTTTGTGGAAGAGCTGGTTTTTGAACCCAAGCCCTCTCTCTGACTTTGAACTTTATGGAGGGAGCCCCAAGCTCCAACTGTGTGAACATGGTGAAGTCCATTAATCTTCATGAGCCTGTTTTCTTATCTGTAAGATTAGGCTTGGATTGCATAGTAGATAGTCAGGCAAGTCAATCAAAAAGCATTTATTAAGCACCTACTATATACCAAGTACTGTGCTAAGAGCTGGAGATATCAATGGACAACCAGTGCAAGAGCTCAGAGATGGGAGATGGAAGACTATAGCCTGAGGAAGAGTAAGAAGTCCAGTTTGTTTAGACTGTGGTATAATGTATGGGAGTGATATGTCATAACCCTGGAAAGTCGTAAAGGGCTTTAACTGCCAAGAAGAGGGTTTCTGATTTGATCCAAAAAGTAATAGGAAGTGATTGATTGCAGCTGACTGAGTTAGGGAGCAAGACTTCTGTTTTAGGAAAATCATTTTGTCAGAAAACTAGAATCTATAATCAGGTTCTGACCCTTAGAAGTTGTATGATAATAATCAAGGCACTTAACAATGATTCACCTTTACTTAGTGATTTAAGGTTTGCCACACATTTTTCTCACCTGCAATGTAGGTAGGGTAATTACTTTTCTCACTGTTTTACTGATACAAGTGACTTTTCTAGGATCACACAGCAAGTTACTGTATGAGGCAGAATGTGAACCAGGCTAGCACTCCTTCCTCTAATATGCTTTCTCAACATTGAAGAGCCTCATTTTCCTCATCTATTAAATAAAGGTAATGATACTTATACCACCCATCAACTTCACATGGTGCTTAGAGGAAAAACCTTTGTAAAAAGGAACCAATAAACAGAAGTCTATATGGAATGATTTTACATATGTGTATGTGTATAATACATATATATGTATTTATGTCTAATGGTAGCCATCTCTAGGGTGGGAGGGGAAAAAAAGAAATTTATGTGATAACATATGGAAAAGGAATAGCAAATTGTACATAATTTGCCGTTTCATGTTCAATTATCTTTTTATTATACTATATTATGGAAATGCTTGTTTTATTCCATAAAAACACAACTTTTTAAGATTATAAGTTGTAGAAGAGTTCGTTGATTTACTTTTGGGGAAACAGTTTCCATATTGGGCTGTTCCTATATAAGTTGGGACCTTAAGAGGAAAATTTCTGCCTGTATTCTGGTGAGATGGTAAGAACCCATCTGGAGTATTATATTTCATTCCAGGCACCAGGTTTTAGGAAGGACATTGATTAGCTAGAGAATATTCAGAGAGTGGTCAACAGGATGGTAAGGGCCCTCCAGATAATGTCGTATGAGGATCAGTAGAAGGAGTTGGGAATGTTTTACCTAGAGAAGAGAAGATTAAATGGAATCTTGTTACCTGCCTTCAAGTGTCTGGTGGATGAGGAATTTGACATGTTTAACTTAACCTCAGAGGTAGAACTAGAAGCAATGGGTCAAAGTTGTAAAGTGACGGATTTACCCTTAATGTAAGGAAAAAAATCCTAACAATTAGTGATCTCTAAAAGCAGAAAAGGCTGTTTTGGGAGGCAGTGGATTGCTCTCGTTTAAGTAAAAGTTGGGAGACTATATTTCCAGTTTATTGTAGAGGGGATTATTTTTCAGATATGGACTGAAATCTCTTCCAACTATGAGTTTCTGGAGCTTCCAGTCTTAGCCGTCAGGGTTTAGGGGTTTTCCAGCGCCTATCTAGTCCTCACAATTCAACAAACACTTACTTAAGTATCTTCTGTGTTCAAAGCACTGTAATAGGTTCTGAGGCATAGAAGACAAAGTCCCTGACTTCAAGGAGCTTATATTCTCTTATACTTAGAAAAAGAATTAGTAAGTTTTTAGTAAATTCAGTAAATTAGTAAGTAAATTAGTAAAAAGAAAAATAATTTCAAGTACTTATCAAGTAAAGGGTGGATGATCATTTTTTCAGGTATTTTGAAGAGGGGATTCTTTCTCAGATATGAATTAGACTAGATAACTCCTGATACTCTTTTAGCTCTGAAGCTCTGGAATCATTTGATTCTATTAAGATGTGAAAGGAGCCTATTAAAGACATAGAGACAGTAGATAGAATACAAAACTTTGAATGTGATATTAAGGACCATTTGTTTAAAATATAGAGCATGTGAGGGGAATGATGTGAGATGAAATTGGAAAGATGGACTTTAGTCAAAACATGAGGAGCTTTAAGGACCTGACTAAGGAGTTTATATTTTCTCAAAAGGCAATAGGAAGCAAGGGAGTCATATGACCAAACTTGAGAAAGATTCTTTTTTTTGCAGCTGAATAGAGGGTGATCAGGAAAGGGCGAGTTTAGAACCAGAACAAGTTAGGTGGGTATTATAATAGCCCATGGACAAGGTGATAAGAACCTGAATTAGGAGGCTATGTGAGTAAGTCAAGGATGACTGCAAGATGTCAAATCTAGGTATCTAGAAGAAGAGTGGCACCTTAACAATGATAGGGAATTTGGGGAGAAAGGCTTGGGTTCATAAGAGGAGATAAATGCATTCCGTTTTGGACACGTGGAGTTTCAATGAACCAGTCCAAAGCCTTCTGGGGCTGAGCAGGTTTTATATCCATTCCTCTGAGGCTAGAATGAAAAGTATTAATACAGCTGGGTTTTCTCTTTGAGGCTAGTCCCCACAGGGTGAAGAAGCACAGCCGAACCTCTGATCCTGCCTGGGGGCTTTATCACTATTTCCAGGTAACATTCTCCCAGGTTGGCCTTGCACAAAATATAATTAACGAAGGAATCAGGAGTGTGGGACAAGCTGGTTTCTAGGAAACAGAAACCTCAGCAGAAAAGTCAAACTACAGACATGAATGCCTATCATACAAGTAGCCATGAAGTCAGTACAGGATTACGATGTTATGAGCCATTTTGCAGGGTAAGAAATTTCACTGCTATCCTCCACGACATATAAATGTGAGTAAATAGGGAGGGATCAATGTACAAGTAACTGGTACAAAGGAGAATGATAAATTGTAAAGGAAAAGTTCTGGCAAAATGCTATGAGGAATTTATAGAAGAGAAGATCACTTTTACCTGGGGATGAGGTTGGAGGAGTACATCAGGGAATGCTAGGTAGAACATTGTGGCATTTGAATTAAGCCATGCAAAAAAAAAAAAAAGGACATCACCAAATCGAATGGTGTGGAATGGGGAGAAGCCATTCTATGGATAGGGGATGGCATGAGCAAAGGCCAAAGCACAGCGAAAAGCAGGAACCAAAGAGTCTGACTGGAGCATAGATTACGTGAAAGGGATGAGATGAGGCTGGATGGGTAGGAAATTAGGAGTCACTGATGGTTTTTGAGTTAGAAAAGTAATGTGATTATAGAGGTTCATTATTTGCTGTGGTGTTGACGTTGGATTGGAGAAAAGATAGATCAATACACAAAGATTAGATAGATACATAGTAGATGATAGAACAAAACATTTAAGTACTTGCTATGTTACAGGATCTGTGTGTGTGACGTTAAAAAGTTCTAGAGACATCGTTTCTGGGTAATTTAATCATTTTATTAATAAGGCTAGCATGTTCATTAATAAAAAGAGGTCAGTGGCATTCTCAAATGCCCAAGACCCCTCATGGTGTTGGACTTACATACATGGAAAAGTAGGTGTTCCCAAGGGTGGCAATCAACTCTTAATTGATTAACAGTTAATGAAACAATGAATATTATAATGAGAAGTAGGCTATGTTAGAATGAGGCATTTGAGGTGCATCACTCGGATCACACAAGCCTTGGTCAAAGAGACTTATCAATATACATATCAAAGAGGGAATCCACTTCTACCCCAGACCTGTCTGACCAGATACAATGAACAGGAATTCACCAATTCCCTCAGTCTGGTTGAGTAAGTCTTTGAGAAAGATTTCTAGCACTGGTTGATTTCTGGATGAGGAAGTAGAAAAGGGAAAAACCTTGGTCCTGATTCAATAATTAGTTATTAATATAAGAGAGAAATAATCATTTCTCTCATGTGCTAATCACAAGAATGTAAATAAAAACAAGCAAGACAATCCTTGCCTTCAAGGAATTTACATGCTAATGAGGGAAGGCCAAAAAAAAAAAAAGAGTTATAAAGAGATAAAGAGGTTAAAAGGGAAAGTATGCAGTGGCATAAGGAGCTGATGGCCGGACAAGAAAAGGCAAAAGCTCTCCTGTGAGAGTGCAAGGACTGTGGGTGGGGTCTGAAGTTGGGAAAAGGAGGAGGAGGAAGAGGGGAATGGATGGGGATGGTAGCCATATTGCAGACAGCATGATGATGAGATGGTGTAATGATAATGGAATATGAAGATCTTCCCCATCCATTAATAGACCTATGTGACCTGCTTTGAGCTTTGGCCCAGCTCACAGCTGTGATACAACCTGAATCACATAGAGCCCATTGCTAGAGGAGCTTGCTTAGGGAAGGCTTTCTCATAGGAAGATTTTCATACCTTTTGGTGCTAAGCTAATTAGGCACTGAGTCACAAGCATTGTGATACTTTCTGGCTCTGAGCCTATTAGCCAAAAGTATATATATACTCTGAGGTGAGATTTTGTTTTGGGGGTTCACTTATGAGAAGGATCTTTTGATTTCCTGGTTGAGACTCTGAGTAGCGCATGTTCAGAGGTCACCAACTACTCAGATGTAAAGACTTTCTCGATCCAGTAGAATGTATAGCAATATTGCTTTGATCGGGCAGTTAGAGCCCTGTCTGTTGGTCTTTGTGTTAATTTCTCTGCTTGTATTTTGTCTAATGTTCAGGGTGCTGACTTTTGCCTTGAACTAGTGAATGTAATTAAAGAATTTTGTTGGCCCCTTTAAAAGCATATCAAGAATCTGCGCTAGCAGGCCATCCTGGGTGTGTCAGGGTGCTTGCTGTTACAAGTGGTCAGGAAGAGGAATTAAAAAGCTATTCCAATAATCTAGACACACAAAAAAAAATGAGGAAATGAGCTAGGGCCCAAGTAGAGAGAAAGTTATGTAGGCAGGATCAATAAGACATACATGTGATTGGGTGAAAGACAGAAGAGTCACCAGTTGACCCCAGGGTAACTTGAAGCATTGAGCTGGAAGATTAGTTCACCTGTTAACTAAGTTAAATTTAAAGTTCTAGTGAGACAGTTCAGGTGGAGAGATCAGAAAAACTACTGGAACTAAAGGACTTGAGCTCTTAGGAAGACTTGGGAATTGAGACATCTGATATAGGAGTCGTCTGCATAGCTACAGGCAATAATTTGTAATGGTGAATAAAATCAGAGAAAGAGTAGAGAGAAGCAAGATAAGAGGGCCTGGGAGAGAATCTTTCAGAACACAGGACATGTGCATTGAGGTTTTTTTTTTTCTTGCCTCAGACCTCTAACGAGTCATGTTTCATTCCAGCCAGTGTGCTCATCTGACTATTTACCCTGCCATTACATATGTAACCCAAGCACCCATCCACTTCTTAATCAGGGAACCAGTAATGAATTCAATTAGACATTACCGTTGCTGCTTGAAAGGGTATGCCAACCTCCTGCCCTGTGCCTCAACTCAAAATTCTTTTGACTGCCTAAACCAAAACTCTCTTCTCTAGCTATCATTCCCCTAGTAGAATATGTCTTCCTTGGGGGCAGGGATTGTCTCACTTTTGTATGTGTGTCCCCACCAGCACAGTGCCTGGCATGAAGTAGATAATAAATACTCGTTGATTGATTAATTAATGGATATGGATTTTTGCTTATCCAATATACATACTTTCATTTGGTCCTCTTAATGGTAAACAGTATTTATATATAATATATGATTAGGGTTAAGAATTATAGACAACAGACAATAAAGTTCGTATCCTTGATCTTATTTTCATTAGCAAGCAATGTGTTCTAAGTAGTTCTCTAAGCAATTGAGGAAAACAACATTGTCTACATACCTGCACTTTTATGTACATATGACAAAGTAGGAATGTTCAAATTCTCAACATACTTATGGTAAGATATGCTTTTATTTTTATGATGACTCTGTATGAAGTAAATGAAGGCTTTTTTTTAAAAAAAAAAAAAGTTCTGCTGATTGCCGTAGATGCTAGAGCAAAAATCTCCAAATTGTTTGTTATACCAAATGTTTATTGAAATAGTTGTTATATGGTTTGACCCTCTTGGAGAAGAGAGAAGAAAAGATACAAAAAGAGATGCAGGTGATGGAAAAAACAAAAACAGTAAATAAAATATACATATTCTAAAATTTTTATATATTTTTGAATGTCACATGTAAAACATGTCTGAATAATCACTGTTGAGTATACTTTGCTCATTTTCTGAGTAATACATCTTTTATGGTACTTTTGATATCTGCACTTGGGCTTATAAATAATGGAATTATGAAAAAAAGAAACCCATGTTCAAACATGTCATATTTAAAGATAAATCAGTATGGTAATGACATTCAAGAGTTTAAATAATGGCTTAATTAAGACAGAAGAATATTCCAGTTCTTGACAACACTGAAAAGAAGTTTGCTCAATCAATTTTAGATAGTACCTCCAAAGCTGGAGAAGTGCTGAGATGTGTGTTCAAGGCTCCTATGGTAAGGAAAGATACAGAGTGAATGATGCCAAATATGAGTGAATGAATAAATGATAGAGTGAAATGTAAAGACATTGGTTATTCCCATGAAGGTAACAATCAGCCAAAAGATAATTAGGGTATTTCATTGATTCATAAATTATAACAAATGTTATATGACTCATAGCAAATGGAAATACTTAGTTGGGTAAAATGTGACTAATATTCAGTCCCCTAAGAAGGAAATGCCATGATTACCAAGAACTTGAGAGAAAACAATAAGTAACTGGAATACAGAGTACACCAAATACCCATCATGTTCTTTTAAGGAACCGTGGTCACATTAGAATATTTGTTATTAGTTAGAACTAGAGTTTCAAGTTGTGTGAACTTCGAGATCTATTCATGTAGAAATGGGAAATATTAAATGTGACTGAGATAAAGCAGAAAAACTGAAGAGACCATTATCTAAAAATTCATGAGATGTCCACAAATCTCCTGAATGAATCTTGATCAAAGTGAACTTCTAATTATTTCTATGCTGGAGTCATGAGATATTTCAACTACAGTATCCTGAATCATATGAAATACAAGATTTGCCTATGGGGCAAAATAAATGGAAAGGGGAGAGAAGGAAAGGTACTCTTTATTCTTTACAAATATCACAACATCCCTGGGAAATAGACATTATTATTATCCTTGTTTTACAGTTGAAGAAACTGAGTCAGACAGAGGTTAAATGACTTGTCCAGAGTCATTCAAATAGTAAGTGCCTGAGGCCATATTTAAACTCAGGTTTTCCTGACTCTAGGAAGCATTCTATCCACTGCACCATCTAGTAGAAAGGTACCCTGAGGGAAAGCCAGGAGATATTATGTACTAGAAGAGTGAAAACTGCCACCTCCTTGACTAGCACCTTCCTTCAGATCCCAATGGATATAGCATAGGACACTGAGCCCACCATAGACATCCTCCTCAGACTACTATTCCTACTTCTAGTCCTGCCTCCAACATCCTCATTGAGAAGAGGAATTCTTGTGGAGAAAGAGTCTCCCATTTTTGGCA
Organism: Phalanger gymnotis; assembly: GCA_028646595.1. Lineage (NCBI taxonomy): Eukaryota > Metazoa > Chordata > Mammalia > Diprotodontia > Phalangeridae > Phalanger > Phalanger gymnotis. The sequence goes on along the minus strand of CM053622.1, from coordinate 638,390,329 downwards.
CTACTAACACCAATTGCCACCAAAGGCCCTAGGAAAAAGAGCACCCTCCCAGACTATTGGTCCTGCCCTCACAACCATTATTCAACAGAGGTAACCCCTATGGAGAAGTGACCAGTCAACCCCATCAACCACTGATCAACTGCCACTGATGGAGCAGGCGGGTCAGCCTAGCTGAAGCAGCAGGGCATCCTGAGGGACCGAAAGGAGGCAGCCTCCTTTCTGTGTTCGTCAAGCTAAATCACCACCTCCATGTCAATCCAACTATTAACCAACTGCTGTCAATGGGCAGAAGCTACAGTTCTGCCTCCTTAGTAGCCACAGAGCTACTAAAGACTTGGAAAAGAATTGCCACCAAAATCCTGGGCATTACCGATTGGTTCAACATCAGCAATAGATTTTATCTATGGAAACTACATTAAAAAAGACACATCACCATCCACTTTGTTGATGCATCCCAAGGATTGCAGAATCTTTCTATCCAACTTGCAGTTGAAACCTATACATGTTTTTCCCCTCTGTTAGAATGCGAGCTACTTGAGAGCAGGGACTATCTCTGCTTGTCCATTTATATCCCCAGTTCTTAGGACAGTATTTTACATGTAGTAAGTACATAATAAATTCTTTTTTATTTATTAATTTGAGAATCACTGATAAAAATTATTTAATATTATCAGATTGATATCAAAATGCTTTTTTTCTGTGTTGTGGTAGAAAGACTGCTGGATTTGGAATCAGGATAGATCTCAGTTCAAATCGTGCCCATTGCACTTACTAGCTTATGCCTATAGAAAAATAACTTAAGTCTTTTTTTCAGCCTGTTCACTCATCTGTAAAGTGAGCATAATAATTCCTGTAGTAACTACTCTATAAGATTGTTGTGAAGACAAATAAAATAGTATCTATACAGGATTTCGTAAATCATAAAGCACCATGTGAATGTCAGTTACTATTATCGTATGTCTACTATTCCTGAAATCCTTAAGAAACAAATATCCTTCACTTAAAAAGGCAGAAAAAGGAAAAATAAATAGTTGTGAGTTTGATTGTGTTTTTAATGAGTCTTTTGAAGAGGAACTTTTCTGTCCTTCACAGGCTGACCAAGTGCCAAATATTAATAAATGTTAATAAATGTTAATTGAATTGAATTGTGGTCTACTTGGAGTCAAATAAACCTGACTTATGGTACTTGAAAGTGGTACTGGCCATATAATTGGGACAAATAGAAATCCCACCATTTTCCCCATCTGAAAAATTTCAGTCCCCAATAAGACCATCTGTCTCATGTATTTAAATATATTCACACCAGGACTATTTTCAAGAAAATTTCTATATAAAAGAGATTGTCAACAACAATGTACTATGGGCAGGTCAGTAGAACTGTATATACAATAGTAATTACAAGAGTTTATTGAGGCAAAGGAATGGTTCAGGGATTCTGCTGACAGTTTGGGAAATTAATGAGATTAATGAAGAAAGCTTTCCCTGAAGAGATGAACTTGTAACACATCATCGGGTAGAGTGAGGAGGGAAGTAGTAGTGCATACATATTAAATAGTTTGTGTAAAAGATTTAGAGACACAAGGGTGATCAGTTGTAGGTAACATAAAATAAACTAGACTAGAGTGGAGATGGTTCTAAAGGATCTTTTATGAATACATTGCATCTTAGAACAAATGTTTCAATAGAAACTATATTACAAAAATAAAAGAATTTTATAAAGGGTGGTGAGATGCTCAGGCCATGGAAATTTATAAAAGCTGAAATGTAGCAGAATTATTGTACTTAAGAGGTTGATCCCAGAGTAAAAGTGGGAGAAGAGGGAAAAATGTTTCCTCATCTCTTTATAAGCAGAGGGGCAACCCTAAATCAAATATTGAAATAGACAAAGTTTGTGTTTTCACAGCCTATATGTATCTCCCATCTCATGTTCCATTTTAAGCTTCTCTCATATGCCCCCAACTGTATCCCATAATGTGCTCCCAAAATACACCCCTCAAAGCTCCTGATACATGTGACATCAGGTAGTAGTTAGGAGGAAAGCAATCTAATTGAATTCATTTAGATTAGTGTGTAAGTGTCTGATACCCCAAGAATTTTGAGGCCATCGGGATTTGGAAGGTGCTATTTGCTCACTGAAATGAATCCCTGCTTGGTAGAATTTCAGACAGTATAACAAAGTGAAATAAAAAAAGATTTTCGAGCAGTGCAGATGAACGTATTCTTTCATTCATTCTTTGTATTTGTATCCCAAATGCTTAGTGCATAGTGCCTGACACATAGTAGGTATTTAATAAATATTTGTTGGTGGATTGATTGATTGGTGGGAATAGCCATGTAGAGGCTGCTTCAAAGATTAGATCCTCTAAGATAGTCTTGCTCTTCCTCCAATTCTCCACAAATCCCTCTTCCAATCCTCCAAAACTCCAAGGTTATTTTTTTTCAGCTACTCTCTTTGTAATGAGAGCTGATGTGAGAAGGATGGTGTTGAAGGGAGGCAGCTACCATTTTTATGAATGAGCCATTTGAATGTTGAGCATTGTCTGTATGAGAAATAAGGTGAAGCTAGCCTATGAGGAAATTTGAGAACAATAGCCCTCAGTCTGTTTGATCCAGAGGATATCCAAAGAAAAAGGACTGTTGGACTGAGAATGGTTGGAAGGCTAGGAAGTGTTAGAATAAATAAGAGATAGTCACAGGATTTTCCAGTAGGAATAGAACTTATTTTGGATGAAAAATTTAAAAATGCTCTTATTATTCTGTTCATGTCCCCACCTTATTCCAGAGACTATCAACTCTTCAATTATTAAATGAGGAATCTTTTCTCTTCCTTCTTTCCATACACTCTCTCAGACCTGAACTTATGTTTGACTGATACAACTGTCCTTGTAGCCAACATTAAAGTAGGATGGAAAGAGGTAATTTATGTTAATAGGGACCATCACTGTGCTTTTAGAGAGATAACTAGGAATGTGTGTAATTTCCTATAATCCTTTTCCTTTCCTGCAATTTCTCAATTATCTAGTGCTAACTTCTCTCCTGAACTCCAGTCCCACATTATAAATTGGTTGCCATTCATCTCTACCTATAAGTCTCACAGACATCTCAAACCAAACTCATGTTTTCCCCAAGCGCATCTCTCTCTAACCTTCCCCTTTTCCATTGATGGAACAACTATCCTTTCAGTTGCCCAGGCTTGAAAATTCTTCCTTCTTTTATGCTTTGGCTTGTTAACTGTACTTCTGGAATATTTCTTACATCGTTCCCTTCTCTCTACTCATATCACAACCACATTCATAAACTACTACAGTAGCCTTCTTTTTCGTCTTCCTTCTTCCATTGTCCTGCCTCTTCAATCTGTCCCCCACATAGCTGCAAAAATTATATTTCTAAAGGATAGATATGACTCTCTCACTCTCTCTCTCTCTTTCTCTCTCTCTCTCTCTCTCTTTCGCTCTCTCTCTCTCTCTCTCTCACACACACACACACACACATATACACACACATACACAATACAACACATACACACACAATACAGAGAGAGAGGGAGGGAAAATAATCTTCAGTGGCTCCCTATTGCCTCTGAGATAAAATATTAAAATATAAACTCCTTAAACATTCATAGTCTGGTTCTCACCTGGTTTTTCAATTTTGCTTCATATAATTTCTCTCTTGTGCTTTCTTTTCTAGTCAAGCTTTCCTGTTAGCTGTTCTTTGGACATGATACTTCATGTTCAGCTTCCACAACATTGCAAAAGTGTCTGGAATTCCTTCTGTAATCTTACCTCCTCTCACAGAATCCACTGCAGGAGCTTAACAACTGTTTATTGACTGACTGAAATAACTCTGCATCACTTGGCATATGCTCCACATTTACTTCCTTGTGTCTGTGGTCCACTTCTCCAATAGAATGTAAGAAACCTGAGAGCAGGTATTTTGTTTCATTTTTGTCTTCTCAACCTCAGTGCCTAACACAGTTTCTTTAACATAGTAGATCCTTAATGAAGGATTATTCAATTGCACTTAATTGTTAAAGATTGTGAAGCTCCTGGGTTGCTAAGAGTTATGACTCAGTGCTGCCAAATCTCAGCATTGAAAGAAACTCCAGAGGCCAAGAAGTCCAGCTCATCCCTGAAAAAGAAGCCTCTGATACCTGACAAGTGGTCACCTAGCCAGGCTCTGAGGCCCTCGGTGAAGAGGACCCCATCACCTCAGAACAAAACCTTTCCGATTTTGCTATAATCATAGTTGTAGCTACAGTTATTAGAAATTCTTTTCTTTACATCCAGTCTAAGTGTACTATTTGCAACTTCTCCTGGGATCAGAGCTGTAGAGCTAGAAGGGGGTTTTAAGGTCATTTAATCTTATTATCTCATTTTTAGATGTGGAAAGTAAAGCTTAGAGTAGTTCAGAGACAGGTCACTAGCTAATAAGTGACAGAGATGGTATGTGAACTCAGGCCTTCCAAATCCAAAATCCAGCTCTCTTCCAGTACCACGCTGCTTCTGCTTACATCTAGTTCTGCCCTGTTCAGTCAAGCAAATCCAATCATATCCTTCTTCTGCATGACTACCTCTCAGATTCTTGCCTAGCTACCATGTTTTACACCCCTGCCTCTAAGTCTTCCCTAGGCTAATCATCTCTAGGACCATTTTTTGTTTTTGTCGTTCAGCTGTTTTTAGTTGTGCCCGCTCTTGGTGACCCCATTTGGGGTTTTCTTAGCAAAGGTACTGGAATGGTTTGCCATTTCCTTCTCCAACTCATTTTACAGATGAGGAAATGAAGACTGAGTTAACTGGCTTGCTCAGGGTTACATAGCTAGTAAATATCTAAGGCCAGATTTGAACTCAGGGAGATGAGTCTCCCTGACTCCAGGCTATGCAATCTATGCATTGCACCACCTAGATGCCTGGTACCATTATTGGATCCTCAAGTAAAGTCCTACATTTTTACTTCACAGAAAAGGAAACTTCTTCTTTTCAGTCAGACACTGATCAGTATTAGGATATAAGAAGGTTTTTTTTCTTTTATTAGGGTAGAAAAAAGATAATTAGATATGTAACCCTAATGTCCAAAATGTCTATGTCATGAAGAACCCAGGATAATTTGAGTAGGGTTACCTTTCTTTTCACTTGAGGCCCAACCCATAAATATGGGGAAATCTTTTAACTGTAGACTTATCCAATGTACTTGTACTAAGTTCTGACTTGTAATTGTGCTGGTCATAACTGATCAAAAGGAATTTCATTATTAGGGAAAGAAGAAACAAAGGACATTGTACACCCTATGGTAAGTAAATTACTGTACATAGTCACCAACTGAGTATTCCCTAATGTTACTTGTAATTAGACTGGCATCTTATTATGTCAAATCACTGTCTATTCTCTTTTCAATCCTTCCACTACAGTTTTCTATGTCAGTTTGAAGTGGTGCCTTCTCTTGGGATTGGTGGGTAGGGAAGATGAGGAAAAAGATCCCAGCACAGGCTAGCATATGCCTCACTGGTGAAATTCGAGTCTTTTTTCCAGGTTGCTTTTAGGTTATGTTCTGTTCAAAGGCAGAGATTATTTCTCGCATGTTTTATATACTATCTGGTTGTAACTAATGCTAAATAATCATAATAAATATGGTGAAAAATTACATTTCCATAGTCCTTGAAGATATGAAAATCTATTGATAGTGGAAATACTAGATAATATTTAGTTTGGGGTTAAAATTTTAAAAATATTAAACATTTTGCATTTAATTGCTGGGGAAAATAAGGAAAATTTTAGAAAAATGTAACTTGATTTCAAAAGAAAGTATTGTTTTAAGAAAGTTTTGATTATCTTTTCTTTGAAGGAGAAATTATTCATTATGTGCTTTATAATGTATCATTTGAGTGTCTTTTACTGGCCCTTATTCTATATATATGGCTGGTTATTATTCTAAAAGCCCTCTAACCCTTTACATTAGATTTAGACATAGTTACAGAAAGATCATTGGAATTTTAGGCCATATTTTAATGGCAAAGATTTGTGCTAATTCAAAATGCTGTTAAAAGGAAAAGGAAAAATACAAAAGGGAAAGTTTAAAGGAAAGTACAATTTTTTTTGTTAATTCTTCTTTTTTTTTCCTCTGAATCCCTATTTCATTTGGGTCTTATTTTCTTTAATATCTCCTTCCTTTAGATTCTAATCATAACTAAAATCTTTAGACTTGTTTCTGCTGATAGTCCAAGGATCCAAATCATTGGACTTATGAAATGAGCTTTCCAAAAACACAAACCTCTCTTAAGCCATGTCTATACAAGTGAGAGTCTATAAGAGAGTTACAAAATTTGTGTAATCTCAAGATAGTGTTTCATAAGATGTTGAAACTTAGGTGGAATTTGGTGCTGGCCTTCATCTAAAGATCCACAGTAGATCCATGAACCAATAGTGGGGTGTCCTAGCAAGGGCACTGGACTGGGGCATGAAACACTCATTTCTTTCCCAAATGCTACCAATTTGGTGAGATTATTCTCACTATCTGGGCTTCAGTTTCCTCATAAGTAAAATGAAGAAGTAGGATAGGTAACTTGATTTCTAATTTCTATGACTCTGTGACTTACAAGTCCTATAATAATGACAAATTATCTAATAGAATGTAAGGTCCTTGAGGGTAGGGACAGTTTCATTTTTGTCTTTGTATTACTAGTGCCTAGCACACAGTAGGCTCTTAATCAGTGCTTCATTTCCCACCAGTGGCTGTGCTTGGTTTTAACTCCCTCAATAACATGCTGTAGCTCCCTCACTGGGTACCCACTGGTGCTACCCCCACCTGCCTTTTCAGCTTCTTTTTTTGTACTATCTTCACCCTTTAGATTGTAGGCTCTTTGAGGGCAGAGATTCTTTTTCTCATTTGTATCTCTAACATGTAAGGCAGTGCCTGGCACACAGTAGGTGCTTAATATGTGTTTATTGAATAGGTGGATATAGTGTAGAGAGGTTACAAAACACTTAACATTATCTCATGTAATCCATAAGCAGAGAAAAGGGTCAGTGAAATCAGAAGCAGAAAACCATTATAGATATATCTTTTTTGTCTTACTAAAGCCTGGATCTGTAGTCCTGGATTTTCTTTTCAGCAGGACCATCAATGATATTTTAACAACAGGGCTCTTTTTGTTAATTGTTTCTAAACATTCACTTGACACTTCCTCCACAGATGAATTCAATATAATAATTCTGTATAACTTCAGAGAGCAGGAATATGGATATGCTAACTGTATGTTTTTTGTTTGTATGTATCTGTGTAATGGGGCAGCTAGGTGGCTCAGTGGATAGAGCACGGGGCTTGGAATCAGGAAGACATGAGTTCAAATCTGGCCTCAGATGCTTAATAGATTATGAACCTGAGCAAATCACATAACCTGGTTTGCCTCAGTTTCCTCATCTATGAAATGAGCTGGAGAAAGAAACGGCAAACCACTCCAGTATCTTTGCCAAAAAAAATCCCAAATAGCGTCACAAAAAGTCAGATACAACTGAACCACTGAACAACAAAGATAACAAGTGTGTGTGTGTGTGTGTTTAAACAGTAGATGGTTTTATTGTACTGTCATTGCTGTGGCACCTATGATTTCGTCAGTATAGGGAACCATCACGTGAGGTATCTGTGCCTTTTCTGCAGTTTATAGATGTATCTAGGTCAGTGGTTCTCAAACTTTTTTGGTCTCAACCTTTATGCTCTTAAAAATTATTCATGGCCCCAAAGAGCTTTGGTTATAGCTATCTATATTTACTGTATTAGAAATTAAAGTACATTTAAAAATTATCCACTTAAAGTAACAATAATAAACCCATTAAATGTTAATATATTAATATTTTAAAGAAAAATAACTATTTTCCAAATTGAAAAATGTATAATGAAAAGTGTAGCATTATTACATATTTTTGCAAATCTCTCTAATATCTGAACGAACAGAAGACAGTTGGATTCTTATGTTTACTTCTGTATTCACTCTGTTATAATGTCATTTTGCTTGAAGCATATGAGGTTGCCTCACACAGATACATAGCTGGAAAATAGAAGAGTATTTTAATAGACAAATAATATCTTGATATTACTATGAAAGTAATTCTTATCTCACAGAGCCCCTCAAAGGGTCTCTGGGACCTGAGAATCACAAGCCTAGAGCATTGAGAGGTTAAGTGGCTTGCCCAGGATCACATAGCACGTGTAAGTCAGAGGTGGAATTTGAAACTAAGTCTTACTGACTTCAAAGCCTGCTCTCTATCCACTGTCCCATGATGCCTCAACATAGATGCCATAAGGAAAAATAGCTTACATATCTAAGGATTTTCCATGTACTTACTGTTTACTGATGTATAGGTGCTTTTTTAGTATCTTCCTAGCTAGTGTAATAAGGGAGAAAGATACAAATATTGACCATAAAGATATGTAGGGGGAAAAAAGAACATATATTGTTTTCTTGTCTTCTTGAAAAGTAAGGTGGTCATGGGTAGGAAACTTGAGACATTTAAATTAATTCTCTCACTCAAAAAGTATTCTTGAATTCTCTCCCTTTGCAATGCGCTATGCTAGGCAGTTTGTCTCATTGGAGATAACTCAGATAATAAAAGCTTAGCTAATTAGATAAAGGGGAAAAAACTTGATGGAGCTGCCCACAAAGAGGCAATACAATGGAAAATATGGTTAAAAGTATTGCAGTTTTCTCCTCTGTAAAGTCAATTGGAATAGATCTCCAGCATTGTTTCCAGCTCTAAAAACTTTTGTGATTCTGTGACTTTTTGCCCTTAAAAAGATTCATCGCATTTTCTAATGACAGCAAGCAGAAGGTGACATCTCAATAGCTTGAGCAAAAACTCTCAGAAAACAAAAATCTATCTCCTCTAAAATCTGGAGCCACGGATTTTCTTTTAAAGTGTAAATCTCCCACCACACAGCGTTGGTGATGTAACATGGAGTCATTAGATCATTTTCCTACTCCTTTGATTTTTTTTTTTAATTTAGCCTTTTAGTCAGGGTAAATATGGGCAAAGGTGTGCAGTACATGAAGCAACTGAGCTTCTATGTTTCGTAGCCCCCAACAAAGTTTAGGAGCACCATCTTTTACCCACCCAGTGTTATTGTTTTACTACAATTGCTAAGCAGTCATGGAAAAGCTTCCTTTAAGAGATGTTCTGACCTGGATTATCATGATGTATTATGATTGACAGGCCTATATTGTTGAACTCCATGAAATACTGTGTGGGAAAGTCATCGAGCAGGTGGATAATCCTGTGAATCCTTCCAACAGGAGTGGTTCACGGTAGCATTGAGAATATGTAAAAAAAAAAAAGCAGGAAAATAGGTTAGTAGAGTTGAAGAAAAGCAATGTCTCCTGTCACTGTGTGAGAATTTTAATCAAATGGCTTGCCGCATGCAGCTTTATCTTGCTCTGAAATATTCCATGTCCCCCCAATATTTCTCTGGTGGTGGTAATGAATTGCATTGCCCTCTTAGTTGTAAGAGGACGAGGATTCTGCTGAGGAGCCATATGGTTCACATTTATTTTAATGTGTCTTTGACATCAGGAGAATTGCTGAGACAGCGGAGGAAAATGCTTACACTTTGGACTGCAGCCAGAACGGCGATTATTTATGTCTAGCAACTACTCCTTTTTTCAATAAAAAAGGAGTGTTTGAGAAACATTATAGGCTTAAGATGTCACTCATATTGGGATTTTAATAAAACCAGGATGCATGTTTTATATTCTGGAAATAGATGTTACCTTAACTGCAGTGAAATTTTGCTTCTTGTGTAGGGGGTTTAGGGTTGTAAGCCTTGGTACATGTAGGAGAAATTAAGGAAGCAAGCTAGGAAGTAGGTGGCACTTTTAATTTTCTCACAGATAACCAAGGAACATTCCTTTTAGCAATACTGAAAGAAATAATACTGTGCATATATAATGCCTTCCATCTGTGTATTTTAAGGCTCTTTATAAAAGTTAATTGTTTCTGGTAATGTTTCGGTGAGGTAGATGAAAATTCTTAAAATATCAATGGCAACATGGAGAAACAATTCATTGACAACTGGTATAGTGCCTCTTGAAGAGTGGTAAAAAATAAAATAAAATCGTTTAGGTAATTAGGTGGCACAATAAATGCAGTGCCAGACCTTGGGTCAGAAATACCTGTGTTCAAATGTGACCTCAGACACTTAGTAGTTAAAAGCAAGTCACTTATGTTTGCTTCACTTATCTGTAAAATGGAGGTAATATTAGCACCTACCTCCCAGGGTTGTTGTGAGGATCAAATGGGATAGGATTAGTAATTAATAAAGTAAGTGCTATGTAAATATTATGAAATATTTAAATTTAAAAATTATTAAGTATTATTATTGACTTTTAACAAATAGTTGTTATGGGTTTTCAGATATCTTGAAAAGGTAATGTCTTTGTGTTGAAATTTAGCATGCCACCATAAAGGAGTTTTCATTTGGAAATCATTTTCCACAATTAAAATGAATGTGTGGTATATTAAGGCTAAAGTAGAATGCTGAGATTATCTGGCAAATCTCAACTCTATCCCAAAACTATTAATTAATTTCCAATCATGAAAAAAGTACAACTTTTGTACCTAAAAGGAATCTTGAAGGTCATCTAGTCCAACTCCCTAGTTTTACAGATGAGAAAACTGAGGTCCAACATCCACTGGTTGAGATTTGTTATGTTGTACTGAGAATCTGAAGTTCAGTTCATGGATTTTAATAATTGTTTAGTGACTCTTCCTCCACAGATGGTAGAGAAAATGACCACAAAGGGTATCAAATATAGACTTTAAACCTAGAACCTTTTTGATCTATATAGTTCCATAGCTCAGTGGAAAGAAAAATACAAAAGGAAAATCATAGAAACAAAATAGGCATACAAATTAGTAGCACATATTAATACTGTTTTTATTTCTTTTTCTGACTCATGTTATGCTTCTACTTGCTTTGAGGTGGTATGCTCTTTGAAGGAATGATCTTTTGGGTGACTATCTGAGACTAGTGGAAATAACATAGGTCTTGGAATCAAAAGGCTAGAATTGGAATTATAATTAAACAGCCCACCTCACAGGATTGTTGGGAGGGGCATACTCTATAACCTTTAAGAGCTATGTAAATGTGAGTTATTTTTGTCTTGTTCTACCTGTCATGCTTAGTATTTATTGGGACTTCTGATGCTATAAAGGTTTCTTCTGCTGTTATATTACTGTTTTAGTGAGACATCAAGTTTGACAGCAGCATTTAGTCAATTTGTTGTAGGGAGTAACATGATTTCATTGTCTGTCCTCACCTTGTGTTTGGAAATTTTTGCTCGGAAATATCACATTTGCTTTCATAGAACAAAGATGACAAGGTACAGCTCTTGTAAGCAGAGGAGACACATTTAATGGAGATTATTTAAAGTAAAGAATAATCCTTCGTGAATAACAATGTGAGAATGAAAAGAGAGCTTTCTTGGGAAAATAGTCACCTTTCATGAATTAATGATTTTATTAATTTTTTAATGCTATACTGAGTTTCCAAGATTGAGAGGTTTAAAATGTATATCCATTATTGAAATGCAGTTTTCTTCATCTCTATACCATCCTGAGCAACAGACCACTGTTTTCTCCAGCCAAAGAATTAAAATCGTCAACACGTAATTGATCTCTAGGATGGTCATAAAATTAAATTCGGTTTTACTTGTGCACTGAGCTCTCTGGGCTTGCCTTGTGAGTTAGATTCTCTGCAGAGAGCTGGAGTCTCATAAATGAGAATCTCTTGCTGGCTTGTGAAAATAGAGCAGACAGCCTGAATGGAAGGCAACGTGATGTGCATGTTCATACGCCAAAACAAAGCTCACGTCCCAGGAGTCATCTTTTTAATTATTTCCAATTCTTGCTTTGTTTTTTAGATTGAATGTGTTGTCTAATTGCGCATCTTTTATGGAAACCTCTATGCCTAAATGTATTCTTGCACGAGATAGTTTTTATCTTTCTACTTTTTTCAAAGTATGCATGTATTAAAATAATAACCTAAACAAAGAGAATGCATTTTGAATTATATCACTCAGGAGCTAATATGTACAGAAGACACAGCCGCCTCAAGGGTAATTCACTATTAAGACTCTCTCCTTATGAGGATGGACCATGTTAATGGCTTAAATAGGCTATCAGATCTTCTCTGTCAAGCATAAGGTTTGTCGGTCTTTTCAACAGGACAGTATAATGGCTGGTGTTTGTGTGTAGATGTATGCACATGTGTCTTGTAAGCTCAAATTTAGTATTTTATTACTTTTTGTGGTGGATGTGGGAGGAAGAGTAGCTGGGAAACAGATCTATTTAAGCATATAGTAAAAAAGTCTTACTACCATTTTTTTCCACTTAGCATCCCCCTCTGCAGCAATGTTTATCTAATCTTGCTTCGTATTTTTTAAAAATTACATCTACATTTGGCAGCAAACAAACATTCTAACAGGGAACAAACTTGTACTTGAGGTTATGACAGATAGCATCAATGTCTTCAGCAAGAACCAGTTTGCTCCCCGGCATGTTTTAAAACATTTGTTTCTCAAGTCTTGAGGGCAGCTGTTCAGATCAAAGGTCACTGATTGGCTAGCCTTTGTTAGAGCTCCTCCTGTGCCATATTTTGAACACTTCCGGGCTCACTGTTTACACTTCATATGGAAAAGTAAAAAAGCTATTTTGAAGAAACCACAGTGAGAGGAAACAGTTATCTTTAATAGACTCAGGTTTGTCTTTAATAGACTCTTATTGTATCGCTTTTTCTGACATTCAGGATGACTAAAGATACTTGGAAATTAGATTTTTTTCAAAACTGTGAGCAACACATTTGAAGTGATAAACATAAGATAAGGCATTATCCAGATAAAGCTAATAGCTGGAAAAGCAATGGTCCATTTGAGTCTCCCCATCTCCCCAAAGAATATGGTCACACGTGAAAGATGAACAGTAGGACTCCCTTGTGCAGTCATCGAAGGTCCTGTTACTCATATCAGCTTATTAATCAGTACTCAGAATAAATGTTTCCTTAATTTTTATGTACCAAGCTGTGTGCCAAGGACTAGAGATCCAGATAAAAAAGTGGGACACACCTTGCTCTCAATGACCTCACATTCAAATAGGGAAGACAGTGGGCAACTAGGTGGTACAGCAGACAGAGTTCTGGTCCTGGAGTCAGTAAGGCTCGTCCTTCTGAGTTCAAATCTGGCCTCAGACACTTGTTAATTCTGCGACCCTGGGCAAGTCACTTAACCCTATTCACCTCAGATTTCTCGTCTGTAAAATGAGCTAGAGAAGGAATTGGCAAACCACTCCAGTATCTCTGCCAAGAAAACCCAAAATAGGGTCATGAAGAGTTGGACACAACTGAAAGGGGAGATGACACATAGCAAAATATTTGCTAGGGAAAGGAGTTTTGGTCTGGGAAATCACAGGGAGGGTGAGTTGAGCTATAGGGCAGTCAATTGACATACACTTCCCAGAAACAATGGTAGTATTATTGATCTGGTTATGGTGCTCAGAGAAAGACATGAGAGTGACAATAGAGGAAGGTATATACAAAATGGTAGATAAGATGTCACAGATGGATGAATTGGTGGATGGTCTATGATACATGAGGGAGCTAGATATTGTGAGCTAGGTAAATTTACACTCATCTAGTCAGCAATCCTGAAGGCTCAGCCCCAAAACTGGAGTTCCAGAGCTGAGTGAATTAATTTCCTCAAAGACTTGGGACATGGATTCTAGAAATTTGGCATGTAGGATGCTAGCTCAGGTAGGGAGAAGTAAGCATCAAAAGCAACTGGAGAAAACTGCTTGGGATAGAATCAAAAAAGCAAAAGGGGCAGTAGAATTTATTAGAAAGAATGTCAATGTTGGAAACAAAATCATAAAATTAGAGTTGGGAAGGATCTCAGTGACTATCTGAAAAAACTGTCTATAATATATTGAACAAATAGTCATTAAATAGTTGGTTAAAGGCATCCGATGATGGAATGTCTTGTCTTCCCAAATAGCCCACGCAACTTTTAGATAGTGCTAATTGTTAGAAAGTTTTGTCCTCCTTCAAGCCTAAATTTGCGTTTTTTGCACCCAATGTTGCTAGCTTGACCTTCTGGTGGCAAACAGAACAAGTCTAATTTCTCTTGGACGATCCAATCCAATCCAATTCAATACACACTTATTTTTCCAGAAATTGAAATCAAGGTCACTGGCCTGTAATTTGTTAGCTGCTTTCTCTTCCCTTTTTTTGAGAAGGACATTTTGCTTTTCCCCAATCCTGTGGCACATCACCTGTTTTTCACTGTCTCAGACATCATTGATACTAGTTCAGCCATCACACTCAACAGGTCTTTTAGTACCTGAGGATGCTGAGGATGTAGTTCACCTGTGCCAAGTGACTTGTGGCTAGGTGCTTTCTTGTTATCTCTTGTGGCATCTTTTCTTTCTCCTAACCTAATGACAATTCTCCTTAGCAAAGAAAACAGAGCCAGAATAAGAACTGGGCATCTTGGCCTTCTCTCTATCATCAATCATCATTGTTCCCTCATTCTCCTCAGTAACCTTCTTAACTGTTCTTTGGTTGTCTAATTTTTTTCCCAATATACCCTAAAACAAAACCAAACAAACTTTTGCTGCATTATGTTCCTTATAGTCTGATCTCATTCTGAATGTAGCATTCTTTCTTTTCTTTTCTTTTCTTTCTTTCTTTCCTTCTTTCCCTTTCCCTTCCTTTTTTCCTTTATTCCTTCCTTTCCTTCTTTCTTTTCTTTCTTTCTTTCCTTTTTTTCCTTCTTCCCATCCTTTCTTTTCTTTCCTTTCTTTCCTTTCCTTCTTTGTTCCTTCTTTTCTTGAGGAATAAAACAAGCATTTCCATAACATGTAATTAAAAAGTTGATTGCACATGAAACTGCAAATCTATTATATATGATTTGCTATTTCTTTTAAATATATAATAAAGTTATCATGTAAATTTCTTTTTTTCCCTTTTTTCCCTCCCCCCAACCCTAGAGATGGCTAGACAGAAGTGCATGTGTGTGTGTGTGTGTGTGTGTGTGTGTGTGTGTGTGTGTGTGTGTGTGTGTAAAATTTTATACATAATTCTATTTATCAGTTCTTTCTCTGGATGCAGATAGCATCTTTTTTCATATGTCTTTTATAGTTAATTTGGGTATTTATAATAGTCAAAATGACTTATTTGCTCAAAGTCATTCTTAAAACAATATTGCTATTATTGTATACAATGTTCTCCTTGTTCTGCTCATCTCACTCTTCATTATTTCATGCAAATCTTTCCATGTTTTTCTAAGATCATCGAGCTCATCATCTCTTAGCACGATAGCATTCTATCACAGTCACAAACCACAAACTACTCCCTTCTAAAGTACCTGTCTACCACACATTTGTTGCAAGGAAAGTGCTTCAAAAACCTGAATATGTTATATACGTATGAATTGTAGTTGCTATTATTAATGTTATTGCACTTTGAGTCTATCATAGAATCGTAATTCAGAGTGGTTTTCCGGTCACAGATACTCCCCATGTTCGGGAACTTAAATCATCTCAGACAAGTATGATTCTATACCCTTTAACTTTCTCAATAAATGCATTCCAGAATCTACTGAGTGATTCTCTTCACAATGCTATTTATGATATGTTAATTAAATTAAATTCCTCCATGCCCTGGTAGAATTTGCCTCTAGTACTGATATGACAATAAACAAACAACTATTATGCAAAATAATACCAGATAAGAATATTAGAAAGTGTTACACAAGGTATGGGGGAGGGAGTTTTTTCATGTTAATACTAAAATATGATGATGTTAAAATAATTTCTGAACACATTTATCATGCTCAGATTGCTAACCCCCAGCACAGAAATTAGCCTTAAAATACTGCTTACATCTGCCCAGTCAGTTATTATTTATATAGAATCTTCAACTTAAAATTGTGCTCCCAAATTTCTTTTGTAAATCTATTAAACTTAGAATATATTTCCTGAAGAAATAATAAATCATTATAAATGGTGGGTAGGTTTCCAGTCGCGCCCACAAAAAGCCATTTAATTTAGAGCAGAGTGTTATTTTTACTGTGCCTAGCCACAACTGATAACATTATTTCTATGGGAAAGTGCTTTCCCATTCCTAACTGCTCTTCCCTTCTGAGGTTAAGTTGATGGGTTTGGGGAGGGAAGGAATCTTTGAGGAAAGGGATACATATTCCTATGTATCAGTATTTTTAAAACACTGTATCTGCATATGAGAAGGTATCTATCTAGGTGAGTCGTTCTCCAAGGTTGCTGACATGGGGAACTGGAAGAAGTTGCTCACTCTAGGGCTGCAATTCAGAATGTTATTCATTTAGTTTTGTTGTTGTTCAGTTATGTTCACCTCTTCATGACCCTGTTGCAGTTTCAATAGTGTATTATGCGGTCCCCTCAAAAGAATTTACGGACTCAGACCGTCTCCAACCCAAGCAAACACATTTATTGAGAATAATGCCTCTCAGGAAGTAGGCTGAGTTCCAAGAAGGAACCAGCAGCTTCAGTAAGAAAAGACAGGTAATTTTATTAATATTAAAAAGGCAAGAGGGGTTTGTCATGGGGATTAGGTAATAGGAGAGGGGTCCCAGTCTTGGTGGAATTGCACATGCACTTTTCCATAATACATAGAAAAATCCATTGGGGGTGGAGGTGGGGCATGTGCGTATGATAATGATATTAGGCTTATTATATCATTCATAATAATGGTTATAATAGTCATTATAATAAACGTCTCTATGTCATAAGTTCATTGAAAGGACAGCTTTTGCTTTTACTGCTCAGGTGCCTTCTTAGAAGTCCCTTCTATTGTTTTGGAGTTCACATCCTGCTTAGGCATTCTGGTGGCTCTGCTTTCTGATTGGCTGGATATTGTGGTCCTGTCTGAGATTAGATGGATGGGGTTGTGGTTGAGTACCTGGACATACCTACTGTTTCTGTGAAGAATATGAGAAATGGGTCTGGAGGCAATAACTAGCCAGAGGCGGTGGCTGGGATTCCTTCACGTGGACATGCCTGCTGTTCTAGTGAGACAGTGAGGCATATGATACTGGAGTGGTTTCCTGTTTCCTTCTCATTTTTACAAATGAGGAAACTAAGGCAAACAAGGATAAGTGACTTGCCCAGGATCACAGCTAATAAGTGTCTAAGGCCAGATTTGAACTCAGGAAGATTTTTCCTGACTCCAGGATAGGTACTCTATCCACTGTGCTACCTAACTGTCCCTTCATATAATTAAATGGTTTGTAAATCAATCATTCCTAAATCCTAGGATTCTTGAATTTTAAATTCATTCTCCCTGATTTAGCCTCAGTTCTACAGCTTTAGAACTGTGAGGAGGAGAAAAAAGTGTCTTATTCAAGTGAGTTTGCATCTAATCCAAAGAGCAATAATTAGGTAGCAACTTCTGCCTGTGGCAAAATTGGTAAGAGTATGAGGTATGTCTCACTTTTAATCTGTAGACCCATCCTCTCTAGGGCCCTGAAGGCTCTAGGGACTTTCTCTCCAGAATCTGCCAACTGTCTGAAATCTGTGAATGCCAGCTCAAAAATCTGGAGGTAAATTACTGCATAACTGTCTGATTATATAACAAGCATGTGATAGAATTTTCCAGAGTATTGAAGAATCTTTCAGGTATTTTTTACAATATAGGTACAGCCTTCAGGCCCTTAACAAATGTGAAAGAAGACAAATGTGTACAGTAATAAAAATTATCTAAATAACTTTGATACCTTCTAGCTGTAAATCTGTGATAGGATCCTATGCCAATAAAACTAGAAGCAGTAGGATTTATTTCAATTATTTCCTGAAATGAGTGCCTTAAAGCTTTAAAAAAAAATGTGTCTTTAAACGCTGGCTATGAAAGAGTATATGTATTATCATACAGTAAATAAGTTATTGTTTATTCAATCCCTTGTGCCCACAATACTTGAAATCACCATCCTAGGGAAACAATTCTCTTCAGTTACCAATGATGTTTTTTAATTGCTCAAGCTGGTAGCCTTTTCATTTAAAGCTTTTCATAACCTATTCCTTTCCTACCTGTTCTAATCTTGTCATATATCACTTCTTTAAACACACACACACACACACACACACACACACACACACACACACACACACACACCTCAAATTGGCCTTCTTCCTGTTCCTCACACATGACACTCCATTTCCCCAGTTCCATGACTTTGTACACATTATTCCCCATGCTGAAATGTACCCTCTCCTTACCTCTTCCTCTTGGATTTCCCAGTCAGTTGCCAAGTTTTATTGATTCTATCTCCATCACTTTTCTTGTATCCTCTTTCTTTCTTTCCACTCAACCCTCCCCCGCCCCCGGCAAGTTTTAGTGTTCATTCTCTAATTAGTCCCCCTGCTTCCAGCCTCTCCCTTCTCTTCCCCAATACATTTTCCAGCTAACTGCCAAAATAGCCTTCCTAAAACACAAGCCTGACCATGCTGATCCCTTATCAGTGATTTCCCATTGTTTCTAGGGTAATTTACGAGCTGGAAATTTAAAGCTCTCAACATTCTGCCTCCTATTTTTTTTTCAAAAAATTGTTTTACAATTATCTCTTCCACATTTCAGGGGTTAAGGATGGGGCACCCCTACAATCTGAAAAATCTACATAAAAATTTTTTGCCCTCCCTTTGTACCAGAGAAGATGTCTGAATTATTATGGTATTGATAAAAGAAAAGTTGATATTATACATATATTTTATGCATTTCTGAGTTTCTAAACTTTTTCTGCATCATCTGCTAGCCTTTGCCTGTTGTCTATGGCTTCCGTGAAACTCCCCAAAAATTTCCATTTAATTTCTTAAGCTGACCCGCAATATAGTGAAACCATGATAGGGAGCGTCGCAAGTGGAAGGGATAACTGTATATCATTCTCTACATACTTTACCTTCCAACCAGCCTGACTTCCTCCTGTCTCCTAAACATTCCATTTTTGTCTCTTTTCTGAAGGCTGATGTCCATGTATAAGTATACCTAAATGTACTTCTTCCTCACCTTCCCCTCCCCTCAGTTTATATGCCCTGTCCTACAAGAAGCCTTTCCTGATTCCCTCAGTTCTAGGTGCTCCTTCTCACCCCCAATTACCTTATGTTTGGTTTTCTGTGTACATGTTTAATGGAGGGAATGGTCATTTTGGAAGAATATTGATAAGCTCTAGTGTTCAGATGGGGACAATTAGGAGATAGGTCTTGAGTTCATGACAAAATAGAATTGCCCCAGGGAAAGGGGCTATTTAACCTGGAGAATAAAAGACTAAGTAGTTAGCTATTGTCAAGTGTCTGAAGAGCTGTTATGTGGAAGAAAGTTGTTCTGCTTGGCCCAAGACCAGATCCTGGAGGGAAAGCTGAAACTTGTTAAGAAGTAAATTTAGGCTTGCAGGGCAGCTAGGTGGCACAGTGGATAGAGTGGCAGGCCTGAAGTCAGGAAGACTCATCTTTGTGAGTTCAAAAGACACTAGCTGTGTGACCCTGGGCAAGTCACTTAACCCTCTTTGCCTCAGTTTCCTCATCTATAAAACAAGTTGGAGAAGGAAATGACAAACCACCGCAATATCTTTGACAAGAAAACCCCAAATGGGCTCATGAAGAGTCAGACATGACTGAAAAACAACTGAACAAAGAAAAAAAAATTCCTAACAAAGCTATTCCAAAGTAGAATGGACTGCCTTAGGAAGTTGTGGGTTTCCCCTTTGTTGGAGGTCTTCAAGCAAAGGATCAGTGACTACCTGTTAAATATTTTGGAGATTTTTTTTGTCCATGTAGAGGGTATCCCAAAAGGCTTTGTGTAGTTTTAAGCAATTGAAGCTTTGTTGCGCTGGCTGAGCATTGATGACACTTCTAACCCTAAAATTCTGTGATTTTGCCCCCAACGTTTCTTTGTATCCCAAATAACTAGCACAGTCAATTGTACACGTTGATGTTTCAGTGAATAATTGTCAAATCTAGGTCTTTTTAAATAACATGAGACTTCAGCTTAAGAAAATGCCTTTGGTTCCCACCGGGTATGTAGTGTAAGGCCTTAAAGAAGTACCTTTAAAATCTTTACAATAGTTGTGTACTGGAAGTCTTGACAAAGTGACATAGAATAATGTTAAGACTAGACTGAAAATCACATTGTGTAATCTCATCCAAGTCATTTTGTTCTCTTTGTTTATACATCTCTCAGGTAGGACTAGTCATACCAATATCTTGCTCCTTATGATGTGTTAAGGATAAAAGGCAAGAAAGAATACAAATATTTTTAGGTAACCGGAAGAAAGTTAATCTTACAAATTTTTGGTGGAAGCATTGTACCTATCTCTTCCTTCCATATTTAAGGTTGTCTGAAGTCAGACTCGGTTGCTGTCTTCTAAGAACTGTCTCTTTTTAAAAATTAAATTTTTCTTTTTAGAAATCTAGCATTAAGCATCAGTACAAATGGCCACACTTAATAAGCATTTATATTTAAATTGATCAAGTTCACTGTGTAAAACATAATAACTTTTTAGTCTTCTTTACTCTTCACCAAGATCCTTTGTAATCTTTTTGGAGAGCAATCTGGCTGTGAGTTGTAAAAGTTCCAAAAATAATCATGCCCTTTGACCCAGAAATTACATTCTTGGGAATATATCCTGTAAGTATTATTTTTAAAACAATAACAAAAGGACTATCTGTCCAAAGGTTTTGTTAGTGACATATGCAATTGAAAAAAAAATAAGCAACCAAAATACCCAGCAATAATTGAATGGTTAAATAAATTGTAGCACATTAAGTTAATGGAATATTAAAATGCAATTTTTATAAGACCAGCAAGAATGAGGAAGAAAAATCTGGTTATGGAATAATGCAGACAAGGAAAAGCAGAAGCAAAAGAATAGAGTATATGGTAATTACAATCATATGAAGGAAAGTGGATAAGAATGAATGTCTGTATAACTTCGCATCTTCCTTGTTTGTTTGTCTTTCCATTTTCTTGTATATGTGGATAGGTGTATATCTGTCTAATAAAGTCATTTCAATGTAATCTCATTTTAAAGAAAATGCTCATTTTTATTATTTTTCTTACCAAATATAGATTTTATGAATGTTGGTAGATTGCATATTGTGTAACATGATTAGTTTCAGGAAATAACAATCCTAATGTTTATGCAGCTTTTTCCATAGAGGTCCTCACTTTGGTTCCAGGTACTATTGACCTCCCCAATGAGGGCAGGTCAATATAAATATAGAATTAATATTCTCTTCCAGAGATAAGATTCTATGATCCTTATGTGTACTTGTATCTCTATCCCTAGTACCTTTCTTGCTCCTGGTGCCTCTTTATGTTCCTCCAGTCTCGTTTAACCCACACAGCGTAAAATCCCATTTGAGGGTAATATCATTTTAAGAGAAATTATTTGATTACAATGAAAATGATTGGTTAAAAATTCATAGGACCAGAGATTTAGAGCTGAAAGAGACCTCAGAGATCATCTAGCCCAGCTTCCTGAGAAAGGAAATGCCTAAGATCACTCCTGTTTTTAGGGAAAGAGCTATGACCTAAATCCAGCTCTTCTAACTCCAGAGTCAGTGGTTTTTCCTACTGTAGCGTGCTTCTACCCTTTGAATAATTCTAAAAATATTTTATATATTTGGCTGATTTTATTTTTGTGTATTCTCAATCACCAGCCAGCAGGAAAAAAAATAATGGTGTGTTTTATCTTCCACCATTAGTTACATTACCTTAAAGAAAATTCTTAGTGTTATTGTTTTGCAAGGGTTTCTTTTTCTTAAGGAATAACCTTAGACCCAATCCATTTTGTAAACATGATTTTCTTCTCTATGGGTATAAGTATGTAAGAGATAGACAGACACACACTTTTGTCTCTCGCATTTTTTACAAGGAGCAAACTGACCCTCTGACAGCTCCAATTTCTCATTGTCATTTCATTTTTTAAAAGCTCCAGTTTCTGCCCTATCCCCATGTGCCTCGAGTAAATAAATGAACTCAAGAATTTCTCCCTTCCTCCCTTCCCAACTGCCACTAACACCAATTTCTCCAATAATTCCATATACTATCCACTTGAAAAAGAAATATGAAGGAAAGAATAAGAAAATATAATAGTATACATAGTAAAGGAACAGAACAGGAGATAGGGGTGGCCTCAGCTTGTCTTGTTTTTTTTGTTTGTTTTTTTGGTTATTGTTGTTTCATTTTTCATGTGGTCTGTCAGTCTATGTAAGAAATTACATGGCTCTGGTTAAAAGAATAAATATTTTACTACCTCTATTTGAGAGTAAGTGCATGTTCTCATTCATATTGGTATCCTTTGGTCTGTTATAGGAAATTATCTACAAAAGTCTGAAAATAGTATTCCCTTTTCTCTTTTTGATTAAGGATAACCTCACAATTGTGTAGATCATTCTCAGAAAGGTTTTTTCTGAAGATGGAGCATGATTCCAGAGGACCAACAATAAACCGTTTTGTGTGTGTGTGTGTGTGTGTGTGTGTGTGTGTAAGTGTATATGTATATATATGTATATATGGTACAGAATGAGATGTGTGTGTATGTGGGTATGTATGTATATCCTTTGAGGGAGTTTTGCTTGACTATGCATATTTATTACAAAGAATTTGTTTTGCTCTTCTTTTTTCAATGGGGTAGAAGGGAAAGTAAATAGATTAACGTTAATTAAAAAATAGAGAAGTGGGGGTGCTGCAAATGTAGAGTGTTATAGGCATTTTCAGATGAGGTAGTATTTATTATTAGCTTTACTTAATTTTTTCCTTTAATAATAATAACAGCAGTGCTTTAAGGTTTATAGTGCTCTTTACAAATATTACCTCATTTAATGCTCACAATAACCATATGAGAATAGGAGCTATTCTCCCCATGTTACAGATGAGGAAACTTAAGCAGACAGGGTAATCTGTAAATGTTTGTAATATGAAAACAAAACATCAATAAAACTTTGAAAACTTTAATATAATTTATTTTTTGAAAGAAAGTAGGCATCGGGGGTTAGTTGTTCCTGGTGTCCTTTCATCTGTCCGTTCAATGATTAGTTTTGAAGTTTTAATACCATGGGATTATGCTATACATCATAAGATCATAAATTTTGATCTATAAAGGAACTTCAAGGCCATTTGGTACAATATCCTCATTTTAGAAATGAGTAAATTGCAACCTATTACTTGGCCATGACATGATCTAGATTACTGAGGCAGAATTTGAACCCAAGTCCCATGCCTTGAAATACAGTACTCTTTCCAATGTACTATACTGCCTTTATTTACATTTTGATTTTTTCTCCCAACTATTATTCAGCCATTCTGTACTTTCAGAATCACGTGTCCTCCAGCACAAATTTCTTCAGTAGGTACTTGGTCTGGTCCAGACACTCTTCCCTACTATATCTTCCTAAGTGTCATTCCTGCTTTCTCATGTTGCCTATCAGCTACAGAAGTGGTATAGACAAATATGGTGGTCCCAAAACTATTAATTTAATTTTTTAAAGTAACACTTCCATTGTAATTAACATTGAAGTAATTTGCTACAGCAACACATTCGCTTTCTCTTGTGCTACAGGGACAGGGAAATGCCTTCGATTTTCTGTTTCTTTGTCATCCCCATTCTAGTTTCTTCTACACATTCTCTTGATATAATCTTTGTTGAGTTTAATGCTAAGTCTTTTAAAGATACATTTTTTTTATATTTGCTGTTCATTGTGGTAATTATATTAGTTAAAATTACCATAAGAAATGGTGATAGTCAAAATGAGTATCTTTGTTGTTATCCCTTCCCAACTTCCCTCCCTTGTGATTCTTTTTATTTTTCTTTTTGGTAGCAATCAGAGTTAAGTGACTCACCCAGGATCATATGGCTAGTGTCTGAGGCTGGATTTGAGCTTAGGTCCTCCTGACTCCAGAGCACTTCAATTGCTCTATCCACTGTACCACCTAGCTGCACCCCGGAGATTGTGAGATTGGAGTTAAAAGTATACATAGTCTCTTCTCATCTTTATTCTTTCTTTAAAATTCATGTTGATTTTGCTTTCTGCTCTAAGTCATCAGTGGTCTGACTGCACACAAACAACTGAGTACCAAGTCGGTAACCAAGCACTGGTGAGATATAGTTAGCTTCATTCTCTGGTGAGATTTGTTCTTTGCTATGTCCAGTGACGTGTGAATCTTTATACAAATATGAGATTCTGAGTAGTTGTCTATGCTTTGGTTTCTATTTTAATCCTAAGGAATTTTTCTAATGTATTTTTTCTCTTGTGCTTATCTTCTTGTTTAAGTCACTGAGTATCAAGATATATGTTGGCTTTGTTTGAGGGACCCTTTCATGTTCTTTAGTGAATTTCTGCACATCATCTTTTACAACAAATGATGTTATAAACTGCAGTTATCTGCCAAGATATATGTACCTTTGGACCAACTGGATGGGTTACCCATTTATTTTCATGTTGTAGCCTGGGCAATAGGCCCTCTTCATCCACTTGGTTTTTCCCATGTGAATTGTTAGAACTTTTGATTTTCTGGTGTTCTCTTTAATGAGACCCTGTCATACACAAAGTAAAGAATCTAGAAAGGCTTTTGCTTGTATTTATCATTATCCCTGTAAGGTGAGATGACCAGGATTCTCATGAAATAATGTTCATTATTACCTTTAGGCCCACAAAGAAACAATTCTACCACATCATTTATCTTTTCTTCCTCATATCTTCTAATTTCATTTATAGGAAGAACGTGGTTGAGTTGATGTGGTCCATTTCTCATTTTTGGTGTCATTTTTAGCCATTAAAGAAGAATTTCATATTTGGAGTGCCCAGCTTTAATGTTTATATACAGTCTGAAAACTATGATTCTTTTCTCCCATTTCCTTTCACCTCCTTTTCCACAAAAGCCACTGGGAAAATATAAGAGGAACATATACTACTGAGGTCTATTTTGTATTTTAATTCATTTCATAGGTTACCATAATTGAAGAATTCATCATGTAGTGACCAACTGATTAATGGTTAGATACCTCTCTGTATTTAGGTATGTTGTTCTAGGAAGCACATGTGGTCTGCTAGTCGGTGGTATGGTGAAATAAGCTATTTATATAAGGGAATATAGGACAGCGTAGTGGGTCCTGGGTTTTTTTCTGTCTTTTCTCACAAAATTTATCTTTTATATCACATTAAATATTAAGTTCTGAAATAGATTTCATTCTCATTTTATATAACTTATCCTAACTCCTAACATACATATATAGACTTGGAATCTTTTTGTCTTCTAGAAGTGCATAGGATCAACTGGTTATTTTTTGTTGTTGTTGTTACTTCCAGAGACTGATTTTTTTTCACTGTTGTCTTGTGATGGGATCTCATCAACCAAAACTACATAAAAACAATTCACAAGCCATAAAGCACAATATAAATATGAGATTATTATCTCATTCTCAAATTTCTACCCATTGGAACCTCTTTCCCTGTTCCAAAAGAAAAAAAACAAACCTAAGTTTCAGGGGACATGGGAAAGGTTATAAGCATAAGTAAAAAGGACATCTTATAGTATACCTCTCACTTATGGGAACTTTAGCTAAATGTCTTAATTTTTTTAAAATGTAAATTATGTAAATGAGATCTTTGAAAGAAATCTATTATCTTTAGTTTCTTTGCTATGTTCTGACATACCATATAGACATTGTTTGGGTTAAACTCCTAGGTATTAAATATTGTGGACTTTTCAGTATCATTATAGCATTTCAGATTTTGCAGAGACATTTAAAAATAGCTTCAAACATTGAAATATACATTAACTATATTCATGCTTATGGAGGACAAATTTTTCCATTGTCCTGAAACTACTTATGCAGTGACTCTGGTTCTAAATTCTATCGTTCTATCTTCTGGCTTCAATATCAAGGATAATTTTAAGATTTCTTTAATATTTTAAAATTATATTTAGTAAAAAAAAATTAGCGTGTTTGTCACAATTGACCCATTACTACTGGAAAGGGCATATCAGTAACCATCATCCTACCACCCCCACCCCACAATGGATCCATACATCCTCTTTATTACTTCTCCAATTAAAGAAAAAGATAGCAATGTGTTACCCATGACTTTTCATCCAGAAAAAAAAAGTGCCAGGATGCCCCAGGAATTTCCTTGTCCTCTCTCCTAGCTTCAACTCTGATAAAGCCCTGCAAATGGTATTTTTAGTACAGTACTTAGTACAGTACTAAAGATACCAGATAAAGGAAAAATCAAGACAAAGCTGTATCGATCATCTCTCTTCTATGACTGTCTACTGCTATAAGTATAACAGCACACAGAGTACAAACTGCCATGCTATCTTTATGATGTAGTTAAGTATCAATGTAGCTTGAATATTGAGATTAGTACTAGTTAAATTTTTAAGAATATAAATGAAGAAGTCAATTTAATTAATCATTATCATATTTTTGAATTTTGCTTGTAGAAAAAAAAATTTGGCTAGCAGGTAGTGTTCCAACACTTTGAAAATGACTTTGAAAATATGGGCTCAATCATATTTTTGTCAGTCAATAAGCATTTATTAAGAACCACATACTTGGCACTGTGCTAAGTGTTGGGCACACAGAAAAAAAAAAAACAACAACAACATAGTTCCTGCATTGAAAGACCTCATATTCTAACGGGGGAGGGGGAACGCAAACAACTGTATACTATGATATATATATGTCATAGTACACAGTTGTTTACACATGAGAGAGAAAGAGAGAGAGAGAGATGGTAACTAATCCAATTGGAGGGCACTAGCAGTGGCAGAGTATGGGTATGGGGGTGGAGAGGAAAAGCTGCCTACAGAAGGCAGGATTTGAGCTGAGGCTTGAAAGAAGTCATTTAAGGCAAATGTGCCTAAATTTAATAGTATTGAATAAAATGCGTTTCAAGGTCACCAGCTCTCCCTAAGTACTGTGCAAACTCTTGGAATTCTGATTTCTCAAAGAATTGGAGAACTTCTCATTTTGAAATGGTACTATTGGTATTACACTAGAATTCAAGAGACTACAGAGAAGGAGAATTTAATATCTACCAATGATATAAGGACCATTTGTCTCCACTTGGAAAATCTTTCAGTGTTAAAAAATATATATATATTTTATACTATTATCTAAATAGACTAGGGTGGCTCTAGAATTCCAAGGAGAGGATAAGGAGATGCTTTCCTCCCTGTCAGTCTCATCTCAGATATGTCTTTGCTAGTGTCCTCTTGGACATGAAGGAAAAAAATTGTATACTAAAGCATATCACTTTTAATAATAATAGTAATAGTATCTATATAGCTTCAAGGTTTGTACTTTGCAAATAATTATCTCACCTGCAAATATATGCTCATTTTCCCCCTTTAATGTGTTTCCTTCTGTTGCAGCATCCTCAATCTTGAAACGAGAGAAGCGGCTGAGGACGAAGAATGTTCATTTTAGCTGCGTTACCGTTTACTACTTCACAAGGAGACAAGGTTTCACCAGTGTTCCCAGTCAAGGAGGAAGCACATTGGGCATGTCCAGCCGCCATAACAGTGTGCGCCAGTACACCCTTGGTGAATTTGCAATGGAACAGGAGAGGCTCCATAGAGAGATGTTAAGAGAGCACCTCAGGGAGGAAAAACTTAACTCTTTAAAGCTGAAGGTAAAAACCATTGTGGTCTCTTTTCCTAACCCCTGTAGTAAGCCCATTAATTGGTGAGTTTAACTCTGAATTTCCTTACATTTCAACTATCTCCACAATTAAAATTTAGCATTTTATACAACATCCTAGGTGGTATACACTTCCGATTGTAAACAAAGTAGTATTCATCATGTTGAAGACAACGTGGGTACTTTGTCAGACTTCAGATGTGCTGCAGCTGGAAGCTATGCTTTGAGATAAGGTGGAGATGCTTCTCCAGTCACAGACCCTCTAGTAACATTCTATAAGCAGTTGGAACCACACTTGAAATTCTCACTGATTTTCTTACCTAGGCAACACCTAGGAAATATTCTCCTGTGGTTGTTATCTGGTAAGGAAAATACTGTCTTGGATGTCCCAGGAGTGGTTGTAATCTTTGTAAAGGGTCATTTTTTGAATATCAGAATTCCATGAGATTGCCTCTCCACCAACCTTTATACCTTTCTTTGCTATTTCGAGGTCAGCTTGGAAAGCTTTGACATGTTTTCAAATGTCTCCTTTTTCTCTTTACCTTACTTAGTTAGCTCTGTTTCAGATATCACTGTGGAGCTTTTGCCCCAAAGAAACTGACAAGGGCCTGACACACATTTTTTGGCATTATCATCATCATCAATAATGATGATAATAATACTTTTGCAGGGTTTATTGCCAGTTTCCTGAAGAATTTCTGTATCACCCACTAGACTTTCTTTTTCATAGTTACTTTACCACTAACCAAAATGCCATGCTTAACAAAATATTGCTTAACATTCCAATAGTGATTTCTGATTTGGCTTTTCAGTTTCCCTCTTCCCTTGTCTCCACTCACATCAACTCCATTCTTCCCCCTCTGCCCCCCTCCAAAAAAAATGGAGATTCTGTCTTTCCCCAGGCATCAGCTTTAAAAGCAATGCGCAGGTAGAGATATATTCTCTTTATCTACTAAAACTAAATTAATGGCTCCTATCATCTGTGTATGGAGAAGTACTGTGCTCTCTGGGGAATCCTTGTTTGATGGCTGGGTATTGTGTCCTCTGGTTCTTAACAGCTGCCATGACTGTGATTTTTGTCTGATGCTAAATAGATTCATTGTACATTTTGAGAGACGTTGTGTGAGTCATTAACGTTAGTGGGAGCTACACAGCTTGAGGACCCTGAGCAAGGCTGCACATTGACTTAGTTATTATTGAGCTGTATCTAGTTCTATGGGGGAGAGGGGGGAAGGGGAAGAGAGATAGAGACAGACAGAGATAAGAGGAGGAGAGAGAGAACAGCTGAAGCTTAAAAAGAGTAATAATAAAAATAGTACATTATAATTGATTCCTTTTTAAATTGTCTTTTGGTTGGAAATCTGAGGAAGCACTTTTGAAAAAAATTACCCAGAGTGAGAGACTTACTTTGGTTTGTTGCTGATAAGAAAAGTTTACTGATTTTCCTTAGGATAAAAAAAAAGGGAGAAGATATTTAAAATTCCTACCACCTATACATGAATATGGTATAGAAAGATAGTGGAGGTCTAATGATCTGAGCTTGATCTAATTTAAAATGAACTGATCAGAAGCCACATGGGAAGATGCATAGTGTGAAAATTACCACCAAAAAAAATCATTTCTGAATATTATATATGTGTGTCTATATACATATATATTTCATATATTCATATGTATGTGTGTATATATATACTGTGATAAAATATTGGGGGTGGGGAGAATACTGTACATTGTCTTTAAATGCCTGGGGGGGGTTAACTTTTGCAACTTAATTCTTTATATTTTAACATAATTTTTATGGGGTTTGGGGGAAATTATTTTTGTTTATTTGTTTAGGGTCAATTTATTTGTACCAGGGGATATTTTCTGATTACTATATCCAGCAGTGTGTTTTTCTAACTTTCTGTAAATTTTCATTTATGGATACAGGGAAAATGAGTGTTTTAACAAACTAGGGTCTAAGGAATAGTTCTCAGGTCCTATATTAATAATTTTTATTTTAATTATGCATTGATGTTAGGAATTGTTGAGGAACATTATTTCAGTAACAAGGAATATATTCTTGGGTATTAAGAAAGTTTCTGTTATGAAATAGATTGTTGAAAAAACAAATGTTAAAGCATCTAGGTGTTTAGATACATTTAATAGGATGTTATATCAAGGTTTATTTACTGAATATAGTTTATGTCTTTTGGTTTCTAGTTTGGCTGATATCTGAATCTATGGAATAACAGTTTGGTTATAATTGCATTCTTTAATTAGGTTGAAATGTTAAATTGAGCTGAAGAATATCCTCCTAGGGGATCTATGAATGTAAGATAAAAGCACTTTTTTCCTAAATTTTGTGTCTTCATTTTTTATATGCCAGTGTTAGATACTGTTTGTGAAGAAATGATATCTTTAAAAGTAGAATAAAATTTCCACAAAATTAGGAGCTATATTCATTTTTGTCATTGTGTTTCCAGTGAATAATACATTTCCTGGAACAGAGATCTAGAGCTGTGAGGTACCTGAGACAATTAGGCCAGCTCCCCCCCCCCCCCCCCCCGCCATCCCCAACACACACACCATTTTCATTGAGAGATCAGGGGAAGTTATGTGACTTGCCAAAGATCACACATGCAATAAAAATCTGAGGCAGGATGTGAACCCAGGTCCTCTCATTTACGTACCACTATATTTTCCATTGTACTCCATGGCCTGATTGTTGAATGGCATAACTACTTGTAAATTGGCAGAAAATCCATGCCCAAGCTAAATATTGTTAGCGTTGGCACATCAAATTGCAAATGGAAAGGAAATTCCCAAATAGAATCTATTTGTATCATTTTATCCAGCTGATATTAAAATGAAAATAATGCTTTCATTGTTTAAAAAAAGAAAAAAGAGGTGGGGAGACTGGGTGCTTTTTTACACACTGATTAATATAATAATAGCATAGCATCTTAATGCTGAATATTTGCAAACTTCCTCCCTCCTCCATTCTAAAGGCTAGAAGGAATCTGGCAGTGATGCTGGTGAGGTTAGTTGTAGTGTGCCAAAGGGCAGGCATTCACCTAGGGTGGAATTCAAAGGGTACAGGGAAGAAACCTCAGCTCCCAAAATATCTTCCCTGCTGTTGTTTGAAATCTCATCATTGACTGGAGATACTTGGTCCTTTGGAGGATGGGGATTAGGGGTTGGGAGAGAGAGGACAGAGAAGCAAGGGTACCAAAGACAAACCAGGCCTACTTCACAATCTTGCCCAGGACTGGGCCTCTGTAAGTCGGGGAAAGATCTGGCATCTAGTGGGAGTAAAGAAGTTAGGATGTAACTGATATTTATTAATACTATATTAGTACGTAATCAATAAACTAACTCTCATAAACTAAAAATTTGAGAAGGTCTCTACTACTCATATGCATGCTTATATATGAAGGAAATTTATATATTCTCCTATTTGCAAATTGGCACTTTACAGTAGATAGTTAACACAGATCCAAAGGGAAAAGGAGTTTTTTTCTTTTTTTTTTTTTTTTGGCTGGGGGGAAGGCTGGGCAATTGGGGTTAAGTGACTTGCCCAAGGTCAGGAAAAGGAGTTTCTTAATGTTTCTATGTGAGAAAAATTGCACAACTGAAATAATGGGAAAATAAATTGGTTTCCACCTTGAACGTTCTTATTTAGAGTTATAGTCAGCCCTTAATTGTCAGTCATATGTGTTAAGGCACAATACTGTGTTTTCTGCAATTAATCCATTTGGATAGTTGAAGTGGGTTTGGAATGCATTTAATTTCTTTTTTTTAATATTCCAGACATTGTCAATAAGCGGTTAATAAAGGAAGCAAATTAAATAATACCTATTTTTCTTTGTGTTTCTAGGAAAAAAATCTCCAACATTCCAGTTTTTAAATTATAATACTATCTTTTTTTCCTTCTTTAATCAAGTTCATTCAAACCTATTATGCACTTGGCAGTAATCAATGAAATCCTTCCAAATGAAATGCGTAGCTTTGTTTATCTGTACCACATTGTTAGACAAATGTGTTAGCCTTTTGAATTTTTCTGCTTACCTATAGGAATGTTATTTAAACCTATAAAATTAATTAAGCAACTACTTGAACATTTGAGAAACCTTAGAATCATAAGCATTTCTATGTCCAAAGCAAGGTCTTCTTTAGGGTTCCGCCTCTTTGTCTCAGAGATTTCATTTCACTTTCAGAGCTTGACTACTGTGTAAATGTGAATGGCTTTTGACTCTAGATGATTCTTCATCTCAATGCAGACTTCTGAAGTACTTGGATGGCTACTGTGCTTAGTACTTTTATCCCATTCTTCATCAGCCACCAGGATAGCTCTCTACAACCTGGTTCTCAGTCATGGATTTTTAGTGGGAAACCTTGTTATTTTTTTTTTTACTCTTTTCTTCTCCATGTTGAAGAGGTGGTCATATCTTATGTTTTCTCTCTGTGCTACATCTTCATTTTTTGCATCTTAGGATATGTCCTTAAGGCATAGATTACACAGGTAGTGGGACAAACGTTGTTAATGATTCCATAGAACTTGTAGGGTGCATATTAGAATGAAAGCTATGCTGTGTTCCTTCTACCCCCAACCTTTCTTTCAGTCTCTTCTTTCCCCACCCACCAACCTCTAGCCTTCATGTCACTATACCTTGGAACCCTCCCCATCAGAGACCCAGAATGCTCTAGGAACAATAGAAAATTAAAGATTGGTTACTATAGTCATTACTTTGGCCCATAAACTATTTGTTATTGCTGAAGCTTTTCATAGCAATTTTCATTAACACTATTAAAACTTTATCTGTATCATAGTTATTTATTTGGTTGGGTGATTACCAGTTAGTCAAACTATCCAGTGAACACTTAATAATAATGATAATAGACAGATTAATGAATAAATAAATTGATGGACAAATAAATAGTCCACTAAATAGCTTGTTTAAAAGGAAATAAAAGAATGCCCCCTTGCCTCTAGGAGTTTTCATCCTAAATGAGGATGGGGCAAAGACCAATGAAAATATTTGAGGATCACAAGTAATGTATATCAAGCCACATCAATATACAATTTTGACAAGTGCAAGGAAGGAATTTAAGTACATTAGGAACAGAGTTTGAGAAGGTGGGTCATCGTCAATTAAGCAATCAATCAGCAAGCATTTATTGTCTACTTTGTGTCAAGCATGATGCTAGGTACTAGGAATACAAGTATGAAGAATGAAACAACTCTTATTTGGAAGGAACTTACATTCTGACAAAGGAGACTGCACATATTTATGTAAGAATTGGCAGTAAATATAAGGTGGTTAAAGACAAGGAAGGTATGGCACTAGTAGTTGTTTCTGATCACTAGTGATCAGGAAAGATTGAGTAGAAGAGGAATCTTGAAGGAAGTGAAATATTCGATGAGGACAGTGTATATTCCAGGCATGGGGCATGGCTGGCAGAAAGGTACTGAAATGGAAGATGGCAGGCCATCTGTGAGGAACAGAGAGAACGCCATTTTGACTGTACCTTAGAGTGTGGGAAATGGAGAAATAGCGGTAGAGAATGGGGTCAGTCTGTGATGGACTTCCAAAGACAGCTGGAGTTCATAGTTTATCCTAGAAGCAAAAGGAAGCTAATAGAGTTTACTGAGTTGGAGAGTAACGTGGTGAAATCCACCCCTTAAGGAAAATCACTTTGGCAATTGTGTAGAGGGTTTATTGGGGTGGGGACAAACTTGAAGCAGGGATATGGAAAGTGACATTTCTTCTTTAAAATTCCATGCCTGATCAATTGAGATAAATTTTTAAAATTGTCTTCCTTCAAAATATAATTAAATAAGCAATTGTGTTCAAATATTGTTTCTGACACATAAAATTTCTACGACTTCCAGCAAGTCATTGAACTTCCAGGGCTTCAGTTTCCTGAACTAGATTAGACTGCATGGCTCCAAAGTCTCTTTCAGGATCCTCTGCTCTTACATCACATCTTCAATTCTACTCAGCACAATTGACATTCATCTTTTAGAGCAGTGGAGTCAGCAAGATTTATTGTGCTGGTCAGCTTTGTAGTGACCTCTTCTCAGTTTATTAAGTACTACCAGCATTATGCAATGTGTGACTTGTTTAAAGAGAAGAAAAGATAAGAAAAGTTCATTTACCTAATGATTAAACAGCCAATATGGTACAGTCAAAAGAGTTTGGTCTTTTTGTTCAGAAGAGCAAAGTTTCTTGAGCTGGGCTCAAGTTTTGACTCTCACTGGCTAAGTGATGCTTGGATAAATCACTTAACTTTTCGAGTCTCATTTTCATCATCTGGAAAATGGGGTTAATCATGCTGATACTGCTTTCCTCACAGTGTTTTTGGTGGGAGGGGAGATTCTGTAAACCTTAAAATGCTATCAATATAGGAGTTGTTATTTGGTACCATGAAATGTTGACTTCTTTTTACATGGTGACATGCAATTTGACAAGTATTTATTTAGAGCATTTGCTATGGGTTCTGAATGTTGATTGAATCATTGTGATATAGTGGCTCAATCTGTGGTTTTCAGAGTCTAGCCTTTTCTCCTTTGAGAAATTGCCATATTTGCCCATCTCTCAGCCTATTCTTCATGATATCTCAAAGATTACTAATATTTCTTCTGTGATCTCATTTATTACTCTAGGATATAATTTGTCAGGGTCTGGCAACTTGAAATCATTGAAAGGTCTTGGTGCTTTTTGACTATCTCAACTTTTCATTCCCTTTTAATAATGTTTGACCTACCCTTTCCAGTTTTAGGATAATTCTTATGTAGACAATAGAAACAAAAGACAAGTTGAATAGTTCAGCTTTCCCTCTTTTATCTCTTAACATTATACCACATTTCCTAAGCTATGGTTCTATCACTTCCTTGTTCTTCCTTCTTTTTCTTAGCACCTTCTTTCATTATTTGCTTATGTCAATAACTTGTAAGTGACCAAGATGTTGTCAGTAACAAACGTAGCTTCCACATAGAACGATGGTCTACATTGCATTATTTTCATAATTTTTCAGACACTTCCCCTCACCGCAACCAGAATTTCTATTAACATTAGGAAATCCTAATCTTTGAAATTTACCAAAAAGACAATCACAGCTCGGTTGTATTTAAAAGGTACCTAAAGACTTCAATGATACTATGAATCTGATCCTATGAATATTCTATTTGTTTTGTCTCATAGCTATTGCTTAATTTACTTGGGTCTTAAGAGTTATAAAGTGTTATATATACTATCCTTCTTGATCCTCCACATCAATCCTGTGAGATGTGGTATTTTATTATTGTTTTACTGATAAGGAAACTGATAATCTATGAAGTGAGGCATGGTATCTGGAACTAGGGATATAGTAATCATCTCAATTTGCTCTGCCCTCCTCAGATAACTTTGGGAATATTGTATGAAATTCTAGATGCTAGATAACAGGAAGGGCCTCAGTAAGCTGGACAGCTTCCCCAGAAAGATGACCATGGGAGTGCAGGGCCTACAGATCCTGCCATGGGAAGGATCAGTTGAAGGAACTCAGAATGTTTAGGAGAAGAATCAGGGGGGACATGATAATTGTATTGAAATCTTTGGAGGGTTATCACATAGTAGAGGGAATATACTGGTTTTCTTTGACTCTAGAGGGCAGAACCATGGCTGATGGTTGTAAGAAGCAATGGGATACATTTAGGCTTGTTATAAGGGAAAAATTCCTAACAACTAGAGATGAACCAATGTAGAATTGATTGCCTTGGGAGGTAGTAGGTGGCCTGCCATGGGAGGTCTTACCACAAAGGCTGGATGACCACTTATTGGGTATAATGTAGAGAGAGACATTTTCCAGGTGTGTGTTCTAGTGGACAGTACCAGAGATCCTTGCTGATTCAGTCATCAGGTGATTTTGTGACTTGCCCTCGCTGGCAAGTGGAACTTGCACATAGTTTTCTGTGTTCTTCTTGAGGTTCCTTTCACTTAGACCCACAATTGGGAAGACAACAGATAGACACCCTTCTAAGAAGGATTTCAGTATTTCTACTTATGTAAAATATGGAATGTTATTGCTAACTTTACAAATGGCATAAATAAACCTTCTTTAATATAAAGAAATAATGAAACTTTGCTTTCCTCTAAGTCTCTCATAAGAATAAGGTAATTGAAGCTGAGGAGGAGAGTAGCGAGTTTGAATGCAGTTTTTGGCCACAAAAAGGAATGATTGTGAAGATAAAATGATATGATGAATATGAAAATATTTGAAGATGCCATGCAAAAATAAGTTTTAAAAAGTATAAAAGGTCTATACACATATACGTATTTGGATATAAATAATGGAAAGCAAAGACTGGAATACTGTACAGTGCCTTTCTGCATAAATCTCTGATAACTTAGTAGGCTACAGACATTTGAATTTTTCACTCTCCTTTGCCAGTTTTTGAGGAAGAGGTAGAGCATGAAAGGTAAAGCTGATCTTGATCATAACAGCGATGGAGAAAGATAGAGGGTGTGTGTCTGTTCATGGATAAAATTAGTGTTAGAAGAAGCTATATAGATGGACACGGGTCTAGAAAAGTATTTGGCAAGTTGGTTTGGAGATGAGAAAATGTTCTCTCCTCCCTACTCACATCCTTGGCAAGTGCACAGACTTGTCTCAGGCTGAAAAAGTAGAGAATGAATTAACGATAGATTGTGGTGCTAAGCAAAATCTCCATTATTATCAGAAGACATTTATTTATAAATGCTCTGAGAAGATGCTCCTTCATTGAAGTTAAGTCAACAAATGTTGACAAAATGCTGCTTGTGTGCCATGCACTGGGCCGAGTGCTAGAAATACAGAGAAAGGCCTTACTCTAACACAATTATTTGGGTGTGAAGGTTTTCAAAAGCTAGGTGAGTTTTAGGAAAAATTCCTGGCAATTTTTCTACTTTTAGTATTGATCCAGCAAAAGATTCTAAATCTGTCATCTGAAGACCTGCCCCCATAAATTCAGAGACTCATCCCTAGAGTTTTGCTGCCAGGTGATAAAATTTTTGGCCATAGCCATTTATCAAATCATTTATGCTAGTGGAGAGAGGGGTTGCAATCTGTACCAGCAGAGGGATTATCCACTTGAATGATATCACTGATCCCTGAAGTCTTGAAGACATCAAACAAACCTGCCCTTAATGACTTTACTTCATGTGAAACATAATGCTTATACATGGGAAAAGAAATACAAGAACTAAAACATGAAGATGAAAGACAAATGATATGTCATATGGCAAGGCTAAAAACTAAAGACAGCAAAAGAAGAATAGCAGAATGCATATTTTTTTAGTTCAGTTTTTTTCAGGTTCACATTTTCTCTCCCCCACCCTCTTCTGAGAAAGCAAGAAAAACAAAAATAGTCAAGCAAAACAAATCCCCATGTTGACCATGTCTCCCCCCCACCCCACCCAAAAAAAAAAGAGACAAATAGACAGTTATGTCTCAAGCTGCACTTTGAGTTCATCACCTTTCTATCTGAAATTATGTAGTCAAGCCTTCTGGAATTGTGGTTGGTTATTGTGTTGATAGGAGTTCCTAAGTCTGAAAGCATATTTCTTGAGCTTGCCTTCCCACAGTGTAATGGATGACTTTAGAAATTCAAACATTTACAAAATATAAACACAGTATCATATCACTTTAGAAGTGTTTCTACACAATCCTTTCCCTGCCCTTCTCCCAAGACTTTCATCTCTTTTACTATTCTCTGTTACCTCCAGGTAACAGAGAGTAACATAGCACTGTAATAGTCTTCCTCGGGGCAAGAGCAGCTTTAGATGGTATAGAATAGGCCATGTATAAAAGAGAGGCCAAAAACTGGAGGCAGAAGGATCAAGAGGTCTTAAAAATCTGAATTATTGTCCTTTGCAATGGACTATGGGTGATCACATGTGCCATATCTCTATAGACAAATCATCTTGAGAATCTTCTCAAGTCCCTTGTCCCCTACCACCTCTGTTTTGTTTTGGATAAATAGATTTGGGGGAGTGGATTTGAAGGACAGAATTACAGAGACTTAAAGATACCACATATTATGGTGGTATGTATATTGTACTGAGGCACAGAAAGCCAGTGGAAATATTTACATATGAGAACCCAAGAGGTGTGTCTATTTATATCTCTACCCATAATTAGTGGTATGAACTTGGGTATGTCATTTGATCTCTGTAGGAGTCAGTTTTCTCATCAGTAAAACAAAGATTTTGAATAAGATGGTCACTAGAGTCATTTCTTGCTGCTCCAAAATTCTCTATTTGAATTGGGGAGGGGAGGAAAAACCAGAGAATAAAGGAAATTGCCAAACCTTTATGATTCCATCATTAGTAATAATGATAATCAAATTAAACAAAGCAATTGTTAATCCCCAAGGATAAGTCACTAAATAGAAATCCAGCTTACAATTTTGATCAATGTTTTTCCTTCTCCACAAATATTGGCCAGACTTTCTAGCTAAGCCTTCTGTCGATCCTAAAATACTGCATCAAA
This sequence comes from Phalanger gymnotis, assembly GCA_028646595.1. Taxonomy (NCBI): domain Eukaryota; kingdom Metazoa; phylum Chordata; class Mammalia; order Diprotodontia; family Phalangeridae; genus Phalanger; species Phalanger gymnotis. The sequence goes on along the minus strand of CM053622.1, from coordinate 638,352,129 downwards.
TGCAAATGACAAGGTATAAAGATAAATATGTAATTGGAAGGAATCAGAAAGGATAATCCAAAGAGTTCTATGTCAAGAGTGGGTGTATAACAGATTGAAGCTGTCAGCTATCCTCATACTGATCTGGAAGGTGTCTTAAGGAGGTGGGACTCAAGAACTTTAAATGATGGAAGGAAAAGGCCACTTAGCAAGGCTAGAGGGTTATGGACATTGTCATAATAGAGCGCTGCTTTAGAAACAGCTTGGAAGTGGCACTAGATGAACAGAAGGAATGGTTTGGGGCAAGCTGGCGAAGGTCTTTGGAATAAAGTTTTAATAATAATGATGATGATGACAGTTGACACTCAGAGCTTTAAGGCTTGCTAAATGTATTATGTACCTAATTTCATTTGATGCCCAAAATCAATTGAAAACAAAGTTAGGGCATTTATAAAAGTAGAATTATTTTGCAGGGTCAAGGGCAAAGTTTGGTTAGGAAGCATACAAAGAAAAACCAGTCAGGGTAACAAAAGAGGACAGGATCAACAAGGGGGAGTACTCTGCTCAGTTCCAGTGATTATAATTATATGGCATACATGCAAAAAGAAAACCAGAGCATACTCAGATAGTATGATGTTTTTGTGTTTAGGGCTTTGTGGAACTAGCAGTTCAAATGAAAAGCAGACAAAAGAACAGAATGAGAATGCAGAGTAGTTGTGCGATGATAATAATTACAAAATAGGCTCTATATTTGAACTTGTAGCCTTGTATTATTTAAGCACTTTAAAATTAAACATGCTAGACCTCATCCTGCTACCTTTTGAATAAAAATCTGAAGACTGAGACTGATGATTTTTTTTAATTCAATATCAGAAGGTGTTGGAAAATCATAAACAATATTCCTTCCACAGGCACTAGAATGTCCAAAGATTCCTTCTAAATTATCCCAGACCCTAGAATCCAATTAATGAAGCATGAAAAGCACCCTGGAACTCTTGTACACCATTACTTGCTTATGCTATACATGCATGGGCCACCTTTGCACGAATTAACAGTATGCACCGAGAAGAAACAGGCATTTTCATCGGCACTGAAAATGAGGGTGTTATACTTAATGTCATCATCTTCCTTTGGTGACTCATCTTGGCATAGAAATGACCTTGATTTCTTGAAGGCTACACTACACCAGCAAAATTCAAGCTCCGACGTGTTCTATCATTTTGGAGAGCCTTTTAAATACATTCATAGAAACAAAATATCTGCTTTCTGAGGAACAGACCCTGAAGAGGCTCATCAGCATGATTCTATGTGCTCAGCGATGAATCCTTTGGATGATGGCAATGAAACAAAGAAATATATGAAAAAGTCCCTTGAGTGGCCCTTTTCTGCTCCTGTAATGATGGTGCCAGAGCGGTGGGAAAAGAGACAAAGTGTGCTAAGTATCACACAGTTCTTCAATAACTAACACTAAAAAATTTAACCAACACTAAACAACTCAATCAACACTAAATAGTAAACACTTCAATAGATGTACTTTAAATGTTGTTTGAGTGACTAAATAATTATTATGACTCTAAAAGTAAGATCCTTGTCCAGTGACTAATGACTAGCCATCATAATTAAGATTTCGGGGGGGGGGGTCTGTCAAGTTGAATGGGGAAAAAAAATCTCATCTTTATTTTCATTCACCTCTCTCTGAAATTTATCATTTCCTTCAATTATGAATTTAAAAAAAACATTCTGAAAAGCGGTCCATGGGTTTCACTAGACCACCAAATGGGGTTCATAACAGAAAAATGATTAAAGACCCCTCACGTAAACATCTTCATAAATGAAATCAGAAACCAGGTAAATGGTGTAATGGACAGGTATATGGTTGACCAAAGTAGGCTGCAGCATATTAAAGCAAAGAGTTAATTGCATAGGAAAAGCAACATTAAGGATATTACCAGACTGACATAAGACTGAAAGGAAAGAAATTAGAGGTAAGCAATAGGATGCCTCGGTCCCACACCCCTTTATCTAATATCCGGTTAATTTCAAGAACGTTAAAGGAAGGTCCTAACATATTGGGTGAACCTCTGGTGAGGATTTAGGTGAGGACTTGAACACAGGATGAGAAGGGTGGATGAATTATAACCTGTACCTTTGAAGGGAGGACCGCATCTATGAGATCACAGGCCTTTTGAATTATGTGTTATCATCAGAGGATGGTAGAATTTAAAGCTGGAAAAGAAATTTGTGATCCATCCCTTAGTTTATACTTGAGGAAAAAGGTCAGGGGGACAAGGGCTTCAAGGAGTTGCCCAAAGCCACAAAAAGTAAGATAGACCCAAATACTGAGGGCTAATTAGTTATCTGTGATGAAACAAGTTAAAAATTCCATTTTTCTATTACCATACTTCACTATATCATTTCAGAGTGCTGGGAATTTGTAAGTGAATAAACTAGTGTTCTTTTGGTGTTGAAATCTTTAAAGCAAGGAAATGGAACATCAGTATCTTACAAAGGAAAACAATCGAATATCCTCAGGTGATCAGTATTGGGGAAGCAGAATTCCAGTAAGAGTTGGTTGCCATTTTGAAGCTGAGAAAGCTTTATGTTGGAGTCTTAAGGGAAAGTCGGTTGATATTAGAACTAGAAAGTTCATGTAGTAGCTGGGCTCTGAGACTCAGAAAAGTAGCTTCCTAAAGGTTGAGTTATAAAGCAGAACCCATACAGGGTTAAAAGAAGGGCAGGGAGAGAAACAGTTTAATGGTCAAAGTAGAAATGTGCTATAGGGTGATTTTTTTTAATTTATTTTTGCTCGGAATGTCATATGCCATTTATTTATTAATGATGCCATTTAGTACTTCATGAAACCTTGTATAATTAATGAAAAGTTATTTTTGTTAAGCTTTCTAATATTCTGCGTACCATTTTATCAGAGTTCATAAACCTGCTCAGACATGGACTCTTCTTCCTCATGTTGGCAACTAAAAGCCTAGAAGCTAAGATGACAGTTAAGTGACATTTTATGAGTTGTAACTATTAAATAATGCAGTTTTTAAATGCATTTCTCACTGAGGCTATTGACATTGTTACTGTAGCTTTAAAAGATAGATTGGAAGCAAGAGATTCATTTTCTTGTGTGGGTTTGGAAGCAATTCCAAAAGGTAAACAATGAAACTATTATAGAATAATGGGCTGCCCTCCTAGGAACCCTACTTTGAAAGTTATGCCACTCTTTAGGATGTACAACTCTAGGATGTTTATTTTTTTTTAATTTTGTTTTATAATTACATCTCACTTTGAAGAAATGAAAAATCAATTATTAAGCATTCTTTTTGTTGTTCAGTCGTGTCTGACTCTTCATGACCCCATTTGGGATTTTCCTGGCAAAGATACTGGAGTGGTTTGTCATTTCCTTCTCCAGCTCAGAATTAAGTGACTTGCTCTGGGCCACACAGTTAGTAAGTGTCTGAGGTCATATTTGGACTCAGGTCTCCCTGACTCCTAGCCCAGTGCTATACCCACTGTGCCACCTAGCTCCCCCCCATTAAGCATGCTTACAGAATGTGAAGCACTGTGCTAGGTGCTAGGAATACAACTGCAAAGATCCCACAGCCTTTGCCCCTCAAGGAATTAATATGATAATAAGGGAAATCAACAATGCTGAGCCCTGTATTAGGCATCTATTAAAAGGGGTCTCTAATGCTCTCTTGAAGCAGGTCACTGCTGCTCCCAAAGCTCTTGGGCTCAGGTGCCGAGATGAATCCAACAGGGTCTAAAAAAAAAAAAAGTTAGCAGTCAAGGTGGTGGTGCTGGTTGTTTGATACACCGCCCAGGAAATGTTACTCTGTCTCTCCCTCTGGGTGCCTTGCTGCATGGGGTGGGGGAGTGGGATAGATCCAAGATTTTAGCAGATCTCATTTTTAAAGGTAGGTTTTGTAGCCTAAAATTCTGCAAGCAAGGGAAGAAAGTTCAGGAATAAAATTTTGACAATGCAATCAATTTTAATGAAAAAGAAAGAGGGAATTATCTAAATAGACTCAAATGAATATGCAAGGGACTCACTTAGATCTAGCAAGACCACTACCAATCCTATCCCCCCAAGGAGATTAAAGAAAGTGGGGAAGGACCTATGTGTGTAAAAAAAAAAAAAAAAGCTTTTTTTTATAATAGCAAAGAACTGGAAATTAAAGGGGTGCCAACTAACTGAGGAATATGATATATGAACGCAATGCAATACTGTTGTGCTGTAAGAAAAAACAAAAGGAACTGTTTTAGAGAAACCTGGGAAGACTTGCATGAAATGACACGGAACAAGTTAGCAGAATCAGGAGAAATATTTATACAACATTATAAATACAAACAATTTTGAACTCCTTAAGAACTCTGATCATTGCAGTGACCAACAATGATTCCAGAGGACCAATGACGTAAGATACTAGCCATCTCCTGACTAAGGACGCATAATGAGACATATATTTTTAGACATTGCCAACTTGGGCATCTGTTTTGCTTGACTCTGCATATTTATTATAGGGTTTTTTAATAGGAGGTGGGGAAGGAGGGAGAGAAAGCAAATTTTTGTTAATTGAGAAAGAGAAATGAAGGTAATTTAAAAATAGAAGAACAATAATTTTTTTTAAAAAGAAAAGAAAGAGGAAACTCATTGACCAATTCAGATTTTTAAAAGACAATATAGCCTATACCAAATTGCTTACCATTTTAATAAGGAGGGGGAGTGAGAAAATTTGGAATTCAAAATTTTTTTAAATGAATGTTAAAAATTGTCTTTACATGTAATTGGAAAAAATGAAATACTATTATAAAATAAAAGACATGTACATAAGATGGAAATAAGTACAAGTAACTTAGAGTGAATACAAATAAGTGGCATGGTACTGTGAGAATGTCAGGAACGTTAAGTCCCAGATAGAACTGAGATTTGTGATGAATGCTAAGGACAACAAAATGCCCTTTAGAACTGGAGATATAATAGAAAGATTTTTTTTAAAAGATAATTGGACTGTTGCACTGATGGTATAAGCTAATGATAATGGCTGACAGGAGAGATGGCAGAACTATTCAACACCTGTTCTTTACTGTTGCAGAGCAGCAGAATTCAGCTGAATGTAAGGGGAAAATCCTAACCACTGGAAATGCCTCCAAGTGGAATGGTAGCTAGTCTTGGTAGATAGTAAATTTCTTAACACCAGAGTTTTTTGAGCAGAGACTAAATGACCTTCGTGGGGGTATTCTAGAACTGAGGTACAAATTGGATTAGATAATTTCAAATCTTCCTTCCAACTGTGTGATTTTTATCATTGGAATATAAGCATATATTTAAACTATGTTCTATTACAGTGAGAATACCTTTGATAAATTTATTATGTTTACCATGATATTGATTTTTTTTTAATTCCATACTAATTAAACTTCATATTAATTTGACACATGAGGCCTAGCCTCAAAGCAGGAAGATCTGGGTTCAAGTCCCTTCTGTGACACTTTGGCTATGTGACCTTGGGCAAGTCATTTAAACCCTTACTGCTCTAGGCAGTTCTAAGACCATAAGTTGCAGAGATTTTTGTTTACGTTTATTGGCAAAGAAGGTTTCCTCACCTGGGAGTTCCCTATGTCAAAGAATCATAGGTCCAGGCACTATCCTTATTGACACAGCTTTCACTACCACAGAAACTGATGGTTTGTTCTATCTCTCTTGATAAGAAAAAAGATCTTACTTTAAGCACTGATATTTAAAAAGTTTGAGAGACACAGTTTCTGGGTAATTAATGATTTTATTAATAAAAGGAATGGTCTTTTGGCCATCCCTCTTTGACCAAAGAGGACTCATGGCAGTGGGCTCACAGTTTATATGCCCTTGGAAGAGTGGGTGTTCCTGAGGATGGCAATCAACTCTGATTGGTTAACAATGATTGAGAGAATGAATATTACAATGAGAGGTGGACGCACTTCTGTGATGTGCTGGGGGCATGTTACCTCCATTATGTCATTTACTTCTAAATTGCCCAGCCTTGGACAATGTAAACAAAGAATTTATCCCCACCCAAACCTGAGTACAATGGGCAGGAATTTGCCAAGATAAGATGGCCTAGGTGTGGTAAATTCTTGGCAAAGGTCATTAATGTTCTTCAAAGGCTGGACTTGGAACAAGGAAATGAGGGCTTTAGAAATGTTCTACCCAAATAATTGGTTATTAACAATCATTTCTCTAAAGCAAATGAATAACGAAAACTAGATACTATAAACATGAGAACAATTTCAAGGATAAAAACAGAAGTCAACAAACAGAGTGGAGAGCAAGTACGAGCAGGCAAAGCACCACAAACAAGTAATGTAGACAAAAATCATAAAGACCATTGTGAAAGGATGCAGAGGATTTCTGTAAATGAATGAAGATCGTTAAATGGCATTAGAGAAATGCGTGACAGGGTTTTCTGTAATTTATTAGTTAGCAATTGCTGGGATGTCTTTGTCTAGTGTTCTTCCAAGGTTCCATATGTGTGTTTTATCTTCATGAGGGCAGAGGCCAATGTTTGCTCTGCTTTCTCCCCTACAGAGGGCAGGGGTTTCTTTATAAATATAGTTGCCTGGCCAACATTTTTCTGTGAAGGAGAATGTCAAAGAGTAATAAAAGTATTAAAAGATGTTTCTGCAATCAAAAACTATTATGGAAATTATAATTAATGAAGTTTACCAATGAATGAAAATGATCAAATAAAGAGAGTAAACATGATTATATGTATGAAATTGTTATGTGTAAAACAAATCCGTTGGTATTTTTTTAGCAGTGAGTGTGCATAAATTTGAACTGTTTTTTCTAGAGTAGAGTTTCTTGTTTGGTTCTATTTCAGGCTAAGCTTCTAGACAGTTTCCTTCTTTTTCTCTATCAGTGCACTCAGAATCTCATTTCTTCCTATCAGAGTTCTCAGCCCATCAGTGCTCTGGTCGGTTAGTTGTGTCTGAAATCCTGAAACCACAATGCAGTAGAACTTTATTTCCTGGAATATATCTTTTCTGGGAGCGCAGTATTCAGTGTCATGGTTTCAAGGACAGTGTGTTTGCTGACTTAGCTTGAGATGACTTCCATTAAGATGCTATCACCTCTGTCTGTACAAGGGTATATTTATTCTAACATCAGAGCTGCCCACTACAAACCAGGTCCCAAAATGACATTAACTGATGGGTGTTTATAACCCTTCACCTTCCTCACAAAGCATGGGCAAGAGGTTTTAAGAACTCCTCAATTCCTGACATCAGGAAGTTCACAGTTCTAATTATTTTCATCTAACTGTTATCAGAGTGTCTAAAAGACTATAATTTTATAGTTTTAATTTTTTTCTGCCTATTAAGAAAAAGAATGGCCGCTAAAATATTTCTGACTGTGGGCGGAAAACCATTTTACTATGATTCTTTTGTGTTATACATGTCAAGTGGTGTGGAATAGTTAGTTGCACTTGTTTTGGAGAGAAAATGGTACTAGAATCACCAAATACATGTGATAAAAGTGGGCTATAAGAATGCAATGAGCTAAGCCTCTTGTTTACTGTTCTATACTCCTAGATGACTAAAAACGGTACCGTAGAATCCGAAGAAGCCAGCACTCTTACATTAGATGACATTTCGGATGATGATATTGATTTAGACAACACGGAGGTAGACGAATACTTCTTCCTGCAACCCCTGCCAACAAAGAAACGGAGGGCACTGCTTCGAGCCTCTGGAGTGAAAAAGATTGATGTGGAAGAAAAACACGAGTTGCGGGCCATCCGCCTATCAAGAGAGGATTGTGGCTGTGACTGCAGAGTATTCTGTGATCCGGAAACTTGTACTTGCAGTCTTGCGGGCATCAAGTGCCAGGTAAAGATCTGTGCAGCAGGGACTTGGAAGTAAAGAGATTAGAAACCCACCACTAAACAGGCAATTGTATCATGTGGAATGAATTGCCAAATGTAGAAGGAACTTGCACCAATACACACGCAAGGGCAGAGACTCAGGTGTGAAGGTGTTAGATGAGATTAATTGAAAGGTGAACATAATAACTGTGGACACCTAGGAGACATTTCTATGGAATGTGGCTCTAAATGTGCAATACAACATGTGCAAAAGTTTGGAGTACATTTGCCATTTGCTACTTAACAGATATCTACACATAAGTTGAATTATAGTTAACAGCACCTAAGAATTTCTCTTAGTGTCTATAAACAGTAGCCTGAGAGAAGATAATGGCAATCCCAATCCTTGAAGTTTCTAAATAACATATGAGACAGCATGGTATAGTGAATCGAGGGCTAGACTTGGATTAGAATCCTCTGTCCAATACTTCCTAGCAATGTGACCTGGATAAGTTGTTTAACCTCTGTGGGCCTCTGTTTCCTCATTTGTAAAATGAGAGTGCTTACCTATGATCCTCTGAGCCTCTGATTCTGCTATTACTGTGTCTGGTTGCCTAACATTCTATGTAGTACTCAAGTGATATTTAATTAAAGCTGCTGGAAGGAAGGGATCAGAAAACCTGAATTTTGGTTCAGCCTCTGTCACTGTGTATGTGACCTAGGATTTGTTCCTTTCATTGATAAAAAAATAACATTGGACTAGATGCCATCCAGCTCTGTCATTCTCTGTTACTTTCTGTGATTGTTCAACTGTCAATTTCCTAAGCAACCTTGGCTTCCCCAATAGGAAAGCTTGCCCCTGCAATAATGTGAGGGCAGTTGCTATACTCTGAGCCTACTTCCCCCCTTCAATCAATAAAAGATGACCCTTAATGCTGCCTGAGGGATACAGAGAAGTAGAAACCCAGATGTGGGAGAAAAAATGGGCAATGAGAACAGATTTACTGGTAGAAGTTATTTTGTTTTTTGCTGTGGCAGAATGATAGCATAGGAACTTGGTGCCCTTCCTTTCTCCCAAAAGAACTTAAAAATGTCTCTCACTGCCCTGGCTCCTGCCTCCTCATCATACCACAGGTGAAGTAATGACAACCAAGGCCACATATTATCATTTCTTCTGCTCTCTGGAAAGCTGAAGTGAAGTATGGAACCTTGTCAGTAAATATCTACGGAGTTCCTGGGCCCCAGTTTTCTCATCTGTCAATGGGAAGAGTTGGACCAGCTGGCCTCTGATGACTCTTGCAGCTCTAGGTTTATGATCAGTGACATGGAGAAACAAGAAAAAATAAATTTAAAAAAAAAAGAATTATAATCATGTAAAGTCTTGGGCCTTGAAGAGTTCAGGTGTGTCATTTGATGTTCAGGTACTCACAGTGTACTGATGACTATCTAAAAGTCTTGGGAAGTTAATAAAGTAGAAAAGTCTTTGGCTTTGAGAAGTCTTGCAATGTAATAGGGGTCAAATGGTAGACAGACAAAACAAAAACAAAGAAGTACATGGGAAGGCAACAAGAATACACATAACCACAAGTAGAACTATGTAGATACACACAAAGGCTGAGAATCTAAAAAATGGAGGAAGAAAACGAAGGTTAAGATTATTGGAGTGAATGACGTCAAGTGGTATTCATTTGGAATGTGTCTTTAGTCAAGTTACAAAGGAGGGGGAAAAGAGGGAAGAGAACATACTAAACAAGGGGGCTAGCATGTTACGATGAATCAGAAGTGAGAAAGACCCTATGAGGGGAAGAGCGCTTAGAGAAAGGGTGGGAAGCACCGAGGAGACAGGAAGGATGATAGGGAAACCTTAGGAGCAAAGTGGGTATCTGATGTTCAGGAACTGGCAGACCAGACTGATAGATATTTAATGGAATGATATAAGGAATTAAAAAAATGGAGAGTTCAGAGAAACCAAGGAAGATAGATATGCGACAATACGAAGCGGGATAAACAGAACCAAAGGAATAATACACAAGAACTACAATAATGTAAACAAAAAGAATACTGAAAGGAAGCCAGATTCTGAGTCTCAATCGTGGTCCCAAAGAACAAATGATGAACATACTTTTCTCCTCTAAGCAGAGATTAATGTGAGGGGAACCATTCTTGAGATTTTAAGTAGTTTTCATTTTAGAGCAAGCCATGAATTTGGCAGTAATTGCTATTAGAACAAAAAAGCTGATTTCATTCACTTTTTAAAAACTGAATTCTGGTTTGCTAATCACCTGCTTTGGTGTCATTCAAATTCCCTGAATCAAGACTCACACTCAGTCATAAAAAAGATCCGAGCTGTTGTTTTACTTGTCATGTTTTCATAATGTGTTCTCTCTCTCTCTTTTTTTTTAAAGGTGGATCGGATGTCTTTCCCATGTGGTTGCACTAAAGAGGGATGTAGTAATACAGCAGGTAGGATTGAATTTAATCCTATCCGAGTCCGGACTCACTTTTTGCACACAATAATGAAACTCGAACTGGAGAAAAACCGAGAGCAGCAAATTCCAACACTGAATGGCTGCCACAGTGAGATAAATGCTCACACTAGTTCTATGGGCCCTGCTGGCCACCCTGTGGAATATTCAATTGCAGAGAATTTTGAGATTGAAACAGAACCCCAAACAACAGTGATGCATTTGCAGTCAGCAGAGGAGTTGGATTGCCAAGGGGAAGATGAAGAAGAGGAAGAAGACGGGAGTAGCTTTTGTAGTGGAGTTACAGATTCCAGCACACAAAGCCTAGCACCAAGTGAATCAGATGAAGAAGAAGAGGAAGAAGAAGAAGAAGAGGAAGATGAGGAAGATGAGAAAGGAGATCATTTTGTGGAAGGTCTGGGCACCCATGCCGAAGTTGTGCCTCTTCCTTCAGTCCTCTGCTACTCCGATGGCACAACAGTACATGAAAGCCACTCAAAAAATGCCTCTTTTTACACTAGCGCTTCAACTTTATATTACCAAATAGACAGCCATGCCCCAGGCACCACGAATCAAATTCCAGAGAACTATTCTGAAAGAGATACTGTTAAAAATGGTACCCTTTCTCTGGTGCCTTACAGCATGACATCAGAGCAGTTTGTTGACTATACCCGACAAACAGAAGAGAGCTATGGTAGCTCTCATTACCCAACTGCAAACCCCTCCGTAATAGTCTGCTGCTCTTCATCAGAAAATGATAGCCATGTGCCGTGTAATAGCTTATATCCCGAACACAGGCCAAACCACCCTCAAGTGGAATTTCACTCTTATTTGAAAGGTCCCTCCCCAGAGAGATATGTTTCTACTTTAAATGGCGACAGTCACATAGTTGAGCATCCTGCTGAAAATTCCTTAAGTCTTTCGGAAAAGAGCAGATTGCACGAAGAATGCATCAAGTCATCGGTGATTGAGACCGTCCCCGTGTAGTAGGTTAAGTTGTCCCAGAACCACCTTCCTATATTTAAATGTACTGTAATTTAATTGGATTTCCTAGACTCAGCATTGTTTTAAACTATGGACCAAGAAAACTTGGACTATGGTTAACGTTCCAGATGCTTTTTTTTCTTCTCTCTAGCTTTTGGGACAGTGGTATTGCACAAATACAAGTTCATACAAGGATTTTGAAGTAAATCAGATGTTTTTGATAAAAAAAAAGAGCTAAATTTAAAAAAGCATATTTCAGTCACTGACCCATCAAACTCTGTGAAACCTGCCAACCTGTATAGATCAAAGCTCCAAGTTTTTTTGATTATCGGGCCTGTGCAAGATTATTAACTAATACTTGGACATGATCAGATTTAGAGTCCTAATTTTCAATCTAAGTTGATGGTGACTTTTTAATGTAAAAGTAATTATTGTAAGAAAAAAATTTAATTGTTCATATGTATTTTATTTATAGTAGTTTAGCAGATCATGTTTTGATGGAAATTAACCTATGTTCATTTAAACTTAAGAGCCACACCAGAGCATGCCCACATGGATTGCCTCTAGCGTTCCATCTACATTTTTATGAACATTACTAATACGATCTGCAGATACTTTCTTAAAGGTGAACTAGGCCTATTTTTGCTATTTTCAACAAATAAATGAATCTATTTGTGCAGGTCCATACACAATTTTCTCTAAAGGTAAGGGTTAGGACAATCCACCTGCTAGAGTCTGGATCAGTGCCTTCCCACAGTTAGTTCCAGGGAAGGAGGTAAAAGGAATTGCCACTTTATAAACAAAAACAATATAAAAATGGCATTGTCTTTGTTCTTAGCTTGTCTAGTAGCACCTTTGAGCCCTATGCCCCCACGTGGAAATGCACTTTAGTGCCCTTGGCAGTACCTGCTAAGGTGTAGGGACTGTGAAAATTTTAGGGGGTTAGGGGCTGGGGTAGAAAGCTGTAATTATCATGGGGTTTATATGATACAGTAGTCTTAAAATAATATTTTTTGTGAAAGAACAAATAAAGGTTTTCCTCAACCAGTTTGGGAATCTAAATCAGAGGTCAATAAGAGCAGAATTATAATGTGGTCAGCTTATAGGAAGCATGAAACGGACATGGATGGAGCAAGCAGACATTTTTTCTATAAAAAGACCAATCTTTGCAAACTAGATGTATAGAGAGATTTCAATTTTGTAATTAACAGTTTGACGAGGGGCCATCACCCAAATATTCAACTAGGCCTTAAGTTTCTGAAGCATTATGAATTTCTCTTGCCTGGGACAATTAGCAGGAAAATCCAGAATGCATTATTTGCATTCTCTTTACCTCATGTTCCCTTAACTTATTAAAGGAACAGACACATGGAATCTAAAACATGCACTCCTGGCCTTTAGATTATCTGCACTTGGTTTGCTGGAGAAGGCTTTCTAGGATCCCATTTTTTCTGTAAATTGACTTAGGTAACTAACTAGCGTGCACTACCTTTCTTTCAATGCAATATGACACTTCACCTTGTTTCAGTATTTTGTCCTCTTGATATGAAGTATCATATGTTGTTTGTCGGTTTAAAATGTAGATTTGCCGTGCTGTTCAATGACTGCATCGCTTCTTAATTTTTATGTCTTTCAGCCTTAGGTGTTTAAGGATATGGATTTAAGCATATTGTAGAATTTCAACTCTGTAGATTTCATTCAGTAGCTCTCAAATATGATTGAATTTCATTGGAAAACCCTTGCTAAAACTTGGTGAGGAAGGGAAGGGTTGGGTAATTTGTTCACTTGGCAGCTAGTTCTCTGATAATTAAATTATTTCTCCCTCTTCCCCACTCACTGCCCACACTGCCCCCCTCCATAGCCACACACTGGTCTAAACATGTTGGCTTTTCTCTCACTGTCAAAGGACCTTTGGATTTCTTTCCCAGACAGGGAAGTAATGTGGGCTAGTGGTATCCCCCTAATAATCAACCTAAAACATTAGACTTCATATTTTTATGACATCCATTAAATATATTTGGTGAGGTTTCAGTTCATAGTGACTGATATCTTTGTTTTCTCTCTATAGTAAAAATCTAAAGAGGGCACTTCCCAGGAGAAAATGAAAAGGGTCCCTCAAAGACAAGCCTTCCTCAAAACGCAGTATAGAAAAGAAGCATATTTATTGTATTTGTGGGACTGCTAAATAGACTTTTTAATCTAAAAAAAGAAAGAAAGATCTTGAAATGTCCACAGTGCAACAGCCTGGGACAGTCTTTTAAAAGAGCCATAAAGATCTGTGATCTGTGACGGGGTTGAAGGACAAAAGAAGGTTTGGCTTCTCACCTGAGAGCTATTTATAGGATCGTTTGATTTAGTGAGAGTTAACTTTCTAAGGCAGCAACCACATCTGATGATTTTACTCTTATCAAGGATAACTGGCTTCTATCTTTGAGCTTTGCTTCCAAAGTGATCCCTAACCCAGCAGCTGCTTTCTCTCCTAGGTAATAAGGGGAGAGTATGTGATGACCCTGCAAATAGGCAAGAGAATTATACCTTCCTATTCTCCAAAAGATTTTCCATACTTTCACTTTCCATCCTCACTCTACTCCATATCCCCCCCTAAAAAAAAACAAAACCCAACAACATATACTAGCAGCTTCCTGCCACTTCCTTCCTTTTCCTCCCTCAAAGGATATGCCAGGTGTCAGATATATGACTGGCAATATGCAGAGGCATACTTTCTCCTTAAATTCTAATTGTATCTCATTGTCTGAAAAACATAGTAATTTTTTTATCTGGACTGCATTTTTGGAAATACAGGATCAAAGATATATTATATATATATAGAGAGAGAGAGAGATTATTATATATAGATACACATGCATATATGTATATATGACATACAGATACACATGCATAGATATGTACACATATACACATGTATATATCTATACGAACATATGCATGTATATCTGTATATCTATACATCATATCTCTCTCTATATGCATGTGTATATATCATTGGGTCTATTTCTATTTTGCTCTTTTTCTGAGTAAAGTTAATAGAGCGCAGAATCCCCAATGCCTTTTCCCCCATCAATAATCCCTTTATTCAACAGTAACTGCCCACATGCCAAGAAAATTAAATATTTCTTCAGAAGTTTTAAAGGGGGTGGGGGTGTTAAGTAGGTGCCAGCCAAGGGATATATTTGTAAAGTCCTTAGTACTGAGACCCACTAACCTGACCAGCATCTGTTGTATTGCCTCAACAACTGTTGTTCGGTCTTTTTCAGTCATGTCCGACTCTCTTCCAACCGAACCAAATTATAGTCCCTTTTGCCACATAGTCATTTACAACCCATTGCAAAGCTTCTTTCCTGATCTTGTTTTATTCCAACCCTGTGCCTTTTAAATCTCATTCACTGTTGAGATTGAATTGATTTACAAGTCAAGTGGTTAAAGCAGCTTGGTTTTGGGGGAAGAAAGAGGGGAAGGAAAATATTGTTTTATTCTTTCTTCATTTCATCTCTTGCTCATTAAGATATAAGTAAAACCAATCTATCTCCTAAATCCTGTTAGATGAGCGAGAAACCATTTTATCTTGGTTAAAGAAACCATCTGCTCCCAGCAGGCTAGCCACAGATGAGGAGGAAAGTACCTGAAATGGAAAGTCCCCACTACCAAGTGTGACCCAAGAACCCATGCTTGTATTTTAAAGTTTCACTATTCATCCAAACATGCATAAATCAAGAGATGAAGAAATTGTGTTTAGTTATTGTACTGTTAGGCAATCTACCTTCAGTATCATACAAGCCCTGGGTCGAATTCCAGTTTTTCAGTCAAAAAGCATTTATTATATGTTTATTATGTGTCAGGAATTGTGCTCAGTACTGGAAAAAGGCCAAAATAAAAAGTGCCCCCCCCATCTTCAAGGAACATATAAGATGTATACAGCATATATGGAGGATAGTCTGAAAGGGGAAATGGAGCATTAATAGCTAAGGGGGAGGAGGAAATCTATTTCAGATGAATTTTCAAGAAAACCAGAAGGACAGAAAGTCCTCTTCAGTTCAGAGCTTCAGGTTTTAAAGGGACACACCCTTTGCTCTTATCTTTTGTTGTTTTTCGGTTGTTTCAGTCATGTTTGACTCTTGTCAAACTCAGGACTCTTGTCATGTGTGACCCCAAAGGGGGTTTTCTTGGCAGAGATACTGGAGTGGTTTGCCATTTCCTTTTCCAGCTCATTTTACAGATGAGGAAACTGAGTATCTAAGGGCCAGATTTGAACTCAGAAATTACTTCTGGCCCTTCATTCTATCCACTGCACCACCTTGCTGCCCTTTTATTATGTTTTAAAGAGATGAAAATATTAAATCTGACCTGGAAGACTAAGGATGTCTTCTACCAAGTTTACACCTACCTATTATTGCTGTCTAGCACTAAATGCTGAGAGGATTTGTAGAATTTGTTTCTGAGGGAAATTCGAGGTAGAAAAATGCCATGAAGTCTGTCATCCAGGTTTTTTTATTACAGCATTATCATTTCAATAATTTTATGAAATGTGTTCTAATAAACATTTTCCTTTAATTCTACGCATATCCTAAAATGATGCCTCTTTAACATAGAACCATCCAGGGTACAAGTACAGAGAATCCCCTTCTTCTCTCCCTTTGGGGAAAGTTTCATGAATCAAATCTGGCCTCGTAGAGAAGTGTTAGGATAGGTCAAATGAAAAGACATAAATGAAGAAGTTATTTACACCAGGATATTACTTTAAATGTTAGATCTACATGTGATACTAAAATAATACACACAAACCTTCTAAACTGTCACAAATGGATGCTGAGTCACACACAACAAAAACCCAGGAAAACCTCCAGGAAATCTCAGAAACATTTCGGAGCACTTTTAAAACATGCTGTTTATACAGAGCTCACTGAAGGTAACAAAATCCTTGTTGTTTTGCACTCCCCCTTTGGCACCCACAGAAAGGTGTCTAAGCAAGTGGCAGAAGTCACATCTGCAGGGACTGTATCCCTGCTACCTGAAGCCTACCTTTTAAGAATTACAGAAAAGCTTCTACTCCATCCATTGGGGGTGCCTTTATCGCCTGAAAACAGCATTATGCAAATGGCAACCTAAGATGTCCAATGGTCAGGGTTTTCTTAATCATTGGAATGCTTTATTGACCCCAGAAACAACCCTAATCTTAAATAAGTTGTAGGCATCAAGAACTCACTCTGGGAATGCTTTCTAAGCACTCGGAATGGATCTAAAGGCTGTATTCTTAATCAGCTTCAAGAAAAGCCTTGCCCCTGGGAGTTCTGTTACAATCCTACAAGATTCTTTTTTTTTTTTTTTTTTTTTTTTTTTGCTGGGGAGTAGACCCTGCCTATATGCAGGGTCATCACATACTCTCCAGCTTTTAAATCCCCACACCCCAAGTCATCCAGTTGTATACAAACAAGATGGCTGCTCTGGTCAGAGGCATTTTTTTTACATATAAGTGGTTTTATTGAGCAGGAAAAATAATGTTAGAAATTTGAAAAAACTACTGAGATTAGTAAAACAGTGCCTTGGGTGGGAAAAAAAAAAACATCTTGCCCAGCTGTCATCTATTAAGAGTCATAAAAAGACCTTGGCAAAGGCATGGTGGGCTTGATTCTTATTCTGTACCTTAAAGCCCAGTCTTAAAGGACTGAAGCCAATATGCAGAAGTGGCTCATTAAAAGGTTGACATCAGAATCACAGAATGTTAGAGAGAGAAGGAATCTCAGGGTTCATCTAGTTCAATTACCTAGAACCCTGAGATTCACATATGCTTCTGAGCAACCATCTCCTTTATTTCCTGCTAGTTACAAATCATTTGAAGATCAATTTTAAAATATCACGTTGTTTAAACGGTTAGTGAATGACTAGTGAGGTTACAAAATATTACCATGTGGACATTTTTAAGAGCGCTTCCTTCACGTTTTGCCTACTGATTCTCCAAGACTTTGTGTAAATGGCTCCTCCTAAACTGGCATCCTCTAAAATTCCATTTTGCTGACCCCATAATTTTTGAGATTTGTTTTGTAGAGACACTCAAGTAATTGGCAATTGTGGTGAATGTAAATATTTTTCTCAATAGGCCATGCTTAAGGATTCCATGTGGCCTGAGTTTTATCTAGTGTTAGGCACCCTTTCACTGGTCTAAACTTCTGCTATTTCTGTGAGCAAATACTTAACTGTTTTGTGTTGTTTTTCCATTCTGAGAGTAAAGAGGCCTTATTCAACAGAATCATAGAGGGCAAGAAGGTGCATCAGAACAGGGTCCAAATCACAGGCAAGTTTGAATTTCTTTGCTGTTGGGGGTGGGGAGCAAGACACAGATTTAGAAAATCTAGACTATGAAGCCATTAAAAGAGCTTAAGTCACTTTTGATTACTCATTTTACTAGTGGCAACTAGAGGTCACCAACAACTACAGGGTAATTATTTTTATTAGATACTTTGAACTTCCTTGTAATTCAATAAAAATATTTTTGTGGGATCATTTTCTTTCATCTCCAGTAAAAATGCTGGTGGAAATAAAGAGGCAAATGAATGGTAATTAAATTCATATTTGATAGTCAATGTACTAATTATATAATTCCTTTCTTCGTTCACTTTATCCTTGTGATGATAGGGTAGTTAATGGAATAGCAAATATTTAAGGGTGAATGTGAGGCTTTTAAAATAATTTAAGAATCAAAAGTAAATTAGAAGAAACCAAGAGAACATAGACTTGTGATGGATATAGGTTGGAAGTTGATTTAGGCTGTATGTAATTAATTCTAGTTTGAGAAGAGATTCTTTGTTGAGTCTTTTTTCCCCCTTTTCCTTTCTTTGGCTTCCTCCCAAACTTCTCATCTGGCCTGAGATTATCTGGAATTATTTATTAATGGGTACATAGAACAAAACTGGCAATCACTTGGCTAATTTGGAAAATTTAGCTGCACAATATTTCTGTTATACTGCATCACCCAGTAGGATGGCAGGCCACCTTGTCTGCCCTGTGGAATTTTAAAGCTGGAAGGGACCCTTAAAGATTTCGTTCAAACCCCTCAGTTTACAGAGGAGAAAACTGAGGGTCAGAAGGGTTAAATGACTTGCCCGTTGCCGTAAGGCTAGTTACTGTCAGATTCAGGATCCAAAAGTAGTTTCCTTTGGAAATCCTGATTCTCCCCTTCCCCACAACCAGGCTTTCTCCATATTGTTGGAGCCATTTAACAGAAGCGTCTTGAGATCTTTGGTCTTATGTGTACCATTCGTGGTGTCAGCTTTTAAGAGCTTGGTAACACTGGTTTGAGTCCTTGGGTTCTACCTTGCTTAAATCTCTTCACTACTCTGAGCCTGTTTCCTCATTTGCCATGAGGACAGTAATACTTGAATTACCACCTACCTCACAGGGGGGTGCTGAGGAAAGTGTTTTGCAAACTTTAAATGGCTACATAAATTGCTATTATTTACCATTATCGTTATTATCTTTTGACTTTGTTTAGTGACACTGGATCTTTTCCATCCTAGCCTGCAAATTCTGCCCATTTAGCTATCAATAAAGGTACTAGAACTTTTAGAGCAAAAATTCAGTATAACACTATCCTTTGGGCTTAAGTCCTACTGACAACCCTGTTTTGTTTTGTTTTGTTTTTTCACATGGAAGTAGTGAGGAGAAAATACGTAAGTGTAACCCAAAACTGCATTTTCCTAAAAGGGAATTAAAAAAAAAAACCTGAATCTCTAGAAAAACCTGAGAAATTAATTGCCTGGTTTAAAACAAAAAAGTTTAGGCTCCAGTAATCAAGCAGATATGTCTGTGTCTTGTTCTTAGAAGGGTTGCTGGTGGCAAACTTAGTGTTTACTATGTAGAACATGGTTGCTGTTAGACAGGAATAGCTATTTATTTGTTAAAGTCATGTCCCACAGTCTAACTGCAGTTCCCCTATCAATCAGGTTCACTCATTTGGAATCCTGATTAATCAGACACTGACCATGCCACAGGGGCATCTTGGAATAGTTTGCCTTTTCCAGGTTGCTCACAATGGCAAGCTGTGTGTGAATAAGGGACAATTGGAGATCTTTGATATTCTTCAGATCTTAAAAGTCTAAGACTGGAAGAGATTTCTAGAGGTCATCAGCCATCCATCTACCTCCAGGGAAGACTGTCTCTCAGGCATGCATGACCCTAACAGGATAGATACCCATCTATTCTTACACATCTCCAGGGAATGTTTCCTTGGTAACCCAATCATTTTCCTTAGTTTCTTCCTACAATTGGAAAGTATCTTGGCAGGTCTTTACAGACTGGGCACCTGGCAACAGTTGTGCTGATTTGGCCCATTGTGTCAGAGTATTCAAATCTAGTTCTGTTTTACCCACAGTCATGTTAGGATTCTACAGAACTACCAACAGCTTCATTTTTTTCTCCCTAATAAGAGATGATAGTGTTGGTGCAACGGCTGGTGATCTCAAGTTCTTTCAGCAAAGTTATTGCCATTTGATGATTGGGGAGATGTCAGGAAGAGTGATTGTTCCAGAACCCCAGGGGGAAGTCAGCATCCAAGCCAGGATCAGGTGGCTTGACTTTTAAGCTAGACTGTTTTCTGAGACATTACAGACACAAAGACTGAGCTTTTCTTGGCCCTCAAGCTATAGAATAGGTGCTCCTTTATTAACCTCCCTTTCATCTGAAACAACAATTCAGAGCTTTCTCTCTCCTTGGGAGACTAGACTAGTTTTGGAAGGGGGAAGGGGAAAGAATAAAAATCTCCTGAGACTAAGCAACTGGCTGGCTCACTCAGCCCCTTTGTCTCCAAGTTAGTTAAACAGCAGCAGCCTGCCTTCTCAGGGTTCTTGGAAATGATTTGAAAAGCTGTCATGTTGATGAGGGCTGAAAAAGGAGGGAGAGGTGCGTAGAGCAAACCAGGGTGGTGACTTTTCTGACTACATGATTTGACAAATGCATTCCTGCATGTTTAGAGGTACTGTGATAAAATGTTCAAATTTAGTCTCAACACATTGTCCGGCAAGGGATATTCCTTTTACAAAAGTCACATTGAAACAGGGGTTCTTAATCTTTGTGTCCCTGACCCCTTTGGCAATCTGGTGGACTCCTTCTCAGAATATTTTTAAAGACAAAAAGTAAAATATTTGGATTAAAAAGGAAAACAATTATATTGAAATAATTACCAATATTTTCTTAAAGTTCATGGATCTTAGGTTAAGAACCTCTGTGTTAAATACATTTTTCCCCCTTGAAATTAGAATTCTTCCCTTGTCCCTCCCATATTGGACATACTTAGAGTCTATTTGGGAAGAAAATATTAACTTTGGGCAAACGATGGTAAAGAAGAGAGAACCCCCACCCCAAAATATCCAATTATTTCCCTGCAGCTGCATCTCTTCCCGGCAAACATCCTGATGCCCTTGTGTGAAAATAGCCACAGCTCTGCTTTGAATACCAGTGCACACAAACTACCTTACCTGCTTAAAAATAGAAAATTCTCTACTCTTCACGTAAAGACTGTTTAATGATTTGGCCTTTGTTTTAAGGGACTGTAGGCACTTCTCCGGAAATATGTCTGAAGTATAGTTTGTGAAACATGTTCAAAAGTGTTTGATGTAAAATAAGCTCTAGACATTTACGGGGCAGAAATAAATAGTCAAAAAGCTGTAGATTGCAACTCTGGTTCCTAAGAGCCTCTGCCGTTATTGTGTCTTAGTAGAGTTAATCGGCTTTCTCTTTATTTTCTTGCATTTCTTGTGTAAAAGCCTTTTAAGATAAAATTATTAATACATACGTACTGGTTAATGCCTGTTAACATGGAACATGGCATTTTGTTATTTCCATGTGTCCCATTCAGCATCACAGGGTATATAAATATCAATTTGGTAGGAAAAGGTCACCTGACGATCTTCAAAAATGCATTTTCCCCCCATTTGAAAAGTACCGTTGGTGGCATGGACCAAACGTCACCAACTGCAGTTGCTTTTTACCTTCAGCAGTCTGATTTTTAAAAAGTCAATAATGCCTCTGCCTTCAAGCTGGGGTGGCACCTGTCGTCAAGGGATTCTCTTAGTAGAATCTACCTAATAGTGAATCAGAGAACAGCACTGTGAGGTCTCCTTCAGTCTATAGAAACCGGTCTGTCGTTCAGATTTTAGGCACTATTTCCACACAAGGGAAGTCTTCTTTTCTCAGAGTAGGGTTATTTGGTGGAAAATTGGTGGCTTTTGGTTTTTCTGTGTGTGTGTCTCTGTGTGTATGTGTGTTATACACACACATTGCTTTTTCCTTTTAACACAACCAAAAACTAGAGTAGTACAAAGTACATGCCGTTACAATTGGGTTATGTTTTTCATTTGTTTTTGTTGTTATGTTTAATTCTTATTCTTTCTGTAGATAGGAATAGTACCATAAGAACTGTTTTTATTACTGTTACATAAAACCTGCTGACTTGTAAGAGGTAAAAGGGACAAATGTTAAACAAAAATCCATACCGATAGTCATTTTACACTAGAACCTCATGTTATATGTTATACATTAGATTGATTTCTCTTGTGCATAAGCTATAACATCAAAGATGCCAAAGGGTAAATGAAATAAGCTACAATAATATTCAACAGAAGTTAACCTGGACCTTATGTTGTAATAATTTATTCATATTAGCTGTAGTCTTCTGTATTTATATTTTCCGTATTTATTATGAATGATATGAAAAATTGATGTATTTATTGTGGCTTATTATTGCAGTGTATATATTACAAATGAGCATTTTTAAGTATTAATCTGATTTCTTTTGTTAGTGGCACTTGTATTACGCTGTACTTTTTATTATATATTGTACAATATATTGTCCATTTGTTTGCAGCAAAGTAAAACAGGTTTCTACATTATATCAAATACTGCATCTCTGAACTTTGCATCCTTTGTAACTTACTCCCAAAACCGCAGCATAACACTTACTCCCACAAGATAACCTGCAGGAATATTTCCCTTTATGTAAAATTTGTGGGTCAATTCAATTTGGGTCAGTAGCACTTGATTTACATATAATTTCAGAAATGTTTTGTCTTTATTTTTTATTTTTAATTAGCAAGAGGCTCCATGGACCTCACCTACCTGAGCTTCCTCCAGGTTTTCCTACCATGGATTGATTAGATCAGTGGTAAACAAATGCAAAAGCCTTACTTAGCCTAGGTTAGCTCTCCACTCCAAGCAACCTCTTCAGATTTTATTTATGTAAAGCCAAATGCTCAAAAACCTATGTGTACAATCTGTAATTTAGTTATGTGGTGAAGTTCAGTTTTTTCTTCCTTAAAGCAGTGCTAATTATACATTCATATTGTTATAAGAATATATGCCAACAAGTTGGCTGTTTATTGTTCAAAAACCATTCATTCAGGGGCAGACCCAGGGAATGAGTCACTTTCCTCAAGAATTTATAGGCATATATATTTATAACTAATTTTTATTTTCTTGACCTCCAATGGGTGGGGGAAGGAGAGAATTTGAAAC
>CM053622.1:638307683-638328837 GCA_028646595.1 Phalanger gymnotis | reverse complement strand
CCTGGTCATTTCCAAACTAAATATGTCCAAGTCCTTCGATAAATTTTTTTAGCTACTAAATCAAATGGTCTTTTTTTTTTTAAATCTTCATTATTTTTGAGCTTTAGACACTGTTGACTCTACCCTCCTGAACATTCTCTTCTGACACTGTGACAGATTTTCCTCTTGGCTGACTGTTCTTCCTCAGTCTTGTTGAATCATTATTCTCTTCTTGTCCACTAGTTATGTGGTTCTTCTAATGCTCTGTCCTAGGCCCTCTTCTCTACATTCTTCCCTTGGTAATCTTATTAGTTGCCCCAGATTCAATTATCTTAATAAAGACTAAGTTTACATTAGCTCTTTTTTGGTGGTTGTTGCTATTTCACACTATCAAGACATATTGAGTTTATAATCCACTAACAGCACCAGAATTATTTTGGACAAACTTCTGTCTAGCTGTATATGAATTCATTTTGGTCACATCATATTATTGAGTTTACAATGTCTACAGGACATTTAGATAGAGATTCAGTAAGCAGATGGAAAAATATAAAAATATAAAAAATAAGACTTGTGACCAGGAGAAAATTAATCAACCAACATTTGTCATCTACTATGTGCCAGGCACTATGCTAAATGCTGGGATTACCAAAAAAAAAAGGCAAAAAACAGTCCCTGTCCCCAAGGAGTTTATAATTTAATTGGTTAGATATGACAAATTAGTAGGGCTATATTTGAACATCTTGTTTCTACATAATTGTTTCCACATTGTCCCCTTCCTTTAGACTGAAAGCAGAAATGATTTTTGCCTTTGTATCCCCAACACTTAGCATAGTGCCTGGCACATAGTAGGCACTTAATACATATTTATTGGCTGACTAAAGCATTGCTTATGCTGTAGTGCCAAACAAATAGAAACGGATCCCCATGGGCTGCATATTGACTTAGAAAATCACAAATTAACATTTTCTATATTGTATTTTATTTATTTATATATATTCTATTTGGGGTCTTCTCAGTTATATCTTTTTTTTCTCTTTTTTTATTAGATTTTTTTATTTTTAGTTTACTACACTCAGTTCCACAAGTTTTTGAGTTCTGAATTTTATTCCCTTCCCTCCCTTCCCCTTCCCTCCCCAAGATGGTATGGAATCTGATACATGTTCTACATATACCTTCGCATTAAACTTATTTACACAATAGTCAAGTTGTAAAGAAAAATTATGACCAATGGAATGAATAATGAGAAAGAAGAAACAAAACCAAAAAAGAAGAGAAAAAAGGGAGCAAATAGTTTCCCTGAATCTGCATTCAGACTCTGTAGTTCTTTGGATGTAGATAGCTGTTTCCATCATGAGTCTTTTGGAGTTGTCTGTGAACCTTGTATTGCTGAGAAGGGCCAAATCTATCAAAGATAGTCATCACAGGTGCAATATGACTGTGATTATGTACAATGTTCTCCTGGTTCTGCTCCCCTCACTCAGCATTAGATCATGTAGGTCTTTCCAGGTTATTATGAAGTCTGTATGTTCCCCATTTCTTATAGCATGATAGTATTCCATTAGCCATTCCCCAATTGATGGGCATCCCCTTGATTTCCAATTCTTTGGCACCACAAAAAGAGCTGCTATAAATATTTTTGTACATACGGTTCCCTTCCCTTGTGTGATCTCTTCGAGATATAGCCTTAGAAGTGATATTGCTGGGTCAAAGGGTATGCACATTTTTATAGCCCTTTGGGCATAGTTCCAAATTGCTCTCCAGAATGGCTGGATCCATTCACCATTAACATTCCACCAACAATATAACAAAATAATATAATGTTCCAATTTTCCCACATCCTCTCCAGAATTTATTGTTTTCCTATTTTAACATGTTAGCCAATCTGGCAGGAAAGACGTAGTACCTAAGAGTTGTTTTGATTTGCATTTCTCTAATCAATAGCAGTTTAGAGCATTTTTTCATATGCCTATAGATATCTTTAGTTTCTTCCTCTGAAAACTGCCTGTTCATATCCTTTGACCATTTCTCAATTGGGGAATGACTTGTATTCCTATACATTTGGCTCAGTTCCCTATATATTTTAGAGATGAGGCCTTTATCAGAAACACTGGTTGTAAAGATTTTCTCCCAATTTTCTGCTTTCCTCCTAATCTTTGTTACATTGGCTTTGTTTATACAAAAACTTTTCAATTTAACATAATCAAAATTATCCATTTTGCATTTTGTAATGCTCTCTATCTGTTGTTGGATCATGAATTCTTCTATTTTTTTTATTTTGTTAAATATTTCTCAATTCCATTTTAATCTGGTTCAGGCCATACTAGGGAGTTTTGGGGATACTTGTAGCCTGAGTTCAGTGAGTTTGATCCCTCTGGTTTAGACCATTGAGTATTTCAATGACTTTCCCAGAGTCACACAACCGTTATTCATGAGGCAGGATCGAACCCTAATCTGTCTGCTCATAGCTATTCCCATGTATTTAAAGGATTATCCTCTGTAGGAATAAACCTTATTTGGTTTGGCTCCAGAGAGTAGAATCAGGAGCAGTGGTTCAAAGCTGTAGAAAGATAGACTTGGTTTCAACATAAAGAAAACCTTTTGGCTCTGTATGGAATTAGAACACCTCAGGAACATAGTGATTTTCTCATTACTAGCGGCTGTCAAATGAAGGCCGGATAACAAAATACTTATTGGGTATGTTGTCGGTGCATTTGTGCTTTGGATTTTGTGGTTGTTGTTCAGTCGTGTCCTCTGAGGGTCCATTCTATTACATCTTCTTTTCTGTACCCTTCTCTCGAGTCCTTAGACTCACAATTCTTTCTCTTCATGTTTTCTTAGGTCTATCAAGACAACACTATGTAAGATCTCCAAAGAGAGCCAAACTCCGAAGTTAGCTACACCAGTATGACGGATAGAGTGCTAGACTTAGAGAGAGGAACGTTCATTAGCTGTGTGACCCTGACTAAGTCACTTGACTTCTGGGCCTTAGATTCCTCCTATGTAAAACAAGGAGGCTGGACTTGGTGATTATTTCAAAGTAGCTCCCAGCTCTAACTCTACGATCCTGTTCCAACCAATCAAAACTCCATTTCCTTCCTACAGCTGTTTCGGGAAGGTGTTAGGAGGAAGCAATCTGGTGGAATTCATTCACACCAGTGTGTGTGAATTAGCCCTTAACTTTCACGGGGGCATTTTCATTTGTGATAATAACTCACATTTCTTTAGCGCTAAAAGATTTGTAAAATGCTTTACAAATATTACCTCATTTTACCTTGACCACAGCCCTGGGAAGCAGGTGCTATCACTATCTCCATTTTTATAGATAAGGAGACTTGGGTGGACAGGCTAAGTGACTTTCTCAGTCGTATAACTGGTAAGTGTGTTAGGACTAGTATCAGCTGGAGATCACTTGAATGAATTTCATTAATTTGGATGAGTCTCTAAATGCCCTCCCACCCTCATTGGGTCCCAGGCCTACCTACTAAAACAAAAGCTGATACTACCTTTCCATAAATGTTCAAGTCAAAATCGGACTGGGGCCTGAGTCTGAGGCTTGTCTTGAACTCGGGCCTTCCTGACTCCAGGTGGAGTACTCTACTCACTGAAGATATTAAATTAGAGAAAAGATGATCAGAGAAACAATTTCTAATTGTTGTAATGAAATAATGAAATGAAATGATGAAAAAATTCAGGTAGCGGGAGAATTTTTTTTTTTTTTGCTTGTAGACCGGCTTCCAGGTTAGCTCTCCTAAGCTATCCTACTTATCACAATTTCTCCCATTCTGAGCTCACAGGTTCTCTAAAAAATAAATAAATAAATAAATACATTTTAAAAAGCCTAGTTTTTCCCCAAAGGGCAGTAGTACAGTGATAGGGCGGCCTTTTGTATGACTTGCTTGTAATGATAACAGGTGACATCTTTATCCTGATTTAAGGTTTGCAATGCACTTTACATACATCATCTCATTTGACCTTCATAATGATCCTATGAGGGCAGGTGCTGCTACTATTTTACAAATGAGGAAACTAAAGTTGAGAAAAGTTAATTGACTTGTCTCAGGATCAAACAGCTAGTAAGTTTGGACTCAAGTATTCCTGATACCAGTTCCAATGCTTATCCATTATGCTACCTAAAGGAACCACACTTGATTCCCCCCAAATGCCGTTACTCAGGTATCAATCTGTCCCGCTTTAAGAATAGCCATTTCCTTCCCTCGGCAATCATTTATAATAACTGCATTTACAGAAATTTCCTTAATGCCCAACTTCCCAGGGACACAGCTTGGTAAAGCAAAGCACACCTGTAGTGCCTTATCTAATTCACATCTCCGTGATTTCATAGCCCTAATGAAACAGCTGGAGATCAGCACTGATTTGAATGAATTTCATTAACTTGGTTGAGTCTCTAAACCCCCCAGAGGCCTACACAAACAAAGGCTAATAGTGCCTTTCCATAGAATTCCAGGTTTAAATTGGACTGGGGCCTGTGTGTTGACTCAAACAGATGCTCAGCGATTTGGAGAGACTTTTTTTGTTGACCCAGCACACCCACCTCCCCTCCCAGAAAGACAACAGAAGCTCTCCTCTGTCCTTTCAGAGCCCTTGGCATTCCAGCCTGCTCCAACTTACTTCAAAGGGCTGCTACTCCTTCCAACATTAACTGATGACCTAATTTAGTTCCTTATGAAATATTTATTGAGCATCAACTGGGCCAAGCCCACCTTAAATGGTCACACAAAGGCGAGTCCTAGTGGGCTAGTTTTCAGTTAATCAAAAGCATGATACTGAGACTGGAGGCATGGCTGGTATCTGGCAAGGAAGAGGTAAAACTTAAGAATTCTCAACAAATTTTTTTTTGGGGCGGGGGGATACCTAAATGAAGTAAACTATGAGGAAAGAGCCTTTTCCTTTCCAGGGTCAGATAAGCTACATGGTATGGTAGGAAAAAACACTAGCTATGGACTCGGCTGTGGGCTTAAATCCCACCTCTGAAGTTACTACCTATGTGACCTGGGACAAGTTAGTTCCCTTTCCTCAATACTCAAAATCCACGGACTTTGTAGATGGAGGAGCTACTATCTATCACCTGAAATAAATAAAATCTTATCTCATCTCCCGGTGGCCAGCTATCTGGTAGTATTCCTCTTGGATTCAGCTAGGACTAGTCCTAGAGACAGAAGACATATCAATCAATCAATAAACAAGTATTTACTAAATATGTGCTAGATGCTAAGTGTGGTGCCAGGCACTGGGAATATAAGTAGAAAGAATGAAACTGTTCCTCTTTATATTCTAATTGGGCAGACAACCAGTACATATAAAAATGTAGACAGCATAAATATAAGATGAATACAAATATATACAAAATAGTTTAATAAAAGGTAGTTTTGGGGGCAGCTAGGTGGTGCAGTGAGTAGAGCATCAGACCTGGAGTCAGGAGGACATGAGTTCAAATCTGGCCTCAGACACTGGACACACTTATTAGCTGGGTGACCTTGGGCAAGTCACTTAACCCCAATTGCCCTGCCTTCCCCCCTAAAAAAAGGTAGTTTTGGAGGAAAGTCACTAGCAGCTGGAGGAGGGATCAAAAAAAGACTTTATGAAGATGGTACTTGAGTTAGAGCTTTAATTTTTCTAAAGACTGGATCTCCCTGTCTTGCCCAGCCAAGCAGGGGCTATCCTCTGCCCCAGTCCCACTCTGACTGGCACAAAAGCTTTGAGCTGCTCTGTTTCTGACCTTGCCTTTTTGTGCAACCTGGGTTCACCACACCAAACTTGGTGTGGACACATTTTATCCTCACAACAAATCTGGGAGATAAGTGCAATTATTATCCCCATTTTCAAGACCTGTTCAACTAGATCAAAGACTGTAAGAAGGAGAGTCCGCCACTGAGGGTATACTTACCGGCCTAAGCTGGCATTCTTTGAGATCAAGAACCTAGGGCCATCTCCATACCAGGATGAGGCAACAGAGTAGGACTTTAGTGAATGAATTATGAGCTCACATTTATAAAGGGATTTTCTACTTATGAAGCATTTCCCTCACAACCCTCCAAAATGTAAAATTCCTGCAAGGTAGAAATCTTGTTTTTTGTATTAGTATTCACAGTGCCTAGCACCGCGCTGGGTACATCATAGGGGGATAATAAATGAATGTTGAATGACTGAACTCTGTGAGGTAGATAACTACTATTGTTTTCCCCATTTTAAGGTGATGAAACTAAAAATCAGAGAAATTAAATGATTTTTCCAAGATCATAATGCTAGTGAGTGGTCCACAGCACTACATGATTCCCTTCGGAATTTTACTACATGACAAAATACAGTTTAAAAGGAATTTATCTTTCTAACCAGCAGCGGTCTGAGGTGAAATGTTTGCTCCCTGCTCTAAGCTATCTTCCTTACCTGGCCAAGCAAGTTCTAGAAGTTTTACCTTGGAAGATTCAGTCCTTTGATTAAAATGTAAACACCCCAGGGAAGATCTGACATTAAGCCTCAGCCACATTCAAGAATACAAATGGGGTTGTTGTTCTTGTTCTTCATGCTGGAAGAGGACCAATGCCATCATGAGGGTGATGTCTTGACTTGTGCGTGAACTGGATTCAGGTGAAGCAGAGCTGCAAGTCTTTCAGCCTCACTCTCGATTTCATTTTTTATTTTTAATTTTTTAAAATAAAATTATTGTCACTTTTTGGGGGGGGGCAGGGCAATTGGGGTTAAGTAACTTGCCCAAGGTCACACAGCTAGTACATGTGTCAAGTGTTTGAGGCTGGATTTGAACTCAGGTCTTCCTGACTCCAGGGTCTGTGCTCTACTCACTGCACCACCTAGCTGCCTGTCACTCTCTCTTTCAGGTTCTGTAAATGAGTTTAATTGTGGAGGGCAATACTAATAAATAAGAGGGAGGTGGCAGGTGGATAGAGAGCCCTGCCTAGGAGTCCTGGTCCTGCTATTATCATATACTGGACTATGAGCCACCAAACCTCTCAAACTCTCTAAGGTCTTAAGTTTCAGAACAGTTACTCAGTTGGTTTAGTGGAAGATGTTTTCTCACCATGAATTCCTTACAATGAAATCACAAGTCTTACCAATGAAATCACATTGAATCTGTTTCTCTTTTAAGATTAAAACGAAATTTCCAATTTTATTTTATTTTCAGTTCCAAATTCTTCCCCTTCCCCTCCCCTCACTCACTGAAAAACAAAGCCCATTGCAAATATGTATTATCAGGCAAAAAAAAATTTACATATTAGCCAAGAGAAAGGAAGGAAGGAAGGGAGGGAAGAAGACAGGGAAGAAGGAAGGAAGAAAGGAAGGAAGGAAGGGAGGGAGGGAGGGAGAGAGGGAAAGAGGAAGGAGGGAAGAAATGAAGAACTAGCAAAAGAAAGAAAATGTTTTTATCAGAACTTTGAGTCCATCACTTCTCTATCTGGAGATAGACAGCATGTTTCATCATGATTCCTTAGTGGAATTATGCTTGTTCATGACGTTGATTAGTTACTAATTCTTTCAGCTGACCATTCTTATGATATAGTTTTTACATAAATTTCTCTCTTGGTTTTGCTCACTTCACTCTGAATCAGTTCATACAAGTTTTTCTAGGTTTTTCTGAAACCACCCCCCTCGTCATTTCTTACAGCACAATAGTAGTCCATCACATTCATATATCATAACTTATTCGGCCATTCCCTAATTAATGGGTGTTCTTAGTTTCCAATTCTTGGCTACCATAAAAAGAATAGCTATAAATATTTTTGTCTATATAAGTCCTTTTCCTCTTTCTTTGATCTCTGGAGTGTAGACCTGCCAGCAGGATGACTGGGTTAAAAGGTATGCACAGTTATTAAACTTGGGGCATAGTTCAAGACTGCTTTCCAGAAGGGCTAGATCAGTTCACGTCTCTTCCAAGAGTGCATTAATTTTCCCATAGCTCCTGCGGCATTTGTCATTTTCCTTTTTTTCCCTTCAATTTAGCCAATCAGATGGGTAAGAGGTAGTGCCTTCAAGTTGTTTTGATTTTCATTTCTCACATTATTAGTGATTTAGAGCACCTTTTCATATGACTATTTATAGCTTGGATCTCTTCCTCTAAAAACTACCCATTCATTTCCTTTGATCATTTATCAACTGGGGAACACAAGTCTGGTTAAAGAAAAAGGAAAGCTGAGGTTAGGTTTGATGAAAGGGAGTGATGAGAGCAGGAGGGCTGAGAGGGAGAGGAGGGAAATAAGGAGGAAAAGAAACTAAAAGTGGATAGAGAAAACCGCAAGGGAGGAGCTATCTACATCACAGATTTGCCATGGCTTCTGGCCTGCTTTCTAACGCTCATGGATTTGGTTGCCTTACTTTTAGAAATGCTCAAAGCCTAAAGTGAAAACGTGTACTATAGTTGAAAGAAATGGGCCTAAAAATAATAACCAAATAGAAAAAGACAGGAAGTAAACATTATTTCTATCATCATCCACCGACAGATTGGAAATAAAAATTGTTGGTGCACCTGAGAAACAAATATGCCAACTATAGATGCCATCAACATTGTGATTGTATCCATAGACCGATATTTTGGTTTCACGTTTAAGGAGATGTCTGTGTAGAAGAAAAACTATTTTTTTAAATTTTTGGTTTTTGTGGGTTGAGGACATGTAGAAGTCAGAGCAGAGCATTGCTGTGGTGGATGCTCTATATCAAAGATTTCAATAATTCAGAGTTTGAAACTTGATCTATCCCAACTGCTCAAACACTCTTCTTCCATTCAATAGTTCTACTGTCCCCATCTTTCCCTTGGAAAAGGGGGAATTTAGGAAAAGCAAAGTACTGGAAAAAACTTAGAGCTAATCAGGTCCAACTCTCATTCTAAGAGGAGGAAACAGAGGTCTTAAGCGTGACTTGCTTAAGGTCCCACAACTAGTTCATAGCAGCTTAAGGACCGGGATTCATATTCATGATTTCTATTTCAATGATCTTTCCACTACATCATTGTGCCTCTCATTCCTTGGAAATACACCCATATAAATAAGCACAGAGTTCTTATGACTTACTTCCTCATCATTTGGCCTCAATCTAATAGAAATACTTTTTAAATTTTTTTTTATTTTATTACACTTGTTCAACCTTTTTTCTGTGATACTTGTGGCACTAAAAAACCATCTGGATTGGTTCATGTGCTTCTTTCCTTAAACCTACAGAAAGCCGGTGGATTAATAATTGTCCAGTGAGGGAAAGTAGTTGCTCAAAACCTAATAATCGACCTTAGCCACCAGGCCAATGGTGTCTTCAAAGTCGCTTTGGTGAATGCCTGGGATAGACTTCCTAAAGGCTACTAGTCAATGAATGAGTCAAAGAACAAATTATGGAAACAACTAATAACTATAAAAGAAAATGGTAATGATGAAATAATACCCTAAAATTTCTGTGATGCACTAAAACATTCTTCAGGGGAAAAATCACATCCCTACAAATATACATTGACAAAATAGAAAAAGAAAGGATTAATGAACTGAAATACATTTTTAAAAATTGGAAAACCAACAAATAAAAAACCTAAAATAAGCACAAAAGGGGAAATATTGAAAATTAGATGGGAAATAGATAAATTGGAGGAAAAAACACCACAGAAACAATAAATAAAACTAAAAACTGATTCTTTGAAAAGATTAATAAAATCAACAAACCCTTAACTAATCTGATTAAAAAGAGAGCAGAAAATCACATCAGTAAAATCACAAATGAGCAAGATGAAACCCAGAAGAAATATAAAGAATAATAAGAACATAGTATGCATAGTTATATGCTAACAAAACAGAGGACACAAAAGAAATAGAGGAATACTTTCAAAAACAAAAAAATGCTCAAGCTATCAGAAGTCCAGATAGAGATCTTAATCACGCGACCTCAGAAAAGGAAACAGATCTAACTATAAAAGAACTACCAAAGGGGGAAAAAAATCTCCTGGTCCTGATGGATTCACAGGAGAATTCTAACAAACTTTTAAAGAACAATTAGTATCCATACTGTGCAAATTATTTTCAAAAATTGAGAAGGAAAGCACCATATCTAAAGGCTGGTAGGCCATTAGAGGACACTCAGACAAGCAGATGCCAAAACACCTCACCCCATCACCACTATCATTGAGTCTATGGCTTCCAACATTGACACTAGATGGATTCAGAATTTGATCTAGGGTAGGGCTGTCCAACCTTAGGTTTTTATTGAAACAATAGTCAATATATTTTGATTTGCCATTTCAGTGAGAGCTCTGCTGGAGCTTGGCTTCATTTACTAAAGCATTCATGTAAATTTCTGTGCTTGTAGGCCAGTCACCTAAATTGCTCTGTGCCCTTGGGCCTCATTTTAGACAGCCCTGATCTCAGGGATGAAACGGAATATCACTCAAAATATAAAGATATAAAACCTGTGACCTGTACCTTGCCATCTTGACACTCTTCTTTTTCTGCTCCTAGCTTCTCTGACATTCACGAGTATTTGGTTAATGTACTATGATCGCACAATTTACCAAACGTAGCCAAAAAAAAGTGGGGGGAGGGAAGGAAGCCCCAATATAGGACCATCTATCTCCAGCCATTTTATAATAATTCTTCTGCTTGTCCTCCCAGACCTTTGGAGAGTAGTCAAGGAAACTACTGTCCTCCTCCCCCCAAACCTCATTCCTTTAGCTAATGGAAAGGAGTAAGTGAAGGGTGTGTTTGCATCCAGGACCCTTCTCAGCATCAAGAACTACAGCAAGAAAAAGCAGATGGAGAATTAGAAATTAGAAATTAGTCCTCTAGCCCCACAGAAACCACCATAGTTGGAAGTCTTGGTACCTAGGTACCTTGGTCCCCTCTTGTCACAGTTACCACTTCCATCTTTGCTTTAGGATCAGAAAGCATGGACAGCACTGGGGTCTCCGTCACCAACCAATTGAATCTTGGGCACCTCATCTTGATGCTTCCCAAGAGGGAGCAGAAGTAACTCGTGACTTTTCCCCCAACCAACCCTATCTGAATCTTCCTCTTTTCCCAGGAGTGCCACCACTTGTCATTGTATCCCTCAGGCCTAGCACCATGCCTGGCACACAACAGGCACTTAATAAGTGCTTAATTGATTGATAGGCCTGGTTAAGAAGTAATTATTGAACACTTATTAGAAAAGATAAATGCAAAATTTGCTTCTCTGCTTTCTGTTAACCAGCTGGTATCTATCATTGCCTCTTTTTCCTGTTATTAAACAATAGTAAAAATATGTTGACTTATGCACGTACCCATTTGGCTGGCTAGAACAGATATAAAGATTCCGCCTCTTTTTATTGGCTTAGAGATCAAAGTACATAGTGTTTATTGACTTAATGTGGGGTGGGTCTAGAAGGATGCAGCCTGTTAAAAAAACTCAGAGATAACTCAGAGAACTTCAGAGGTCATTAGTCCAATACTCTCATTCTACATATGAAGAAAATGAGATCTCCAGAGATTAAGTATCCTGTCCAAGATCATGTAAGTAGTAATTGAACTGAGGTTAAAACCCATCCTTGGACTTCAAATCCATCACTCTCCACTAGACCATGCCAAAAGAACCTTTGCAAAATGACCAATCACCACTATAACAGATGATCTGGAATAACTCATACTGACCTTGTGAAGATTTCTTCCTTTATAAAGAATAAACTCAACTGGGCAACAAAAGGGAATTTGATCACTCAACTTTGGCTCTTGTTCCAAATGATATAGAATATGGAATCAGGAAGACCTGAATTCAAATCCTGCTTCAGACACTTAGTAGGTATGTGATCTGGGCAAGTCGCTCTACTTCTCTCAGACTCAGTTTCCTCGTCTGTAAAATAAAGACGTTAGACTTGATGGCCTCTAAGTTTGCTTCTAGATCTAAATCTTTTGTTCTCTGATCCTACTTCTGGTTATTATGAGCTTTCTCAGGAGTCAGAAATGCTAGAATATAGGATGATACTGGGACTTTGTAGCCAGACACCAGTTTATCACTTTCTTAATATGTACATCTTATGAGTCAACTCTTCTGTTGAATACAACAAATAGTCTCCTTCTCCTGAAATCTGAAAGAAACTATTCACCTGGACTTAAACAGATGACATAAAAAGAGGGACAATTTCAAGAAATTTTAATTCATTTTCTTTTATGCAGTACGTGCCAGCAGAACATGGTACGCAATAATATTCTTGATGATTAATTTAGAGACCAAAGTCCATGGTAGTAACAGAATCAGAATGACAAGATCAGAATGGAAAGGCATTTCAGAAACCATGTCATCTAACCCTGGCCAGGCCAGATGTCCCTTTGACAATACAACCAACAAGTGGCCGTCCAGTGTCTGACTGAAGATTTCAGACAAGTTTATTTTTTAGTCTTTGGACAGGTGTCAGGGAGTGGGGTATGGGGGAAGGGGGCCAAGTAACTCATATTTTTCTTTGAGTCCAAATTTCCCTCTCTGCGTCATCTCCTTATTGTTCCTAGCTTTGCATTCTGAATCAAAGTAGAACAGCTCCAATCTTTCTTCCATACAATAGAAGGCAGCCATCATGTCCTCCCTACCTTCACTCTAACCCTTACAAGTCTTCTCTGGTCTACTCTAGGCTAAACATCTCCCGCTTCTTCAACTAATTCTGTTTTGGGGGAAAAGATGTTTTTATAAAATTATAAACACAATAGAAACATCTAATTTTCAATATGTAAAGAAAAGCAAAAAGGAGGAAATTTTAAGTGAAACTGTGAACTTCCATGCACATTTTTTCCTACTACATATGAGGAAAGTATAATTCAAATTTTACATATTATTAACAGCATTGCCCTAATCTCTGTGTCTCCTCTTACATTTCTTTCTGCTCACTTCTATTTTTTTAAGGATTCATTGATGCTCTTTTCTTTCTTTTTTAGTATTATTATCACTTCTTTTATCCTCTCAATTTACTCCTCACCAAAAAAGGGAAAGAAAAATGAAAAGCCCTAACTTGCATTGTCTTGCAAAACAAATCCACATGCTGACTGTATCTGAAAATTGATGTCTCATTTTGTACCCCTTATCCACCTCACTGTCAAGACCAAATGATCTTTTTATGGTGTGGTCTCTCAAGGTATCAAATCACTGGAGTCACTTATCTCCATAAATTCTCCAGATTAATGTCCTTTCTAAAGGTGGTGCCCAGAATTAAAACAATCCTCTGAACTGTGGTCTAGAAAAGGTAGAAAACAGAAGGACTATTACCTCCTATGTTCTGGACACTGCCTCTCTTAGTGGAGCTCGAATTCATATGAACTTTCTTGACTACCACAATACTGTGACTTGGTAGCCAAAGGTGACTCATAAAGTTTATTAAAATCCTTAAGTCATTTTCATTGGTTTGTGTCACTTGAAAACTAATGGCAAAGAAAACAAATCTTCTAGTTATTCATCTCAATAAGATTACCAAAAAACATCTTAGGAAAGAAATATAATGACCTTACTATTCTGGATCTCAATATTAAGGAATCTGGGGGAAAATCACTATTTTGTAAAAGTATGTTAGACACCTCTTATGAAATCTCATTTTCTGGTGATTTATTTCAGAAATTTCCCATTTCACACAGACATTTCGGTAATTATGTCACATTAACACAGGCAGAGGGAAACATAACCTTGCTAGTTTACTATTAAATAAATGTTCCATGCAGAGGTGGAATAAAATCACAAAAGCTTCTTTTCCTTGATTTGTGTCTAAAACCAAAGAGCTGCATATTACACTGAATGAGACACCCAGATCTTTAAGTCTTGGATTCCTTACCTTTTTATGATACAATTATAAACTAGGTTATTGCTTTTCTAATGAGGGGGGTCTAACATCTGTTAAAGGTAGTGTTGAGAATACTATAACCATTTGAATAATCTCAATTGCGTATAGGTCTCTTTAAGAAGGTATATTCATTCTTCCCATACCCTTATCCAGTCATTGTAGAAGAGGTAGAATTTAAACAAAAGTGAACCTATTAGAGTGGAAAGGCAGACAGACAGCATAATAGAGAGGGCCAGGCCTGCAGTCACAAAGGTCTGAGTTCAAATCCAGCCTCAGACCTTTACTAGCTGTGTGACCTTGGGCAAGTCATTTAATCTCCATTTCCTTACCTGAAAAATGGGGATATCATTTTTTCTGTTATCTTGTAATAAAAAACCCTAAACAAACAACTTTTTACCATGATGCAATCTGAATAATAACTATTAAAAAATGGCAATTATTCAAGTACTAAAAAAAAATGGGCAGCTAGGTAGCACAATGAATAGAGTGCTGGGCCTGGAGCTAGGA
Organism: Phalanger gymnotis; assembly: GCA_028646595.1. Classification (NCBI taxonomy): domain Eukaryota; kingdom Metazoa; phylum Chordata; class Mammalia; order Diprotodontia; family Phalangeridae; genus Phalanger; species Phalanger gymnotis. Next base: position 638,314,556 of record CM053622.1, on the reverse strand, counting down.
AGACTCTTCTTTCTGAGTTTAAATCTGGTCTCAGACACTAGCTGTGTTACTCGGCCCAGGTCACTTAACATTGTTTGCCTCAGTTTCCTCATGTGTAAAATGAGCTGGAAAGGAAAATGGCAAACCACTCCAGTATCTTTGCCAAGAAAACCCCAAATAGTGTCACACAGAGTTGGACATAATTGAACAAGTAGAGTTGAGAGATCCCTAGATGTGGAATCAGAGCACCTACATTCAAATCCTGGCTTTACCACTTGACTACCTGTATGACCTTGGGAAAATAATTTAACCTCTATAGGCCTTAGTTTCCTCATTTATCACTATGATACTATGAATTGCCAAAAACCATTTTGTCAGTGTTAAGACATATGAAATAAACAAGAGAAGAAAAATATAAACTATGACAAAGGAAGAGAACACGGTGACTGATTCCTGTGGCTCACTATCTATTTGTTGAAAGCAATGTAGGCATAAAAAGCAAACTGGAACATAAACAATTCAAAAAAAAATAAGTGTTGAAGCCAAAATTTCTTAGTGTCACCTTGAGGCATCTGGCAAACAGGGAGGGAGGTTGGCAGTTGCACGTTTAATTGCAAACGTGAAAAATTCCTGACTCTCAGCTTCATCTATCACTCAAAGATGTGATTTAAAGGAGATAGTTGAGAGGGTGCCTAGTACCTGTCACAAATGTAGAAACATTAACTCTGTTGCTGGGATGACAGTAAATATCCGTGCTTTCATCCAAGCAGGAGTTCTGCCCTTTGCTTCAAGAAACGGCTGAGAGAAAGCCTTTGATATAGTTTGAGAGTAAAGTGTTTGAAGTTCTAAATAGTCCTCCTGTGCTGAAACACAAATAGTGTCTTAGATCTTCTAACAGTTACAGTTAGGTGGAAGGGAAACATGAGGACACAATATGCACCAAAGAAGTTACACAGGGAAAGATAAAGAACAGACTCTGCCCACTATTCTCTGTTTCCTCCCACATGCAAAGAAAGGAGGTGTAGAGGCGCCAACGTGTCTTTGTACTACAACTATCAATGTATGGGAGGGCACCAGGATTTTCTTCCATAGGCACACCTGGGTTAAATGTGTTTGCCATACCACCTGAATTTAAAGGTTAGGAGAGGGGAAAAAGTCAGTCATCATTAATTTTATAGGCCCCAAAGCATATTTTCAGAGTTAGTTCAACAACCAGAAAAAATAGATGAAAATTAGATCAGGATTAAAAAAAAATCACTGAAATCTTCGAGACTGTGAAATGATATAATGCAGATGATTATAAGCTCCTTCAGGCCAGGAAATTGCCTTTCATGCACAACCCAGCACATTGCATATAGTAAATGCTTCATGAATATTTGAGTGAATGGACATTATTGTTCAAACTAAACAATGCCCCACCTGGCTAAAGATAGCCTTTAAATAAAAATTAGGACCACATACCACAATAAGCTCCAAATAGATACCAGACCTAAAGTGTAAAAAGATCGCTTCAAAGGAAAACATCAGCATAGAAGATTTTTCAGATCTATTGTGAAAGGGAGAATTCTTAACCAAAGGAGAAAAAGGATCATTAAACATAAACAGACCATTTTAATCAAAACAATTAAAAAGATTCTTCATGAAAAGAAAAATGAATAAGAAGAAAAGCTGATGAATGGGAAAAATATTTACATCAAAAATCTCTGGTTAACACCTGATAACCCGAAATATATGGGGAATTAACACAAAATGTAAAAACAAGAATCATTCCCCGAGTAAATGAAGAGGCAACACTGTGCAATGGAAGGGGCTCTAGACTTAGAAGTTGGAAGACTCAGGCTAAAACCTACCTGACAATAGTTCTGTAATACCAGACAACAATAAAGTTTAAAAAGTATGCTTTGATCTGCATTCAGAGTCCATCAGTTGTTTTTTGGTTTTTTTTTTTCTGTATGTGGATAGCATTTTCCTTTGTCAGTCCTTTCTACTTGTCTTGGATCATTGTGCTGCTGAGGAGAGTTGAATCATTCATAGTTGATTATCACACAATGTTGCTGACACTGTGTAGAATGTTTTATTGGTACTGCTCATTTCATTTTGCATCAGTTCTTACAAGTCTTTCTTGGTTTTTCTGAAATCTGCCTGCTCATTATTTCTTATTGAACAATGGTATTCCATTACATTCACGTACCACAGGTTGTTCAGCCATTCCCCAATTAATTGGCATCCCCAATTTCCAATATGTTGCCACCATGAAAAGCACTCTTGTAAGTATTTTTTTGCACACATAGGTCCTTTCCCCTTTTTTTATAATCTCTTTGGGATACAGACCTAGTAGTAGTATTGCTGGATCTTTTGGGCATATTGCATATTTGGGAATATTTGGGCATATTCCAAATTGTACTCCAGAATGGTGGGGTCAGTTCACAACTCTACCAACAGTGCATTAGTGTTCCAATTTTCCCACATCCCCTCCAACATTTAGCATTTCCTTTTTTGCCATATTAGCCAATCTAATGGGTATAAGGTGGTACCTCAGAGTTATTTCTCTTATCAATTTCTCTTATCAATAGTGACTTAGAGTACTTCTTCATATGCCTATAGATAGCTTTAATTTCTTCATCTGAAAACTGCCTGTTCATGTCCTTTAACCATTGGAGAATGGCTTATATTCTTATAAATTTGACTCAGTTCTCTATATATTTGAGAAATGAGACTTTTATCAGAGACACTTACTAATAAAGATTATTTCCCAGCTTTCTGCTTTCTTCTTATCTTGGCTGCATTGGTTTTGTTTGTGTAAAAACTTTATTATTTAATATGATCAAAATTATCTATTTTATATTTTGTAATTCTATCTCTTGTTTGGTCATGAAAATAACTCATTTAACTTCTTTAAGAATCTGGATGCTATACCATTTGGTATATATATGTTTAGTATTGCTATTATTTCATTACCTATGATGCCTTTTAGCAAGATATAGTTTCTTTCCTCATCTCTTTTAACTAGGTCTATCTTTGCTTTTGCTTTGTCTGAGATCAAGATTGCTATCCCTGCTTTTTTTTTTCTACTTTGGCTGAAGCATGATAGATTCTACTCCAGCCCCTTGCCTTTGCTGTGAGTCCCTCTGCTTCAAGTGTGTTTCTTGTAAAAAAATTCTGGTTTTTGATCCACTCTATCTATTTCCATTTTATGAGAGGTCATCCCATTCACAGTCACGATTACTGTGTATTTCCCTCCATCCTATTTTTCCTCCTACTTGTCCTCTCTTCTCCTTTCACCTTTTCCCTCCTCGACAGTGTTTTGCTTCTGTCTACCACCTCTCCTGGTCTGAACTCTTTTCTGTCAGTTCTTCCCTGACCCCCTTTTACTTAATCTCCTCTCCTACTTTCCTGTAGGGTAAGATAGATTTCTATATTCAACTGATTGTATATATTATTCCCTCTTTGAGCCAAGACTGATGAGAGCAAGGTTCAAGCGATGCCCATCACCCACACTCTCATTTTTCCCTTTATTGCAATAGGTTTCTGTGAAATAATTTACTCCATTCTATCTCTCCCTTCCTTCTGTATCCAGTGTACTCCTTTTCCTTATCCCTTATTTGTTTTATGGCATTACCTCAAATTCACCTTATACCCATGCCCTCTTCAGGGGTGGGGAACTTGTAGCCTTGAGACCACATGTGGCTCTAGGTCCTCAAGTGCAGCCCTTTGACTGAATCCAAACTTCACAGAACAAATCCCCTTAACAAAAGGATTTGTTCTGTAAAAGTTGGACTCTGTCAAAAGGCCACACCCAAAGACTTAGAAGGCCATGTGTGGCTCCAAGGCTGCAGGTTCCCAATCTCTAGACTCAATGTATATTCCATCTTGCTGTATTATTAGTGGTATAATTTTCAAGAATTACAAGTAACGTCTTCCCATGTAGAGGTGTAAACAGTTCAGCTCCGTTGAATCCCTTATGTGTTCTTTTCCCTTTTTAGGCTTCTCTTGGGTCTTGATATCAGAGATCAATTTTCTTGTTCAATTCTCATTTCCTTATGAAAGCTTGAAATCTGTGTATTTCACTGAATGACCATTTTGTCCCTTGAAGTATTATGCTTAATTTTTACCAGGCAGGGGATTCTTGGTTGTAGTCCTAGCTCCTTTACCTCCCAGAATATCATGTTCTATAACTTCCGATCCTTTAACATTGTAGCTCCTAAGTCGTGACTGTGACTCCCTGATATTTGAATACTTACAGTATTTTTTTTCCTTGACCTGATAGTTCTGAAATTTGGCTATAATGTTATCATGTTCCTTGGAGGTTTTGTTGTGTGATCTCTTTCCTGAGCTGATCTGTGGATTCTTACAATATCAATTTTGCCCTTGCTCTCTGGTTCCAGGCTATCAGGGCAGTTTTCTTGGATATAATTTCTTGAAACATGCTGTCCAGGTTCTCCCTTTATGGCTTTCAGGTAGTCCAATGATTCTGACATTGTCTCTCCTGGATCTTTTTTCCAAATCAGTTGTTTTTCCAACAAGGTATTCTACATTTTCTTCTATTTTTTCATTCTTTTGAATTTGTTTGATTGATTCTTGATGTCTCATAGAGTCACTAGCTTCCACTTGCCCAACTCTAAATTTTAAGGAGCTGTTTTCCTCAGCTTTTGTACTTCTTTTTCCATTTGGCTAATTCTACCTTTTGAGGAGCTGTTTTCTTTTTCCCAAGCTGTTGACTGTTTTTTTCATAATTCGCTCTCATCATTTTCATTTCTTCTTCCAATTTTTCTTTTACCTCTTATATGATTTTTTTTTTGTAGGGGGAAGGCGAGACAATCAGGGTTAAGTCTTCCATGATTTTTAAGCTCCTTTGTGAGATCTTCCATGAGTTCTTTCTGGGCTTGAGACTACTTCCTGTTTTTATTTGGGGTTTTTTGTTTTTTTTTTTTTGCCCATAGGTGTTTTGACATCATGGTACCCTTCCAAGTTTATGTCTTAATCTTCCCTGTCACCATAGCTTTCTATGTTCAGATTCTTTTTTTTTTTTTTTTTTGCTCATGATTTTTGGCCTTTGTTCTTTAACTACCTCAGGCTTCTTGTGCCAGGGGCTGTAGGCCTTGGCTGTTTATCTGGTGCCAAACTGACGTTGTCCTAAGGCCCATTGGGGACCCTTATGTCTGGTGCTATGCTTAAGGGGTGAGGTGGCTGGCTGCTGTTGACTCTAGGGGTCTGACAGCTTACCCAGTGCTAAGCCAGGATGCTAGTGCTGGTGTCTGGCATGTGCTGAGACCCAGTGGAATGTTTTTTTTTTTGTTGTTTCCCCACGGCAGCATTAAAGCACATGGTATTCTGGATGCTAGGGTCAGCCCATTCTCCTGGCATTACTAAGGCACTAAGAGGGTCCTGGTTGTTGGCATTTGCCTGTTCCACAGCACTGGGGCTCAGGTTCTCCTGCTCATTGGCTGAGATAGAGCTTGCTGGGACACTTCCTGTCCTAGATTGTGTTCCTGTTTTACCCAAGTGAGACAGACCTTTAATGCCAATCTTCCAAGTTTCTTAGGCTAAAAGATTGTTTCACCTTGTCTTTTTACTGGCTCTGTTGTTCCAGGATTTGTTTTGGGGCACTATTTTATGGCTGTTTGGAGGTAAATATGGAAGAATTGCAGCCATTTACTGCTTACTCTGCAATTTTGCCTCTCAGAAGTCCAAGTCATTACCTTTAAAAAGATCAATGAAAAAGGTAGTTTCAGACTTCCTTTTCTAGGTATTTTATTGTAATTGGAATTTCTATTCAGCTTAAAGTCTATGTATGCTTTTTTAAATTAATCAATCATCTTTCCAACCAATGAGGAAAATTTAAAAATACAGAAGTGAAAATTCTTTACCATAGCACTTTATGTTGCCAATGGTGATGTATAAGAATGAGATTAAAATGAATGTACATTTTGAAGTTTAAAAAAAATACACTGCCTCAGTGAGTCAAACTTGCGATTCCATCCAGCTAAATATGACATCTCTAATTTGTGATGGGCCATTGACCTCAAAGGTCAGAAGAGACATATTTTCCTCCAAAACTTACTCCTCCCTCCTTCTGACTTCATTATTCTTAATTGTAGCACTACAATCCACAAAGTCTCCAATAATTGAAACCTTGGTGTTAACTGAGTCTTACCTTCTTCATTTCTCCAGCTATCACATCCTATTGATTCCACAACCATAGCGTTTAAGTCCGTCTCCACCTTTTGTATTCTATCATCAATATTGTATAGACACTCATCACTCACTTCTACTATTGCCATTACCTCTAACAAGTCATCTATCCTTCTTTCCTTCCTCTGATACATCCTTCTGATTTCTGCCAGACTGATCTATTCTTGGTGCAGATCTACTTATGCCATTCTTTTTTCTGCAAAGCACTGGGTGGCTCCCCATTACCTACAAAATAAAGTTTGAACTCCCTTACCCATCATTTAAAACCCTCTAGGATCTAACACCACTCAGCCCTATCTTACACTATTCTCCTCTTGTTTTTCACTCCAGCCAATCTGAACTATTCATCAACCATCATAAATGCCTTTTAATTGGCCACTTTTGTGCCTTCGTTCTAGATTTTTTACACTTGACATACCCTATATACCTCTTCTTACCTATTAATTTGAAATATTTGTCCTTTTGAAAAAGTCAATCTGAAAAGCCACTTCCCTCCATGAAGTCATTCCCAGCTTCAGACTTCCCCTAGCAGTTTGCAGTTACTGTATTACAGTTATTTATTCATACAAAACTAAGTTCCATGAAGGGAGGGACCGTATCTTATCTAAATTTTAGATCTCTCCAGAGCCTAACAGAGTTCTCTGCTTATAGTGATTTAAATATCTGCAGGGCCCTGATGATGCAAAGATTAAAAAATGACAG
>CM053622.1:638277990-638307183 GCA_028646595.1 Phalanger gymnotis | reverse complement strand
GAGTTCCATAGAACCAATGCTAAAATGGAGAATCCCAGTAATGGGAGAAATGGCAAGAAGTCAAAGCTGGGAATAGGAAAATAGCTTTAAGTCCTGGGTAAGGAAGTCTCTCACTGAGCAAGACCTGCTTTTCTTGTTCTCTGGGTCAGAAGCTAGGTAAGATAAGGAATCCTATAAAAGGATGCAGCTGGGAGTCCACAAGAGAAGTATTTTCTTGATAGATTCAGAAGTTACAGTGCTATGTGGGGGGTTGGGGAGGGTGGTGTTAGGGGGCAAACCAGGGACAATGCCCTGAATTTAACCCTTTAATCTGAATGTCCGCCCTGAGCCCCCACTATCCTGATTACCAACTGTCTTGCCTAGTCTATTTCAGGAAGGTCCCAGACATACCTTACTTCATTCTCCAGTCATTTTCTCAACATTAGCCACCTAACCATCATGCCTTTACCCTGTCTTCTATCATCTTCCTGATGTCATGTCATGGTCTTCTTTGAGAACAAAAGACAAACCACCAACACCAACCCCCCCAAACATATGAACATTACTGATGTTTAATAATAGCAACAACAAATGTCTGTATGATTTGTAGTTTGATCCTCACAATTCTATGGGCTGTACCACATTGTTTCTAGCCAGTCACTATCCCTACTTAGGGTGTTAAATCTTCATTCTAGACTAAGGTTCCTCTTCTTGGAGACAGATCCAAAAAACCACAAGTTGGCATGATAATTATAAAGAAAAGGGGAAGGCATATAGCAACATAATTTTTTTAATCTTTTCAATAATGCAGCCTTTTTTCCAGGGTCTAAGGAATAAAGCAGCCAGATGGAACAGATATTTTCAGCATTGGGTTTTTATTTTTTTTGTTCCCCACTTCTTTTGTAGTGTTTTGTTATACATTACCCTTTAAAACACCTGAGAAATGTATTGTTACTGGAAAGCATAGAAATAGGAAGGGAGGGAGCCCCAAAAAGCTGAAGAGGCAAAAGCCAAATAGAGAGCACCAACTGGACTGGTTGCTTGCTTACTGGCATAAGAGAAGTGGCTTCATTGGAGTAGAATTAGAGAAAAGAAGATAACCCTCTTTCTTCCCAAGATCAGGTCCCAAAGCACCATGGCTTAAATTTTATCTAAGATCATAAACTTGAATAGGGGTAAATGTAAAGTCTTACACCTAGCTTAAAAAGGATTAATTCACAAGGGAAAGATATGTCTAATAGCAGTCTGTCTGAAAAATGATTGGGGATTTTAGTAGTCTGAAAGCACGATTCAACAATACATGACAAGCCAAAAGGCAAATGCTGAGTCATAGTCTAAGACTAGAGAGGTAATAGTCCTGCTGTATTCTGTCCTTAGTTAAGAAGTTAAGACAAGTGGACTATTGTGCTCAGTTGTGGCTGTCACATTTTAGGAAGTATGTGGAAAAGCTGACTAGCATGACAACTAGCCATATGAAAAGGTGACTAGCATGGTGAAGTGTCTCTAGGTTATGCCATATGGATATCCACAGAAAGAACTGGGGGTATTTAGTCTGGAGAAGAAATGGGTTTGGAGGGTATGCATAATAGCTCTGTAAGCATATTGAAGACCACCCTTAGAGGAGGGATCATTCCGATATTGTTCCCAAAAAATAAAAAGGAATGATGCATTGAAGTTGAAATAAGGCAAATTTAGGCTTGAAGTAAGGAAAAACTTTCTTAGCTATGACTATTTCGAAGTGAAATGGGATACTTCAGGGGTTAGTTTTCTCTCAAGAAAGAGATTTAAGCAAAGGCTGAACTATAGTCAGGTATATTGCAAAGTAGATTCTAGTCTGGTATGGAATGGATCAAAGAGCCCGAGTTCTCTTACATGCCTAATTCTGTGACTTTTCACACACCTAGGTCATTTTTATATCATCTGTCAATTGCTGAGATTTCACTGGGCCTGGCCCTCCCTCAAATCACAGAATCTGAGTTGGAAGGGACCTGAGAGGCCTTCTAATCTAACGCTCCCCAAGTGGTCACCCAGAATCCATTTGCAAAACCTTCAAGCGATGAGAAACCTATTATTTTCTGAGTTTGTTGAGAGTGAAGAATTTCTAAGCTTTAAAATATTACACAAATGTTGGCTGTCATGATCATCATTGTGAATGACAGTAAGCAGCAAGTCTAGTGATCCAGACATTCAACATTCTATATCTGCTCTGAGACGATGCGGTTGGACAAGTCAAAGTGCCTTGTCTGATCATGTCTATTGTTTCTAAAAAAAAGTGGAAATTTAGAATAGGTTTGGACTAGTCAGATATATCAGGCATTTCTTTTTATTTGTGAAAAACAAAAAATAAACAGAACAGTAACCTTAAAACACGTTGACTTTAGAGGGGGAGGTGTGTGAAACTGTCAAGGATTTTTTGAAAGTCTAAACTATATTGCATCTACTGGCTCCCCTCTATCCAAGTGAATATTTATTCCATCCTCAAACATTAATACAGGCAGGCAGTCTCCAACTTATACTGTGACTAATATCCCAAAAGTTTAGGAATAAACTATCCCAAATAGGAATGTGGAAACATTTTCTTACAGAAATAATTTTCTAAACAATTAGGTTTTAAGCCAGCCTACAAAAATGCTGTTTAATATCATTAAACCCTCATACTGTAAACCTTAGCCACCACTTAACAGCATTATTTCTTTGGAAAGATATGTTCCAAGCCCCCACTGAAGTCTAAAGAAGAATTCACTATTCCACATGTGGCACACAATCCTCTCTCCAAACACACATGTATGAGCACGAGGAACACTTAACTGTAGCAAGGGTTCTGGGTAAAGGTAGGGGATTTGGCTCCTGAGGATGGATTTTAAGAAGGGATTGGAAAGGTTTTGATAGCTGATTAATGGCTTCATGGAGGGGATTCTGTGATAATCTTATTTGTTAAGAAGGAAGTATTTCCCATTGTCTCAAGGGCAGCAGCATAAGCTTTGGATGGTGGGGAATAGAAGGCAGTTGTGAGAAATTCTGGTTCTGCCACTTCCTGACATTGAACATTAAATTACCTGGACCTCAGTTTCCTCATCTGTAAAATGAGCAGGGTAGACTTGATCACCTTTAAATCTCCTTACAGATCTAAGTCTATGAACCTATGAATAGAGAGCATTGTTTGTAGAGACTTTTCCACTACAAGAACTGTATTTCTCACCATGTGCAATTCTTCACTGATCCTACCAACCTGCCCATCATAGAAGCATGCCTTACTAATCTCTGAAAGCTTTCTTATGAATGAGGATCACATCAGCAGTCTGCCAGTCTATTGATATGATGGCCATTTGTAATGAATCTCATTTTGCTGAATGAGACTACAATTTCACTTGAATTCTTCTAAAATTCTCAGGTGAATGCTGTCTGGTTCCAAGTGAATGACTTTCTATTAACCACTGTACCAAGAGTCAGAATTTAAGGAAATTCTTCCCATTCCAAAGATGCCATTCCCTAATAAAATAATTTGTGTGAAAAATGGGAAAATGACAAGGTCCCTGAACTAGATAAGAATATGAATTGCACCCCCCCAACCACATTTAACATTCTTTAATCATTAGAAGAGGTTGCCAAAACAATTTGCCTTGCTGATGCTGAAATAAAAGCCAGGGGCCCTATAGATGAACTAAATTAACTGAAGATCACCTTTGCCTTCCACTAGATGCATCCTTGTCTCCAAATGGCGATAAAAATGAGGTTCTGAAAGTTGTAGATCTTAACTCACCTGCTGCAATAAGAGGGGGTGAAAAGGTTACATAACTTTTGCTATGCTGAGACTTTTCAGTTTTAATTGCAGTACAAAAATGCATGTAGAGAATGTTGATTCTCTTTTGAAGGGAAAAAAGTTCACTCATATTAATAATATGTTTATTGCCAGCATGACTGATACAAAAGAGCAGAAAGGAGCATTTTTATTTTATCCACTCCTAGACTCATTGATTATTGGCACTGACAATTGTAGCTCTGCATATACCTGGCTGGGGCAGCTCAATGGTGCAGTGGACAGAATGTCCTGGAGTCAAGAGGATCTGAGTTCAAATCTGGCCTTAGATAACAGGCCTCAGTTCCTCATCTGCAAATAAATAAATGAATGAATGAATGGATATATGAATAGATAAATAAATGAAAAATTTCAGTTTCCTTATATTTAAAAAAAAAAATCTCCAGGTGCCCACCCTAATGAAGAACTAGGGAATTAAAGGTTGGGAATAATGTACACACTGTTGGAAAGGCTGAAGGGGCATGGATCTCTTGAGGGTGGGAGTTCCTAGCTGCTGAACAGCTGACTGAGGTATGCACCAAGTACAGCAATGATAGGGTTAACCCCAGGGAGTAGAGGGCCACAGGCCTATGTAAGGAGGGGCAAACTGGCTCACATCAGAAAAAAAAAGAGCAGATTACAACTTCCATGCAGAAAACTAGGCCTATAAGTAGAGGCTGAATTTCCAGCTCAAGAGAGAGAAAAAATGAGATCCAGTCTAAACAAAAAAAAAAAAATCTTTGTTTGAAAGGGATGGCTTTCTGGGTAGGAGAGGGTGAAGGATATATTTTGAAATGAAGGAAACATAAAAAACAAATTATATGGATAATATTAAAAGACAAAATCAGGGAGTTCTAATGTATTTTAAAATAATAGCTTGATCATAACTCTACATTAACTTAATCAGTGACAAATAACATTCAGCATTCAAAAGATTTTGTTTTTGAATTCACACCTCAAAAATCATGAGTAATGAATAGTAACAGAAAGACTGACATTGGTAACCACATTTTCAAGTCATCTTTGATAAATGCTTAAAACAGGGAGAACACATAGCAAGAGTAATGTATAACGCATGGACAAATAAAGGATAATGGCAATGTTTAAAAATGTTTTCAAAAAACCTCAAAGAACATCTTCTGTCAGTCAGTAAATAAACATTTTCTAATTTACCTATGTGCCAGGCAGTGTGCTAAGTAATGAAAGCATATTAAGTGGACATGCATGAAGGATTTATAGGAGGATATGGACAAGAGTCACATAAAATGAGCTGAGGATGGGTTGTAATCCACAGTGTGAGAGAGTACATTAATGAGATCACAGATCCACTAACATTTTGAAGTATTTTAAACTGTTGCCTAAGGAGCATAAACAATAACTTAAGAAAAGCTATTTCAGGAAGACAAGTGCTTTAAGTAAAGTGAGCATCTAACTTTTTTTCAAACAAACAAATAAATATACATATATCTGTGTATATACCTATCCCTTCAGAAGTGCTGTGGGCAGCAATAGTCATCATTTTTATATTCCTCTCCCCGCTTTAAATCAATAAATTAAACAAGAGAGAAATTAAGTTTCAGAGTATAGTATAGAAACCAGTCCTTCTAGAAGCTGATTGAATCTATATTCTTCTTACTTTTTGCTATACTTACCTTCTCCTATATCTGGATGAGACGTGAGATACTACCCCATGCCCACCAACAAATTCCGAATTTATCAAAATAAATATTTAAACTACAAAAGCTTAGCAAAAATTTTTTAATCTCATTTTTACTGCCCCCTTACCTCTATCATTTTAGATGTTTAATCCAAACAAAAAAAATCATAAAATGAAAGGAGTTGTATTGAGGATTTCTTTATTGTGTTTTCCACTAGACAATAAGAAATAAAGCTTTTCTGATAAGAAAGAGAGGCCATAAAAAGGACTTTTTTGTAATTGAACCAGTAGCAAATAAAATTTAGTGTTCAAAGACTTGTGAATTTTGTATTTGAATTTCAATTTCACAAACATACAAGATTAATGAATTATAGTAGAAAAAGAAGACATTAGAAAGCACCTTTTCCATAGAAAGTCATTTATGAAAAGTTTTAAAAAATGTTGCTTAAGGAAAACACACAGTAAGGTTATTTAAGAAAGGTCATTGAAGGAAGACATAAGTGCTTCAAGAGGAATGAGCGATGGGCTTGAAAATGGTAGTGTTAAAAATCTGCCAAGATTGAAATGCTAAAAATATTCCTCTACCACCTTATTCATTTAATATCATGTTTAAGGAAACACTTGCCAGACAAGTGTATTGAAGGCAACAATCAATTACCTGTATTTTTAAATAAAAATATAAATCCTAGACCTATAAAATTTTCTGGTTTGCACACCTTATATAAAGGTCAATACTTGACCTTCATTGATCAGTTTCTAGTCATTAAAAAAATACCATATCAAATCTATACTACCTCCCCAGAAACTTGGGGAAATATAATATCTTTAAGTTGTGAGTGTGCATATATCTTTATGCAACTTTGTTTAAGGATATGACACACAAACACCACCTTATTCTGCAAATTAACTTTCAGCATACTGTAAACATCTTTTCCCTAAACCTGGACATCTCAAAAAAATAGTCTTTGGTATTACTAGTTATTATTGTGCTTTAAAATAGAACCTAAAGGGATTTCTGTAGCAGTAATGCTACTTGCACATTTAAAGATATAAATAAGGAAAAATGCACTTGGAATAAGTTACAATTAGCTGCTTTTGCATAATTTTCCAAAACTACAGTGTATGCCTAGTCACAGTTTTATAAGAAAGTATATCTCCTTTTTAAATTCCCTAATTCTAAGTAACACTTAATCCTGATGGACAAAATCCCACTGCTGAAATACATCTGATGGATTGCATGGCACCAAGCTTGGATGCTCTCCATTTCCCGTAAGACACATGTTTATTGATGGATTGTATAGTAGTTGATCCTGGAGTGAAGATAAGAAAAGAGACACTCAGTTTCACAACACATTTCAAATACCAACACATTTCAAATTCTTGTTATGGCAAAACATTGAACCTCACATCTTCTAGGTGTGTTGCCTAATTTGCTCTTTATGATGACAAAAACTTTTACGAACAGTTTTTGTAGCTACTCAGCTATTTTACAGCTGTACTACTTTGATCATTACAATATCCTAAAACTTACATGAAGATACTAGATTAAGGAATTAAAAAAAATATCCTAGCAACTCTAGAACCAAATAATCAAGGAAATGTACCTGAAAGGAAAAATAGTATCAATTAAATAATGTATCTTTAAGGACTGACTTTAAAAAAAAAGTCTTTTTACACAGTCCCTGAAATAATGAATTTATTTTACACAAGATTATATGATCTAGACTTTAAAGTTAGATTCTAACTTTATAGACAGCTTTAAAAAGGCACATTCAACTATAAAGGAGAAATGACATTTATCACCAGGTTCATGAATGTAGTAGGAATACCTGTTTTATGTAAGGTGGGCATGTTTCTCTTTTAAGAGGCAGGAAGGGTCATTCTCAGGATCATTACTGGTCTGGTTTTCTTGTAGTTTGAGGTCTAACAGATCCAGTGTAGGGCCTAGAAGGCCCAAGGAATTGGTGTTAGAACATTTAGCATAATTTGTCCTTGAGAATGCCTTCCCGACCAATGTGGCTGGCTGCCACAGTGAATAAGGAGATGAAGAACAGCACTTTATAAGTAACCTTTCTAACTTTAAGAACTGAATCCTTCTAATTATTCTAAGTAAATTTGCTTTCATTTCATTTTATGATCTACAAAAGTGTCTCACTGCATTCTAACCTACCTAGAATCTTAATAATTTAAAAGGCCTGAGTTGAGCCTCATCCAGAAAAATGAGAAAGTGTTAAGTAATTCAAATAATGAAGGCAAGAATGAAAATTTTCTTCTCTCTTATTTAAGAGAGAAAGAAACAAAATATCAAAACATTGCTTTGAGGTGGAATAAGGCAAAAGGGATTAATAAATAGAAAGTATTTATCAGAATACACCATGAAATTGTGAAGGCTCATGAGTAGTAACTTATGTAGCTATTCATAGGAAGTACAGTGAAATAGATGGGTAGAAAAATTTTGTAAGCTTATCAATGTAATACCAACAAACTATGTCTAAAAGAGTTATACACCAGCATAGTTGACATGACAGAAAATTTCCTGTGGGTATTATAAATGAAGTGACATTTCATATATTCTCTTATTAAGTGTGCAAATGTTTGCAGCCTAACAAAAATAATTCAACAAAGGTACAAACTAACAAATACCTTTCGAATCTCCCATTTCTGTTCATCAGTGGTAAGTGTTTTGTGACCTTTGTAGCTACATGTCTTCAACTGAACCGGGCCTTGAACAGCATGAAGACATAACTCCTGCTGGATGCTATGCCTAATTTCATGCTGTGCAGAGTATTCAAAATACTATAGAGAAAAGAAGGATTCTATTAGATGCCAAGCAGCCACATAAGAATGATGGTTCAGTTGCAGAATATAGTACTTCGAATAAAAATAAACTGATATAAGCTTATCTTACGACCAAGTACAATGCCAGGGGACCTGGGTTTTAATTTATCTAGTTCCCTCATTAACTAGCTGAATTAAATTTCCTTATCTGTATTTTCTTAATACTTTAATATCTTAAATTTCTTAAGATATTTCTTAAGATCTCTTTAATATGTTAAATTTCCTTATCTGTAAACAAGGGAGTTGTATCATGTGATTTCTGACATCCTTTCCATTTCTAAGACTCTATGATCCTTATTACTCCTTTTATTCTTCAGCTATATAAACACTCCTTCTATTATATTCCCATATCATAACATTTTTTAACCATTTCCTAAATGCTGGGCATCAACATTTGCAAGTTCTTTGCTATATGTATAAATATATGTAAACTATATTTATATATTTATAAAGGTGTAATTGAGAACAGATACAATTTAAAAGAATATTTACACAATATATTAAACAATTGCATAACAAGAGAATATTATCTACATTAGTCTATGACCAACTTGGGTCCCTAGTAAGGGATTTAATATCTGGTACATATCCTTTCAATACTAAGATATGGGAAGACTATAGAGAAAGTTGGAAAATGAGGATCAGAATTTAAAAACACAAGGACCCTTAGTGCAACACTAATACCCCCAAAACTATGGGATAGGGTGAAGGACAGAAATTTTATGTTAAAAACATGTTATCTGCACTTTTTGTGGTAGCAAAGAACTTGCAAAAGTTGATGCCCACCATTTAGAAAATGGCTAAAAATATTATGATATGGGAATGTAATAGATATTGCTGTGTTGTAACAATGATGAATCCAGAGAAACATGGAAAGTGAAGTAAACAGTCAAGGAAGTAAAATACACATTGACAACAAAAACATAAATAGAACCACAAAATTTCAAAAAAATGTATATTGCTAAATGACAAAAAACAAGCTTGCCCTCCCCAAAACACATAGGAATAGACACCTTCTTGCTACTCTTTTGCAGAAGTTGGACGGTGGATGGTATCCTATGACTGTGGAAAATTCCACATGATGCAGGTTTCTGATGTACTACTCAATTTTGTGGCTTTTTTTCTTTTTATTCCTTTTTAGCATTCTTAAAATCTTCATTTTAGTATATTATTTATTATATAATATAAAGAATACACTTCTAGGAGGGGGAGCGGTAGAGAGGGAAATATAGGTATTATACAAGTGAGTTGGCTGGGAACATGGCCAGGCAGTGAAAACGCACCCAGATTCAGTCTCAGACTCTGGAATCCTTCTTTGGTGACAAAGAAGACCAAAACATACAGCCAGAAGAAGTCAACAAACTCAAAGAGCCTACAACAAAAGCCTTCAAGAAAAACATGAACTGGTCTCAGGCCATGGAAGAGCTCAAAAAGGATTTGGAAAAGCAAGAAATCTCCTAGGAATATTGTCGCCAAGTTCCTGAGTTTGCAGGTCAAGGAGAAAATACTACAAGCAGCCAGAAAGAAACAATTTGAGTATTGTGGAAACACAATCAGAATCACACAAGATCTAGCAGCTTCTACATTAAGAGATCAAAGGGCTTGGAATATGATATTCCAAAGGTCAATGGAGCTAGGATTAAAACCAAGAATCACCTACCCAGCAAAACTGAGTATCATGCTCCAAGGCAAAATATGGATTTTCAATAAAATAAAGGACTTTCAAGCTTTCTCAGTGAAAAGACCAGAGCTGAATAGAAAATCTGGCTTTCAAACACAAGAATCAAGAGAAGCATGAAAAAGTAATCAAGAAAAAGAACAAGAAAAAGAAATTGCAAGGGAAATATAGGTGTTGTAGAAAAAAACCTATCAATAAAAATCTATTTTTTAAAATGCCACTTTTTTCAAGTAGTTCTGGTCTTTTAAATTTTCCCTCAGCTTCTACTTATTTGGTGAAGAACTTTTACATATTAATCTTATTAACTGATCAGGAGAGAGGTTTCTTTACACTGAGGCAAAAGCAGGATCACAAAATCTTGAGCTAGGAGCCTTAGTGACCACTGAGTCCAACACCCTCAATTCAAAGATAAGGAAAGTAAAGATTAGGTGACTTGATGTAACCACAGTGACGCTAGCAGCTATTGTGGGGGTGAAAGACCAACAACAAGAGCACACAGAAGGGCTGCTAGCACAGATCCTTTGATCTGCTTTTCTAAGGAAAGCAACTTTAAGGGGTTAACAATCTCACTTTAATTAAACATACATATATCATTCACTTAGTTCAGGGGAAAAAGTCAGCACCCTAAACTTCAGAGCAAATACAAACAGAAATTACAAACAGGTAATATAAACAGATCAACAAACAGGCTTTTGTCTGATCATAGCAATACAGGCATAGTTACAAGAGAGAAAAGCACCACCATCTGGGTTTTCAAAGTGTGTGTGTGGGGGGAACCTTTTACCTGCCACCCAGAGTCTGGTCACCAACACTCTTTAAATGAGTGTGCCCCCAAAGGCAAAACGCTAACCTCTGAGTTTATATACACTTCTTCAGGGTCAAAGGGTATCACAACCATGTGACTCAAACTCCTGTGAACTAGGCCTTCCCTTGATGTAAGCAGCTTTTCCCTATTCAATCAAAGATTCCTCAGTGCTGAGAAGCACTCCAAAACAAAAGACAAATAAAGACTCATAAAAGGCACTAGATGGAGAAAAGGAAAAAAAAAAGTCCCACCCTAATTATCATAACACTTGGCCAGAGTCACAAAGTTAGTAAGCATCTGAGTTAGGATTTAATCTCTACCTGACTCTTAGCCCACACTCTGAAAGGCTTAAAATACTTTGGTTATGCGTCTGAAAAAGGGATTGGGGGGGGCGGGAATACAGTGAGAGATTGCATGACAAAGGTAGATGAAGAATCAACCCTGAAGCCAGACAGATGTGGTCTCAAGTCCTGACTCTTACACTTATTAGCTCTGTGACCATGGACAAGCCATTTCAATGACCTAAGCAACTCTCTACAGGAAGTTTTCTTAACCAAGAGTCTGTGAAAAAAATTTTTAATATTGAGAACTGAATTTCACAATAATTGACTTCAATTCCTGTGTTTTATTTTATGCATTTAAAAACATTGTTCTGAAGAGGAGTCCATAGGCTTCACCAGACTGCCAGAGGGCCCATGATATAAAAAGGTTAAGAAAGTCTGCTCTAACACCATAACTTACAGATGAATTACTGAGCTGCACTTATAAAGAGGAGTTTTATCCCAAATTCACTACAGCAATAAAAGTCCTAGGTCTGGACTATCATGATCATTTAAAAGAAAAAAAAGATAATGAGACATCTTTCTTGCCTTAAGAATACAAATAAAATGCCTCTCTTTGGGAGTTTGGAGGACAGCAAAATTTCTTCTAGGCAAGAAAAGAAAGGAGTAGGGAAGGTGTCTTGAAGAACCTTGCATCTTAATTATCTTAGAAGAGAGAGTAGGATGAGGCAAAGGGCATTCCAGGTGGAAAGAAGCACATGAGTCAGAATCGCAGAGGGAGGAAAGCAGGTATTATGTTCTGGCAATAAGTAAATAATCCAATTGGGGTGACTAACAAATTAAAACTAAGGGAATTATGGAGAAAATGTCTGATTTTTTGTAAAAAAGAATGGTTTTTAGAGAACTTCTGAATCACATGACCAATAAGATAGAGAACTAGACATTTTCCCTAAACTTCATGATCTTTCAAACTACTCAAAAACAGAAACTGTGTATCAAAGACAAAGCAACTTCAGATGTCTCCATGGTCTAGGGCATCAAGAACCCAAAAGAAAGTTAAAACCCCAATAACACCAAAATGCATTAATTAATGCCTAACACTTACTCTTCATGAATGCAACCCTTCCATGGCAGCAAGGCTGCCCTAGCCAACCAGACTCATGGGCTTACAACAAAAAGCAATCTCATATCACTGTCTTTCCACCCCCTCCCTCTTTCCAATGCCATGGAGCTCTAAACTCCATACTCCAGATATTTGCTGAGGCCTCAAGACCACCATGGTAATGTTCTATGCTGCAAAAGATCTCTACAGAATGGAAGAACAGAGAGAATGGGGCAAAACACATGTCTGGGCTTGAAATAGAATTCAACCCTACTCTCTAGCAATCCCTGGCCCCACAGAGACAAGCTCCAAATGACAGAAATTGCCCCAAGCTGCAATATTATCAGTATGGCCATGCTCTGAATTGTTAGGCTAGAGAACTGAGCAACAGAAGGAAATGGACAGGGCACCATGTTGAGGGCTGTGTGGCACTCTACTAATCCTGAGAGAAAAGGGCCCAGAATCAAGCTGGCTCAGTTCTTCCCCTCAAAAATAATTACTTGAGCACAGAGACCTAGGCTACTGAACCACAAATTGCCAGGTGCAAGAGGAGGCTGAGACATTTTTGAGATCTAGTCACTAAGGAAATGACTATTGGAAGTGAGGGAATCAGGGAAAAATAAGAGGAAAAACCCTGAAATTCCCAAAGATTTCATAAGTAAGAAAATTCCAAGACCTTGAGCATAAGCAGATAAGCCAAAAGGGAAACCTTTAACAGCAGAAGGAAATATGACCTCCGGATCTAGTAAACAAGTGCAGACATCAATGAATAAATGCTAAAAAACAAAGGAAAATGATTCAACACTTGATGAGATAGAGGACCCTGTGGATTTTGAGGAGAATGTGAATTTAAGAGAAATGAGACTTGTGAAAGCAGAATTTATGGCCTGAACAGGAAAAATAATGGACAGAATAAAAAAAAAACTTGAAACTGTGATGTTAAATCTCACCGAAGAAACAAAAAAGAAAACAACTGATCAGGAAGGCAAGTACACAGGAGTAAAAGACAATAAGCAAAAAACAATAACAGTAAAAGGAAGCATGCTCTCTATTCAAGCATATTGATATTCGATATTGATATCAAAGATGGGATACATAGAGACAACCTAAGAAATATAGGTCTCCCCAGAGAACACAAGTCAAAAAACCTGAACACCATAATGCAAGAAGTAACATGGGAAAACTACCCAGAACTTCTGAACACAGAAATCAAAATGCCAATTGAAAGAATCCATAGATAACCCCCAGAAAAAAACATAAGGCTGCAAACTTAAGACACATAGTGGTTCAACTTAACAATTCCATTAAGAAACAACAAATTCTACAAGCAATCAAGAAAAAAGATTTTCAAATACAAAAGGAAATTGAATAGCAAAATTGTCCTGCATCTATCCCCAGGAATGAATGGAACAATGTATTCTGAGGAAGAAAGGAGATCAGGATGCACCACAGGGTGACCTACCCTGAAAATCAGAGCTTAACCACAAATGAAGAGAGATAAACATTACACAATAAGGAGGAAGTCAAAAACACTCCAAAACAGATGATTTTTAGGTACCACATCTCTCCTGTCAGATTGGCTAAAATGACAAAAACAGGAAAATGATAAATGCTGCAATGGATGTGGGAAAACTGGAACACTGTTACATGGCTGGTGAAGTTGTGAACTGATCCAGCCATTCTGGAGAGCAATTTGGAACTACGCCCAAAGGGCTCTAAAAATGTTCATACCCTTTGATCCACTTCTAGGGTTGTATATATATATCTATATCTATATCTATATATGTATAGATATATATACTATATGTATGATATATATCTATATATATATAGAAATATATATATACACACGCGCACACACACACACACACACTATATATTCTGGAGAGCAATTTGGAACTACGCCCAAAGGGCTATAAAAATGTTCATACCCTTTGACCCGCTTCTAGGGTTGTATCTCAAAAAGATCACACAAGTGGGGAAAGGACCCATATGTACAAAAATATTTATAGCAGCTCTTTTTGTGATAGCAAAGAATTAGAAATCAAGGGGATGCCCATCAATTGGCGAATGGCTGAACAAGTTGTGGTATATGAAGGTAATGGAATATTATTGTGCCATAAGAAATGGGGATGATAAGGACTTCATAACAACCTGGAAAAACATACACAATATAATGCTGAGTGAGCAGAGCAGAACCAGAAGAACATTATACACAACCACAGATATATATAGATTCTGTGATGACCAACCCTGATAGACTTTGCTCTTCTCAGCAACACAAGGTACAAGGACAACTCCAAAGGACTCATGATGGAGAATGTTATCTACATCCAGACAAAGAACTATGGAGTCTGAATGCAGATTGAGGTGCACTTTATGCTCGCCTTCTTTTTCCTTTTTTTTTTCTTTTTTGTTTTTGTGGGGTTTTTTTGGTTCTGTTTCTTCTTTCCCATGATTCATTCCATTGGTCATAATTCTTCTTCACAACTTGATTAGTGTGTAAATAAGTTCAATGCAAAGTTATATGTAGAAGATATATCAGATTCCATGCTGTCTTGGGGGCGGGAAGAAAGTCTGGAACTCAAAATTATGTAGAACTGAGTGTTGTAAACTAAAAATAAAAAAATCTCAAAAAAAAACCCCCCATGATTTTTAGCAGGGCAGCTCATTGTTAGTTCACACAAAAACCTAGTTTTAAAGTATGTTAACTATTTACATCTTCTAAAATGGAACGCTGGGCCTGAAGTCAGGAAGATTCATCTTCCCGAGTTCAAATCTGGCCTCAGATGCTTACTAGCTGTGTGAACCCGGAATTTCCTCATCTGCAAAATGAGCCAGAGAAGGAAATGACAAAGCACTCCATGTCTCTGCCAAGAAAAACCCAAATGAAATGACTGAATAGCAACAAGAGAAGGAGGGAAATGCAAGGTGAAAAGGCAACATTATTAAGACAGACAATCAGTTCTTAGTTTTCCATTCTCGGGCCCAATCCATCATTGGCTCTAACCCTTTTTCTTAGTATCTTCAAAAATGACCCCAAGTTACAATGGATTCACTAGTATTGGTATTAAGAGATGGGGCCTAAGGTCCACTGAGATTAAGGAAAGTTGAAGGAGAAGAAAACTGGGTGGTGCTGAGGGGAAAAGAAAGGACTCATCTTCTTAAGTGTCACTTTTTTAAGGTTTCGTGCTTATGACATCAGACATCACAAACACTTTCCTTGTATGCTCAAGAGATAACACAATCCTGCCAACAGCTGCTTTGTAAAGGTCAAGAAGAGAAAATCTAGTGGCTGCATTTTTACACAGACTTTCTGTCTTAATTTTCCTCAATAAATAGAAGTTGACCAAATTTCTGCATCTGACATTTTAGTTCTAATTGGTAGGAGAGTAGGAAAGGAGGAGTTAGTAACAATGCTGATGCTAATCAGAGAGCATCAAGGATAATGAATTTGAGAGCTGGGCTTTTTACTAATTGACAGGCTATAGATGACTCAGAGTAGAAATGTGAATGGGATGTTTCCTGCTGGAATAAGCTTTCACATAATAATAATGTTTTTCACAGGAATAATTTATAATTGTACCACTTAGGGATTAACCATAAATATTATATAATAGCATGGGGTCATCTACTTCAACATGTGACCGTGTATAATTTTCTACTAATTTCATGCCAACACGAATAACTTTAATAATCCGTTGATAGTAAGGTATTTAATAACGTGAATTACTATTTTAATAAAAATGGTATGAATTAAACTCAGTTATTTTCTCATTAGGTATTTCTGCTGGATGGATGTCCCAGCAAGTTATATAGGCATAAGCTGCTGCTGTGGTCAAAGAATAAATGTGTAAAACAGTATACTCCTTGCACCTTAAATATAAATGATCTAATTTTATCTAAATGCACACATCCACAAAGTGGATAGTGCTTAAAGCAAAATGTGATCCTGAGCATAAAATACTAGGCTATAGGAAAAAGCAGCAATATATAATTTACATTAGTCTATATGTGCTAATATGGAGATTATTAATGTGGTACTTTACCTGGTTTCCCCCAAGACCATGACATGTATACATAATTAGTGGTTTGCCTCCTTGGTTGTTTTCTCCAACATCCAAGCATGAATGGCGGCCTTTATTTTGTATCTGAAGGAATTTTTTTTTGAGTTAGTTATATTTAAAATTCAAATTATTATTTGTATAGAAATTCAAGTAAGATAAAAATCAATGTGAATAAATAAAATACGGGAGTATTAGTTTACAAAAATCTCGTAAATAATCTATCAAGAAACTCAAAATTCTTGAGCACATATGTGGTCAACAAATATTGATTTTACTTGAATAATAGAATCAGTAAAAAAAAAAAAACAAAAAACAAACAGAATCTCAGATTTGAAAGGGTGTCTTGGTACAATGAGAAACCAATGAGAAAAAAGGAAGATACTTACATATCCAGATATTACAGGGTTAAGATCTGGCACATATATTTCTGGATAAACATTGTTTAAATACCAAGTAAAATTTTTACATTGGAGACGGTGTTTTATTTCAAGTCTTTTTGAAATATCTCCAAAGGTTTTCTGAAGGAAGATAAGAGAAACAATTACAAGCTATAGGATATCTCATTTAAAACCAGAACTAATCTTAAAATTTCAAATCTTTTTTTTGGGGGGGGGGTCTCTCAAAAAACTCTAGGCCACCAATGAGTTTCACCTTAATTTCATCAATTGGTGTCTAGATGATGATCTGTTTTCATAGAAGGTATCATCAATGCTGTTGCAATGATTAGAAGTCATGACACAGTATGTGCTCTCCTACTTTGGATTTTGTTGTTGTTGCTTCTCCCTCATTCTTGAAGAGGACCACGACATCAGGAAGGCTATTCTGGAGCTGACTGGAGGTACCATGGAAGACTTTGGCCTTTTTAAGCTAAGGTTTCTCCCAGGTCTCAGTTTGACTGAGGCAACACACATTCAGTGATTAAGACTAGATAAGAAATTAGGTAAAGAATGGCCCCTTTTGCCTATTCTAAAAAAAAAACAAAAACAAAAAAACCAAACAAAAACAACAACAACAACAACAAAACAATCTGGGAGGGGAAGAACCTGAGTTTCTAGCTGAACAGAAATAGTTGCACTACTTCTGATATACGCTCCACAAGTGACAGAACTTTTCCCACTCAAAAGTATTCACTAAACTTTTTAAAATATGAGGTGGAAAGGATCTTTCTAGATCAATTTGTCCAAGCCTCTTCATTTAGCAGTTTGTGGAAGTGAATTGCCCAAAGTTAAATGATGGATGGATAAATGACAATGTTGGAACTTGAAGCCAGATCTTTTGAGTCCAAATAAATTAAGAGTAGCTATAATTTACCAGGTTTACCTATGAAATCATTTTTTAGTAAAATCGATGAAACTCGTATCATTAGATATAAATAAAAACAGCATTTATAGACTGTGACCCGCCCACCCCCCCCATTTACAATAAAGAGTGCCAAAACAGTTGGATCAGAAGATAATCTCATTTAGAGAGAACTCTGTTTACTTATTTCAAATGATAATAGAGGAAAAAAAATTAGATTAAAACTCATTACTCAAAATATTTGTCTAACAGTTATGACCTCCTTTCTACCAAAAAAAAAAATCAAATTAAAAACAAGAAACAATATATTACAAAGATATCTTCAAGCAACGCCAAGAACAGTAATTTAGTTTGCTAAGCATTCAGTCTTATATTGCATTTATTTAAGAGTGAAGTGTCTAAGTGTAGCAATACTAGTCGCTAAGCTCCATGAGGCAAGATCCCAGTCTCATACATTTTTATATCTCTACCAGTGCCTAGAACAGTGCTGTCTACATAGTAAATGAATAACTCTTGGATGAATTAAATTGAAACTATGGTGTCAAATTCAACATATGAAAGCCTTGCCACAAAATCTGAGGGACTTCTGAAGTGAAAATATGTTGTTCTTGAATTTCTCACCAGGAAATGGCTACTTAGATATGTGCAATTCACTGTATATGTCTATCAGTATGTATGTGCTCTTTGCAGTTTGAGTAACAGGGTAAATGTGACTGTGACCTAAAAGAAATGACAGTAACCTAGTATAATAGTGCTACAAATGTGCTATATTCTTGCCATGTTTTCACTAACATTGAAATGCTGATCCTAGTCATTTTGCATTAAGAAAAAAAGAATAAAAATGTAACAATCTATTAAAATGAAAAACTCTTAAAATTATCTTTCTATAATTGAAACAATGATGCATTTGACTTTTTTTTAAAGTCTTTTTTTTAATGGTTTCTGGTTAAGAAGATTTCAATAAGGAATCTGATAAGCGCAACTTTGATTTTTTATTTATAACCTACCTGTTTAAAAATTTTTGCTGCTTCTGTATTTCTTCGATAAAATATATCTTTAAATTCATCCATCCAAACTTCTGCAAGACGAACTTGGTTACGAGCAATCACCTGAGTGCCTTTTGGAAACGTATGAGGGCTTTTGCTGCGAAAAACATGTCCAACAACAGAGCAAGGCATAATCTCCAACTGCCCACCACATTGCCATACCTGATAATTAATGATATTTTTGTATAAATTCACAGTATTTGGAAGATTTTAAGTAAAATAAAAATAAAAATTCAAAGTCGTTTTCAACTTCATTGTTAAGCATCTTGCCCAAAATATAAATGGGGGCGAAAAGACATCCCAACTTCACAAATAGGGTTATTCTGAAATTTAATATCACTTTTTAAAATTCACTTGCATCACTTTTTACAAAATAAGCCATCTCCTAGTGGCAACTAATTATACTTTTGTTTTGGAAGGCCATCCATCCTGAGCTCAATTATCTACCCAGTTCCATACCTTAAACCTTGTCTCCATATTCATCACCTGTCTTCTCTTCCTTTGTTCCAGTTACAGAGGGTGAGTTTTCCTTCTCTTTGTCAAGGCAAAGGGTTTTCCTATACCTATAATCCCGCCCCTTTACAACTTCACAAAGAACATGTCCCCTCAATCATTTCCTCTCTGTTATCTTCAATCTCTTCCTAAGCCACTGGCTCTTTCCTCAGTTGCTGCCTATAAACATTAGAGGATGGAGAGAGGTTGGGGCGGGGTGCGGGGGGTTGGGGAGAGGGAGAGAGTGTTACTCATAGGGTCTCTCTCCATCCTCTCAAATTACTGTCTTCTGTCCTCCTTTACACTGTACTTGCTGCATGTAATTCTTTATTGCAAACTTACTTCTCAACCCCTTGAAATTTGGCTTCTAATCTCGCCCTACTGAAATCGCTAAGAGATTGCCAATGATTCCAAGTGCTAAATCCTGTTTTGGCTTTATCTTCTTGCCTTTTCTGATGCCATTCCCTTTTCCTGGATTCTCTCCTCTACCTTACATTACATGACCTGGCTTGTTCTACACATGGGAATGATCTTCAGCAATTTATGCTACGTTATGCTTAACCTTTTCTAAGACTCTGTCCTGGGACCTTTTTTCCTCTTTCTCCATACTCTCTTATTTAGTGACCTCATTCAATTCCTGGGACTCACAGATGACTACCAAATTTTGTATCCAAGCTTAATCTCTCCCTTAAACAGTAGCATATTGGACAATCACAACCTGGAAATTTCAGGAGAACCTCAAAACTCAAACAATCTAAAATGGGGCACATCATTTTCCCATCAATAAGAGAAAGACCAGAATTTAAGAATACCTCAAAGGACCAAGCTGCATCAATTGATGGTACATTTTTTAATCCACAAGGCAAAGAAAATAGAAATAGTAGGGTGACATTTTTATTTTAAACCAAATTATAATAATTTTGTGTCAACTGATGTTCCTGGTCCTTCTTAAATCTGTCTCTTATCCAAATTCCCTTTTTCTCTGGTGGGTAACATCATCTTCCCAGTTACCCCTGAATTTCCCCTCTCCCTTAATTCCATATCTAGTTGCTACTCAAGTATTTCCTTCCTATATACTCCTATTGCTACCACCCTGATCCCTCATCACATGTTGTCTATTATAATATGGTCTCAATCACTCCCTTTTCAGTTACCACTTCACATGATTGCTAAGATAAGTCTTCCTAAAACACAGGCTTGAAAGTATCACTTTGCCCAATCAAAAACTTGCAGTAGTTTCCTATTGTTCAGATGAGCACTTATAACCCTTTATAATCTAGCTGCTATCTACACACAGGCCATTTATTTTACAATACTCTCCCCTTCATGAAATCCACGTTCCTGTTAAACTAACCTACTAGGTGTTTCCTGAATTCAACATTCTATTATCTGCCTCTATGTATTTACACAGTGGTTTCCCTATGACTGCAATTTATTTTTCATTTTCACCTTTCAAAATCTTCCTACAAAGATCAGTTTAGTTGCAATCTTCTCCACGAAGTCTCCTCTAATGTGTTGTAAGTTAATGTACTCTCTCACTTCAGATTTTCCCAAAGTCCTTTTTCAGAGTTCTCTTTTGCCCCCTTTACTGCCTACCTTGTATTACATTTTGTCTACTGAGGGTCCCCAGGAGAACATAAACAAGTTTTTTGAGGGCAGGAGTTATTTAATTTTTGTCCTTGTTTCCCCAGAACCTAGCTTAGTGAATTACATACAATTCATGCTTAACTCACAGAACTACAATTCACGTGTTTACAATGAATGAACTAACATCAATATGAGCATTTAACAACCCACAAAGCCATATGCCAGTAACCAAACATTGCAATCTGGTGAACTGAAAATTCTGGCTCTATTTTGGATATTTTATAGAAAACCTCAGAAAATTTAACTTCTACATTATTCCATTATGCATTTGTTTATGCATTTTCCTTTGTCAACAGGTGGCATTTGTATGGTGTTTTAAAGTCTGAAGAGTGCATTCCATCTATTCTCTTACTTGAACCTCACAACTCCTGGGGTAGATTCTACTGGTATAATGCACATTTGATGGTTGAAGAAACTGAACCTCAGAGAGATTAAGTGACTTATCCATGTTCACACAGCTAGTGACAAAGGCGACACCCTAAGCATTTATGCCACAATGAATATGCAGCAGCAAATTGAAGATGTGCTTACATTCAATAAGTATACCAAGGCAAAGGTCTCTTTTGTATTATACATCCAGCCATTGACCCAACTCTCACTGGTCATTATGCATAAATGATGTGGGCAAAGGGAAGCATAGACCAGTAATCTAAGGATAAGAAGACCCAGGTTCTACTCTACCCTAGCAAGATGTCAGTTTTATATACTTTTTAAAAAATCTCATAGCAATAATAAATCGCTATTTTTATTTCCATGAGGAAGAGGAGTCAGGTATAATTTGTAAAAACAAATACCTATCTTTTAAGTTGAAAAATTTTAATATATTCTTCTATTAACAAATCAATATTTATCTCTTTAAATATTTTTTAAATTAATTTTGTCTCCTTCAACCAAAGGCCCTGAATAAAAAGGATTCTGAAATCTGGTTAGTTATAAATATTTACAAATGAACTTTAATCACAGAATCACATTGCAACATATGGTTACTGGCATGTAGCTTTGTAGGTTGTTAGATATTCACATTGACGTTAGTTCATTCAGGGTAAACGTGAATTATAGCTCTGGTGATGTAAAAGGTAGTTCTAAAATTTCACAGAATGAGCAAAACATTGTTGTTTTTTTCAAGCCTTTAAACTATAATTTTTCAATCTGATGTTATACTTCTAAGGTAGCTGATGAGTACATAATAGATAGAGCGCTGGGTCTGGAGTCTGAATCCTTGGATTCAAATCCAGCCTCAGACACTTACCAGCTCTATGACTCTGGGCAAGTCACTATTTTCCCTGGTTTCCTCAACTGTAAAATGGGGATAATAATAGTACCTACTTCACAGGGTTTTTCTGAGGATCAAATGATAATATTTTTTAATAAACACTTGGAACGGTGCCTTGCACATAGCAGGCATTATATAAATGCTTATTCCCTTCCCTTTCCTTCTGGTTAGGAATATTTAATTGAATATTGTAAAATTTGATTGCAATGTGATAGATTAAATCCAATGAAGTATTGGCTCAATGTTATTCATATGAATGTCTTCAAATCTTTAAAAAATATATCAATAATAAAGAACTTTAAAAAGATTCATTATTGCCATTACATTGTATAATGCTTTGTCGTTTATGAAGAGCATTTGAGCCACATAAGAAGTTTGTGAGGTAGGTGAGGCAAATATCATTATCCCCTTTTACAGGAAGACAAGGCTTCCTAATCTGTAAAATATCTGCCAAAGGTCCTCTGGTTATGAAATGGTATAATAGAGACTTAAGCCCAGGTTTTCTACTACTCTAAAGCATACCAGCCTAAGGGGTAAAAATAAATCATGAAAAACACTGAAAATAAACCTCATAAGAAGAAATTGTTTAACCAAAAGCATTAAGGCTTCCTATGTGCCAGGCACTGTGCTAAGCAGTAGAGCAAATAAATATAAGTCATATGTAGGTAAGCATCCAAAGCTGCTGTTTTGCTTCTTATATTAGAGTTAGCATTCCACACCACATTCTACACAGAAAACTCACTTTGTTCAAACATTTAAGTCCTATGACCTTTAAAATCTTATATAATCATTTTTCCATTCTGATTCCTTTGGCAATCAAATTATTTCCTGAAGCATAATGATTTGATTCTATTTATCTTAGCTATAAGTGCATTAATAGGTATTATTGCTCAAACATAGGGGCTTAACTTCATATCTTCTTGTATTTCTGCAGCATTAAATATATTAAATTATGTCTTTAAAGGGAAAGGTTTTCTTCCAAATTTTCTAGCACTTAAGATTTAAAGTGCATATAACACATACTTTATAATCCATAACAATTGATTTGCACAAAATTATCCAAATGGTTAACATAGTTAATCTCCAATAAACTTACTCTGAAAGACATTTCTATATTTTCTCCTCCCCAGATTTTCATTTCTTCATCATAAGTTCCAATATATTCAAAATATTGTTTTGATATAGAAAAAAGACCTCCTGCAAAAGTGGGTGTTCTGCAAAACAAAATTCATGATGAAACTTAAAAACAAAACAAAAACTAAAATAAAGTTTTTTTCAAGAGCTAATGGAACCAAATAAAGGTTAAAGAGAGCATTTTGTAAATGTCACTTCAAAATGAACTTCAGAAGAAAACAGTCAAAGATGCCATATGCACTAGGCCCTTCACTTAACTAAATCATTCTCAGTGGCATGAAACATGAGGAAAAGGAAACATGATTTTCCTCTTTCCCCAGTATTTGATGTTAACTTCAGTTACTCACTACTAGTGTGAATTGGATCATCAATGCTATGCATTTGGGAGTCAGAAAACCTGGATTTGTGTCCCAGACGTGTGACCTTTAGCAATCCACTTCACCTCTGGAGGCCCAAGTTTCTTCATTTGTAAAATGACTACATAACCATGTAACCAGGACTATGTAACTCCACTTGCTCTAAATCTACCATCCTATGACCCTATATGTCAGGACTGACCCAAGAATGGCAAGTGCAAAAAAAAATATCTGTGGAGTAAATCAATCATGTTGATGCACATTTACTGACAAAAGATTTGGTTCATCACCTAATTGGATAGGTTTCATCTTTTCTTCTTTGCTTTTCATGATCAGGAAGAGATTCCCAGCCAAATGATAAACTCCAGTCAAAGTTTCCCCGGTTGTGGTTATGTCCATAAGGAGAAGGTTTGCTGAATTCGAAAGTATTAAGATCTATCGATGCGATATCCGGACTTACAACTGCTGTGTAGTTCTCAGCTATTCTTGACAACAAAGGCTCTAACCAACCATAAAAGCACTCACCTGGTGGGAACAAAATTTTAATTACTTCACAAAAGATATGAGGTTTTTAAAAATTTAACAGAAAAAATAAGTATACTATAAAATTATTTACATTTTGGATATTACTTTATACTTAAAATTAGCTGCCAATTTTTTTTTTGGTTTTGCCTAATAAGCTCTTTCAAAGACAAAAAGCCTTAATGGAAATGCTCTGAGTTATTAATATTGACATTTAAAATGCACTGAATTCGTAAACCCAAGAGATAAAATGAGTATCTAAAAAGCTGGGCAGGGAAGAAGAGGTGCACTCAAACATTCATAGCAATGATTGATAATAGTAAAAGAGTCAAGATAGAAGAGATAATAGAGAATAAAGCTGGGTCAGGACAAAAGCAATTTGGCCCAAAGATTATTGATGATGGTTATTACAAAAAAAAGCAAAAAACAAAAACTAGTAAGTAGTTTTTTTTTTCCACAGCACTGATAGATTAAGGATAGAGATTAACAACACAAATCTAACATCATGTAAAGGCATTTCAAAGAAAAGTTTCTTTTAAGGCTTTGTAAATCTTAAAAAAATAATATAGATATAGGATTTGTAATCTTCTGAAGAATGTGCATCTAAAAATGAAAGCTCATTAGGAGAAAGGTTAAGGTTAGCTACTGCTGGACAGCAGCAGATTCAAACACTACAAAGAACAGAGCTCCATGTGACAGAGTGGTAGGTCATATCCTTAGCTAGTCATGGGTGCAAGTTGTTAAGGTTGTCACCTGCATTGTGGAGGAGCTGGTCTTGAAGGAGAGTCAACAAGACCAGTCAGTGTCCCCAAAAGGCCAAAAGTTAAGCAATTTTTGGAAAAACAGTATGAATAAAAAGTAATTTTCTTTAAAATTTGTAATGTTAAAAGACTTAATTACAGATACTTACAGTGGGAATCTAAAAAGGTGAGTGTTTCAGCAGTTGCTACTGATGCTCCTAGCAACCGGGCATTGATCAGACCTTGTCTTTCTTTTTGTCGGACAACTTTGACTATTTGAAATTGTTTAACATATTCATCTAGCTTATCATGCAAATATTCTGTAAGAAAAACATTCCAATTTAATTTTAAGAATTTGTTTTCATATTCAACACCTAGAAGTAAAATACACAAAATACAAACACAATTTCAAAAAGATAAACAATATACCAAACAAAAACAATGCAAAACAAACAAAAATAGTGCTGAGACACTGCTTTACTAAATGGTTACGGTCCTTCAAATCAAGAAAAACTGATGTTTTAATCTCCATTTTAACTCTTCATAGCTGAATAAAAATCAACTTTCTCAAATATTCTAAGCTATAACTTGCAACACACAAAACACATCTTTCATATAGATTAATGACTTTGAAGGTTTTTGAAAAAAAAATGAGAGGGGCTAGGAATTAGATGAATGGATGTCAAATGGGGCCAGAAGAAAGTATTTAGAGGTCAAGGGATTTTACTGTGTCAAATGAAACACATGTGGATTTAAAGAAGCAAATTCTATTACATCTTTTTTTTTAAAAAAATTGGGATGAAAACAGGAGTCTTGGATAAAAAGGATGAATACAGAATCTCGAATAACCTTGTGATTTTCCCAACCTAATGAAGGAATCAGATGCATCTGGGAACATGGCCTCCCAGAAAGTAACTACCTAAATATGTTGTCAGAAGACTTATTAATACCAAACTACCTAATACTAAGTCTTAGAGCCTTGCAAAACTGAAAGTTTCCAAGATATAATTAGCATGAAAACATATGTTAATTAAGACTAAAGAAATATGTAGTAATGTGCTATTATAGAAACTTATAATTCCAAACTAAATGAGATATCTATTGGATAAAAACTGGGACAAGAAATGGGAAAAACCAAGAAGCCAATCAAATACGGTGACTATAATCATTTACCTATCTACTCAAATATAGTTAACTCTTGGTTACTTATGCTACATGACCTTCTTCCTATATACTGATCTTCAGTTTTCACAACTGCCTCAATGAAATATGGGAATATGGAGAAGGCAAATGCATATTCAAATATTTATAAGTGCATCAAATTTATTTTTTATTCTATCAGTCATTAGAAAGGACAACAAAGTTGACTGCTTAAAACATGAAGGAGGTGGGATTCTAGGATCAATTGAGAAGAAAAGCAAGCCTATGTAAACTGATCCTTAAAATACACTAGAACTACTTCCTAGAAATAGAAATGGGTATAAAAATTGTCAAGAAAATACAATCATAGATGTCTTCTGCTTTAACAAAGTAAGAATTTACAAACAGAGTATTACAGGTGTTTAAAGGTGTACAATTCTTTAATTTATTCATTTATTTTGGGAGAGGCTGGGATTCCCTATCTCATTCAGGCTGGAAATAAAATAGCCACTTACAGGCCTGATTCCACTATTCAATGGCACCAGGAGCTTTGACTTGCTATGTTTCTGACCTTGGCTGGTTTCCCCTTCCTTAAGCAGTCCAATACCTTCCTCGCCCTTTGTCTCCCCCCTCCCCCCAGGGGCTTGCAATGTGATGCTGGACTTGTTGCAGATACACAGCAGCTGAACCCTACTCCTGGCAGCTCAGAACTCCCTAACTTGGGTGATCTAACAGTATCAGTCTCCTCAGCATCAGTAATTACAGGCATCTGCCACTACCTTTTGGCTATTCTTTTTTTTAAAGGAAGCACAACAGGTTTCCTTTCACAAAGGCACTCCCCTCCAATATTTAAAAAAAAAAATCCAAATTAGAAAATTTAGATTTCAATGAAACACTTCAGTTCATGGCAATCTCACTCTCCTCTAACTCCAAAGTCAATGCTGTTCATTTGATCATTTATGTCTTCTTTGTCATATATTGCTATTAAACCCTTGTATTGTTCTTTCATTTTAACATGCTTATATCTCATTTCCCCAAGTAGATTATATAATTAAGCAGAGGGCAGGGACAGTACTTCTTCAGTGCCCAGCAGTTACTTTACAATCAACATGTCTTCAATAGATAATTCAGGATTGTAAGATATTTGGCGTTGGAAAGGCTTTCAGAAACCATTAAATTTGGTAATTTTTTTAAACATTTGAACATTAAACATTTGAAGAAACTAAAGGTCTCCTAAAGGTGCTCAAGGTCACAAAGGTGGACTGACTGCATAAAGTAAGGTCCACCGGCCTGTAATTTAGACAAAAAGTTAGGTTACCCTCCAAAACTACTCCCACAGGGACCACTTAGAAACCTGGAGAAAAAGTAACAATGCCCAAAATGATTTTTCAGAATAATTCATTCTATTTAAGTACTCCTGAAGTTATGGGGAAAGGTACACTTTACAATTTTTCTTCAGCCTGCAAAAATACTCAAATGCCTACTCCCACTGATCTCAACTTTCCTTCAACACAGGTCATCCAAAGGAGGATGGCATGTCTCTGAGAAGGTAGATTGACAGGTTCCTAAATAGATTTTAGCTAACCCCATACAATCTTATGAAGGATAATCTAATTGCATTTTTTTCTTACCATCCTCACTGGCATCATCTACCAAAATGATTTCTTTCAGCAGTATGGCTGGTGAAGAATAGAGTACACTGTGGACTGTTCTAAGCAGAGTAGACCATGCTTCATTGTGAAAAATTATTATGACACTTGTGGTAGGCAAGGGAGGACAGCGTTTAAATTTCTGCTCAATACATCTGGAAGTTAAAAAAAAAATCTAAGTTACAGATTTCACATTTTACCTCAGATCTAACATTACTTACATCAACATTAGGTTTTTTTTTCCTTTCATAAACCTCTCTAAGGACTGCACTTATAGGTGTTATTTTATTATATAATGCAAACAGATCAATTAACTTTGCCCAAGAAGACATCAAATCCACGGAAAGGCAACTATCAACAGTGTACTAGGTATGTGCAAAGTAATACAGTGCCATACTGTAGCTTCAGTTAGCATAACAATTATACATCTAATGTAAATATTTCTTATACTAGAAACAATCGATAGATATAATCTGAATAATATTAATTCCTTCCTTCAAAATAACCTGATTTTCTCCTTTCATTTAACCTGAAAATGTATAATATATTGTTAAACACTCTATTCAATTAAATTCTCAGAATGCAATATTCACGCAAAAATTAGTTGTTAAAATTTTATTTTGCAAGCTAAGTTGACACTAATAAAGTTACTTACCTTAGGCTCTAGTAAAAGGAAAGAAAAGCTGATTTTCTCAAAATGTTCTTATCATATCAAAAAATACTAATCCAAAATACTCAATAAATCTGATCATCACAGTGTACTTCGGAGTTTGAAGGGACTTCAGAAAGAAATCATCTAACTACTGACCTAAAAAAGATTCCCTCTACAACATCTCTGATAAATGATCCAAATAAATTCTATCTGTGATTCCCAAATCTATATATTCAGCCTTCATTTTTCTCCCAAGTTCCAGTTCTCCATCTCCAAATACCTATGGGACATCTCCACTCGGATGTTTCACAGGTATATCAAATTCAACATATCCAAAACAAAACTCATCTCTCTTCTTTCCTACCTCATTCTCTTCCTAACTTCCCTATTCATTTGGTGGTATCACCATTCTTCTAACCACCCAGGCAATGTAGGAGTCATTCTCAACTTTTCACTAACTCTCACTTTCTATATTCAATCAAACGCCAAATTTATCAAGTACCCTATCATCAGTATCTCTCACATCTGTCTCCTTCTGGATCCCCCCACCAAAATACACACACACCCACCCATATATACACTCTCAACAACTTTCGCTTATGAAGAGTTTATCTGCTCTCCATGCACCCAGTCACTCCCATAATACATACATATTGTTGCCAAACTTATTTCTAAAGTTCAAGTCTGCCCATACTACTCCCTGCTCATAAAGTGTTAACCGTACATTTCAAATAGAAAGCGTAGGGGGGCGGAGCCAAGATGGCGGCTGGGAAGCAGTGACTGGCGTGAGCTCTCCACCAAGTCCCTCCAAAAACCTATAAAAAAATGGCTCTGAACCAATTCTAGAGCTGCAGAACCCACAAAGTGGCCGAGGGAAGCAGGGCTCCAGCCCAGGAGAGCCTGGATGGTCTCTGGGTAAGGTCTGTCCTGCACGGAGCTCCCAGCTCCCAGCTGAGGGGAGCGGAGCTGAGCCAAGCAGAGCCCAGCACACACAGCACAGACCGACCAGACCAGCAGCCTAGGGGAGAGTGCCCTGCAGC
>CM053622.1:638229526-638277490 GCA_028646595.1 Phalanger gymnotis | reverse complement strand
AAAATAAGATGCACAGGCAATGGGGCATAGAGATTTATCTTGCCCTACAAGAAAGGAAGGGAAAGGGGGATGGGAGGAGAATGGGGTGACAGAAGGGAGGGCAGACTGGGGAACAGGGCAACCAGAGTGTACACTATCTTGGAGTCGCGGGGGAGGAAATGGGGAGAAAATTTGTAATTCAAACTCCTGTGAAAATCAATGCTGAAAACCAAACATATTAAAAATAAATTAAAAAAAAAAGAAATAGAAAGCGCAGTGGGGGTGGTGTGGAGGGGAGCTTTGACCCAGCAATACCACTACTAGGACTATATCTCACACAGTTAAAAAAAAAAAAAAAGGAAAAGGACCTATATGTACAAAAATATTTATAGCAGCTCTTTTTGTGGTGGCGAAGAATTGGAAATTGAGGGGATGCCCATTAATTGGCTAAACAAGCTGTGGTATATAATTATGATGGAATACTATTATGCTATAAGAAATAATGAGCAGAATGATTTCAGAAAAACCTAGAAAGAATTCTATGAATTGATGCAAAGTGAAGTGAGCAGAACCAGAACAGCAACAGAAATACTGTATGATGATCAGCTGTGAAAGACTTAGCTATTTTCAGCAACACAATGATCCAAGACAATGCTTAAGGACTTAAGATGAAAAAATGCTAGCCACTTCCAGATCAAGAACTGATGGAGTCATTGAATGCAGAGCAAAGCATACTATTTTTTACTTCATTGTGGGGGAGGAGCAGTCTGTGTTCTCTTTCACGACATAATATGGAAATATGTTTTGCATAACTGTATTGCATATTATAACCTATATCAAAATGCTTGCCTTCTCAGTTGAGGAAGGAAGGGAAAGAGGGAGAAAATTTGGACTCAAAATTTTAAGAAATGAGTGTTAAAAATTTTACATATAATTGAGAAAAATAAAAATGCAAATTTAAAAATGAAAAGCAACAGGGGTGGGTGGGAAGTGGGAGAAGGAAAGAACTTGAAGCTGTGGATACCAGGAAAGGTCTCATGCATAACGTGAATCTTTAACCGAGTTTTGAAGGAAACCAAGAATTCCAAGATAGTTGACTAAGGTATACCAAAACAATCATTGCAAAACTCTTCATGAAAGCAAAGAAATGAAAACAAAGCGGGTAGCCATTAACTAAAGAATAGCAAAAAAGTAAACTCTACTATGTGATAGCAAAGGACTATCATTGTGTAGCAAGAAATTACAAAAATGAGGAATTGGAACAAATTAGGGATGATTTGTATAAATGAATGCAGAGCAAAATTAAATAGAAGCAAGAGAAATATGCAATGACTACAATACTGTAAGTGAAACGATAACTGAAAGGAAGTTGAAGCAAATGAAAAGTCAGTTAAAGTACTGGACAAAAGAAAATAAAACCTATCTTTCCTCTTAAGCCAAAGGAATACTAAAACAGAATATTATATACATTTTCACATGTGGTCACTGTACAAAAACTTCTGGCTTAAATTTTTCTCTGTGAGGTGCTCAGTCAGTGAGGACAGGGGCTAAAAATCACTGCTTTCTGTTAAAAAAAATGTTTTGTTTTTTAAATCTGGCCTTGACAAGATCTTTGTGTAGCCGTATCTGTCTTCTTAGAGACTTCCCATTTTCTTCTTCTTGTAAGAATCATTAGTGATTGCATCATCAAAATTTAGTTCTTGAGAACTTCTCAGCCCTTTTTTGAGCCAACTTTAAGATTCTCAAACCATGGAATCCTATTGTCTTGTCTCTCTGAAATCTTCTTTGAAATATAGGTTACTACGGCTGAATTCTAACGTGATCTCTAAGACAGTGTGGTGTCTTATTCCCAAGGTTTCTACTCTTTCTATTTCAAAAGTCAGTTCCTCTTGGTGGAATCAGACCCAGACAAGCCCTTCAAAACTGTTTTCTCTACTGTGTGAGGGATGGATTTATCAACAATGCACACAAGAATTTACCAAATTCTCTGCCTTTAACAGAGGCCCCTCCAGCAGGGTTTAGAAAGCTTAAATTCATAATCTCAACTAAATTTTGCCCCTTTTCCAGATCATCATGAGGAACATGCATCATCCATTTACTCCCTTTGGCTGGATAGTCCATATGTTCCTATGACATTTCCTCCTACTCTTTTAATTTAACCTAATGTTCAATAACTAAAACATTTATTATAAACTAAGCATACTAGAAGTTAATAACTTCTTTAAAAGAAACCACACAAGTTCAATTGCTGGGTAGAGTAGCAGAGAAAATTCATGCAACTAAAGTATCATGATTACTCAAGAATCTTTTTTTTTTTAAGACAAACTTCAATGACATCAAAGTCATAATAATACCAAAGATAAACTTTTATTGACTTTTCTGTTTTCACCTCTCCCTTGGGTCACATTTCTTTAGTCTAACCCCTTTTGTATGTTGTACTGCCTTCAAAGGCTATTACCACACTACTTTTGGTGTTCATGTTATAAGATTATGCAAGCCCTGCCATTTTTTTTTTTGCAACTAGATCCTACCTGAAATCCAAGTTATATAACGGTCTAGCAGGATCCTTGTTTTGTTTACCTCCTCAGTATGAGATAAGTATAATTCAGTTTATAACCAAGCTGAAAAAGTTCTTTCCTGATTCCTCAGAATGAGCTCATATACATCATCTCAGAATGACCTAGACCTGGAGCTAAATCCTAAAGTGCCTCCTGAGGCACTGGAAACAAATAAACTTTTGACTTTCAAGCTGTATCAGATCAATTCTTGATGGTAAATTTTTATGGGAGGTAGGGATAAGAACTAGACTGTGATTTTATTAGTACAGGAAACTTCCAGGTGAAACTACCAGTGCATGCTGGCACCTTCTCGGCAATTTATCGGCTTAGGGAAATACCAAGGGCACCACGAAGGTAAGTGACTTACACAGGGTCATGCTATCAGTCAGACAAGCATTTACATATCAATAGCTACTATGCACAAAAGGTAGGACCAAGTTTCCCTGGCTCTGATGCCAGTTCATCTATCACTTCAGGCTGCCTCTGATAGACATAAATAACAATGGCACTGGGAAGGCTGGGGTAGGGGAAGGACGTGGAGGGGGAAAAATGAAGCATCACTGGGAGGTGAGGTGTGTAGATCTGAAGACTATCAAATCAAATACTTATCCAATTTATAGATTCACAAAGCTGGAAAGTATAGCCAAAATCACTGGATGAGAATCAGTACCAAATCTGAGGTGATGAAATTTAACAGAGATAAATGTGAAGGCTTATACTTTGATTAAAATCCACCTTAAAAGTATAAAAGGAGGTCGTATGATTAGACAGCAGTCTAACTATGGAATCGACAGTGAGACAATGGGGCAGCTAGGTGGCGCAGTAGGGTGCTGGGCCTGGAGTCAGGAAGACTCTTTCTGAGTATAATCTAGTCTCAGACACTTAATGTGCGACCCTGGGCAAGTCACTTAACTTTGCCTCAGTTTCCTCATCTGTAAAATGAGCTGGAGAAGGAAATGGTAAAACATTTCAGTACCTTTGCCAAGAAAACCCCGAATGGGGTCCACAAAGAGTCGGGCATGACTGAACAACAAGGACTAGGGAGGAAATAATCCTGCTATGTATTCGGACCAGTCAGACTACGTCTGGAGTACTTCAGCTTCCAGATGGAGAATATTTTGGAAGGATTTTGAAGAGGTATATGGTGTCCTAAGGAAGGCAACCAGAATAGTAAAAGACCTTGAATTCATACTTTATAAGAACTGAAGAAACTGGGAATCTTAAGTCTGAAGAGCATATTTAGGAGGGACACGATTGCAACTTTTGAGTTATCTGAAAGATTGATATATGGAAGAGGGATTATACTTTTGCTTCATGGACCCAGATGTCAGAATTAGTATCAATGCTTAGAAGTAGAAATGAGGGAACTTTAGACTTGGTACAAGGAAAAAAACTTCCCAACAATTAGAGGTATCTATAGGTTCAAGAAGATACCTTAGAAGTCTATGGGTTCCCCCCACCCCCACCTTAAATCTTCAAGCAAAAACTGAATGCTCATTGGTAGGTATGTTGTATGGCGTATTCTAATTCAGCTATAGGGGGGTTTCTGAGGATCCTCCCAATTCACATTCTGGATTCGAGGTGGAAGAATGTTGCCCAAAATGCCCAAAAATCTTTTCTCTCTTATTCTAATTATAATTTAAAAGTCTCTCCTAAATCAAGGATCCATCCTATTTAAATGCAGAATATATGGCTATGATAATTAAAAACAAAATTAACAAATGTAAACCTGACTTTTTAGTAGAACACATAGAAAACAAACAAAAAATAATGAAATATGTGAAATTTGTCTAAAGTTCCTTAATATAGATTTTCAAGGAAAAAATGTTAAAGTTGGGCATTTTTTTTTTGTCTTACAAGTTGTGTCTGTTCAAATAAGTATTTAGAAAAGGGAGGAAGTGATGACAGAAGGTTTTTCTTTTTAATGTTAGTATATAATTATATAACTCATTCATACAACTCTAAACAAAGATACGGAGAAATTCTGTAGAATTAACATAAATATGAACATTTAAACCTGTTTTCCTTTAAACATCTTATCATTTCCTCTTTTTGTCAAGTTTTATCTAGAATTGTGTGTTAAGCCTGCAGCTTCTAAATTCAAGGCAGAAAAAGGTGAATATACAAGCATCAAAACCAATTATTTTCATAAAATTTCAATGTAGAATCTCCTTTCAACTTATACAATTTCTATTCAACAATTAGCACAAGATGCTTCTTTTTAAATAATATTTTTAAAACTTACATAAATCTTTTAAAGTAATACAACTAAAATAATGCAATTTATCATATCAGACATTTAAAAATTTTATCCCTGAAACTGGGATGGGACCTTTTAAGTCTAGCCTTGTATAGGATCTGAACACACTTATTTTTCTGGTTGACTAGTGGATGGAATAAGACAAATTCTTCAAATGGACATTAGCAGATGCAATTTGTCGTTTTTTACTTGTATGGGCTTTAAAGTAAAAAAAAAAAACCTAAGAAATTAAATTTCAATCAAGTTAGTCCTGAGCAATCTGGAGCTTTTGGATGTCTGGGTGTTTTTCTGTAATCAGGAATTCTTAAGTTACTTAATGATTAATAGCAATGAAAGCTAATGTTATATATAGAGGAAGAAAGTAGGAAAGGGTTTAGGATATTGGAAAATGTAATTTCTCAATCTTGTGCTGGAAATGTGTCCATCTTGAACAAAAGCCAAATCATGATGTAAAGTAAAAATTCATAATGATGGGTTCGTGGAATAATTTTTCTTTTAAGCACTGAACCCAAATCAACAACATAATGAAATAGTGAATGCTTTTCTACTGGCCTGCAAGAAGCAATTCTGCATTCCATTTACTGTATCACGTAAACATACATATATACATGTTTGTAGATGCATGTATTTATGTATGTGTGTTTGTAAAAAGAGAATGAAGGCTGAGAGTAAGACACTTAGAGAAAGTAGGTACTTTAAAAGGCACATTTCAATTGCTTTATTGTTGGGAAAAGTAAACTCTACTTACAGAGCCCCTTATATATGAGAACTAAAGCATTCTAAAGATGTTCTTTCATCTCATTATACTGTTCCTATAAGAATTATACTAACTTACCTAAGATCACATGGAAGAGAAACAGAATCAAAAAGGAAAGAAACCCATGCTGCCATCTTTATTTTCAGTGTAATCTGATTAATTGGGGAAATCTAATCATCTTGGCGGATAAGTCTAGGGTAGTTAAGCTTCCTCCATTGCCCTCACTGCAACCTGTTTAGCTGCCAAAATTGAATACTGTTAAAACAGGAAAGGCAAGGGTGTGTATATTGTTTGCTCAAGTTTTTTACTTATCTTGTACCCTTAGATTCAACAGGTATACTGATAACAATAGTATTTATCCTAACAGTTCTTTAGTTTGCTTAACAGCCTTTAATGTCCCCTCTCTGATGTGAAAAAATCAGTTAACTTGCAACTAGAAAGAAAAATAACAAAGGCCATATACCCCAAACTACTGAATATAAGATAAGCCATATAAAATTATTTTTAATAAATCTTATTAGGCAGAAAACATAAGAAAATAACTTGTAAGTCCGAAATATTCCTTAGTACAAAAAGAATTGAATTTTAAGAAACGCAGAATGGCTATTAATTCCTAGAGGGCAGAACCCAGATGGAAATAACTGTACCAGAATGCCTTCAAAAAAGGCAACCAGCAAAGCACTGGGCACTTTATCATATAAACTACAAACTATACTAGTAGTATTCCTGTGGAATTTTTAAAAAATGTCTAATAATAGCTCACTTACACTTAACACCTTTATTGTCAAAATTCCTCCGAGGTAGGAAGGTATGTATATGTTGGACTGCCTCCCCTTTACATATTACAAAGTCTAAAATAACATGGATGAAATGTTTCACAAACCTGTACACAAACACATGCGTATGTACATGCGAGCTACATACATATGCTCATGTTAAAGCTAGAAGGAACACTATACACAGTGTTAAGTATATATATATATCTGTGTATGTATGTTTATATACAAACACAGAACACATATGTGTGTGTGTGTGTATACTTGTACACTCATATACTTAACAGACTGCAGAGTTCCTTCTAAATCCGAATTTGTGCACTGTGTGTATACAGTATGTTCAGGTTTGTGAAGTATTTTATGCATATATACACTCAATACATATAGGTATCATTATTATTATTATTA
The DNA here is from genome assembly GCA_028646595.1 of Phalanger gymnotis. Taxonomy (NCBI): domain Eukaryota; kingdom Metazoa; phylum Chordata; class Mammalia; order Diprotodontia; family Phalangeridae; genus Phalanger; species Phalanger gymnotis. The sequence continues at coordinate 638,270,752 of CM053622.1, read as the reverse complement.
TTCCTTCCAGTTCTAATAACCTATGAGCAGTTCAAACCTAAAATTTAGTCTCAGTTTCTAGTATGTACCTCTAGTATGTTCTCTGTATGTACCTGGTCTTTCTCCAAAAGCCCATGAGTGAGTGACCTGGAGTTAGGAAAACCTGAGTTCAAATTCATCCTTATTAGATATTTGCTAGCTGTGTGACACAGGGCAAGCCACTTAACCTCTGCCTGCCTCAGTTTCCTCAACTGTAAAATAGGGATCATAATAGCTCCTACCTCTCAAAGTTATCAAGATAAAATGAGATGGCATTTTTAAAGTGCTCTGGAAACCTTAAAACACTATATATAAATGCTAGCTATTATTGTGGACTTGAAGTCAGGAAAACCCAGCTTCGAATTTCACCTAAGACACTTGCTAGCTGTGTGATCCTGGGGAAATGGTTTGCTCTTTCTGGGCCTCAATCTCCTTATTGGTAAAATGGAAAAGGGGAGAGGAAGTCTGGAGCCAAAAACCTCTAAACTCCAATATTTCTTAAACTCTAAATCTTCGATACTATGACATATCACCATTTGTAATAACAGCAAAAATTAAAAATAAAGGTTACTTATATATCGATCTTAAAGTTATTTTTCAAAAGGTTGCCTTCAGACTTCAACTGAGATATGTAGGTGTTGATCTCAACACACTAACACTGTTGTGAATAGTAAAACCATGGGTAGGTAGTCTTCCACATACTCAGGAGGTCGAGTGTCTGGTCCAAGGTCTCGGTGCAGTGAAATCCGGTCACTAACAAAAGCATTAAAACAGTGTTTGGCTTCCCCACGCTCTTTTTCCTTTTGTTCTTCAGGACTTAAATTGTCAGGCTTGAATGGTTTCCCAGAAGCACCGGGGGCATTGGAGTCCTGAGGTGGGCGATCTAGAAAAGGCTTCAATTCTGCCGCTGTGTAATATCCTTGCAAACATGGTCTATCCCCAGCATTATTATCTTGTCTAACAGGGGCTTTTATCTGCAATTTGGGCATCACATCTTTAATATTGTTCACAGCTTCTAACATGAGATCAAACATCTTGTTTTTGTTTTTCTCAATCCCTGATACATCTTTGGAATCTTGAATGCTTACTTCTCTTTGCATTAAAATTAAAAACACCATAAAGAAAAAAATCACCGCACCAAACTTCCAGAGCTTTTTGTGGTGAAAAAATTTTTTACAGAATAGTTTTATCAGTAGTCTTACGTGAGCCATTCTGACATTAACAGTTTGTCACTTGAAAAATAACAGTTATAACTTCCTCTATTACTCGTGTTCTTTATCATAGATTTGCTGGCCAAAAGGTTTCTTGAAATAGTAACACCTAGAAAGAACAACAGGCAGCATTAGTACACAAGCAATCTAAAGACAGGCAAGGACACACCACCACCAATAACATACATTCTAAAGAATTAGAGACATAGAACTGCAGGGGTTCCCCCCCTAATAATCGTTTGTGTTTTGTTATTTCTCCCTTGGTAATAATGTTTGTGAAACCTTTTCCTTTTTATATAGAAAAGAATGAATTCTTCTAACTTACTACCAGCAGAGACCCCAGTTGGGCTAATTTTGGGGAAAAGGTCTCCAAAAGAAAATATGCATTTGTGGGTGTCATCTAAAGATATGAAAAATAAACAGATTTAAAAGACTAATACACATTTGCAACCCTGGGAGATAGGGACTATTATTATCCCCATTTTACACATGAGGAAACTGAGGCAGAAAGAGGTTGAATGACTTGGCCAAGATCACACAGCTATCAAGTGTCTAGTAAGGATGAATTTGATTTCAGGTGTTCCTAACTCCAGGTCACTCATTCATAGGCTTTTGGGAAAAGTCAGGGGCATATGGCTTAGAAACTAAGAAACTAAATTCTAAGTCTAACTTGCTCATGGGTTATTAGATCTGGAAGGAATAATAACAACTATAATAATTATTATTATTTCTACATAATAAAAATAAATCTGTACTCCAATTCCAAACTCACCATGATCAGGACTGTCCTAAACTTGGCACATTGAGTGCTATCTTCTAACAATGATTAAACAAATAAAGATGATTCAATTTGTCTAGTAAATAAACTAGCCTATTCTTTGAAACGATAATAAAGATATGTTTATTTGGAAACACCTTCAAAGCTTGACAATATAGAAGGATGAGAAAAACAAATTCATTGATCAATGGGCTTTCCTGCACTCAATACACTCCTATGGCTCTATATTGCTCTGAAAATAAAATGTCATCTCTTCTCTGTAGCTTTTAAAGCCTTCAATTCCAACTGAGCCTGGTGTTAGGGATGCACCTTTCTGAGTTCAAATCCGGCCTCAGACACTTACTTATGTGACCCTGGGCAAGTCACTAAACTCTGCCTCAGTTTCCTCATCTGTAAAATGGGCTGGTGAAGGAAATGGCAAAGCACTCCAGTATCTTTGCCAAGAAAACCCCATATGGGTTCACAAAGAATCCCACACAATTGAAATGACTGAACAATAACAACATTCTGGCCCTGACCAATCATTCAGTCTCACCGGACATTACTTTCTTTTCTAAACTCTGCAATCCAACCAAACTAGACTTTTCTCTGTTCTTCACATGCAATACTCCATCTGCCACTTGCACAGCTTTGCGGCGACTGTCCCACATGCCCAGAAAGTATTCCCTCCTTCTCTTTGCATTAGAGAATACTCTTTCCTCAAAACACAGCTCAAGAGCCGTCTTCTTCATGACACCTTCCGTGATCTTCCCAAATGCTAGTATCCTTCTTCTCACTACTTTGTATTTAACTGCTTTGTACATATTTGTATTTATTCACTTTATATTTAGGCTTTATATGCTCATATATGTACTTGTTTCTCCCATTAGAATGGAAGTTCCTTGGGAATAGGAATTGTTGCAGTCTTTGTACTTGTACCCTTCACAGTGCCCGGCGTATCATAAGTAGGCAATGCATAAATACTTAAGGAGTTTTAACACCTGTTTTTAGAATTGCTGTTTTTAGCAGATGTAAACACTATCTAGACAAGCATTTTTTAAAAAGTAGTGTTGAGGTTTTGGGGAAGCTTATTACCAGCAAATAGGTTTAGGTCAAACACGTCTATTACCACAATAGGTTTGGGTCAAACGGGTCTATTATCACCTGTCAAGATGAATATGATGAATTCCTGATTACAGGAGATGTTTATAGAACATATCTAATGACCACCATTCACCAGGGAACAAACCTGGGAAGGAAGAAAACCAATGACAAGGCTGTTCTGGGCCATCTACACAGTAAAACTAGAGACAGATTCAGTCCAAGTTGCTAGAGATAGCTCATCAGAAAGGAGAGTTAAAGCCAGGAGAGGGCTGCAGCCTGCTCTATCTCTGGCTGATTTTAAAATTTTCAATGTAAACAAACTTTATAATTTGGAAATTGGAGAACTACAAATTAGCCCTTGATATAATTATTTTATTGATTGTATAGACTTAAAAAAATGATGAAGAACGTGTTAATAGTGCAGCTTAACCTTAAAAATGTCTTATGTATATTTCCTCCCAAAGAGATAGTTGTTCAACATTAAGCAGGACACCTCTGCATAAAGACTATCATAGATACCAAAACCCCACCCACCCAAAAACAACAAAAAACTGACAGGAAGAGGTGAAAATCTATTTTCCTTTTGCTCATGTCTTACATTAACTTTTAGGGAAATATTATTTTTAAAATTCAATTTAATGAACATTAAAAACTTTGCATAAGACTCCACCTCTGACCCACAGGCATTTTCACTAGGCTTTCCTCCTGCCTGGAATTTGCTCTTCTTATCTCTTGCCTTGCGGCTTCCTCAAATCCCATTTAAATTTTCATCTTCTACAAGAAGCCTTTCCTGATCATCCTAAATTCTAGCATCTTCCCTTTGTTAATTATCTCCATTTTTTTTCCCCGTACATATCCAATTTGTACATAGTTGTTTTCAAATTGTTTCCCTCCTTATAATGTGACCTCCTTGAGGGCTAGGATTGGGTTTTTTTTTTTAACTTTTTCTCCTTGTATGCCCTGGGCTTAGCACAGTGAGTGGCACAAGATAATAAACATATGAATAAAACATCATCTATGACATCACTAGTTTAATTTAGTAGTAAAGATAAGATGTGCATACAAATAAACATTATAAAAAAAAATAAGTTCATATAAGCGAGAGAATCACAGTTCTAAGAGAGGCCTGAGGGAAGCACTTCTAGCTGTGAGAATTTGAATGTTTATGGAGATTTATAACTGTTAGTGTAGTTTAGATAGAGGATCCAAGTTGTACATCACACTGGGACTGGCAGGACAGTTTTAAGTTTTGTTAAATAGCTTTTTTCCAAATGAAGTAAATTATCTACTACTTCCCATAAGTAAAACAATGGGCTCTCTTTGGGGAAGGAAAGAAGTATTTATTAAATGCCTACTAAGTGTCAGACACTGTGCTAAATGCTTTATAAATATTATCTCATTTGGTTCTCAAAAGGTGAGTATTATTATGATCCCCATTTTACGGTCGAAGAAACCAAGGCAGACAGGGGTCACACAGCTAAAGTATCTGAGGTCAGATTTGAACTTAATTCTTCCTTACTCCAGACCCAGTACTCTCTCCACTGCACAATCCAGCTGCTTCTTTGTACTACAGAATAGCTACTCCATCTCAGGCAAAACTCTAGCCAGATTATGTAGGTTCTAAATTATACCAGGCTGGCAGATTTATATTTTATCACGTACGAAATAAAAAGTCAGTGAAGTTTTTTGAATGGGAGAGGGACATGATCAAAACTTTGTCCTGTGCACATGGTGGAGGAGGAGTAGAGAGGAGGAGGCAAAGGGGGAGGAAGGTAGAAGAGGGGAGAGGGACAAAGAGAGAGAGATTGTGAGTTTTACATATGGAAGAAGTTGAGATCTTGAAAGCTGAAGAAGAGGGGAGAAAATATTTTGAAGAAAACATTATGGTGAAATCCTACTGGTATAGCTAAGGCTAACACTCCTTGGAAAGCATGGTATTTGGTTCTCCACAGATTATTTTCTGACTAGCACCCTAAAATTGCAGTAGATACTGGACTCTTGAAGATTTTAATGAAATACTCAATCTGGTATAGAGGAAAGTTTAGACATTTGCTTTCTAGAGCTATTTGCCCCAAATAGTAACAACATGCAACATCAGGGAACACATTAATGTAAGTGTAACATTAAGGATGTTAAAAATATAGATTTTTCTATTGATATATTATAAAATTAGAATAAATCAAAAGGTTTGGCATTTCTCATTAGGAAAAGGTTGGCAGTCCCCGGTCTTTGGCTAATGTCCAAACCTCCTGATTTTTTAACACCCAGTAGACTTATTATAAAAAAAGAGGCCCATTTGAGTTTGGACATTAAAAAACTATCCACCAGTGAAAATCCAGGGCAGCTGAAAATGAAAGCCAGATGGAGTTGGCACAAGAATAATGACCTAAAAGGATTTAACTCACAGAGAAAGGCCAGAGACTGAAACTAATACAAACGAGGCATTAGGCTATTACAATTGTGTAATGCTATTAAAAAAGAAAAAAGAAAAATGTTTTGCAGCCAACTCTTTATTCCTGTTTCATCTATATTTTATAGATGGTGAAACTGAGTCAAAGAGCAATCCAGCAACTTAGCCAAGATCACACAGTAAGTGGGTGACAAAAGGACCTAGATTCAAATTTTGGTTCTGTTTTAGTAGCTGTGAGAGCTTGAGCAAGCAACAATCTTGCTGATTCTCAGCTTTCTTACCTGCAAAATGAGAGGATTGGTCCAGTTGTCCTGTATGGTAGGTACCCTTCTGCTCAAAATCCTATGCTCTCTCACTCCTACACCTAGGCCCGAAGTAGGCAATTTGAAATATTCTCAGAATAGCATTTTTTGCAGAGCTGCATTGTTGTTCACCTTTCTCTAAAAAGATACACACATTTACACATATGTACATCATCTCAATCAACAAGTGTGCAAATGCTTATTATGTGCCAGGCACTGCACCAAGTTCTGCAATTACAAAGAAAGGCAAAAATGTGGTCCTCTGCTCCCAAGGATCTCACAATCTTTTTATAAATTTTAATTCATATTGTTCAATTAAGAAGCATTTATTTTCTCTGCCTCTCAACTCCTTCCATCCTTCCCTTCTCCCCTTCCACGGGGAAAAAAAAAAGATAAAAATTTTGACAAATATACATAGTGAAGCAAAATAAGTTTCTATATAGGCCATGTCTAAAATTATGTCTCATTCTGCATTTGAAGTCCATTAACTCTGACCTCAGCTTCAGTTCTCTAGTATCATCCTTGATCATTACAATGGTCAGAGTTCTCAGTTCTTTCAAAGTTGTTTGTCTTTACGTCTATTATTGTATAAGTTGTTCTATGGTTATTGCTCATTTCACTATGCATCAGTTCAAATGGGTCATCCCACTTTTCTCTGAAATCACCCCAGTGGATCATTTCTTAGGGCACATTATTACAATCTATATATCATAATTTGTTGAGCAACTTCCCCAACTGATGACTGCCCTTTTGGTTTCCATTTCTTTGCCACCACAAAAAGAGCTGCTATAAATACTATTGCATATATGGGTCTGTTTCCTCTTTCTTTATTCTCTTTCAAGGAACTCACATTCTAAAGGGGTGGAGGGAGAGCAACCAACAAGTTACATACAAGATCGAGGATAGACAGACAAAGGAAAGCTAGTAAAAAAGAAAGTAATCTCAGAGGACATGCCCTAGGGTGGGATGGGGAGGATGAGACACCATTAAAAGACCCCATAAAAAGGTGGAATTTGAGCTGAGTCTTGAAGGAGATCAAAGAAGCCAGGAAGCTGAAGTGAGGAAGACAGGCATTCCTGGCATGGAGGACAACTCACGAACTGGTAAGGAGTCAGCTGCAGTATCACATGTGAGGCAAGTAGGCCAATGTAGCTGGATCAGAGAGTAAGAAGGCTGGAAAGGTCTTGAAAGGCTTTAAATATTAAACATAGCATTCCTATTTGATCCTGGAGATAATAGTTACTGGAGATGGAGATGGTAGTGTGGGGTGGGGTATGACAAGGTCAGATCTGTGCTTTACTAAAATCACTACTACATATTGTAAAGATAATCAACTTGGTAACTGATCAGTACAGTAATCCACCACAACTCTAAAGGACTCATGTTGTAAAATGTCATCTACCTCTAGATAGAGAATTGATGGTCTCTGAGTACAGTTTGAAGTATATTTTTATTTCCTTCAATTTCCTTGCTTTTTTTAAAAAACATGATTAAGGTAGAAATATATTTTACGTGACTTCATATGTTATATATTAATAAAATTAAAAATAATATAAAAATAAAATAAATAATAAAATAAAATTAATAAAAATATATTTTACATGACGTCATATGTTATATATGTATGTATATATGTATATGCATGTATATGTATATATACATATATAAGTATCATATTTCTTGGCTTCTTAATGGGTGGTGGAGGGAGAGAACTTGGAACTGAAAATAAAATGAACACCACTACTGCAGCTGAGTGGAGAATGGATTTGAGTGGAGAGTGACTTGAATGCAAGGGAGACCAATCAGAAGACTATTTCAACAATCTAGGAGTGAGGTGAAAAAGGCTTGCAACATGATAACGGTTCTTAGTATGCTGAAGGGGAGGTATATGATAAAGTTATAAAAGTAGAAATGCCAACATTTGACAATAGACCAGATATTTGGAGTGTGAGGAGTTGAAAGTAACAATTCGTTTGTGAGCCTAAGTGACTGGTAGTGTCTTCAACAGTAATAGCATCGTCAGAGAGAGGGTGGGGAGGGTTTTGAGAGAAAGATAATGAATTCTATTTTAGATATTTTGACTTTAAGATGCCTGTGGGATATCCAGCTGTTGTTGGCCTAAAGGCAACTGGTGATGCTGGACAGGAGTTTGGGAGAAACTAGATTTGGATATAAAGATCTGGGAATCACCTCTACTGAGACGATAATTGAATCCATTGGAGCTAATGAAATGACCAAAAGAAACAGCACAGAAGGAGAAGAGAAGAGGGTCTAGGAAAGAGCCTGGGGGGACACTCAGAATTAGCAGGGCATTACCTGGATGAAGATTCAGCAAGAGACTAGGGAGTTGTTGGTAGAAAGAATAACAGGAGAGAGCTATGTCATGAAAACCTAGAGTGGAGGTAGCATGCAGGAGAAGAGAGTGATCAAAAATTTCAAAGGCTATAGACAGGTCAAGAAGAATGAAGAAAAGGCCATCAGATTCATCAATTAAGAGATCACTGGTAACTTTGGACAGTAGTTTTAGTTGAATGATGTGATCAGAATCCAGAGAGGGTTCAGAAACAAGTGAGAGGAAAGGAAGTGGAGGCACCAAGTATAGATGGCTTTTTCAAGGAGTTTATATTATCTCAACTGGTTCTTCGCTGTGGCAAGGTAATCCTTTTATACCTCTCCTTAACTAATTCATCATCCCACACACCACAGCAGGTTTTCCAATGTTTTTCATCCCTCTTCGAACTTCTCACAACTCTCTCTTCTCTCAGCATATCAGCTGAGAACTTTGCCTCATATTTTGCTAAAAAAAAAAATAAGGTCATTTACAGAGAGCTCCCTCTCCTTCCCTTTTCCACATTTCATATCACTCAGATGCCTTCTCTTCTATCCTTGTTTCATATGAAAAGATGGCCCTCTCCTTACCAAGACAAACCCCTCTACTTCCATAAGAAATCTCATTCTATCTCAACTTCACCCAGTAGATTGTCCCCTATCATCCTTACTCTCTCTGTAATCTTCAATCACTCTTGGTCTAATAATGGCTGCTTCCCTATTACCTACAAATAAGCCTGTCTTCTCCATCCAGGAAGGAAGGAAGGAGACTCACTTGATTTGTCCATCACTATCATCATACTATCTCTCTCCTCCATTTTGTAGCTAAATTCCTTAAGATGGTTGTCTACAATAGACGCCTCCGCTTTTCTTTCATCTGCTTAACTCTTTTCAGTCTGATTTCTGACCTCATCATTCAAATAAAACTTTTCTACCTAAAGTTACAAATGATCTCTTAATTGCCAAATCTAATGGCCTTTCCTCAAGCCTCATCATTCCTGACCTCTCTGTAGCATTTGACACGGTTGATCACCCTCTTCTCTCTGGATTTTTGTGACACTGTCTATTGGTTCTCCTCCTACCTCTCCTCTTCTCTGTCTCCTCCATTAGATCATCCTACACACCATGCCCCTAAAAGTGGGAGTGTAAGACTTTGTCTTCTCCCTCTATACCATTTCATGTGTTGAACTCATCAGCTCTCATGGTTTCAATTATAATCTATATTCCAATGCCTCTCAAATCTACTTTTTCAGCCCAAACCTGGCTGGACCTCCTATCTCACATCTCCAACTGCTTTTCAGAGATCATGAATTAGATGTCCTGTAGACACCTTAATCTCGAAGTGTCCTAAACTGAACTCATTATTTTCCCCAAACATTCTCCTTCTACCTACCTTCCCAAATACTCTCAAGGGTACCATCATCCTCCTAGTTTACCAGATTTGCAGATTTATTTGCCAGATTTACCAGATTAGGTGTCATCCTCAACTCCTCACTCTCCCTACTCCCCCCACCCATGCCATATCCAATCTCTTGCTAAAGCCTGAAGATTTTACCCTCATCACTCCATGACTGGACTATTTCAGACATTCAGCACCTCACACCTGGACTACTGCAACATTCTACTGATCAATCTCCCTCTGAAAAGTCCCTTCCCACTACAATCCATCTTCAACTTGTCTGTCAATGTGATCTTTCTAAAGCACAAGTATGCCCAAGTCACCCCCGGCTACTCAAATTCCAGGGGCTCCCTATCACCTCCAGGACTAAGTAAAAGTCCTCAATCTGGCTTTTAAAGTTCTTCATAATTTGGTCCCTTCTTACCTTTCTAGTCTTATCCCTTACTCCTCCACTCCCCCTCCATATATTCTGCAATCCAATGGCACTGGTTTCTGTTGTTGTTTGCCCACAACACTCCATCTCCCAACTGAATGTTTTCATTGGCTGTCCTCCATGCCTGGAAGGCTTTTGCTCATTTCCACCCCCTAGCTTCCCCGATGTCCTTCAAGATGCAGAGTAAATGTCATGTTCCACAAGAAGCCTTTCCTAATCCTCCTTAATCTTACTACTTTCCCTCTGAGACTACCCTCCTCCCCAATTTATTCTGTATATATTTTGTTTTTACATAGTTGATTTCATGTTGACTCCTCTATTAGACTTGAGCTCCTTGAGAGCAGTAGGCTGGATTTTTGTTTGTTTGGCCTCTTTGTATCTGAAGAGCTCAGCACAATGCCTGGCATATAGTATGGGCTTAGTAAATACTAGCTAAGTGAGAAAGGAAGGAGAGATAAAGGATGGTAACTAGTGGGTACTAGAATCAAGTGATTTTTTTTTTAGTGTAAGATATAAGAGCAAAACTTTAGATAGCAAGGAAAGAGCCAGTAGATGGAGATTAAAAATGATAAGAGGCAACTTGCTGCTCTGAACTTATAATTTTATCAGTGCAGATATTCTCTCCATCAGTGTAAATTAGCAGCTCTATTGTAACTTATAGTTTTAAAGATTAGCCAGAAAGACTGAAAGGATAAACAACTTACCATAACTGACACAACTAGTGTACATCAGATATGGACCTGAACTCAGGTCTTCCTCATTCCAAGGCTGACTATCCATTATACCACATTTCCTCGCATATGAAATTATATTCTTTTCTTCAATAAATACAAATGATATTTTGCATCAGCCTTATTGATATCGGTTTGCATATGTTTATTTAGCCTGATATTTCATTTAGTTTTATTTATCATTTCTATTCAGATGACTCCCAGATCACTATATCTAAGCCCATTCTCTCTTAGCTACAATAGCTAGCATTTATATAGTGCTTCAAGATTTACAAAGCACTTTACAACTGTTATCTCATTTTATCTCCCTCAACAACCATGAAAAGTAGATATTATCTTCATTTTACAGATGGAAACTGAGGCAGACAGTAGTTAAGTGATTTGGTCAGGGTCACAGAAGTAGTTAGTTTGAGGTTGGATTTGAATTCAATTTTTCCTGACTCTCCCAGTCTTTCTCTCTGTCTGCTATACTACCTAGCTCCTGTCATCTATCACCAAATATTTATTGGACATTGCACTCAATGTCCTTAGGCATCTCAAATTCATCATAACCAAAATGGAACTCATTATCTATACCCTAAAACAACCTGTCTTTGAAGTTTTGCTAATTTTATCAAGGGCATCATCATCTTTCAAATAACCCAGGTTCACAACCTCATTGTCATCCTTGATACCTCATTTTCCCTCAAGCCGTGTATCCAATAAGTAGCCAAATCTTGTCAATTTTGCTTCCATAACATCAACACCCCTCACATCCATTCCCTTCTCACCATTCACATGGTCACCACTCTCACGTAAACTCCTTGTAAATAGATTGTTTTATTTATTGTATTTGTATTCCTAGCATTTAGTACATATTAGGCACTAAATGAATGCTCATTAATTGCTCTTCTCCTTCCTGGATACTTCATACATTTCCCTGCTTCCAATTTCTCTCCTCTCTAATCCATCTTCCACAAAGTTACCAAATCAATTTTTCCAAAGTATACAGATGACTATATTATCTATTACATAAAATCTGATCTTATCATGCACTGACTCATGTTCCCTGTTATCACTAGGCTCAAATACAAATTCCTGTTTGATAATCCCTTCATGAACTGGCTCCAACCTACCTTTCTAACTTTATTAGATATTACTCCCCTTCCCAAATCCTAGGATCCAGATATACTGGCCCACTTGCTGTTTCTCATACAAGATACTCCACCTCCATGCTTCTGCACTAATTTTCCCCCATGCCTGGAATACACTCCCTCCTTTCCTTCACCTATCAGAATCCCTAGTCTTCTTCAAAACCCAGTTCACGTGCCACCTTGTACGTTAAGCCTTTCCTGAACTGATAATTTCATTAGTGCAGCCTCTCCACCAATACAAATTAACAGTTCTCCTCAGGGGAGTTGGAGTAGTGTTGGACTTGGAGTCAGGAAGACTCATTTTCAGGAGTTCAAATCTGGCCTCAGTCACTTACTACCTGTGTGACACTGGGCAAGTCACTTTACCCTGTTTGCCTCAGGTTCCTCATCTGTAAAATGTGCTGGAGGATATGGCAAACCACTCCAGTATCTTTGCCAAGAAAACCCCAAATGAAGTCTCAAAGAGTTAGACATGACTAATAAAGGAATAAACAACAATAAAAACTCCAGCTGCTACTCTGACTTCCTCCCAAAAATTATTTTGTATTGTTTTGTGTGTGTATATCTGTATCTACAGATATATACACACATACATATGTATGTAAGTATATGTGTGCATGTGTATACATGTGTATATTATTTCTCCTGAAAGAATATGCTTCCCAAGAGAAGGATAATTTCATTTCTGGCTTTGTGTTTTTGGTACCCGGCTCCTAATAAGTAAGCTTTTAAAAAGTGCTTGGTTGATTTTCATTCACTTTATATGTTAGTATAAGATAAAGACCAAATCTACGGTCTCTAAATCTCTTGTTTTGCTACAATATGGCCTAGATACTAAGATGACCCAGACAACTCACTATGGCTTTTTCCCACTAGCACATTAAAAAAGAGATTTTATCAGATGAGTCGGTATTCACTTTGGAATTTGAGAAGAGTATGGTTCTAATGGAATGCGTTATGAGCCTGGTTAAGCCAAAGAATGAAACAAGAGAGATTTCAGATGAAGAAGACATAATCATTGGGAAATGACCAAAAGATCCTATATAGGGTACCCCAGCAGAGGTCCTATACTTTAGGGAAGGGGAAAGGAACCCGAGAGTTCTAAGCCTGGGCTCTATCAAGGTTAGAGATTCATTGTTAAGTATGGATTTGTGAAATGCATTCTGCTGTCCTCCAGGCAATGCTTTCAGAATGCCAAGAGGGTCCATGAAACCCGGATCTCCAAAAAGGCCAGCTTCCAGGCAGTCTTTGGAGCTTATTGGAAGAATGTAACACCAAACAGTAGGATCATCTCAAAGCTGTAATAGGTTATCTTTGCATTTTATAGATGACTGGTGGCTGAATGTTTCTAAGAATTTTCTCAAATATTTTCTTCAAATGCATACAAACTTGACAACTGCAAACCATAAAAGGTTATATATGAAGAGGATGAGAGGTATGCCTCAACATATTTTTAATGAACATATGGTAAAACTAGATCATGTTAAAATAGAGACATTCCTTCCCATCTTTTTAAGAGAGATTAATTTGTATCTTGATTTTTTTAAATCACATGTTAGCAACAATGACAAACTATGAGTAAAATATAACAAACCTTGCCATTCCCACTGCATTACTATGGCAATTTTGTAAAAAATTATTTAAAAGCAGCATCTTGCATCCCTACTTTTATCATAGAATGATAAAGCTGAAAGGGAAATTAGAGACCATCTAGCCCAGAGGTTCTTAACTTCCTGAACTTTTTTTTAATGTTTTGATACTGTATTTAAATATAATTGATTTCCTTTGCAATCCTATGTATTTTATTTTATGCATTTAAAAAGACTTTGAGATGGCCAAAGTGGTCCATGATACATAGAGAAAAGGTTAAGATCTTCTGTTCTAACTTATATGAACTAATCCTGAGTGAGGGGAGCAGAACCAGTAGAACATTGTACATAGTTACAGTCACACTGTGCAATGACTAACTTTGATAGACTTGGTTCTTCCCAGCAATGCAAGGTTCTAAGACAACTCCACAAGGCTCATGATGGAAAATGCTGTCCATATCCAGAGAAAGAATTATGGAGTCTGAATGCAGATCGAGCATACTATTTTGTTCTCTCTTTTTTGTTTTGTTTCTTCTTTCTCATGGTTCACTCCATTGGTTATAATTCTTCTTTGTAACATGACTAAATATGTTTAACATGAATGTATATGTAGAGCCTATGTCAGATTGCATGCCGTCTTGGGGAGGAGGAAATCTGGAGCTCAAAAGCTTGTGGAATTCAATGTTGTAAACTAAAAATAAATAAATTTTTAAAAAAAAAAATAGTGAGAAGAAAGAAGAAAAAAAAAAGATCTGCTCTGTTCCAACCCCTTCATTTTGTAGATGAGGAATGAAGCCAAAGGAAGTAATGTTTCCTCCCCCTAAGTCACACACCTCATGCATAGGATAGCTAGGATTTAAACCCAGGTCCCTTTATTCTAAATTCAGTGTCTCCTTTCTGAAATGCTGCCTTTCAGGCTTGAGAGTTTGTTATTATTGTTGTTATTGTTATATGCACACAAGCTTAGTTTGCATTGGCTACCTAGTTAAAAGATAGCTTGCAAATCTTGTGGATAACTGTTCTAGGCAAGAGGTGGTCAAATACAGACGAAAATCAGAATGTAGTTTAAGAAAAATAAAGTATTGTGGATAATACTTCATTGGAACTCTGCCAGACTCTCATAGCATTATCATCTGGATTTCTTAATTTAATTTAAAAGGCTTGACCTGCTAATAAACTCTTAAATGTGTAGGCAGAAATTTATTAAGTGTCCCAAATCTCCCTCTGAAAGTGTTTGGGGGAGTGACAGGAAGTAATTTCTCCCACATTGGGGTCAAATTTCATGGTGACTTAGCCATGTGATTTATTAGTTTTGATTACATCTGTGCCCCTACATTTGGATCACCACCTTCCACCCCAAGAAGAAAATGGTTTAAGGATGTCACATTCTATGGAAGAAATACATTCACTGTTGCAATGAAAGCTGGAGTCAGAAGTAGAGAGAGAGAGATAGAGGCAGAAACATTACAAAGGGCATTCTTAGCCCAGTTTTCAACAATCCAGTATTTCTATGGATCGTTAAAAAAAAAAAACAACAGAAGCAAACTAACTTTGCATGCATTTAGCTATCAGAAAGTGGGTGACTTTTTGTACAAAGGTTTCCTGTTTGCAAAAGAGGCAGAATAGGGTGGTCTCTTAAGCAATAATTTTATAAACGCACCCAAACTCCATCCACTATAAAGACAAGACCATTTAGTACATTGATTAAGATATGCCAGATGGCCAAACCCCCAATATTTCAGTGGCACCATGATAAAAATCAACATTAGCATTATCATCAAGACCCAGGCTTAAACTAGAACTAGAACAAACCAGTTTTGAATATGGCAAAATGCATTCCTGCCAGCTTAACTACTTTATTACCTGTCACACAATTTTCAATTATACCCATGGGTACCATTTACCACCACTTTTGGACATGGAAAATATTTCATATGAAGATATATATACAAAAGGATAATTATATTAAGAAAAGGACTGCTCTTAAAGGTTGAGTATCTTCAAACCATCTACGTAATCAGAAGTATGAACAGCAATTATAACTGACATCCTAGGAGTCATGATATACTTATGTAAGAAGTCTGTTGGAGATTCAGCTAAGGCAGGAAATCTAGCTGTTGTTATTTTTTTTAATCCATTCATTCCTTCAGCTCTGATGACTTTATAAATATAACTGAAGGGGTTTGTAAATACTTGTAGCTATTCTAGAAAGGATTCACTCAGATATAGTAGTGGACATCGGTTTTTGCATTTTCTTCATTCATCCTTAGTCATCTAGAAAGGTGTCAATTGATGAGGAATGAAAAGAAATATGATTCCAACCCCACCCCCAGAAAGCAGCAGCTTTAACAACCCCCATATACTGTAACTATCTTGCTTAGTGACCGCATTTGGAGTTTTCTTGGCAAAGATAATGGAATGGTTTGCCATTTCCATCTTGTTACAGGCAGCTTTAGTCTGCAAATGACAGTGAAGCTACTAGCACATTAATTCCATCCCTATCCAACTTTCATCTGGAAAAAAGGGGTGGGGAGAAAAGTTTAGAAAGGACACTTTTCCTTTGAACTTCGAATTAACCTGCCCATCTCCAAGTATAACCACCACAATGAAAACCATAATAACTTTAGTGTTGTGAAAATCCTTCAAAGTTAAGTATCTGACAAGAATGTACAAAGGCAAATTCACTTACAAAGTTGGGGGGTGGGGAAAACAATAACCACAAGTAAACAAGAATATTGGATTTGGTAGTGAGAAGACCTGGATTCAAATACTAACAACAGGGACCTTAAGAAAGTCACCCATAACCTTTTATAACATTTATAACCTTTCTTGATCTCAGTTGTTGTTTTTTTTTAATTTATAAAACAAAGGTGTCAGATTAGATCACCAAAAAAATCTCTTTCGATTCTAAATTTATAATGCTATTACTCACTTAACCCTGTTTGTCTCAGTTCCTCATCTGTAAAATGGGCTGGAGAAGGAAATGGAAAAACCATGCCAAGAAAACCACAAATGTACTCACAAAGAGTTGGACAGGATTGAAAAAGACTCAACAACACAGGCTTACTTTGTCAGTGATTTGAATGGACATGGGACCTAACTATATTATTCATTCCTTTCCTTGGGTTAAGAACTTTAAACCCGTTTAAAAATGCAAATGTTATCTTGGAGAGTTACACAAACTATTTTCATCCTCTACTTAGTTTAGAGTTTATCATTTAACAGGGCCCCAAGAAAACAGCATGCCTGGCAAATTTTTAAAAATTATATTGTGAGGGACCAAATGTTTTGGGTTCCCTGTGTTCTCTGCAGTGGGAAGCCTCAAGCAGCCAAGAAACAATGTGAGAACACTGGGTCTCCAGAGAAGGACGGTACTAAAATGGGAATGGAAACACAGGAGACAAACTTTCCTATTTGTCACAAAATGTCTATACGAAGCCAAGCAAAGAATTCTCCCAACTGTCCATTTATTTATCTCATGGGGATGGGGGCTGGAGGGCCAGTAATTTAGTTGTTGTTCCCACAGTAATTTCCAACTGTTGGCTTTTCACAGTTAGGGAAAGATCCCATTTAGCTTTATACCAATTTGTAGCATTCCTTTAGATTTTAACCTTTTGGATCACCCGGTGTCATCACCTGACTGAATTAAATTATAATAGGTACTTTAAGGAAATGCTTGAGCAATAAGTGAAGGCTCACCCAAAGCTGATTTTTATGCAGCAGCTGCAAACTGATTGAAAGATCTTTGGGGTTAGGGCAGACAAAGGTAGAGTAGATTTACTTTTATTCTTAATGTTAAGATAGTTGAAATAGTCTATCAATTTTTCCATTAGGTTTCTGCTAGAAGAGCTTCAGCAAGATGTGATTTTTTTAAAAGATTTTTTAAGATTTTTAAGATTTTTTCAAGCATTTATATAACTTAATATTTGTTGAATAGTTTGTCAACTTATATCAGCATTTTAAAAACTTTTATTTATCTTCAACTTGTGTCAGAATGAGCTGAATATACTAGGAGTTCAGATGTAACTCAATTCAACAACAGATGTTTAAGTGGTTACTATCTGAAAGGCACTCAAGCACTGGGATAGCAAGATAAAAATGAAAACAGATTTCCCTCAAGGATCTTATATTCTACAAGGGCAATACATCAGATACATAAAGTATATACACAAAGTGATACAATGTAATTGCAAGAGGAAGAAAGCACACACAACTGGGATCCAGAAAGGTCTAGTCTAAGAAATAGCACTAGAGCTGTGTTTGGAAGGAAGATCATAGATTATACAAGTGACTGAGTGGTTCTCAAGTAATTAGTAAAGAATAAAAATGGCAACTTTGGTTTAATAAAAAGGAAAAAAAGCAAAAAAAAAAAAATGAACACAAATAAGGGCTTGAAAGATTGGTGGAGTAGTTTGCCACTATTCACATCCTAAGTACTGAGATCAAAGATACAATATCACAAATTTCATTTGTTTCCACCCCCAGAACTAAGTGGTTGCTTTTCTTATGCTGAATGCTAACTCTTAAATCTTAGTTTTAGATCTCCAGTTTAGATCTTAGTTTTAAAGATCTCCAAATATCAAGTGTCAGACATTTATTTCAGTCCAGGAGCTAAATAGTAAAAACGGCATTCACAACGAAATAAAATAAATATCGCAGAATGTATTTCCTGCTGCCTGGTTTTATGGAGGAAATTTTCAAGAAAAATATATTTACCAGATACATTATACTTACCAGAGAGCTAACCAGTCACATTATTTACCAGATACATTATGTTACTAAAAATATATTACTAGACATCTCCCTCCTTTCCTGACATTTTCACTCTATAAGAGGTAGAGTTTAGGAGGAAAAAAATTAGTATTCTTTTTTGTACTTTGGAGTGACTTTCCTTTCATGTTTCAGATTTAGAACTATAAGGCTTTTGATTTAAGAGAAAATGAGAGTAGCAGCAACTTAGAGCTCACTTGTTGAGTCACTTCTCAGCATGGAGGTTGCATTAAGGCATCAATAACCACCAACAGTACAGCAGTAATAACAACCCCAGGTGTCTGATTGGAAGATTGGGATAAAGAGAGAGAGCATGGGGTAGCATAACTGTCCCATCTTCCATTTTAGGCAGTCTTCCCATTAACTCTTTGCTTGCTCTGGCAAAAGGATCCTCTACCTAAGAGTCTACTTCTTTTTTACTAAGCAAAAAAGTGTGCAGAAGAAATCTATGCCAAAAATCTTGATTTTTTATTCAAAAATGTGTATGCGAAGTCACAAATGATAATTTTTCATAATGCCCTTAACAAACTACCAATAATTACAAAATATATGACTATAAACACTTTACATGTAGCACTGGCTCTGTATGAATACAATACTGAAGATAACTGTTTAGGGAAATCAGAGGAAGCTTTGCCTGCTAGCTTGCTAAACATAACTGCCAATTTATGTTCTGAATTCACTGGTTAATAATTCAGATCTGTAATTCAGGGTACACAGTGAATAAGGCATTGCAAGAATTTGTCTACTTCCTAGTAAAATCACATAAAAGTATATTACAAGCCTGTGTTCATATTAAATAAATTGTACTGATAGGTATCCTGTATAGACCAAAAGCTTTTAGATTACTTATAAACGAAACTAGCTCTCTACTTCTAAGAAACATTTACTGTATTCCAAAGCTTAAGAGATATGATAAGAGTATGATTTAAAATGTAACCTCATAAGACTTCTGATTAGGTCAACTTTTATTGGTGTTATCTGTAGGAGTTGAGAAATTTGACCATTCTTGAACACTGTAAAAGACCTGATTGTCTCTTTCTTATTTTAAACCTTTAAACACTAGTTAGAAGCAGTTGGCATAAAATTTAGGTGTCAATGTTCTCCCATATTCCAGTTAAGAATAATTTACAATAGTGTTTACATCTAATAATTCTGCATAGGGAAGAAAAATTTCAACTCATCACATTTTTGGGTAGTTCTATGAGGAGGCTTTCTGAATATTAAATGTATATACTGTTAATAGAATTTACATAAAATGAGGGGAAGGGAAGAGAGAGGGGACAGAGAGAAAGAGTGGGAGAGTGAGAAAGAATGAGAGTGTGAGAGAGAGAGATTAAGTGTAGAAGTATGAGTTACTATATCATTAACATTCTTTTTAAAGGAAACCTGGACATCTATTTGCTCCTTTTCGGGAATCTTTGCTAATATAATTATTTTTTTTCTTCCATAAATTATTCTAGTTTCTTTATCCAAC
This sequence comes from Phalanger gymnotis, assembly GCA_028646595.1. Taxonomy (NCBI): domain Eukaryota; kingdom Metazoa; phylum Chordata; class Mammalia; order Diprotodontia; family Phalangeridae; genus Phalanger; species Phalanger gymnotis. The sequence goes on along the minus strand of CM053622.1, from coordinate 638,251,090 downwards.
TAAAATGACACAATCTACCCTACTTCCTTTTTTTCTCTCAATACAAGCTTTGTTAAATACTTTTAAAAAAATCAGTTGGAAAGTGCATATGAGTAGATACTTCTGTCTGAAGCAGGTTAGCAAAAACCATGGGTCAGGCTTAAAGAATGGCTAACTCAATAAAGAAAGAAGTCTCACCCTACTGTCACTATGGGTTATTATTCTATCAGTCATCGCCTTGTTATAAGTTAATGCATCTTGGTCTCTTGCCACACTGACATTAAGTCGAATCAAACATTGCCATCTGCAGTATGTGAATTGAGTTAAGATTAGACAAATTAGATCAAGTGCATTACATTAATACTAACCAGATGATTTATATTTGGGGTGGTATATGAAAACACTTCCTTCTCAATAAGATTTATGGACTATAAGATCTTACTCTGAAAAAGTTTTATATTTGGAGATTTTTCAATGGATGCTATGACTCAAATTTCAAAGATCGAAGACATGCCACAGGACAGTCTAGGAAGTAAAGATGTATAAAATATGTTACCATCCAAACATACTAGGGTTATTCTTTGAATGACCCTCTTCTTGATCCACACTGGACATTGAGAATCTGAGGTCCTGGTTACAGGCAAAAAAGTATTAAATATTTCACTGGGAGAAAACAAAATCTCTATTTTTCCCTCAAAAGATTCATGAACTCCTTTCTCTCCACATTGATTCTGGGGAGGTTGGAGAGAGAGAAGAGGAACTCCAGGACTTCTTAGTAGGAAGGCCTTATTTAGGTCAACAATCTATCCTTTGGTTCCTTTAGCCTTTCCTAGTGTCTAGGCATCTCCTATTCTTTGGAACACAATGGAAACCAATAATATTGAAATATAGATATCAAAGTATTTTTAAAAATGAGTTCATGGACACCAGGTTAAGAACTCCGACTCTAGAAAGCAACCAGCCGTAGTGTCCTTTAAGCCCTCTACTAGTAGTTGTTATATTGAACAGACTCTAGCAAACAAACATAGTATTTAAGAATTTACTCAAAACAATCTGGAGCTCCCACAACAAGGAAGCTGTGCAGGGTGACAACCCAGTGCCACAACTGATCCCTCTCTTGTTCATTCAGTCAGGGCACAGTTCTCCTAATTCTTACTTGGCTCAGATTAATTTCTCATATTCTCTAAGGGTGCTCTCCTAAGATGTCCCAGTATAGACATCACTTCTCTTTGGCAGTGTCTAAACTCAGGTGTTCAGGAAACTTAGGAGCTACTGTAATACAAAATGTTCTTCATTTAGGGAAGAAAACAAGCTTTGGAACTCTCATATCATCCTCCAAGGTAAGTCCTGCCCTGAATCAAATTTGCTTCTTTTAAAAATTATTTCCCCTAATGTACTTTGTTCATAAATTATGTTAATGTAACTTTTTTTTCAAATTTAAGAAAACTTTGAGTGCTGACCATGCATGAGGTACTGTGCTAGATGTTGAAGATGTGTACCAAATGACACAGAGTCCTTGACATCAAGGATCTTAAAGAGTTGTCAGGAATATAAAATTCATAAAGAAGTACATTACAAAGCAATGTGCAGTGATGACTGCAATGTGCTATTGGAGTTATAAAGAGACTATAGGAGAGAGATACTATGAGTTTAGAGAAAACATTAGGGCCTGGCTTTGAAGAGGCAGAGGGAAAGAGAAAGGGAACAAGCATTATTAAGGGTCCATCATATGGGGGCAGATAGGTGTCATGGTGTATAGAGCACTGGACATAGAGTCAGGTAGTCCTGAGTTTAAATCCAGCTTCACGCACTTTTTAGCTGTGTGACCTTGGGTGAGTTACTATTTGCCTCAGTTTCCTCATCTGTGAAATGGGGATAACAATAGCACCTCCCAGCATTGTTGTGAGGTTTAAATGAGATAATATCTGTACGGTACTTAGCACAGTGCCAGGCACATAGTAAGTGCTATATAAATGTTAGCTATTATTAGTCATTATTACTAAACACTTACTACTAAGTGCTTTATAAATATTTCGTTTGATCATTACAAACAAGCTGGTGAGGTGGGTGCTGTCATTATTCCCATTTTACAGTTGAGAAAAGTGAGGCAAATGGCAGTTAAATCACTTGCCCAGGATCACTGGGTCAGTAAAAGTGTCTGAGTCTAAAATTAAAGAATAAGATGGACAGGTATTCACATGGAGAGGTCATTTTAGGCATGGGGAATTAGAGATAAGCAAAGGCATCAAGGTGGGGAAGAGGCAGCTGGGTGGCACAGTGGATAGAGTGCCTAAGACCTGGAATCAGGAAGACTAATCTTCCTGAGTTCAAATCTGGCCTCAGATATTTATCAGCTGTGTGGTCCTGGGCAAGTCACTTAACCTTGTTTGCTTCACTTCCCTCATCTGTAAAATGAGCTGGAGAAGGAAATGGCAAACCACTCCAGTATCTTTGCCAAGAAAATCCCAAATGGGGTCATGAAGAGTGAGACATGACTGAAACAACTGAACTAAAATTAAGGCAGGGAAATTTGGAATATATGCAAAAGTGAGAAGGTCAATGTTAATAGACATAGCGTATAGGTGGGGGAATATTATGAATTAAGGCCACAAAAGTGGGACCAGGTTATAAAGGAACATGAATATTAACTAAAGGAATTTATACTTTATTCTTCAGACAATAGAGCCATTCAAGATGTAGAGCAGCGATGTGATCACAGCTGCACATTAGGAAGGTTAATCTAGTAAAGTCCATGAGATGGAATGGACACTGAATAGACTAGGAGGAAGATTTAGGAGCAATAGTCTAATTAAGAGACAATGAGGGCCTGAAATAAAGTAGAGATGGGTATGGAAAGGGCACAACCGCTGCTAAATGATTGACTAGTTATGGGATAAGAGATGAATCAAAGATGACTGAGGTTTCTAACCTAACACTAAAGGAACAAGGTATGTCAAAACCAGTTATTGACAGAAAATAATTTATTATAATTTTACTTCGAAATAAGTTTTCATGCTATCTCTACTGTCTTTGCCATATGATTTTTTTTTTAAAAACTGTTGCCTCAATTGACATGGCATGGTCCTTTGAGGTACTCTTAAATTCCATTCCTTCTAGTCCTTGGTAATTGGGAGAAGGATGGTACTATTAGCAGAAAGAGAATTAGAAGGATGAGAAGTTTTCTGAGGTTCCCCTCACAAGTTTTGTTTTGACATGTTGAACTAACTTGTGGTTGCAATATGATTTCCAAGTGGAAATGAGGCTGCATGGCATAACAGAAAGAGCTATAGACTTGGAAACAGGAAAGACCTACATTAAAATCCTACCTCCAATGCCTGCTAGTTCTCTGACCACAAGCAAATCATTGAACCTCCCTTTCCTTCAGTGCCTCAGTTTCTTTATCTATGAAATGTGACTGATAATAAATGTAGTACCTACCTTAGGATTGTTGTAATGAACAAATGAGATCTTGTGCTTAAAGTTTCCTTGCAAGCCTTAAAGCAATAGCTATATCAGTCATTTTTATAGCTATCAATTATATTTGCCAAATAATGAAAATATTGGTTGGAAAATTGAGAAAGCTTGGGTCTAGAATTATAAAATTAGAAGTCATTATCACATAAGTGATAAATTGGTAGGGATAAATGGGTAATGGATAAATTTACCAAGGGAGAAAATATAAAATATACTTCTGCTACTGAATCTGTGTGTGTGTGTTAAACTTTAAAAACAAAAACTTCCTAGCCCATCCCTTTGGGAGAGGGGAATTGGGGTAAAATCGTAAAACTTGGTGGTCCTCCTCCTAGAAGTTATATGGTGGTAATACAAAATATATTGCATCATTTTTATTCTCCGGACAGTTATTTGCCCTAGATATGTAGGAGAGGAACTGTTTTTAAGGCTGTCAGTCAGGTATTTCTATAAAATAAATGTCATTTCTAATATACTCGCAAACTAAGAACTGGAGTTAGAAGCTAGAATTAAACCAGGGCCTTTAGCTACAAAGACAAATCTTTGACATAGTATCATTTTCAGAAGAAAAGTCCTTATACACCTTGCCCTATCTTTCCTATGCCAAGGAAACGTTGGGCAAATAAAATCGAAAGAGTTTTCTTACCCTCATAAAATTTTCACTGTTGTTAATAAGCCTATTTTGGAAAATAAAATGCAACAGAATTTCAAAACATAATGACCTGTTGTTCTTTTCCAGGTACATAATGGCTCATTTCAAGTTCCCTGAAGCATAGCCACATATACAACTCACTTTAATATTTACAAAGTACTTTAGTAAAAGCTGAATATAAACAACCACTCACATGGGTAGGACACTTTCTCAACAATCCTGCCAAGTCTAAAAGTATTAGTACCCCTACTTTGCAGATAAGGAAATGGAATCTCTAGGATTTGCTCAAGGTCACACAGGTATTAAGTGCCTGAGAATTAAAACCAGTTCTCTTAGTCTAGTACTCTATACACTACACTATGCCACTAGTCTGTTTCTCAATGTGTGTTTTCAATAAAAGGCACTCCACACATGCTTCCCAATTGTAGTATACCTCAACTCCACTCTGACTTTTAGGATTTTACCTATTATTTCTTTTTCATGTATTTCATAGTCAAAAAGTAAAATGGAACATCTTAACTGACTGCTTTAAAGAGGAGTAATAAATTAGAACCATTCATGGTTACATTATATTTTTCTACCCACCATAAAAGAACTCTGACAAAATATGACATACATAAACCCCTCTGCATGTTTACCTGGTACAATCTTACCATTCCTTCAATACCCAACTCAAATTCCAATTTGTCCAAGATTCCTTTAACTGGAAATGATAGCCTCCGTCTGCTGAACTCTCATAACATTCTTTTCTTTTGCATTTTTAATATTTTATAGATTAGCTATGTCGACATTTTCTAGGATCATGAATTCTTTCATAGCAGCTCATTTATATAGTACTTAGTTAAGCTCTTTGCATGCATCACAATCCTAATGCTACCTCCCTCCCCACCCCAGGAGGCAGCCTCAGATTCAAAAATAACTTTAAAATAAATATCATCTAAAGTCACACAGCTAATAAGTGGATCTGAGACTCAAACTCAAATTTTGGGTCTCCAAAGTCCAATTTTTTTTCTTTCCCATTACTCCATATTGCCACTCCTTGAAGGTAGGGCTCATCTCATTTATCTTTTTGATGATGAGGAAAAGGAGGAGGAGGAGGAGGATAGCAGGACCAGAAGTCAAGAAAACCTAAGTTCAAATTTGGCAGTGTAATTCTGAGCAAATCATTTAACCTCTGTCAATCTCAGCTTCTTTATCTGTAAAATGGGAACAATAATAGCACTTACCTCCTAGAGTTAAGATAAAATGATATAAAAGTTACCTTTATATAGCACTTTAAGCTTTGCAAAACACTTTACAAATATTAACGATTATCTCATTTACCTTCACAATAACCCTAGGTGATAAGTACAAATAATATTCTCATTTTATAGAAGAAGAAATTAAAGCAGATAGGGAATGAGTCACTTGCCCAGGATTACGGAGCCAGTTAAAATGTCTGAGGTCAGATTTTAACCCAGGTCTTGCCTACTTGACTGCAGGTATAGTATTTTATCCACTGTACCATCTAGAGCACATCTAGAACAATGTGTTACAGAGCAGATACTTAAATAAATGTGTACTTGATTACTGCTGAATGGGAATATGTAAACTGGTTAGAATTCGGGTTTTTTTTCCCCAAAGTTTTATGCAAAACACTGCATTCCATTTCAATAGAAGGAGAAAGGACTTTTCACTTTCAGCTGCCTAAATTATGTGGCACCTGGATCGACCAAATTAAAATAAAGTCAAAACTTTCTGATTGTCGAGATAAATAACTATAATTCAAGAAACTAGTCAAGTCCTGCAAAAAAAGGCATTATTTTAGGGCCCGAGAATCATTAAATCTTAGCATTAGATAGAACCTTGAAGGTCGGTCACCTGTCTAGGCTAAATGAAAACACAAATACTCTCCTCAACATGCCCTACAAAATGGTCTTTTGTGCCTTTATTTTTCATAACTTTATAAAAAAAATCCCTTTTTGTTTTTGTTGTTTTCCACCACAGTGGATAAGTAAAAAAAGGCAGATTCTGAAACTGGTAATTCAATGGGGTTACCATAAAAAAGGCAGAAGTGGCTAGTTGATTGTACCATTAATCTAAAGCATGCTTCAAATGGAAGGATAATCAGGGAGTTTTGTTTTAGAAAGCATAATTAAAACTATAATGGCAGAAGATGAGAAGACTAAAAGTCTTGGATGTTGATTCATGAAAATCAGCCATGAAAAGGGAAACCTCAAAAGGAATAAAATATGATCTCATTCATCAAAATGACATCTAAAGCAGAGTTCTGGTCCATAGTTGAGGGGTGAAGAGGATATCTGCATCACTGCTTTTCTCTGGGACCACTGGCATCATTCAGACAAATGCAAAATAAATCAGAGGGACAAAAATTGTAATCCAGGCCCTATGAACTGTATAAAAAAAAAAGATAAGTTATATATACTTTGTGTTAAGTGATTATTTCTAAACCTACACAAACATGTTATTTCATTCACTCAGCAAATATTTGTTGAACATCTATGTGTAAGCAGGAAGATGAAATAAACAGAAAGCTGAAGAGCTGACCCTCGAATCAACAAGATATTCAAGTCTCACCTGTGATTCATACTAGCTATGGGGCCTTCTCAAGTCACTTATCTTCTGTCATCTCAGGTAACTCTCAAAAACTATGATTTGCAAAATAGGTACAACTTGCCTTGGTAGAGAATTTCCTTACCAATGTTGGGGATGGGGGAGTTCACAGTAAAATGCTAATTGGAGAAGTGGATAGAGTGCCCAAGTCTGAAGTCAGGAGGATTCATCTTCCAGAGTTCAAATCTGGCTTCAGACACTTAACAGCTATGTAACCCTGGGCAAGTCACTTAACCCTGTTTGCCTCCGTTTCCTCAACCATAAAATAAGCTGAAGAAGAAAATGGCAAATCACTCTGGTATCTTTGTCAAGAAAACCCCAAATGAGGTCAGTCACAAAGAGCTGGACACAACTGAAATGAACAGAAGATGCTAGTGTGTGAAGTCTACAAAGCAAAATAATAAACCAAAGTATTACGAGTTAAATACTTTGAGAGAAGTAAAAATACAAGTAGATAGGACACAAAATGGGTATTTCACATATATTGGTATTTATGGTAAGACCTCAGTAAAATATGGTAAGAGTGGGAGGACAGGAATTAAGAGAACTCAGTTCTAGTCCCTGTTCTACCCCTTCCTAGCTTCTGTGCTAAGTCAATGTGGGTGAGTCAATGAACTTTCTCTGGCTTAAAGTATTTTCATTTGAAAAATGAGCAGGACTAGATAGTCTTTGAAATCTTTGTCTAACTCTAAATTCTACAAATCCATGTCAATTTTTTAAGGCCCAATTATCACAATCAATGGAAAGTAGATAGCATTAGTGCCATCTTCCAGATGGATAAAAGAAGGCACAGGTGTTATTGCTCACTAACTCACTCATACTAGCTAATAAAGACTTATTATATTTCTTCTATACATAAGAGTAGAGACAGCACAACAACATCTGGCTCAATTCCCAGGGGCAATAAGATTTCAATTTTAACCCAATGAAACTTTTCATTTTTTAAAAATTCCTTTCTGCGCAGCTAATGAGAGAAATTTAAGCGACCAGAAGAGTGGTTTATTTGGGTAAAGTAGGAAAACCATGATGAGAGTATTCTACGTAATTATATCATGGTACAATGCTGTGGTTAGTTTTTAAATATTTAATTGCAGTTTTAAAACTGTATTTGTGCCCCAAGGCACTTTACATTAAGGAGTGTAATTTAAAGTAAAATGCTAGTAAAATGAAATAAATTCAATATAAAGTACTGAAAAAAAGCATAATTAGGGATTGCAATGCAAAACTGATAGATAGTCTAAGGATATCCACACTATAAAGTGGACAATCCTGGGGTTAAACTAAGATGTATAATCATAGTGCTACTGCTACAGCAAACAATAGAAGTTCAATTACTGAATGCCTTAAAAAACTATCAAATGCCAACATACTGAATTAACAATCAGGCTTCTTAGAATCAGGCGTTTTCAATATCAATGGCAGTGATTTTTTTAAAAATTGAATTTATTTGGGCCTTAAGGTAAGCATACTATTTCTGTTACGCTATACAAATTTTATAAACATGTTACTTTGAGGTCATCTAAAGACCATAAGATTTGGCAACTCAATAGAACGTTGAAAATGGAAACGAATTTTCTGTAGAAATCAATGAACTTAACAACAAAGCCACAGACATTGTTAATTAAGTGAAGTGCCACAGCTTCACCCTGAAATCTTAGGGATCAGCACTCGGAGTTTTAGGGTGGGGGAGGCATTTGGGCACGGCACACCCAACATCAGACGTGGCAGTATCCTGAAGAAGTTTTTCTGAACTTTTGAGTCATGAGAATACCACATGCAAACAAGAGCAACAATACGCACTGCCCTTAAGTCAACAGGTTCTTTAATGAGATGGTGTGTGGTTAGTGCGTGGCAGTTGGATTTCCTTCCTCCTGCCAAGAAGAAAATAACTCTTCCCGATAAAACCGGAGAGTGGGTGCAGTTTTAGTTGGGGGAGCCCACCCAGAAGAGTAGTGTGGGGATGAGAGGTGGATTGTCAGCATCCAGACCGCAAAGGTCTTTCCAAATCACTCAAGAAACCACTTAAACACTCAGAGCAGCCAAGATTTCATGCCCACGAGTTGTCTGGGGTCCAGTTTGGAAAGCTGCGCCGCCAAGCAATCCCTTACCAGGCACTTGGGGACTCGGATATATGAGAAACTGGGGTGGGAGACGACCCGCCTTGTCCTTCAGGTGGAAGGGGATACCCTACTCTTGCACTCCCTCCCATCAAGAAAAAGCCTGACCCCAAAGCCTTTCTACTAGATACCAGGGTATATGTGGGTGCGTGGGTCTCCTTCTGGTGGTTGAGCCGAACCGTTCAAAACTTCTGAAGTTGCGCCTGACCCCGACGTTCCCCGTCTGAGTAGGACAGTCAGAAGGGGAGTCACTTGGGGGCAGGAACTAAGAGCGAAGGGACGGGGGTGGAAGGTGCAGAGTACCTCAGTCATCATTCGGCCACTTGTCCCTTCTCCTCATCCGGGGGTGAGGGGAATGGTGAAAGGGGGAATGGAAGATAAAAGGGCCCGGGCGAGAGCTGACACCGACCCAAACGGGCCTCCGGGCACGACCTCCTTGCCCGCTACCCACCGCTCCTCTCAGCATTTCAGGGAGCCCTAGGGGCTGGTGCCCGCTGAGTTGCTTCCCCAGCCCCCGGCTCGCTCGCCTTCCTCCCCCTTTCCCGCCGCGCCGTCCCAGCCAGCTCACCTGGGCGGGCAGCAGGAAGAGGCAGTGGTGAGGTGCGCTAGACGTGGTTCAGGCGCCAGGTGCAGGTGGCGGCGGCGGCGGCCGCCGCGGCTTCGGTTGCTACTGTTACCGCTCCAGATCGAGCTCCGGCTCCTCCTCCTCTTCCTTCTCTCTTCCCTCCCGGCCGGCCGCGTTGCCAGGAGAGGCCGGGCCGGGGCTCCGCTTCTTCCGGGAGGCTCCCAGGTGAGCTCCAGCCTGCAACGTCGGCAGGGGCGAGCACCCCCCGCCCCTTCTCTCTCCCGTGCTGCGCCTGCGCGCCAGCCACCTGCCCCGCCCTAGCTCTTACCTGAGTAGCCCAGGTGCGAAATGAGGAGGGGGCCGGGGAAGGGAAGGGAGATCCGTGCCGGTAACCTCCGCCTGTGGTTACGTCTCTCCTCCCCCTCCTCCGCCTCCGCCACCGCCCTTCTCTTTCTCCAACCACGCCTCAGGGTGCCCGCGGGGGCGGCTCTCCCCTTCCACCCGCCGCCACCGAGAAACTTGTCCAGACCTGGTGGCACTAGTCACCCTGGGAATCGAAACAGCGGCGGGTCCTGGGTACTTCGTGGTTCCGACTTCCCCCTTTATTCTGTGGCTCTTCTCGCAGAGTGTAGCTGGGGGAGGGGGGTGGGGGTGGGGGTAAGGGGCGGGACTGTGGTTTAGGGAGCCTCTTTATCAGCAACAAATTTGAGGTTAATTTGGATAACTGAATATTGAGTGGCTACTGCTGCAAATTCAGTTCATCGTCTATCGAGGGGAGCTGCCAGTTTAGTCTTTTTTTTTTCTTGATCACTTGACTCAAACGCAGTGCAGCTAGTGGTTTCCGTTGCTGCCGGCTGTCTCAGCACCCTGCGGTAGGGATGCTTTACCTCCCCCAAAAGTCTCTCCAAAAGGAACGTGTGGGAGGAAAGACCACTGAGAATTGGGAGGTGGGGAGGAGTTGCTTACCAGAGTAGCCCAGACTTCCTTGTCCCGGGTTGCAATCCCAAAGCGAAAAGAATGCCAAGTTCAGAGAGCGCAGTTAGGAAGAGATTACCTCTTGTAGTTGAAAGGGAACCTGTGGTTTCCTCTTTATTTTGTGAAACAAGTCTCATCTAGATTTGGGTAGAAGCTTAAAATCTAATTTGGAAGGTGGAAGGAAGTTCACACTCTGGGAAGATGTTATTTAAAGACATTTGTTTTCAAGATATTTTTTTTCTTTTTTTTAATTCCTATTTTACAATGGCATTTTAAGTTGTTTTTTATTTTGCCCCAGTGCTGGTATGATAAACATCGCCACACCTTAAAAGTCGGCTTAGAATGACCTTTATAGCTTCCGGTTAACCTACTACATCTTTAGATATGTAGTTTTATTTTAAAAGTAAATGGTTGTATGAATAGAAATGGCAGAAAATAAAAACTGGCAACCAATTCTTGTTTTTGGTGGGGTGATCCATTAAAAAGTAGATTATTTTTCCTATTACTTCTCACTCCGTTGCTTGCCATGTACAGTCTCATCTATAACCTAAACACCAAGTTCTGTTCGAAGTATTGAATCAGGAATTCAATACTAGACCAGTCTTAACAAACGACAGTTTTTAGATGCCAGAGTACCATCTATAAAATTGGGTCTAAAACATTTCTTTTTTTAAAATTCTCATAAATTTTTGGATTCAAGTGGTTGTTTTCCCAGGGTTTCATGAAATAGGAGGTGGCTGCTAACCTCCCTAGCCTGAGGAAAGAAAAAAAAAACACTGGGAAGGGCTAAGAAGTGGATAGAGAAGGCCAGACTGATGGTGCTTAAAGAAACAAGAGTATAGGAAATAACATTTTTTTCTAGGACAGTCATTGAAAATTAATTGGCAAAAATACAATTAAAATAGATCATTTAAGTAAGGGAGATAATTGTGTTACTGAATTCAGAAAGACAAAGTTTTAAAAGTAAAATTTTATCTGATTCACAAATAAAAATATGACCTCAGAAGATATTCATATATTAGGATTTTTCAACATCCTAAATTTAACCAGCTAGATTATTTTTAAGTCTCATCCTGTTAAAAATTAGGGTATGACTTTGCTTTATTTGTATTTAATCACAAAAATAAAACTACCCTTAATTATTCTTAACAAAATAGTAACATCGTGGTAGTTTATATTTAGTTTATAAACACACAGATTCTAAGAAATCTTAGATTTGCAAGATTACAAGCAAGCATGCACAGATTTTAAAGGAGCTGAGAGCTGAGGCTTGTTTCCCATCCATAACAATAATACCCCTTTATACTGTTGTAAGAACAGAAATACGCATAGACCATTGATATCATTTAGTTGGATATTTGTAGATTTGCTTCAAAGATATTGAGTACAACTCACTCATGCCTATACTCTTGTGTGATTTTTTTTGTTTGTTTATCTTCTTCCACAAGAGGACATTATGAAAACAAAGCCAAATAAAGAATTCCCTCAAGCAACAATTTTAGTTCCTATGAGGCACAAATATAAGATAGGAAAGCATTGGACAGGTCCTCTATTTCAGAAGATGTTTAGATAAAATACTATTTAAAAAGAAACTTTAGCTTAGTAGCATCTTAGATTATAGGCCTAAAGAGTAGTTGAACCAGGAAAACATTACATTCTTAAGAAATTTTGAAAATACTCCAAATAGATTGTTTATAGGCATATAAAAGACTTAATAAAAAAGGAATTGGTTATATTTCCTTCTAGAAACAGATAAAGGGGGAAAATGAAAGGAAAAAATGTAAATCACCAACCAATGAGATCCAATGAAAAACTCACAATAGCTCATTGTAATGTATAATGAAATGCATATAATCGTTCAAAACCACTATAGCTAACTTCAAATATGTCTATCTTTCTCTGGATAGTGATTATGTATATCTAAGAAACTTTAGTGCACAATTCCATTCTGCAAGACAAAATACAATACAATGCAATTTCTACTTTAGTTCCCACATTGTATTTGTGGGAATTTCTACTTTAGTTCCCACAAATACAATGGATATCAAAAGACAAGCTGAGAGATTTGGCTCAAAAATGGAACAGATTGAAGCAATTTCTACCAAAAGAAATGAGACTATAATGGAGATTGACTCAGAAGAGGAAAAAAGGCTGGTGTCATACCAAAAAGCTAGAAAAATGAGTACTTTTTATAACTGTTCAGTATGCCATGATAATGTTTTAAAACATTACAAACTTTATAGTGGTGCTGACAGGAATAACTATCTGATACACAAACTGCTTGGTATGGGGGGAATCTTGTTTTACACAAAAGTTGCATTTATAAGAATTTTTTTTATCCTGAAGAATATCAGGAAGGCACTCAGAAAGATTCACTGGAGAAGAGTTTCAGTTTCATTTAAAAAAAAAAAAAGATTAGTATGATTAAAAAAAGTCTAATGAAGTAGTCTAATAGTCTACATATGTCTCACTGCAACATAAGCGGCACCTGAGGACATTTTACTGAAATGTAGAAGTAGCTTTCTGTTATGTTTACTGCAAAGATTAGAGAAAAACAATCTAAATATTCCTTACTTGTTTTTAGTACTCTACAATTTATTTGTAATCTAGGAATATAACAGTTTTGCTGGCTGCTTATACTGGCACATGCCTACGGCCCAGATCCTTTTGTTGTTGTTCGGTCATATCTGATCTTTGTGACCCCATTTGGGGTTTCCTTGGTAAAGATACTCGAGTGGTTTGTCATTTCCTTCTCCAGTTCATTTTACAGATGAGGAAACTGAGGCAAATGGGGTTAAGTGACTTGCCCAGGGTCACACAGCTAGTAAGTATCCGAGGCTGAATTTGAAGTCAGGAATATGAGTCTTCCTGACTCCCAGAAAGAGGATAGAGAAGCCCAACTCTATCCACTGTGCCACCTGGACTTGGAGTCAAAAAGACATTGTTGTCATAAAATAAATTGTTCTGGTTCTGCTCACTTCACTCTGCCTCAGTACATAAGTCTGGCCTCAGACACTTTTCTAGCTATGTGACCCTGGTGTATTGGGTGTTTGGAGTGGACTAGCCTCTCTGGTGTGAGGGCTTATTGAGTCCTTTTCAGGGCTGCTTATCCACGCAACTCTCACCTGAGGCTCCAAGAAGCTCTAGCATGCACGGTGGCCACCACACCCAGGTTAAACCATCTCAGCAGATGGCCTAAACCAGGTTGAGACTAACCCAGAAGCCTCAAACCTGTTAGTGAGTTAGGGGGATGTCTACTCCAAGCAGATGAAGACTTTCCCCAGCAGAATGGGTGGTTAAGAACAATTTGTTCCCACGGCCATAAAGGCAGCTGAAGTGGCATTGTGGGGCTCTTATAGCTTGGTCAGACATCAAAGACACCAAGGTCATCTGCTGTATCCCAGGCCATTGTCAGTCATCATGACTTTTGTCTTGCTACTGGACTTAGATGATCAAAAGAGGGAGTGAGACTGACAGCTGTTTGCAACTCTGCCTCACTTAAATCCAATTCATGTGCAAGTCAAGACATCACCCTATGATGTCATTGGTTCTCTTCAGAAACAGACAAACAACAACAATCTAGGACTTAAGGCACTTTAATATACCTAAAATATTAATAAATCATGAAGGACATGCTAGCAAGAAGTCAAATACATAGTCGTTGTTGTTTGTCTTTTGTTCTTGAAGACCAAAAGGACATTACAATTTTAGGGTCAATGTACAGTATGTTTGGCTGTGGTTGATCATATCAAGATGAGCTTGGAAGGCTCTAGTACAAGTTGGGCACAAATAGTCTGACCATTTGGGAGGGAGATGTCTCCAAATTTATGTATCTCATGGTTTTTGGGGTTTTTTTTTTTTGAGCTACAATTCTGCTTTGCTCATAGACCAGAAACAGCAGTACCTATATTAAAAATGGGTCGTGTTTCAAAAGTTTACAAATTAGTTACTTGGAAATAAAAAAATTCATCACTATTCACTGATGAAGTGTTTGTGCTTGGACCCTAAATCCTAACAGCCTCTGCTCGGTTGTCAGTGCCTGAACCCCAACTTCAAAATACATCCAGTTCTCATAAACACATCTAGTTCTCAAAACATATTCTGTCCCAGACTCTCTCTCTCTAGTTAAATGGCAGCATGACCCAACTAATCTCTGCTTCTTTCTCAGTAAGCAACTATGCCCAATTATAGATTGATTTCTGGATGCTGATAATTGACTGAACAGTCATAACCGTATTTACTATTCACTGCCCTTTCTGACCTGTATCCTAGACATAGTATTTTGTCTAACAAGACCCTATATAAGAAACTATGTAGAGATTCCCCTTTAGCCCCAACCAAGAGTGAACTTAATGATGTTTCACAGTAGAAACCACACCCCAGTAACCCCGCTGTGGGCTATTTCCTAGAGAACCCTGGATAATATGCCTGTGCAGTAGATACTAAATGTGCATGTTCCTTTAAGAACTAACCACTCCTTGAACATGCCCTAAACCACTCCCTAATCCCACCCCCAAACACCAAACTGATATGTTTTGCCTTTTAACCCTTTATAAAAATTCCCCCAGCCCCCCTCTACGGTAGCAAGTTCCCTAAGAACCCTTGCCTGCTGTTAAGCGTGAAAATGAACTTTTGCAAATGACGTAAAGATTGCTTGGGTCCGAGAATTCATTCCAGGTGACCTGGCCCTGGGAACCTTGGTTTGGGATTCCTGAATCCCTGGGTTCCCCACCCCCCAACATCCACCATAAATCATTTTATAGATGGTGGGTAGTTTCACAGGCTAATCCCTAAAAGCTTCTTTAACTTTTAGTGTGTCAAATGTTATACTGACAGAACTATAGAACCTACTCATGATGGAATGATAAATTCTGAATTTCTAGGTGGCAGTGGAAAGAGCATTGGCTTTGAAGTCAAATCCCACCTCTGCTATTTATCTGTAATCTTGGGCAAGCCATTTTATCTCTATAGACCTTGGCTTTGTTGTCTGTAAAATGAGGGTGTTGGACTCGATGATCCCTAAAATCCCTCCGCACTGTAAAGCTTACTATTCTGCCTAAGACCAGGAATATTGTGTCCTTTGTTAGCAACCTTTTCCAGTTCTATTTCCCCACCCCCTGTTTCTCCACCTACAGTTTAAACAGATTCCCCTAGACTCAAACAGCTGCTATTTATTCTCATCACATGAAAAAGAAACTCTAGGATAATGGAGATCTGGGCAGGTATAGTTGGAGAGAAAAGTTGGGTGGCCAGGACCTCCTGCCAATGTACACCCCACTGTCTTCTTGGTCTCTGCAGTTTTCCCATTCCTACCCTCTTCTTTTCTTTTGAGGGCTTCCTTTTACACCCTCCCTGGATTTCTGTAGAGCTGAAATTAGCCTCTTTCAACCTTGCTGGGATTTTCCACAGGTATTTTTTTGTTCATTTGAGTCTCTTTGGCCTACCTTCTTTACAAAAAAAAATTACGTTACTCAATAAGCAAATTCTCTGTAGTAGTAGTTTGCACACAAAGGATCATAGAATCATGGATACTAGAGCAGGAAAGGATGTTGGAAGCCATCTGTTCGAAATCTCTCATTTTACACAGCAATGAAGTGACTTGTTCTAGGTCACACAGTAATTAGCAGACTAAAGAAAAATCATCAAGGGTTCAGAAGAAAACTTCACTCAAGCTACCTTAGAAATTATGTCACAGGAAATATAAAGGGCAGGGGTTGAGGATTGAAGAGCAGATTGTGGGATAAAGAGATGAGATGAGGTCCGGGAATGTTGCTCAGATGAAAAATGCTAGGACAGAGGGCCATTGTAGTTGAATGTTGTTGCAGTAAGATTAAAGATCAGCCAGAGTTAAGTTACTTCCTTTCTACTTCCTCAGTCTTTATACTTTCACTTTCTCTTTAGGCCTTCACTGTTTTCTTTCTCCACCATCAGGTCCTGCTCTGATGCCTCATCATGGCTTATAGATGACCTTGGGATTTCAAAGGCCAGGCCAGTGAAGTACATACTCTGAGAGTTTCTACCATGTTGGAAAGATTTCAAATATGGCTCCAGCAAGAGGTTGAGTTTGCTTTCCAAGGACTAACCTAGCTAAGAATGGAGACGCTCTTTACCAGTAGGCTAGCCACTTGATGACTTATTCTTTGCTCATTCAAATTGTAAAGGGAAAAAAAAAATTATCCCCAGTCCAGTGTGGTCACAGCAGTGGCAGAATGCTCAGATTCACATAGCTGTGAGAACATCTGTAAACTGTAACTTAGCTCTTAGTACTCTGTGTGAGATTCTTTTTCAATGACCTATGAGTGGACATACTACTGAGGGACTGAATCATATCAATCTGGGCATTCTCATGCTATTTGAAACCAGAAGAAGGAATTTTAAGCTAAATGGAAGAATGGCCTTTGAAGCAGCAAGTAGTCAGTGAAATGGTTTTCTTGTACACCCAAAGGCAACAAAAAGCATTTCTAGGACATTTCAATCATCTTATATGATGTGATAAAAAGCATTTGAAAAAAAAAAGCAAACACAAAATAATTACAGCAAAGGATCAACACCTTGCTGTTAAAGCGCAACCATAAAAATAGTTGCAGCTTATACTCTACCAGCAGAGGGTAAAAAGGTAGAGAGATTCTGTGAGGAACCTGATGAGTTCTTCCAAAGTAAATTAACATACACCTTTGTACTTGGTGACTTCAGTGAACAGGTGGAACTAGATGACAATGGTGAGATATATATTGGAAAATAAGGGTCACAAATAAGGAATGAAAGAGGCCAGACTAGACAGAAGGCTCATGCCTCTAAATCTTGAAAACTTTCTGGGAGAAAAGAAATAATAGGTACTGAACATGATGAGTACTGACTAACAACACAAAAATGATATTTTTGTTATATATTCTAACAGATAGGAAATAACTTTTTAAATCAACTGTCATGTATGTAGTCAGATTGGTGACTTGTTAGAGAAAAAACAGTACAAAAGGAATAAAAAGGAATAAAAGATGGATAAAAGATTTAGAAGGAATAAAAAATGAGGAAATGTTGTGTTACTTCTGAAAAACAAAAAAAGCTCTATCCATCTCTATTTAAATAAGTAATTAGTGATGAAAAGTGGGATATGGATGGAAGAAAGACATGGACACAGACTACAGTTATTTCTTACTGATATATAACTTCTGTAAATCAATTTAAACAAGTAGACCAAAACTTCCTACAAAGTACCTAATAAGAAAACATTTGATTTGCTTGCCAAGTAGATATGGCAATCAATTTAAAATCTAAATTCATTTGTAATATGTTATGGAAGATGATAAAAGAATCAGAGCAGTATCACCTTACAAAACAAAAAGAAGCAGTGGAGAGAAACCCAACTAAGCAATATTATCCTGAAGGCATGTAAGGATGAAAGAACAATAGAAGAAAAATGGAAAAGATCTGAAATATTTTTATAAAAAACTTTTTTTTTAGTCATCAACTACAATAAAACCACTACATTGGATTTTTAACATCATGGATCTAGATATTTTAATAAAACATATAGAAGTGGCACTCTTAGAACAAAAATGGCAAAACAGCTAAATTGGAAGAAATATACATAGAGTAGATCTGTGCTGGAGGAACCATAATTGTGAAGGCGTTGTGGGATTGATTCACAAGGAAAGAAGGGAAACTAGCCCAACTGTGGAAAGGATCTCGGATTTTATTAATATCGAAAAAAAAATGTGACAAAGACCAGCAACTACCAACCTATAAGCCTTCTTTTATTATGAAAGTTTTTTGTGAGAGTCATCTACATACCCATTAGAGGTAACATTGATGAAGGCATGAGTAAGGAACAGGGAGGCTTTTGTAAGAGATATTACAAAGTAAACCACATTTTACCATGACACAATTGTCCAAAGGATGAAAACAAAAATAGACTCTACTTTGTTCATTATAAAATAATTTGATTTGGTACAGCAGAATGCTGCCTTAAAGGCTGTCTTCCAACAAAATGTCTCCACTTCATACATCAAAATTATTCAAGATTTCTTAAAGATATTATAGTGGAGATAACCTCCAGATCATAATTATCAGGCAAGGCATAAAACAGGAAGACGTGCATTTGCCAAAGGTGTTCATTGCTATTACAAAAGAGATATAGCAGAACCCAAGCTGAAGAGGGATTTCTCATGAATAATGAAGTCCTCCATGTATTCTTTTTTGTAGCTGACATCAGGATGGTAGCAATAAGCCCCAGAATATCATAGAACCTCTTGGAAGAGATCTATGGCTACTCAGGACAAGGCAACAAGCAGGTTATTTTTGTTTAATCATTTCTAACTCTTTAACTCCTTTTATGAGTTTTCTTGGCAAAGATGCTGGAGTGGTTTGCATTTCCTTCTCCTGCTCATTTTATGGATGAGGAAATGGACACAAACAAGGTTAAGTGACTTGCTCAGGGTTGACAATCCTCTCTGATTATTTGAACCCCAATAATATCCAAAGCATCTAAACTGCTTTGCTCGACTCTAAAAATGCCCTTTCTGGTGTTAGCAACTTCAAAGACCAGATAAGATTGACAAGGGGTATCTTTCCTGTAGGTGACAGGATGTCTGCAACCAGAAGAGTGGGATTTTTCTTATCTTGATATTCTAGGGACATTTGCATCTTGTGATCATAATCTCTAAGTGACATTACCTTGTCAATTGTCTTGTTCAACTAAGAACTTCCTTTCTTAGGCTATGGAGACCATAAGATTGGGTAACGCTGACATGCTGAGTTGGGACTAAAAATGTATTTAAACTTTCTCATTCCTTTTGTTCAGTCAGTCATAACTTAAGCTCTGGCTCCTTGTACATACAAGTAAGCTAGCTCTGCTAGCTTTAAGGGAATAAACATCATGAATTTACATATCACCTAGCTTGTTTGCCTCCTTTAACCAAACTTTCAGGTTGACAGGGTCACATAGCTAGTGTCAGAGGCTGGATTTGAACTCAGGCCTTCCTGACTTTAGGCAGTGTTCTATCCATTGCACCACCTAGCTGGTGTTGAAATCCAAAAAGTTAAAAGCACCACCTAATCATCTATACAGGAAAGGTAAAAAGAAACACAGTCCCTCTCAGGAGCTTATATTCTAATAGCACAAGACCATTCACAAAGGGAGCTAAAAGGGGTTACGTGGGGAGAAGGTAGCCATGCAAAGGCATACTGTGGAACTCTAGAAAGTTAGAAGCATGGCTAGTAGAGGAATGGTTATCTGGCCTAAGGCCCTCTTCAAAATGGAGGTACCAGGACAAATTTATCATTGGGAGAAGGGGGCCAGAATGGTGGAGGGATTTTTCCAGGGTGCAGGGGAGATTTGATGTTGTAGAAGGGAAGGAGGGGTGAGCTCAATTCATGATGTAGAGGAATGCTAGTAGATAATAGTCATCACAATTGGTATTAAAAATTGGGGGTCATTAAAAGAGTTTTATAATCTCCCCAGCTCATTTCCTCCTTTTGGATTCTACCCACTCCATGTTCATTTGTACCACCCCTCCTTCCCATCTGTAACAGGGATTAGTTTTCCCTAAAAGGAGGCAAAACTCTCCTATTACTTGATTGGTCCCTATTTCTTCCTACCCCCAACATGAGGCAGGCCCAGGCCCCTCTGCTTTCCTTCCAGCAGGGATAAGCTTTCCATAAGTGAACCCAGAACCTGATTGGCCCAGCTTGCTTGGTTTAGCTTTTTGGTCACCTAAGAGTATAACAAGTCCCAGCCACATGAAGTCTGGGCCTCTCAGACTTGGTGGGTGCCTGAGACTATGCGAGTCACTGTGTCTTGCCCTAATGGCTTGCTCTGCAGAGTAGTTTCTATGAGGAAGTAAGGGAGGCAGTGAAGATAAGCTCCACTTTATCCATGTTATATATCCTGCTGTGTTGGGCCAAAGTAAATTTCCTTTTTGGTAATTATTCAATGATTGACCAATGCCTCAATTCATCCCAGAACTGAACCTGAAATAAGAGAGTGCTAGCATCAGGCCTACCTCTAACAACACTATACTCCTTATGTTGTATGGCCGTGAGTCATGGAAAATAGCATCCTCCATTGAGTTAAAAATAATCACTCATAAAGCAATGGAGAAAGGGGCATGTTCAGTGTGAGTAAGGTGTTAACTTGCAAGCAAATTAAGGAATTTTTAAGAAGAACTAGAGTATTGAATGTCATCAGGAGTGATCATGTGACAAAGGCAAGGGAAACAGGTGGATAGCCTTAGTGGTCACCTTGTATCCTGGTGATGTCAAGAGAAAGAGAGGAGATCCTCAGTACTTTGGGTGGACCCCCTGTGGCATGGAAAAGAGTCTTACAGGATGGGCAAGCTTGGATGGGTCACAATTTGCATCTGTGGAGGGAACATCCCCGTGGATGAGGTCACATCCATTTCAGGACCTGAATTTTTTCTCCTTTCATTTTTTTTAAAAAGGACTTATGATTTCATCAGTGTGGGGAAACTTCTGATTAAAACTCCTTCTACAAAAGCTGATCGATATTTATTCTGCAGCTTATACCCTTAGAGAGCTGCCTGGAAAAGTAAGAGGTTAAGCTACTTGTCCAGAGATGAATGTTCTCACTGTGATGCAAAACAAACAAACAAACCCCCAAACAATGCCCCTCCCCACCCCCACAAAAACCAACCCCTATTATCCTTACTAGAAGCAAATGGAAATTATTACAGGAAAATGGTAGTTCTGGTATTGTCACAAACCTGTCATCCTTGTATTTTAACAGCCTTTGACCACAGCCAGATTTAGATGAGTCTTACTAGACCAAATCTGATTATAAACCTCTGAGTATTCCTCCTTGTGTTGGTACGATGGGGTTGGGTCTAAGAAATGGCCTTCTTTCTTTCTGGGACCATTCATACAACCTCTTTTACATTCAGCTACTCTCTATACATGGTTTCCAAGTTTCGCACCAAATCACTTCTCCTGAATTACTTTTTTTTTTTTCACTTGTAAACTACCCTTGTAAAACAAACAAATCCTTCATACTGAAATGTGATGCAATGGAAAGGAGTAATGATCTTAGAGTCAGCATATCTTGTATACCTCTGTTACTTATTTATAAAACCTCTCTGGACCTCGCTTTCTTTATCTATATGTAAAAAGGGACTGATTGGGGAAGCCCTGATCAATTTGTTATATACACACATATAATACACACACACACACACACA
>CM053622.1:638208793-638229026 GCA_028646595.1 Phalanger gymnotis | reverse complement strand
ATGGCTAAACAAGTTATGGTATGTGAATGTAATGGAATACTATTGTGCTATAAGAAATGAGGAGCAGATAATAATAATAATAATAATAATAATAACCTGGAAAGACTTATGTGATCTGATGCTGAGTGAGGGGAGCAGAACCAGGAGAACATTGTACACAACCACAGACATATTGTTTCTGCGATGACTAATTTTGATAGACTTGGCTCTTCTCAGCAATACGAGGTTCAAAGACAGCTCCAAAGGACTCATGATGGAAAGAGCTATCTATATCCAGAGAAAGAATTATGGAGTCTGAGTGCTGATTGAGGCAGACTATTTGCTCTCTCTTTTTTTTTTTTCTCTTTTTTTTGGTTTTGTTTTTTCTTTCTCCTGATTCATTCTACTGGTCATAATTCTTCTTTACAACTTGACTATTGTGTAAATAAGTTTAATGAGAAGGTATATGTAGAACACATATCAGATTCCATACCGTCTGGGGGGAAAGGGGGAGGAGAGAGAGGGGAAGAAAATTCAGAATGCAAAAACTTGTGGAACTGAGTGTTCTAAACTAAATAAATCTAAATTAAAAAAAAAAAAGAAATTAAGGGACCACCGAAGTCAACAATGCAATATGATATATAAGAAAGCTTGTGAGAATTCAAGTTGCAAAAAAGATGCATGGAAAGCAGTACTCAGAAGGTAAATGGTCTTTCTGTACACTCCCCTGGACACACTCTATCTGGAACATTATGTTTAGGGTCAGATGCCACATTTAGGTAAGACCTTGACAAATTGGAGAGTATCCAGAAGATTGAGTTAGAATTCCCTAGGAGTAAAAAGTTAAAGTATTCTACAGGAGCGCTATCTAGGGATCTGGGTTTATCCTTGCATTCTTTCACATTTTTATCAATGGCTAGATCCATAGATGGCATCCTTATCAAATCTATAGAAAACATAAATGTGGGAGGACTAGCTAACAAACTGGAGGCAAGAGTCAGGATTCAGAGATTCAGACAGGCTAGAACACTGAGCTACATCAAGTAAGATGAAATATAATAGGAATAAATGTGAACTCAAACATGGATTCAAAAACTAAATTTCACAAAGTACAACCACACAGCGGTTCATCTGAAAAAGATCTAGGTTTTTTAGTGGACTGTATGTCCAATCTGAGTTAGCAGTGTGATGTGACATCCATAAAGACAAATACTATCTAAGATGGCACTGAGAAAGACTGTGTCCTGGACAAGGGGGATTGTAGCTTAATTTTACCCAGCCCTGGAAAGGTAGCATTTAGAATATTATGTTTAAGTTCTGGGTATGAAATTTTAGGAAGAAGAAAATTCAGAGAAGGTTCACTGAAGGGTGAAGGGTCTCAAGATCTGACCAAATAAGGATTGGTCAAAGGAACTGGAAATGTTTAACCTGGAGGAGAGAAGACTTGGAAGAGGAGTCTTGGTAGTATTCAAGTATATGAAATATACTGAAAGGGAATTAGATTTTTCTTCTTTTGCTCCAGATAACAAAACTAGGAGCACTGGGTGATAGTTGCAAAGAGGCAATTTTATGATCTAGCTAGTGCAGAGGAGACAAAGCGCATGGGTAAACTGCCCTATGACATCACGCAGTTTTATTTGCTTGGTGCAACTATGGAGAATTCTGAGTAAATTCAATTATAGAGTTATGCTATCCTCTATAAGAGCTGGCCCTGGGCTTCAATAAGAGTGTAGGGAGTGTAATACCATAGTTTCAAGTAAAGAGATCAGTATGGATACTGTAAATGGTTTCACTCTAGAGGTTCTAAATGAGTAGTGCTAAGTTCCCAATGCTGAGTGCTCATCAAGAATGACAGATCTTTTAAAAAAAAAAAAAAGAATGACTGATCTTAAGGTGAAACTCTGTAAGAAGTCATGAAATAAGAGCAATCATTGTTATTCAATTGTTTTCAGTTGTTCTAACTCTTCTTGACCCTATTTTGGGGTTTTTTTTGGTAAAGATATTGAAGTGGTTTGCCACTTCCTTCTTCAGCTCATTTTACAAATGAGGTACTGAGGCAAATAGGGTTAAGTGACTTGCCCAGGGTCACACAACTAATAAGTATCTGAGGCCAGATTTGAATTCAACAAGATGAGTCTTCCTGACTCCAGGCCTGGCAGTCTATCTACTGTGCCACCTAGCTGCCCCAAATGAGCAATAGAGATTTGGAATTATAATGAGTCCTCAGATTTAAATGCAGTATATGGCCAAGGACAGATGGGTACCCGTATAAGTGCTTTAAGCACAGGAGCTGAAACATTTGTTAGCGCTAAAGTAAATGTGAATAAACAATAAAATCATCCAGATTAATTTTACATACAAAGATTTGAACTTATTTTTCCTACTAACGAGAAAAGCTTGCTAGGGGAGTGTGGTGAGAGAGCTAAAGGCAGACAACAATACACTGGCAACTGTATTTAGTGTGTGAAGTAAAAGTCTTCAGAGTGAGTTTGGAAAAGGTCATTGTGTCTTCTTTTGTGGGGGAGAAGGGGAGAGTGAAGGGATGTATATTTAACCTCAGACTATGATTACTGAAAATCAGAGCACTGACTTTATGCTTATTTAAGAATAAGCTGCCAGAGCTAGAAGTAAAGTGACTTTGGAGTTGAATATCAACCATGATAGGGCACCAGGGAAGGAGAGAAGCATCAGAGTATTGAGTTCTAGGGAAAGTAGAATATAGTTGTCACTATGGACTCATTACCATACCCCAATGGAGCAACTCCTGCTCAGGAAAGAGAGATGTAGAAAGATATAATAATGAATCATTTCTTTATTCTTACTCTCCTTTCTCCTTTCATTGTCTATAGCCTTTCCATCTTCTCCAATATCTTCTCCCCTTTCGCCCATAGTCTATACCCAACTTTTTCTCTTCCCTTCTCAGTATTCCTTCCCCCTGACCCCCACTATCACCCCTTGCTGCTTCTCTCTGACCCACTCTCCATCTTTCAATTTACTCAAGTATATAATAAGAAAGCTGAGAAATAAAAAGCACCTAAATAAGGGTAGGGAAGCTGCTAAGTAAATAAACATTTTAATCAATAAATATTCACCTACTATTTCAAGGTATTGTGCTAGCAACTGTTGAGGATATCAAGAAGTATAAAGCACAGAATTTGATTGTTGGAAAAGACCTCAGCAGTTATCCAATCCAACTCAAACACTATGACACCCAACAAGAGATCATCTAGCCTCTGCTTGAAGACCTCCAAGGAGGTGGACTCTTCCACCTCCCTATTCAGCCCATTCCACTTTTGGACAATGGTTAGGGCAGCTAGATCACACAAAGGATAGAGTGCTGATCCTCATATACTTAATAGCTAAGTGACCCTGGACAAGTCACTTAACCCCATTTGCCTCAGTTTTCTCATCCACAAATGAGCCAGAGAAAGAAATGGCAAATGACTCCGGAGTCTTTGCCAAGAAAACCCCAAATGCTTTCACAAAGAGTCAAACATGCCTGAAACTACTGAACAACAACAATAGCAATGATTAGGGAATTTTTTCTGACAATTACCCCAAATCAGCCTCTTTGCAACTGCCACAGATCATTGCTTCTTGTGCTACCTTCCAGGGTCAAACAGAAACTGCCTAATCTTTCCTCCACACAATAGTCCTTTATACAATTTAAGATAGCTATCATGTTGTTCTGAATCTTCCCTTCTCTAGGCTTCAGATTCTCAGATCTTCCAACCGATCTTCACATGGAATGTGTTCCATGCCTCTGGACATTCTCTAGTTTATCAAAACCCTTCTTAAACTGTGAAGTCCAGAAGTG
Source organism: Phalanger gymnotis (assembly GCA_028646595.1). Taxonomy (NCBI): domain Eukaryota; kingdom Metazoa; phylum Chordata; class Mammalia; order Diprotodontia; family Phalangeridae; genus Phalanger; species Phalanger gymnotis. The sequence continues at coordinate 638,225,230 of CM053622.1, read as the reverse complement.
AACACATTATTCCACATGAGGTCTGATTAGTACAGAACAGTGGGAAATCATCTCTCTGTTCTCAGAATCTAGGCTGCTTTTCATGGAGCCTGAGATTGAATAAGATTTTCTTTTTTTTTTTTTCGCCGCCACGTTCCACCGCTGACTCATATTGAGCTTACAATTCACTAAAGTCTCTTGACAACTGCTGCCTGATCACCCCTACCCCCATTTGTACTTGTGAGGTTGATTTCTTTATAACAGTGGAAGACTTTATTTCTATTCCTATTAAATTTAATCGATTCAGCACAATACAACAGCCTTCCAAGGTCCTTTTGGATCCTTAATCTGTAATCCAGAATGGCAGCTCTCTCTCCCAGCTTTTTGTGAATTTGATGAGCATGCAACCTATACTTTCATTCAAATGTGATAGGAACAATATTTCCTAGGCTCTATACATGTAGGCTGGATTAGTGTTTCCTGGGGCTTTATCTCACACAGGTTAGACTAGTTCTTACCCTGGAAGATTCCTGTGCAATGCTGGCCTCTTTCTCTTACTAAAGAGTCCCTACTAGTTCCTCCATTTGGGGGAGGTCCATAGGCCAAAGAACACTCATTCTTTTCTGCACTTTGTGCTAGAGGTGACATAAGTATGACAAGGTTTCTGCCCTTGGAAAGCATACTAACAGGAGTCATCAGATGTGTATATAAACAAATATAACATAAATTAGAATATAAGTGCATAAGAACAATATGAATTGAATGGGAGAAAATTCACTTCCAGCTAGGAAAATCAAGAGAGGTAGTGGTTGAGCTAAGTATTTTTAAAAGGCAGGATATCAAAAGTTAAAAATGTAAGGAAAGAGAATTCCAATTACAGAAAATAATAAGCAAAGATAGAGTGTCAAAAACATACAAGACAGTAAATATTCTAGTTTGGCTGAGTTATAGAGTACTTAAGAAATTTTTTTTGTATTTCTAATGCTACCAAAATGGTAAGCACGAAACAAACAAATATTTATTGATTTTTGTCTTTGGTTTTTTGAACACATTTAATTTCATGACATTAAAAGGATAAGCCAACCACCCTTTAAATCCCCAAAACATTAATGTCAAGTTTAAAAACTATGAGACACTGCAAAAAATCTGATGGCATGTTGAAAAGCCATCAGCCTTTCACATGGTCTCAGAAAGCAATAGCAGTATGATAGGGATGCTACTCATATGTCTTGGTAAGGTAGGTGCTTTTACCTCTGGGTCTATTTGTCTCTTGGATGAGCCTCAGCTGGGAGTCCTGCCCTGCCATTTCTGGATGCTAGACAACTATGTGGTACAGTATGCCAAGTCAATAAGCATATATTAAGCATATACTATGTGCCAGGCACTAGGGCTATGAGGAAAAGAAACTAGTAGTCCCTGTTCTCAAGGACCTCACAGTCTAATGAGAGAAGCAATTTGCAAATTACTTTGTACAAACAAAATATATACAAGATAAATCAGAGGTAGTCTCAGGTGGAAGGCACTAGTACTAAAGGGGTCCAGGAAAGGGTTCTTGCAGAAGTTGGGATTTTAGCTGAGAAGTGAAAATAACTAGAGAATCCAGGAGACTTTGATCATGGCAGCAGACTCAGGAAGCAGTATAGTGCCCAGGAATGGTAAGGGGACTAAACAACTAGTCAGAAAGAGAGCCCAGGAATCACTGTACTAGCACTGCATACAGAATTGGGTGCCATTTGGCAACTCTGTTTCTTATTACCCAATTCTGGGTTATAGTTCCAGGACAGAGAGGAGTGGCTGTGGTCACAAGGGAACAGAAGCCCTGTCCCTGTAAGGAGAAGAAAACAGCCTGAGAGAAGGGAGGTACAGTAAAGAGAATTCTCTGAGGTTCACATCATATTGGAAGCACCAAAAACTTACAGGCCCCCACACTGAGGTATGAAAGCAACAGGAAGACATAAAAGACAGAAGTTCAGTCAGACATCCTCACCCTGCCTCTAGGGTGAGCAGAGCTCAACTTTAAGAAGTCCAAAGTCAAGAAATGGTCTGGGAAAATGAGCAAACAACAAGAACAACAACAAAAAAGAACCTAAACATAAAAAGCTGCTATGGTGACAAGGAAGCTCAAGAAACAAAAGAAGACAATGACTTGGAAAATATCTACAAGCAAAGCCTCAAAAAAAATATACAGACTGGATATAAGCCCCAAAAGTATTCTTAAAAGAGCTAAGAAAGGATATTTTAAAAAGAGTAAAAAAAAAAATTTTTAAATCAGAGTGGTAGAGGGAAAATGGGGGGGGGGAATGAGAGCTATGAAAGAAAATTATGAAAATAGAATTAAAAGATTGGTAACAGATAAACAAAAATACTGAGGAAAAAACCTCCTGTCCAAATGATAAAAGAATTACAAAAGAAAATACTGAAGAAAATAACCCCTTAAAAATTAGAATTGGCCAAATAGTAAAAGAGGACAAAACCTCACAGAAGGAAATAATTACTTAAAAATTAAAACTGGTCAGGCGGAAATTAATGATTCCGTGAGTCATTAAGAAACAACAAAACTAAGTAAAAGGACTGAAAAATAGAAGAAAATGTGAAATAATCTCATAAGAAAAACAAGGGGAGATCAAGGAGAGATGATTTAAGAATTATTGGGCAACCTGAAAATGATGATTTCTCCCCCCACCCCAACAAAAGAGCTTAGACATAATATTTCAAGGAACTATAAAAGAAACTTGCCTAGATATCTTATATCCAGAGGGAAACTAGAAATTGAAAGAATCCACCAGTCACCAACTGAAAGAAATCCCCAAATGAAAACTCCCAGGAATATTATAACCATAATGCAGAATTCCCATGTCAAGGAGAATATATGACAAGCAGGCAGAAAGATGGAATTCAAATACTGTGGAGTCACAGTCAGGATCATGCAAGATTTAGCAGCTACCACATTAAAAGAACAGAAGGCTTAGACTATGATATTCCAGAATGCAAAGGAGTTAGAATTAGAGCTAAGAATAACATACCCAGCAAAACTGAATATAATAATCCTACAGGAGGGAAATGGATAGTTAATGAAATAGGGGACTTTCTGATGAAAAGACCAGAGCTGAATAGAAACTCTGACTCAAGAGAAGCATAAAAAGGTAAACACAAGTGACAAATCATAAGGAATTTAAGATTATATTCTTTACTTATTATATTCTTTACTATTATATTCTTTATTTATATATTCTCCTGTATGAGAAAATGATTCATAAAATCCCTAAGAACTTTATTATTATTAGGGCATTTAAAAAGAGTCTACTTAGAGGACATGATTGTGAATCTACTCTGTTGAGATAATCTCAGAAAAAAGAATGGAAAGGTGAAAAAGCATAATGCACTAGGAGAAGCAGGATAGGAGAGGAAGAATAGGGGAAATTATCTCATGAAAATGAGGCATGCAAGGAAGAGTTTATACAATGAAGGGGAAAATTGGGTGGCAGAGTGGGCAATGTTTGAACTGTACTCTCATCTGAACTGGTTTAAGGAGGGAAGAATATAAATAACACACAATTAGGGACAGAAATTCATCTTACCCAACAGGAGGTAGAAAGGGGAAGAGGCTAAGTGAAAGAGGGAAAGAGAGAAGAGATAGATTAAGAGTGGTGATGGTCAAAAGTAAAACAGACTCTTGAGGAAGAGAGAAGATAAAAAAAATTATTTAAGAGAATAAGATAGAGCGAAATACATGCTGATGCAATCATAACTATGAATGCCAATAGGATAAATTCATCTACAAAAAGGAAGAGGATAGAAGCAAGGATTAGAAACCAGAATCCAACAACATGTTGTTTAAAAGAAACAGATTTGAAACAAAAAGATACACATAGAGTTAAAATGAGTAATTGGAGCAAAATCTGTCATGTTTTAGCTGAAATTCAAAAAAAAAAAAGCAAGGGTAGCATCATGATCTCAGAAAACGCAAAAGCAAATAATCAGGGAAAGTATTTTTCTAAAAGGTGCCATAGAGAATGAAGTAATATCATTATTGAACACATATGCACCAAATGGCATTGTATCCAAATCCTTGAAGGAGAAGTTAAATGAATTATAGAAGGAAATAGGTAATAAAATGATACTATTGGGGAACCTCAATTTACCTTTGTCAGAACTAGATAAATCCAACCATAAAATAAACAAGAAAGAAGTTGAGGAGATGAACAGAATTTTAGAAAGGTTAAATATGATAGATCTCTGGAGAATATTGAATGGGAATAGATTGAGTACACCTTTTCTCAGTTATACAAGGCATGTTCCCCAAAACTGAATAAGTATTAGGGCAAGGGCAGCTAGGTGGCACAGTGAGTAGAGCATCAGCCCTAGAGGCAAGAGGACTTGAGTTCAAATCTAGCCTCAGACACCTAACACACTTACTAGCTGTGTGACCTTGGGCAAGTCACTTAACTTCAATTGCCCTGCCTTCCCCCTCCAAAAAACAAATAAACAAACAAAAATTATTAGGGCACAAAAGCCTCACAAGCAAATACAGAAAAGCAGAAATGTTAAATGAACTCTTTTTCAACTACTGCCACAAAATAAAAATTTCAACTGATAAAGGGCCTTCAAAAGAATGATCTAATTCTAAAGAATGAGAATCATAGAAACAATCAATAATTTTATTAAAGATAATGTCAGCAATAAGACAACATACCAAAATTTGTAGACTGCATCCAAAGCAGTATTTAGGAGAAATTTTCTATCTAGGAATGTTTGCATCAATAAAAGAGATAAAGAATAAATCAATGAATTGGTCATGCAACTAAAAAATGTGGAAGAATAACAAATTAAACCTCCCCCCCAACTAAACATCAAATAAAAATTCTGAAAATCAATGGAGAGATTAATAAACTTCAATGGAAGAAAAAACTATTGAACTAATAAATAAAACTAGAAGCTGGTTTTATTTAAAAAAAAACTAGAAACTGGTTTTATTTAAAAAAAATAAAATAGGCAAACCTTTGAGTAATTTTATTTTTAAAAAGAAAGATAAAATCAAATTATCACTATAAAAAATGAAAAGGGTGAATGTACAACCAAGGAAAATGAAATTAAATCAATTACTAGGAGATATTTTGCCCAACAATAAACCAATAAAACACAGTCCAAATGAAATGGATGAATTTTACTAAAATATAAATTGCCAAATTTATAGAAGAGAAAGTAGAATATCTGAATAACCATATTTTAGAAAAAGAAATTAAACAAGTCATAAATGAGCTCCCTAAGGGGGAAATAAAACAAAGAAACCCAGGACCAGATGTATAGTACAAAGCTATAATCACCGAAAAATTTGGTACTGGATTAAAAATAGAGTGGTTGATCAATGGAACAGATGAGATACATAATATACAGCAGCAAATGAGCACAATAATCTAATATTTGGTAAACCCAAAGATTAACTATTAGAGGCAAATTCACTATTTGACAAAAATTGCTGGGAAAACTAGAAAGTAGTCTCACGGGAACTAGATTTATACCAACATCTCACACTGTATACCAAGATAACCACAAAACAGGCACATAATTTAGACATAAAGAGTGATATCATAAGCAAATTAAGGGAACATGGAAGAAATTACCTGTCAGATCTATAGAAGCATTCATGATTGGGGGGGGTGGTTCATGGGAAGAAAAATTAATAATTTTGATTATATAAAACTTTAAAGGTTTTAAAATCAGGAAACTGAGGGGAAAATTGTTGTAAGATTTCTCTGATAAAGATCTCATTTCTTGAAAGTATAGGGAACTGTGACAAATTTGTAAGAAAAAGAGCCATTCCCCAATCAATCAGTGGTCCTGGAATATGATGAGATATGTTTCAGAGGAAGAAATCAAAGCTATCAATAACCATATTTCAGAGGAAGAATCCGGAGCTATCAATAATCACATTTTTAAATCACTAATCACTCTAAATCACTACTAATTTGAGAAACAGAAATTAAAATAACTCTCAGGTACTACCTCATATCCATCATATTGGCAAACATGAGAGAAGAGGGAAATGACAAATGCCAGAGGGGATGTGGCAGAAAAGGTACAATGAGACATCAATACACTAATAGTGAAACTATAAGTTAGTCTAGCCATTCTGGAGAGCAAATCAAAACTATGCCCAGAAAATGATTAAACTATGCACAACCCTTGACCCAACAATTTTTAGGACCCAACTATTTTTAGGTCTATACACCAAAGAGATCAAAGAAGATGGAAAATAGCCCACAAATGCAAAACTATTTATAGGAGCTCTTTTTGTAGTGGTGAAGAATAGGAAATTCAGGAGATGTCCATCAATTGGGAATGGCCAAACAAGTTAAGTATATGAATATAATAGAATTTTATTGTGCTATAAAAAATGTTGAAGGATATGGTTTCAGGAAAACCTGGGAAGACTTGTATAAACTGATACAGAGTGAGGCAAGCAGAACCAGGAGAAAATTTACACAGTAACAGCAATATTTTAAAAATAATCACCTGTGAAAGAGTTAGTAACTCTGTTCAATACGATGATCAACTGCAATCACAATTCCACAGGACTCATGATGAAAAATTCTATCCACCTCCAAATAAAGGACTAATGAACTAAGAGTGCAGATTGCACCATATTTTTTTTTCTTTCTTTCTTTTTCTTGGTTTTTTTTTTAACTTTAATACAGAAATGTGTTTCGCATGACTTCATGGGTGTAATAGATATTATAATTTTTGCCTTCTCAATGGATGAGGAAAGGATACAGGAAGGGAGAGAATTTGCAAGAGAAAATAAAAATAAAATTTAATAATAAGAGAAAATAAATAAGCATAATCAAAACAAATGTGCATATTAGCAGCACATGATCTTTTCAGTGCCTTGTATACAAGAAACCCCAGCCAATCAGCTAAGTGAACTTCCAGTGCCAGTCATTGGCTAAGCAAGGAAGAAAATACTTCAGTGGGATTCCTCCATTGGCAAAATTGAATATTTTATTTTGAAGCAGCCATTAGAAGAATGTGTGTGCTAAGTTTGAATGCCACAAACAAACATATTAGCCAAATACTTTATACTCTTCCCTAAGTTCTGTCAAGCATTTCATTCTTCAACACAAATAATTATGTTGATGGATGTGTGTAGCAACAATCTGCTAGCAGCCACTGTGGCTCTGTAAAACCAACAACAACCAGCACACAGAGGGCTCCCAACACAGGTTCTTTTGATCTGCTTTACTAAGGAAACTAACTTTAAGGGGTTAACATATATATCAATCACTTAGTTCAGGGGAAAAGATCAGCCCCCTGAACTTCAAGGCAAATACAATCAGAAGTTACAAACATCAACAGACAGACCTTGTCTGATTCAAATCACAATTCATAGTTATCAGAGAAGCACCAACATCTATCTGGGTTACAAAGCCTGAGGGGGGGCAGTTACAGCTTGCCTAGAGTCTCAACACTCCTTCTATGAGTGTGCCCCAAAAGTCAAAAGCCAGCCTTGGAGGTTACCTCAGTGCTGAGAAGCTCTCAAACAAAGAACAATGAAAAATCCCATTTAGGGTGTGGGAAGGTTAATCCCTTGTACCACCATATACAAGTAAATGACTCCTGATTATCTTAGTGCTGAGAAACACTCCAAGACAAAAAGATCCCATTTTACCTGCCCCATTCAAACAAAGACCAGAATCATTAAAGGCACTTAAGAGAAGAACAGCAAAAAGTCCCACCTTAATTACTGATACAATGTGTGATCTCCCTGGCTGGATACTTCCTCCACCAGTATAGACCATAGCCAGTCCTTACTGCTCTGTGTATGGTTTTTGTTTATATCTCTCCATTAATTTCCCATAGAAGATCTGCTTAATACACTAGAGTTTTTCCTCTGGGCCTTTTAATATTTCATGGATATTGGTGCTTGCTGATACCTGATGATAATGAATTAATCTAGCACCTAGCTTGCAATGATAAAAATGTACATAACATGAAAAATGAACTAAATACTTTTCTTCAAATAACTTTTATTCTAATTTAAGTTGCAACTGAAACATGTGAAGGTTTAAAGGATAATGACACAATCTCATTAATGCTCTTATGTGTTAACATCAGGATAAGGCACAGGGGGAAACATTATTGGTGTGGATAATGGAAAAAAGGAAGCTTTCTGTTGGAGCTCTTTTCATGAGAAGAATATCACTCTTTCATTCAATCCAAGTAATAAGAAAACATTGACTTTGTCAGGGAATAGAAGCAGGACAAGTGGAATACAGAACAGCTGTCTGTGCTATTGCATAAGAAGAAAACACTGTGGGTTGCAGTTTAGAATGTTCCCAAAGTGGATGTGTTGAGGAGCATGCATAACAGAAATCACCATAAATTCAACTATGCAATAGATTCTAAAAAAATTCTTAAAATTTAGTAATTATTAATGATAGGAGAAAGAGTTCCTACATAAGTTCCTTTCACATCTAAAATGGGGCTAGATACATAAAATAATCTGATGCTATTATAAATAAGATCTTGACACTTTTTCATGATGAATATTAATCATGTTATGAACAACCACTGCAATATCAACTTCCCCCATACATATGAATGTCATATTGATGATTCATCCTCAGGGTAATTAAGCATCAGTGATCTGAAAAACCATAGTACCAATGCTGTGAGTTCACGTTTCCATTTTCACTGATTTTTAATCATTTAATTTTCATTTCAGTGGAAGGTAGTCTGAAATCTTTTAGGCCTTCTTTGTCAGAACATCCAACTCCAGACTCATGCTAACTATGGAGGCAGTGGGGTACAGAAGTAAAAGAACTCAATTTAGGGTCAAACAATGGTGACTGAATCCCAGCTTTGTGACTCACTATGAAGTAGGGGGTTGCTTAATCTCTCTGGGCCTCAGTTTCCTCAGTTGTGAAATTCAAGGGTTAGATGACCTCAATGGTATCTTTCAAGCTATAAATTGATGATCCTTTGAATATATTTAGAGTGTTTGCACTTATTATAGACTTCTACCAAGGTCCTTCTACTGAGGGACCATTCTGTTCAGCTGTCTTCCTGTTAGCATTCATTATATTAAAGTTCTACTTCTATAAACCCATGAAATACTTATAAACATAGACAATGGTTCCCTCATTTAAAATGTCATGCTAAAAGAGTATTTATGATTGCAGTTAAAACCCTGTTTAAATATCTTTCCTCATGACATTCTTTCTTCAATGGTTCTACTGAAGAGGTCAAAGAAAAACGATGATGGTAGAGAACCATAGGTTCCTAGGGGTGCTCAAGACCCCAAAATACCAATATGCCGGGTCCTGCCAAAAGAATTTGACTCAAGCGTTCTCAGCCAAGGGAAAAAGACAAAGTTTATTAAGAATTCACCATAATGGGTTGTCTTAAGAAATCCCACCCTTTGTGATGCCTGTTTTCACAAGCAGGCCAGATTCAATCTACTGAGCTAGACTGAATCTGAGGGCCTTCACGGTGGCAAGATGGAGATTATATACACAAAGATTGTGGGAGGGATTGAGGGGTGGTCTGGTATGACTAGAGGAGGGGTTTAGAGGGGGTCTTGAGAAGGAGTCTGAGGAGGAGTCTAAGGAGGACCCAGATGAGGTCAGACTCCAGGGACTTGAGAAATAGCTGAAGGCTACCTGGAGATGATAATAAGAAAGCTAGGGTAACTGGGCTAGCATATAGATATTTTGATCAGGATTAAGGGTGGGCTAGGCTAGGTGGAGATTTAGGTCTAATGATAATGTAAAGCTTATGGCCTTAGGGGAAGACCAGATCTAGTTGGAAGATTCAAGGAGAGTTCAAGGGGGCTCCCAGAGACTATTCCAGATTCAAGGGGGTTCCCAGAGACTGTGCCCTCATCACTACTACAATTGGTTTTCCTGTTTAAGGAACATCTAATTTTCCAAGTCACAGAACATCACCTTCCTTTAGTGTACTCAGAGCCATTTAGATCAACATCAAATTAGAATAAAGGCATTCCTTGAAAACATGGCCTTATTTACTTGGCTACAGTTGCAGTTTGAATTTTCCCACTAACTTATGAGTAAAGAGATTGACCACTCATTGGCCCTAAATATTCAGAAGATGTTTCCCCAGAGCTCTGATTTGGGAAGGCATATGGTACCTGGCAAATGGCAACTTAGCAGTTAAAAACAATAAAAATAGAATAGTCATTTTGATGACTGGAGTCAAATTTAATGAAAGCTACATAAATCAATTCATCATTACATAATTCAGTGAATTTAATTTAGTATAACAACATTTTATTCCTTTGATGTGACAAAGTAAAAACTAATGTTACAGGCCACAAACTTTCACAGAATCACATAATATTATTCATATTGGTAATATCTTTACTGATCCAAACAAATATTTTAGTTGCTTAGGCTGTGTAAGGTCCTGCTCACCATTCTCAAGTGTATGTTTTGCGAAACTAGATTATGCACTACCAAGGATAAGGATTTTTATATGCTTTTGTATTGCCCCACTCTATATAGCCCAGAGTCTAGCAGAGAGGCCTCTGACTTCCACCCAATCCAAATTATTCTGTATTTGCTTTGTATATAGTTTGTGTTTGTTTCACCATAAACTGGTCAGACACTGAGTTTTATTTTTGTGTATCCAGCATTTGGCAGAGTGTACCTGGTATACTTTAGGCACTTGTTAGATGATCGTTAATCAACTGCTACTTGGCACTGAATACAGATTTGTTGAATGAATACAGCAAAGTTGTGGAGTTCTAGATTCCCAGTTCAAAACAATTGGCTGTCAACTAGTTGTGTGCCTAAGGTGGTATCAGACAATGATACGGCATTGTATGAAAGAGTATCACATAATGAGTCACTATGTGAATGGATATATTTCAACACTTTATTTGGAATTTATAAGCTTCCTCAGTGGCTATGTAAGTTTTCTTTATGTATTAATATTTGGGGATTAATATCATCTACTAAGAGTTGGGTTCAATAAGTAATATGTAAGCATGATATACATTGTTATTTTGGCTAAAATTTGTTATGAGAATACACGTAGCTGTGGCTAACAATTCAGAGTTGAGTTTAAAACAGTTCTCCCGGGCAGAACAGTTTTGACACAATTATTCTTGATCGTTCAGGCAAAAAGAAATAACAATTCTAAATGACCTGATTAATTCTCTCAATTCTCCACTTGACTTGTTACCACTGGGCTGTACAGTGACCTTTTTTTTTTTTCTCTGACTCTCATATTTTCTCTCTTCTCTCTTCCTTTCTCTCCTCTAAGTCTTTCTTGGCAGGCCTGGCCCTTAACAATGAAATTACATTTTCCACTTAATGTTATATGGGTCTTGAATCCACTCTGGGCCTCCCCAAAGCATGTTTTTCTATTCCAGATTAAACTTCTTCAGTATTCTAAGTTTTACCACATTGTGGTGTTTGCTACAATTCCATACGCTTAGCTAAGCTGAGCTGATAGATACTTGCTAAGGTCAATACAAATTGAGCCCCTTTTTTTGTTCTCAAGTAGGTATCTAACTACTTTTCCTCCTCATGATTATGTCAGTGACTCACTTGGACCCCTGCCACCCTAAAAATCCAACACAGGACACAACCATCGTATTAACATATTTTCACCCTCCACCCAGTAGTTGGGACAGGATCAAATCGCCACAGACTGCCTAGCTTTCTGTTCTTTAAAGACATTTAGGTGGGGCTGTGCAGATTTCTTGTTCAGGTCCAGTAAGCTAGTTTAATGACCAAAGGCCTAACACAGGATATAATCACAATTCAAGATTGCAGAAGAGCACCACCCAAGAAATATGGAACACAATGCTCATAATGCCTCTTTGATTTTAATTTAGGACTTTTTGAAATTCTCTTAACATTGAGGAGTTTTCAGGAGAGGGAATGTTTACATAAAAAAGCCAAAAAAGAAAAAATGCTTTTTGGCATTTTGCAAAACGTTCCCGTTAGAGTACAACACATTTTTATAGGCCAGCACTGATTAAAGAAACCTTATTAGATATAAATGAGAAGCATGTGCTTCTGGTAGCATTTTACCCAGTAAAGAATCCCAGTTAAGTGAACTTTTAGAGTAAGTTGAACACACCCAGTTGAGCAGTAAAGGGACTATCTCCATCTTAAAGAGAAGATCTCCATCTTAAAGGGAAGAAGTGTTTTAAAAGATCAAATGCCCCAAAAGAACATTTATAAGGGGGAAGACATTGTGAAGTGTTTTTCAGTATTCCCCTCCTGATGATTTTGAGTAGATGTATCTGAAGAAATGCTGCTCTGTCTCATCTTTGAGACCACTGTGTTGCTCTACAATTTATTTTGAATGTCACAAGGCAACTTTTTACCTTCATTAGTAGAACCAAAGAACAAAATCTGGAAGTGGAGTGTTTCAATCTTAGCAATACTAAAAATGAATTAAGAAGCCAGTAGTGTAATGAAAGGCAAGTGAAAAGTAAATACATTTGTTTTCCCCATCTGTTAATACCAAATTCAAACATTCCTCCCAATTTTTCCTCTAATTGTTTGTTTCCCAGAAACAAATGGCAAAAATCAACCGAATCTTTCTTGATTCTTTGAGAAAACTACTATACTGCAATTTAGATTTTAAAAATCTGTAAACCATTAAATATCCTCATTTACAAGCAAGGAATACAACACACAGTCCCTTCCTACTGTAGGGTAACGGGGGGGGGGGGCAGTTACTGTATTTTATTCTCTGTTCTCCACAGTATCTAAAACAGTTCTTTGAACATAGAAGGTATTTGATTGAAGGAATGAATGAAAGTACTCTAATAAATAAGCGTAATCCAGCCTCTGAAAACTGGGACTTCTAGCTCTGGAACCCCATGCTACTTTCCTCAAGGATGATGTGATATGTTTGGGATAATCTTTTGTTTTTTAAATTATAACCAAACCCTTGATAATGCAGTATTTTCCTTTAACAGATTGCACAAAATGTAACTCCAATAACAAAAAAAAGCATTTAACTATGACATAAAAATTTAATAATATCAATGTTACTAATGAGAGAAAAGCAAGTGGTAATCATCTTCTGTCTCCATACACAAGTGGACAATCCTTTACAGGCTCTAGGAACATTTGAATTTAAACCCTCTCAGTATATAAGGCAGAACTCACAGCTTGGAGGTAAAAGTTTAGGATTCAATACTATATACTTCATGGTGTTCTCTGGAAGTCTCAAAGCAGGCTGGAATCTAATAAAGCCTAACTTTGGGGAATGGTGAATATCAGATTTCTATTGGGATTCCTGAGTTCAAGGATGCCACAGCTCCGCTACTTCCTTCTCTTTTCTAACTCCAACCACAGAATGGGAGTTGACTCTCTGGTTATACCCTTTCTCATTGCTCTAGGAGCCCATTAAAATGTTGCCTTTCCATGCTGTTTCTGTTTTCTTCCTGACTCTCTCTCTCTCTCTCTCATTCTTGTGTATATTTCCTGCAGTATTTACCTCCTAAAACAATTTTTTATTCAAACATATCTACCAGATTCTGATGCCTTGGAGCTCCATCCAATGAATAGCAGCTCCCTTTCCTCATCATTGTGGATAAAGATACAAGATGCCAAGATATTTGTAGCAACACTTTGTGGTAGCAAAGAACTGAAAACAAAGTGGGTGCCCACTGATTGGGGAATGGATGAGGAGGTAGTGGTACATGAATGTAATGAAGTATTTTCAAACTCTAAATGTGAAGAATTTAGAGAAACTGGGGAGATTTGTAAGGACTGATGCAGCATGAAAGAAGCAGACCCTAAAAAATAATATGCAATGACTACGGCAATGTGAATAAAGATCACTAAAAGGAAGTAAAAATCTGAGTAATTAAAAAATCAGTAATAGAACCAGACAATATCTAATTAAACATACACCCCCTTCTTGGCCGTGAAGCAAGGGGCTAAAAGGCATTATACTGTGTTTTTTCAGGAGATATAGTAACTGTGGTGAGTGTTTTGGTTTTTTACAAAGGGGTTCAATACTGGAAAAGCTACTTCCAGAAATGACATGATGTAAAACAAAAGGCATCAATAAAATGTTTTTTTTTAAGTAAATGGTAAGCTCTTTATGAAATGAAAAGACAAATTTTCCTTTCTAAAATTACAATTTAGTTGCTCTTTATAGTTGAAAGAACCTTATTGTATAATTAATAATGTCAATTTAAGAAAACATAAATGATGTCATTTAAATGTGTCTGCTCTTTGCTATAACAATTACACACACACACACACACACATACACACACACACACAAATTACTTATTTTTTAAAGAGCGGAACCAGAAAAAATGTTGTTTTGGAAGTGGAATTCTCAATTTATGGTGCCTTGTCTTTGAAGAACAATGTTATTTGGCTTGGGGCCTCCAGACACATCAGTGTTGAACTGAAGTAAATTGAATTGAAATAGGATTAAGTTTTCTTAGTCTAAATTATGCAGAGAATTCCATTGATTCTCTTCTTTTCTTTGGATGTGGAGAGAGTTCAATTTTCACATGAAAATATATCCACTATCTACTTCACAAGGTTGTTGTGAGGAACAAATGAGAAAAATTATGCAATTACTTTGTAAACTGTAAAGCACTGTTTTTTAACACGTTTTCATGTATTTGTATATAGGAGAAAAGTTATATATGTGAATGATTATATTATATGTCATTAGACTGAATGTTTGGGTTCGAGGATGTCATAGGAGCATAGATCGAGAATTATAAGGGATCTTGAATGTCACCCAGTATGGGACAGCCTTTATTTCCCCCACCATAGAAAATGCACAGGACATAAAGAACTCACAGAAGCTCATGAAAAAATGCATAAACATAAAGCGCCCCATAGCTCATGACATTTTCTACAAAGGTAAAGGAGAAAACAAAACTAACACCACTCTGGAGAGGTGCTGGACGAGTATTCCCCATTAGTCAGGACTTGCATCTTCCCAGCAGCTCCTTGCAATCATAGGGTTGACAAGATTTGATTTTCTTGTCCCCTCCCCCAAATAGAGCATGACTCCAGTCCTAAAAAGTAGCTAGGTGGCGCAATCGATAGAGCGCTGGGTCTGAAATCAGGAAGACTCATCTTCGTGACTTCAAATCCATCCTCAGACACTTGCTAGCTGTGTGACCCTAGGTAAGTCACTTAACCCTGTTTGCTTCATTTTCCTCATCTGGAAAATCAGCTGAAGAAGGAAATGGCAAACCACTCCAGGATCTTTGCCAAGAAAACCCCAAAGAATAGGACATAACAGAAAACAACTGAACAATACAAAATCAGTCCTAAAGCTGGAGAGCAATCCTCTGTTCCATATTCCTCTTCCAAGGAAAAGAGTTGACTTTCCTGGATAGAGCCTTGAATGTGGACTTGAGAATTCCACTTGACACTTAATTAGCTGTGCAAGTCATTAAACTTACTAGCTGAGCAAGGCGTTAAACCTTTATAGGGACCAGTTTCCTCATCTGTAATACAAGAGGAGGACTGGAATCCATGACTTTTAAGTTCCCTTCCAGCTCTAAATCTATGACCCTATCAGGGTGGGGAACCTGCTGCCTTGAGGCCACATGAGGCCTTCTAGGTCCTTGGGGACCTTGGGGTCCTATAGCCTTTTGACTGAGTCCAAGTTTTACTGGACAAATCCTATTATTAAGGGGATTTGTTCTGCAAGTTTGGATCTAGATAAAGGGCTATACTTGAGGACCTGGAGGGCCACATGTGGCCTTCAAGCCACAAGTTCCCCACCCCTGCCTATGATTTCAAAAACTTGCACAGAAAGACCATTTTCAGGAATTCTGGAATTCAGGAATCAAATTCAGGAATTTGACCTATGCTCAGAAAAAGAAAACAGTAAAATAAAAGAAGGCACCCAGGATCTCCCTCTCAGGCTCCCACAGGTAAGCATGGGCTATTCACCTTGTCCTTCTTCTACAATCACCATTTATTGCTGTTTTGGGGGTGGGGTTGGCAGGGAAGGAGAAAATCTCTCACATATGCCTATGTGTATTTGTGTGTGTATATACATATATGTATATATGTATTTGCTCAGTTGTTTTCAGGCATTGTCTGACTCTTCATGACCCCATTTGCAGTGTATGTATGTATGTGTGTGTGCATATATATACACACACACACATATATATTATATTATATATTATATGCCCTGTCCAGCAGGGCCAGTTAACGTGGAGTCCGAGGAGGACCCAGCCTGAAAGGGAATGGGTGAAAAAGGAGGAGCGGGAGGCTGCAAAGTGTGGCTGGCAAAAAGGACTTTATTCAGCTCTCGGCAGTGCTTATATAGAGCTAGCAAGGAGAAAGGGCGGATGTAGGCGTGAGGAGCTTTGTGCTGGGCGGAGCTTGACTCCGGGGATTTCCGCTGGGCGGAGCGTACTGTTGCAAGCCTGTCCGTTGGAAACAGGTGTTTGGGGTGTGCTTATCTGAGGGGCCT
>CM053622.1:638189309-638208293 GCA_028646595.1 Phalanger gymnotis | reverse complement strand
TCCCACTTGTGTGATCTCTTTGGTATACAGCCCTAGAAGTGATATTGCTGGGTCAAAAGGTATGTACATTTTTGTAGCCTGTGTCGTTAAGCAAAATTGTCTCATTAGCATGGCTTTTGTTTCTTTTGAGTGGAAGTACTTTCAGCTGTTAAGTGCTAAGCCCCAGGCCCAGGGCCCTGTCAGGTGTGAAACCTGTGTGGGTGTGGATTGGTGACTTAGGAGGGGCCAGCTCGGGGACCCATGGTCTCTGGTCGTTGAGGCGGGGCTTGAGAACGCCACAAGCTCGGCTGCGAGGAAAGGCGAGCCAAGAGACAGTTTCAACGGAAGCAGAAGCTGCTGCAGAAGCCGGAAGCTGCGGGAGCCAGAAGCTGCAGAGGTAGGAAGCTGCGGAAGCAGGAAGCTGCGGAAGCCAGAAGCTATGGAGGCAGGAAGCTGTGGAAGCAGGGCTTACCCGTGTGTAGACCCAGGAGTGCGAGCAGGAACGTGAGGCCAGTAAAAATGATTTGGCTAAATACTATCTTTCTTTTCTGTGGCCTCCTGGTTACTCTTGTGAGGTGGGCTTTCTGGGCCTGGAGTCTTTTTGTCAAGATGTTGGAATGGGGAGGCTGGTTCACGGTTCTGCCGCGGTGGGGCCTAAATAAATTTCTTGTTGTTTTCTCCTTAGAGAATCTCTCATACCTTGCGATTTCAAACCATTCAAACATATACATGATTATATTTGAGATTATAAATTCTGCCTTCCTACTACATAGCCCTTTGGGCATAGTTCCAAATTTCTCTCCAGAATGACTGGATCAGTTCACAACTTCACTAACAATGTAACAGTGTTCCAATTTTCCCACATCTTCTCTGGCACTTATCATTTTCCTGTTTTGTCATGTTAGCCAATCTGACAGGAGAGATGTGGTACCTGAGAGTTGTTTTGATTTGCATTTCTCTAATCAATAGTGATTTAGGGCATTTTTTATATGACAATAGATATCTTTAGTTTTTTCCTCTGAAAACTGCCTGTTCATATCTGGTCCCTTAATTTCTATGAAAAGCTTTGGCTATATTGTGCAGGGTAGAGAGCTATTTTCCCTTGACCAGCTACTACTATTACTATTAATAATGATGATGATGATAGCATTTGTATAACATTTATTATGTGACAGGCACTGTGCTAAGCATTTTACAAATATCTCATTTGAACTTCATAACAACCCTACTAATAATAATGATGATGATGATAATAATGATAGTTTGCATTTCTGTGGTGCTTACTATGTGCCAGCCACCCTGCTAAGCAGTTTAAAATTCTATCTCGTTTGAAGGAAACTGATGCGAAGAGAAGTTAAGTGACTTACTCAGGATTACACAGCTAGTAAGTGTCTGAGGTTGGATTTGAACTCATGTCTTCCTGACTTTAGGTTCAGTACTCTATCCACTATGCAATCTGGCTAAGCCATTCAGAATTATTATTCATAACTAGAGAAATGATAGAGGACTAGTCCATATTTGTGCTTGCTCAGCTGTAATCATCTCCCTTACTGCAAGCGTACAAACATTTGTACATCAGAAATTGCTGATGACAAAAGTAAGTTGGCATTCTACTGCCCCCCCCCGCCCCCAGCCCCACCCCCTACTTTCCACCCCCAGCCCTGGACTGGTAGGCAAGTATCAGCCTGGAATAGGAGGAAATGGGTCTGTGTCCCAGTGTCATTTCACTGGGTCACAAATATGGTTCTAGAGAAATGAGTAGGATGAGATTATACTTGTGATTTCATTGGTACAGAAAATTTCTAAGAAGGAAAATTCCCTCTACCAGTGCACAGTGGCCATTGTTCTGCAATTTCTATACTCAGAGAGTTGCCTCTCTGAGAAGTTAAGTACCTTGACAAAGGATTGGGTCAAAGGCATGATCTAAACTCAGATCTTCCTAACTCTGAAGCTGGCACTCTATGAATTATGCCATGGTGCCTCATCCGAGAGAATGGCAATTTCTAGAGACACTGGTAATTTAAAATATATGATTCATTTGTAGCTTTCTGTGTGTTCAATCTGCCTCCTTTACCTTCTAGTCTCTCTCTTCTTCTTTTAACACTTCTTCAGTTCCAGCTCATTCTCTGGCCTGCTTTACTCTACCTCCACACCAGCTGGCTAGCCCATGTGCCAAATCTCCTCCCTCCCTACTTTTCCCCTTTCCATATCCTTCTGTGTGTTATCTTCTCTCTTTAGAATGTAAGCTCTTTGAGATTTGGTACAATCTTGTTTTTGTATCCCCAGTGCTTACCACAGGGATTGGCACATAATAAGTACTGAACAAATGCTTCATTTGTATGTCTGTCTAACATTAACTGTGGTTGCCTAGTGGGAAAGAAATTGGGAGTTGCCTTGTACTACAGTGCAATCAGTTTAGTG
Organism: Phalanger gymnotis; assembly: GCA_028646595.1. Lineage (NCBI taxonomy): Eukaryota > Metazoa > Chordata > Mammalia > Diprotodontia > Phalangeridae > Phalanger > Phalanger gymnotis. The sequence continues at coordinate 638,205,893 of CM053622.1, read as the reverse complement.
ATGATACCCAGTTCTGTCTTTTCCTAACAATGTCAGTGCCTTCCCAGGTCTGGGTCTCAGACAACTGAGATTCAATGTAATAGCTAAGATTCAATACAATCAAATAACCAACAAATGTTTATTGAGTATCTCCTCTACACAAGTTACTCTGTGTGCTGGGGAAACAAGAGATACAAAGGGGTAGAAGGCCTCAAAGAAGTGATAAATCAGTTGGAGAGTTGAGACATATACATCTAAAAGATAATATAGGACTCTTTGCTAAATGAGAAGTACAGAGAGCCCAGTATCAGAGATATCACAGGTAATGTAGACGAGTCAAAGAAAGCTTCTCAGGAGGTATAGGGTCTTGGGCTAGCTGTACAGGGATGGGCAGGCAGGCTTCAGATAAGTCAGGAAGAGTAGGGGGAGTAATTTAGCAAGTGTCAGCCATTAGGACATTCATAAGCTATTCTGGGGATAAGTTGAAAATGCTTTGCAAACCTTTAAATGCTATATAAATGTGAATTGTTATTAATTGGCTAGAATGAAAGATCTTTTTTATAGGAAAGTAAGGAGAGGGGCATGGGGAGATTAGGTAGGGGGCCAGATTGTAGAGTGCCTTGAAACCTAGGCAGTTTGGATCATATCTTGATAATAACAACACACATTTATATAGTGCCTTAAATACATTTTCCACAACAAACCTGTGAAGTGGGTAGTATAAGTATTATTATCCCCATTTTACAGTGGAGGAAATTGAAGCAGACAGAGGTTAAGTGGCTTGGATGTATGGTCTCACAGCTTATTTCAGAGCCAATATTTGAACCCAGATCTTCTGACTCTAGGTTCAAAGCTTTTCCCTCTATATGGCATACCCTCTGTGCATTTTCTGAGGAGGGAAAATGAAGGATATATTATTAGATAGAGAAGGAAACTATCTATGCTTTTTGGTTTTTTTGGGGGGAGGGTGGAAGGCCCATACTTCTGATTTTATTGTTGGCTTTGGACAGTCCTGATGCACACTGGCAAACCATCTGTAATCTATAGCTTTAAAGAGTAATGCCTTGCTCTTGGTCAAGTAACTAGTATGTGGCAGAAGCAAGACTTGAACTCAGCTCTTTCTTCTTCTAAGGAGGTTCTGTGAATAGAGCACTGGCCTTAGAGGCAGGTAGACCAGAGTTCAAATCCAGCCTCAGACACTTCAGAGCAGTGTAAGACCCTGAATAAGTCAGTTAATCTCTACCTGCCTCAGTTTCTTCAACTGTAAAAAAGGAGATAATATCTACCTTCTAGGGTTATTGTGAGGATCACATGAGATAATATTTGTAAAATGCTTAGCACAGTTCCTGGTACAGAGTAGATGCTTAATAAATGCTTGTTTCCTTTCTTCTGACCCCTATACCATGCTACTCTTCATGTATACTACTAATTTTCAAACCAGTGTCTCAAACTGTTCCGAGTAGGTTACAAAGATTTCAGAAGCTTCAGCTCTTTGTGACTATTGCCAACATTTTCACTGCAGATTTTCTCCCTTTAAAATTTTTATTGTTATCTTTTGTTTATCATTACTTTAATTTCCCAGTATATTTCTACCCACATATAGTAGGCCTTATAACAACAACAACAAAAAAAATAGAAAAGATGGGGGAAAAAATCAGTCCAGCCAGACTAACAAACATAGCAATCAAATTCAAGAATATTTGCAGTGTCCCACATCTATAGTTCTTTGCTTCTTCAAAGAGAAGGAGGTCCATCCACTCATTTCTCCTTCATAGCCAAATTTGGTCCATAACAATTGACATTCAGTTTTGAGTATTCTATTTCCATTTATATTGTTGTGGTCATTGTGTTTGCTTTTTTGGTTCTATTTACTTCACTTTACATTAGTTCATATAAGTCTTCCCATGGTTCTCTGTATTCTGCGTATCCATAGTTTCTTATAGAGTAGTAATAGTCCATCACGCTCACATACCACAGTTAGTTTCGTCATTCCCCAGTCATTTACTTTATTACCAGTTCTTTGCTGTTACAAAAAGCACTGCTATAAACATTTTGGTATACGTTGGACATTTCTGACTGGGCTCCTTGTGATATATGACTAGCATTCTTTCCTCTCTACAGAAAGTACTTCGCATACCCTAAAGTGCAAATAAATACTTGTTATTATTTAAGAGCATACTTTCCTTTGCCACTGAAGGTACTTCTTTGGAAATGACTGCCTTTCTCCATCTTTATAGAATATAAACATCATTTTTTTTCCTCTAAGATGTTAACCTTGCCACCATCAGCTCCTTCACAACCTCTAATGTGTATTTCCCTAGTTCATCCTTCATAGGCCTACTTGGAAAATCTCCTGAGAACAGACATTCTTAACATGGGGTGCATGGACCATAGACCCTTCATGGGTCTGTAGATAGACTTCAAGAGCTCTATGAATTTGGATAGGAAAAATGCATTTTTATTTTCATGACTATTCACTACTATTTTCCTTTGTAACAATATGTATTTTATTTTTTTACATTTAAAAACCATAAGCTTCACATGATGCCAAAGGGTTCATGACACAAAAAGTTTAAGAACTCCTAGAAGCTCTAAGTGATACCAATTACAGCCAAACAAAATATTCTAGGTGGTCTATATTTACCAAATCATAACATGTTAGTGCTGGAAGAGGCCTTAGAAACCCTGAGCCATACCCATCTAGTTTTATAGATAAGGTTAGTGAGCCCAGGAGAGGGGATTAGTTATTGTAGAACTGAGGTAGAATCTTTGTCATTCCCTTCTCAGATCAATTCAGTGTTGGTCTATAAATGCCTCAAAGTTCACCTTGCTTAGCATCACCAGGCAAACTGTTTTCCTAGAATTGAAAGCTGGAGGTTTTCCGAGCTTTCACTTGTGTAATTCCTTGCTTACCTTGGTTTGGCAGGAGATGTCTGTTGGCCTTTAGGATATGGGACCATATTATACCTTTTAAAAAGAGTGTTTTACTGATCTTAAAAATATGCCAATCACTGTTTTCTTCATTTACACTTTGTATTTAATTCCTGGGTTCTTTGCTTTTTTTGTACTTCTACTCTGCGATAAATTTAATCACAATGGGTGCAATTTTATAAAATCTAATATATAAATAAATTATAGACTCAGCCAAAGAGCTTTTTAAATTATGTAGAAGAGAACATTACAATCTAGAAAGTAGAGAGCCAGAAAAGCTATTTTTGAGCAATCCCTTAATGAAGAATTTATTGATAGTTGGAGAATAAACAACAAACAACCTTGATACTACTGACTATAACTTATATGTATTTATGATTGGAAAAAATGATTCCTAACCCCACTTCAATGATAAGGAGGGCATTTCCAGATATCTGAAGGGGTGTAAAATTTGCTACTTATTTCATTTATTTGTGCATTTGCAGTTTCATCAATGTAAATATTTAACATGAAACAGGGGTCTGGTGCATGCCAAAACCACTTGAAATGGCATCTTTCCACATGGAGATGCTGGGAGATGCTTCCATGACAATCCAATGAAGCCTGGAGAATGCATGGACATTCAGCATTAACTACATGGTTGGGAGGGGAATTTTCCCACAGGCTATGTAGCCAAAACTGTCATCATCTTCAAAATAGTCTGACTCAGCACCCAGCCTTGGCATTTGCTGCATTTGAATCTGAGGGAAGAGATGATTCCATATCTTTGAGTGGAATCTCAAACCTAGCACAGGAACTCAAACCACAGGGATTGATAGTCCAGGAATCCAGACTAGGTATTGTAGCCTGCCCGACAGTGGGCCCTGGAACAAGGGTCCCAGCACTCTAGCCCCTTGGCTTTAGACTTGAACTAGGTATGATTTTCTGTATATACAAACTGAGCCTAATCCCCCTGGCCCACCCCCAAAGGCTAAAGTTGTGTGTGTGTGTGTGTGTGTGTGTGTGTGTGTGTGTGTGTGTGTGTGTGTGTTTGTGAGGGAGGAGATTATGTCCCGAAGTATTGGGGGAAATGTTTGTATTTTTTTTCTTACTATATGCTTTTCATAAAAGCTAATCTGAAGTAAATGGGCAGCTAGGTGACTCAGTAGACAGAGCCCTTGGCCTAGAGTCAGGAAGACTCCTTTTCCTGAGTTCAAATATGGCCTCAGATACTTCCTATCTATGTGACCCTGGGCAAGTCACTTAACCTTAAACCTCAGTTTCCTCATCTGTAAAAACGAGCTGGAGAAGGAAAAGGCAAACCATTCCAGTATCTTTGCCAAGAAAACCACAAACAGGGTGACAATCCTTTCTGATTATTTGAACCCCAATAATATCCAAAGCGTCCAAACTGCTTTTGCTCTACTCTAAAAATGCCCTTTCTGGTGTCAGCAACTTCAAAAACCAGATAAGACTGACAAGGGGTATCTTTCCTGTAGGTGACAGGATGTCTGCAACCAGAAGAGTGGGATTTTTCTTATCTTGATATTCTAGGGACATTTGCATCTTGTGATCATAATCTCTAAGTGACACTACCTTGTCAATTGTCTTGTTCAACTAAGAACTTCCTTTCTTAGGCTATGGAGACCATAAGATTGGGTAACGCTGACATGCTGAGTTGGGACTAAAAATGTATTTAAACCTTCTCATTCCTTTTGTTCAGTCAGTCATAACTTAAGCTCTGGCTCCTTGTACATACAAGTAAGCTAGCTCTGCTAGCTTTAAGGGAATAAACATCATGAATTTACATATCACCTAGCTTGTTTGCCTCCTTTAACCAAACTTTCAGGTCGACAGGGTCACAAAGAGCTGGACACAACTGAAACAAGAAATAGACAACAAATCTGAGGTTAAACAGAACTGGGGTAATAGTCACTAAGACCCTAAAATGGGGCGGGAAAAGCCAATAGGGTCTCAAGCTGGTGGCAGAGAAGAGGGACACCTCAGACACCTTACTGCGGGACAAACCTGGGAGCAGGAGAAGAAATAAGAGGCCTGGTCCTAAGTGAGTGGGTCCAGAACAACCATGGTGCATATAACTTAGTTTCATGAATTTCTTTGGCTGAAAAAATCTTCACCCAGTGACCAACTTGATTTAATTTGTTTGTCTATTCTTCTAATTTCAGTCACAGAAATTTTCATAGTAACAACTACCAAATATTATTGCTATGAAAAAAAAATCCCTTAAATGTTTTATTTTACAACATTTCAATTTAAAAAAAAATGTGTGTCAGTGACTTTTCTTCAATTACCAGTTTCAGGAAGCAGCCCTGAAAAATTTGAATAACTATGCCTAACTGCCCAAAGGGAATTCTAGAGACAATTGGAGAGATGATAGATTACTTCAGGAGAGTATTTATGCCCTGGAGGACTATTGATTCAGGAGCTAGGCCCAGGGGTGGGAACCTACAGCCTCCAGGCTACAAGTCGCCTTCTAAGTACTCAAGCCCTTTGACTGGAGGTCACAAGTTCCCCACCCCATAGGCTATACAGCCTAAGTGATGAGGAAAAGAAGATTCAAACTGGGACAAGTCATGTGAGACAAAATGTAGATCTCTACCAGGCACAGAGCTCTGTTTCTAAGGCACAAATGAAGATGGTTTCTTTAGTCAGAGGTTCTTAGCCTTTCTTGTATTTCATGGATGCTTTCTGCAGTCTCATGAAACCTATGGACCCATTCTTAGAATAATGTTTTTAAATGCACAAAATTCTATTAAAAAGAAACCAATTATATTGGAATATAGTTATCAAATACTTTTTAAAGCAATCTCATAGGGGCAGCTAGGTGGCATAGTAATAGGGCACTGGCCCTGGAGTCAGGAGGACTTGAGTTCAAATTAAGTCTCAGACACTTGACTCTATCTGTGTAACCATGGGCAAGTCACTTAACCCCAATTGCCTTCTCTTCTCCCCTCCAAAAAAACCCCCAAAACCAAACAATCTCATGGACCTCAGGTTGAGAACCTTTGCTAGCCCTTGGGGTACTTTTATTTTGCTAAATTATGCCCAAAACACCTGATCAGATCTAAGGCTTACTTAAGAGAAAACATTAGAAATCAAGGCCCACTTAGTTGTGGGATTTTTTTGAGTTGCCATGCTGGCTGCTAGAGATCTTAAAGGAGATTTGGTAACTAGAGAATGACCACTATTTTCTAGAGGCTTAGGAGGACTACAGTGAGAGAAACTGAAGGAAAAGGACATCATCCAAGGGGGCTGTGGATGGAAAGCACTGAACAACCATGGTCCCTGGAACTGAGAGTGTTTTCCCAAAAGAATAAGACAGAGTGTAGCATCTAGGATATAAGCGAATTACAAATTTTCTCCTCATTTCTACCCTCCCCCCCACTCCAAGATGGCGTATATTCTGGTTGCCCTGTTCCCCAGTCTGCCCTTCCAGCTGTCACCCCACTCCCCTCCCAACCCCTTTTCCCTTCCTTTCTTGTAGGGCAAGATAAATTTCTATGCCCCATTGTCTGTGTATCTTATTTTCTAGTTGCCTGCAAAAACTTTTTTGTTTTTGTTTTTGAACATCTATTTTTTAAAACTTTGAATCTGGGTGCGTTTTTGCTGCCTGGCCATGTTCCCAGCCAACTAGCTTGACCCTTGAGTTTTTCAGTGGGGTATGACTGCTTGTAGACTAAAGTTCTGTGTTCCAAGCCTGGGGGGATGTGCCAGCTCTGCCACAGCAGCACTCTTCCTTCCCCAAGAACCCCCAACCCAGACTGGACTTAGGTTTTCAGCAGGCTCATCACTCCTGCTCTGATCTGCCACTTAATTCTTCCCACCAGGTGGACCTGGGGCCAGAAGCAACTGCAGCTGTAGTTCTGTAGCTGCCCCACTTCCACTGCCCCCGGGGCAGTGGCTGAACTGGGAACTCCTTCCACTTCTGCAGCTTTTCCCATTAACCTTCTCTGTTGTCTTTGGTGTTTGTGGGTTGAGAAGTCTGGTAACTGCTGCAGCTCACTGATTGAGGGCGCTAGGGCACACTCTGCCTGGCTCCTGGTCTGGTTGGTCCGTGCTGCCCACGCTGGGTTCTGCTCTGCTCAGCTCTGCTCTGCTTAGCTCCCAGCTCCGTGCAGGATAGACTTTACCCAGAGACTATCCAGGCAGTCCTGGGCTAGAGCCCTGCTTCCCTCTGCTGTTTTGTGGGTTCTGCAGTTCTAGAATTGGTTCAGAGCCATTTTTATAGGTTTTTGGAGGGGCTTGGCGGGGAGCTCATGCTAGTCCCTGCTTTCCAGCTGCCATCTTGGATCTGCCCCCCCATCTAGGATATAAGTGAACAGGGACAACAAGGAAAGAAAGATTTGGGGCAAAAAAAATGCCTCCCACTGGTCCTAGTCACTGGAGCATTCAGATGTTGTGATGCTGGGTGAGTTGAGATTCCTGTCAACGAAGGAGGAACCCACATCTATGGTGGTCGTTCCAGGTTTCCTTGGGACATCTTGTGAGATACATACATACATACATATACGTATGTATATATATATATATATACACATATATATGTATATATATATCACATATATATGATAGAAACTGATTTATATCAGTTTCTATCATCTATATAAGAGGGTAGATCACTGAAAGTGCCAAAGGTCATAGATTTTATAAAGAGGGCTGGATTCATATTCAAGTTCATCTGCTTAGTTTCCTATCTCTGATGTCTCAAGCAAGGAAATGTTAGGCATTGTCTAATGAAAACAAGAGTAACAACAACACAGAAATAAATAAGGAATCCAAGCACGGGGAACAGAAATTTCCAGTAAATAATAGGAAGGGGGTAGAGTCTAGATCAGAGACAGCCTCCTGCAAGTGAACATGTTATATATTTCCAAGCGGCTCATAGGCTCTAGGGTTTTTGTTCATTTATTTGTTTTGTTTTGACTATCTGACTGGTATCTCTTGAGAGCTGAAGAAAGCTACAAGAGATATAGACTGGAGGCATAGCAGTAGTGATAGGACAATGACAAAGGAAAATACTAATACACCTTAATGGTGAAAGGTATCTCTTGATAATCTCTTACCTTGGACAGTACTATAAGTGACTGAGACCATAGAAATCTTTGGAGGAAGGAAAGCATTCTTATTTTCTATGGGATATGACATAAGTTCTTTTTGTAAATCTTTTCATGTATTGAGTCTTCTGAGTGTCTGAATTTGTAAGGATAGCTAGTGACTTCTACCAAAAGAGAGTTGGTTAAATATTGAGAATCTCAGATATCAAGCAAACAATGGTAGAATTTATAGAAAAGGTTGTGACTCATTGCAGTAAAAGAGAAAAAAAAATGACTACTAGCTCCACAAGCAAGTTTTTAAGTCCAAAAACAACCCAAAAACAGTTTCTACCTTGATTTAAAAAAAAAAAAAAACTCTTTAAGAATAGAAGCAGGAAATAAAGATGCCCCAGTGAATAATAGCATTCATATTTCCTATGTATATTTAATCTGAGTAGAAAACCATTTCTAAAGAGTGCCGTTAGTTACAAAATAAACTTTAGTTTTACTGTGTAACTGATGGCTAAATATACCGAGTAATCATATTTTTCCCTTCTCCTTTCTTGAACAATATATTGTTTGCTCTTACAATGATCATTTCTTAGGTGTGGACAATGATTTTTCATAGTTTCTGCCTTTATTGGTTTCTACCTTTTTCTTTGCATTAGTCTCACAGATAAGCACTATGCTCTGAAACTGGCTCATTTATTTGAACTAAGACATGAATAGAACCAGTTATTTTACTTGGCTTTATCTGGAACTAAACCAAACTAATTTCAACAGTACCCAAGTTGGAATTGAACCAAGATACTTATCCAATTTAGTTTCAGGTGCAGTGGACCAAGTTTGCAACTGAAGCTTCCCTGCAAAGGGAGTTTGCATTTCCTACTAAGAAAGGTAGCCTTGCTGAGTCATACAAAGTGATTTACGACTCCCTGAAGCCAAAAATAATGAACAGTTTTATGGGCTTTGGAGAATGTAGGTCAAAGCCTACCATCTACTGCTAGATGAGTGGCTGTTCAGTTTGCTCAAGATACTCTTAGAGTTAGTTCTCACCTTAATCACTCCATACTATTCATCCATGCAAGATGTTTGTGTGTTCTGGGCAAGAAAAGTTTGTGTGCTATAGATAGTGCCAAAGAAACTACTTTGACAGAAACAATTGCAGAATATGTTTTATGTGATGTTAGTATTTATGTAATGTAGTGGGTATGTCCTGGCATGCCCAAGGAAGAACCCAGTAAGTCCTTGCTTCTTGTGTTTCCTTGATTATTATAAATTCCTTAGATCAGGTGAGAATTTCTACTGCCTATTACAGGAATGATGATTCAGCATGAGAATAAAGGCCTCAAATTCTTGGCTAGGTTATACTCCTGGATGCCTTAAGGCTGAGTAATTATTTCATTTGCTTTTAAATGCTATGTCAGAAGCAGATATCATTGATAGACAAAAGTAGAGAGAGACAAAGAAAGAGAAACAGAGATAGAGAGAGAGAGAAGAGAATATAGGAGGGACTTGTTTCCCTGCTATACACATCAACACACCAGTGTCCAGTGAAGACACAACAAGAAGAGATAAAGGATAGACATAGAAATAACACAGAGACACATCAAATGGAAATGGAACTGAAGAGAGACTTGAACAGATATGTGGCCCATAAAGGGAAGCATGTATATGTGGGAGCCAGCGCCAGATGAGAGACTCAGAAGCAAAGATGAGCCACGAAGTAAAGGAGCAACCCAAATCTTTCTGTTAGTTGGTATTGTGAATTATACGGAAAGTGCTGAAGGAAGAATGACCTACCATAGGGTAGAATTGATTCATTCCCTAGCAAACCTTCCTCTATCCCCTTCTGAAGGGTAGAAGTGGGGGATTCCTGGTAGCAAAACAAATCTGGAAGATGTACCTGGTCTTATCAGTGAGAAGAGCTGTTTTGGTAGTTATAGGTGTAACTACAATGCTGCTTGAAGCTCCTGTGGCTGTGTAAGGTCAATAACACAGGAGGGCTGCTAGCACAGGTTAGTTTTTTTGGGGTTTACATTCTCACTTTAATTACACTAGGCTTGTGTGTGGATCCTTTAAAATTTTTTGGAGGTTAAATAAAGCCTCTTCTATAATTAATCTGAGTACTCGTATGGTGATTGAGGCCATTCTTTGACATAGCCAATTTTTAGGATTCCTACATACAAGAGCTTGAATCATAAAAAGATTTTCTAGAGTTTGAACTCTGGCCTCATAAACCCAGAACTTCAGTTGAATTGGAATTTTTCTGATGAAAATGCAGTGGCTGGTTTGAATTTTAGAGATTTGTAAAAATAAAATGTGAGGTACAGTTGGTGCTACATAAATGAAACAAGTATTATTGTGATTTATGTGATGAAATTGGAACTATGTACTCCAGCTGAGGGATTCCCATTCTGTGTCTTGCTGAAAGGAACTCAAAGTCTCACTTAATACTACAACCTAAAAGATAAATAAAGGTGGAGATTTACCCATTAAAAAGACATTCCGTTGGTCTTAACTATTCTTCATTGATCTCTACAGGTTTCTCCAGTGGCATTCCTATAGTTCAGCACACACAAATGGTTTTGGTGAACAACCAAATTTTATTGTAGTGAACAGAATTTCTATATAAACTATGTGTATGTATATATACATATATGTATATGTATACATACACACACATATATATACATACGTACATACACACATACACACATATAGATATTATATATATATCAGTCCAATTCAGGAGATTTTTCAGATAATATATCATACCTACTTATTGAAAGCTATCTCCTCTGCTTCATTTTAATAAATGTCTGTTGAAACCTATTGCTTACTCCTAGAAGACTTGATAATCAGCAAATATATTAACTACCCAACAACAGAATACATTAAAATTTAATGCAATTTTAGTATTAATAACAGTCTATTTTCCATATAACAGATATATTTTATATAATATTTTCTAGTAACAAGTGTATTTTCTAGGCATTATATCCATATTTCAAACGTAAAACTTATTTTAAAAATCCTGTTTTCCTTATATGCAAAATCAGTATAGTTCTATACAGGTAAATACTAGGAGTCTTTAAAAATTCAAATTTCTTTGTATAATAATCTCTTCATTGGCCAAAGATATGTTCTTGTAGCAACCAGTTATTTCAGTGGGAAAACCCCCCTGCAATTAATCCTTTTGTATATATCAACCATGGTTATCATCATCAAAGTCATTTATTATATAGCTCTCTTCAATGTTATACTATAAAAAAGCAAATTTAAGTGATTGAATTTCTGTTCTCTAGATGCATATCTAGTAGTCACATTACCAAATATAAAGAGGGTCTTTATCTCAGTGATTTACAATCTAAACTTGCCAGATAGGTGAGATTCAAACATAAGAACAGGATGGAGTCGCACTTTTGATTTGTCTGCATAAGAAAATCAAGAAGGCCACAACATCTTTATTCAGTCCCATAAATACTTGCTCCCCTAGAGAACTGAACCTAAGACAAAGTTCCTACTTATCTACACTCTGCCATTTCTAAATGGTTCCTACTGAACAGTGGTGCCTTGGCATAACTGGTAGGACTTAAAAGCATATCAACATAGTAAAATAGTTTTACAAATTATTGCTTCTAGGGAATCAGCTGATATTAAAATCAAAGGATGGAGCAATGCTATATGATACTTCCAACTTGCTTATTTACAAAAGATTAAAAAAAACCCAGAAACATGTAATTTAAAGATGACTTTAGTATAGTTTGCACTCCTCTCCCCACTTGCTCATAGTTGGGTGACATTTAGCAAAAATTAGCATTCTCCTCAAACCTTAGGAGCCTTCCCAAAATGCCACAGTCACAGTTGAAAGAGATGTCCTACAGATCAGATTGATTACTTGGTTTGTAAGAATGAGCATAATGTATCATTGTCAAAGCAGAAGTCAAAGGAGGCCATAATAGTCTTTTATTGCTATTGTACAGCTGTGAGTGAGAGGATACTACTATAATCTCCAAAGAAGTGAAAATGAGGGGAATCCAAAGGACAGTGGAGAGGCACATACCAAAGACAAACAGGCAGCAACCCATTACAACAAAAAAATTATGAAGGAGTAGTACGTCATCAGAGAAATATATAAATGAAAAAAAAAGTCCAAGTCCGGTGGCAAGAATGAGAAATAACCAATGGACAACCTGTGTGTTCTTGTGATCTTTTGGTATGCCTACAGTGACATGAGGTAAGGAAAAACTCAACACTTTGGGTGGATTCCCTCTACCTCACAGTCATCAAATAGCCTTCTGGGAGGAAATGGACAACAGTTAGCTGTATTATGATCTATGTGTTGTTTCCTCCAACAGAACATCAATTTATTCATGACAGTGACAGTTTGTTTTTGTCTTCATATCCTAATGTCTAGCACATTGTAGGAACTTAATAAGTACTTACTGATGTAGAGCTGTATTTTAAGACAGCAATCATCAAAACTGTCTAAGAAATGGAGTGGCGGATCAGTGGAGTGGGTTGGGGACACAAGACACAGTAGTCAATTTCTATAGGAACTTACTGTTTGATGAACCCAAGGACTCTAGCTTCTGGGATAGGGACTCACTATTTGACAAAGACTGCTGGGAGGGCCGTATGGTGGAAACTAGGCATAGACAAACATCTTGTACCACATATCAAGAGAGTGATACCATGAGCAAATTGAGAGAGCAAGGAATAGTTTACCTGCCAGATCTATGGAGAAGGGAAGAATTTATGACCAAGCAGGAGATAGAGAACATTATAAAAAGCAATATGGATAATTTTGATTACTTAAATTAAAAAGTTTTTGCGCAGAGAAAGCCAATATAGTCAAGATTTGAGGAGCAGAAAGCTAGGAAACAATTTTTGCAGCCAGTGTCTCTGATCAAGGCCTCGTTTTTGGAATATACAGAGAACTGAGCCAAATTTATAAGCGTCCAAGTCATTCTCCACTTGATGGATTGTTGGGGATGTGAACAGGCAGTTTCCACATAAAGAAATTGAGGCTATCTATAGTCATGTGAAAAAATGCTCTAAATCACTATTAATTAGAGAAATGCAAATTAAAACAACTCTGAGGTACCACTTCACACTGACCAGATTGGCTAATACAACAAAAAAGGAAAATGATAAATGTTGGAGGTGTAGGAAAATTGGAACACTAACGCATTGTTAATGGAGTTGTGAACTTATCCTACCACTCTGGAGAGTAATTTGGAGCTATCCCAAAGGGCTATAAAACTGTGCATGTCCTCTGATCCAGCAATACCACTTCTAGGTCTGTATCCCAAAGAGATCATAAAAACGGAAAAGGACCAGTATGTATAAAAATTCTTATAGCAGCTCTTTTTGTGCTGGAAAAGAATTGGAAACTGAGGGGATGCCCACCAATTAGGGAATGGCTGAACAAGTTGCAGTATATAAATGTAGTGGAATACTATCGTGCTATAAGAAATGATGAACAGGCGGATTTAAGAAAAACCTGAAAATACACGAACTAATGCTGAGTGAAGTGAGAAGAACCAAGAAAACATTGTACACAGCAACAACAACATTGTGCAATAACCAACTCTGATAGACTTTGTTCTCAGCAATACAATGGTCTAAGACAATTCCAAAAAACTCAAGATGGAATATACTATCCACATCCAGAGAAAGAACCATGGAGTCTGAATGTAGATTGAAGTACTCAATTTTCTCTTTTTTTTTTGTTTTTGTTTTTTCTTTCTCATGGTTTCCCTCTTTTGTTCTGATTCTTCTTTTACAACATGACTAATGTGGAAATGTGTTTAATATGATTATATATGTATAGCTTACATCAGATTGCATGCTATCTTGAAGAGAGAGGGAGAAAAAAATTTGGAACTCAAAATCTTATAAAAGTGAATGTTGAAAACTCTCTTTACATGTAATTGGAAAAAAATAAGGAAGTTTAGTTTCAAAAATTCAGATAATTCTAAGTGCAAAATGGCTTGTAAATCGGGTATACATGAATTGGTTTCTGGGTTGCTATTTTAAAAAATCCTCAAAAACAGAATTTTAGACTTATAGGTTAATCTTATACTTTAAACATATTTTATATTTATATGAACTCTACAGACATTTTTTACATTCTACTATACTTATTCTTTCTCTCAGTAAGTAGGAGATTAGACTTCTCCCAAAGAAGTCTTTGCTATACAAAAAGATAAAAGGATATACACAATAAGATAGTCAAGGAGAAAGTGTTAATTAACAAGCATAAAATAAAAATGCTACAGTTTAAGCATTTGGAAAGTAAGAGTCCAACCACTAAGCATGGTTTCCATCTATAAAGCTAGTTTCGATGATTGAGATTCTCATTAGTACATGACTTTAAAACTTTTTTAATGTTATGTTTTAATAAGCATGCTACACTTTAAGGTGTGTGCTACCCATGTTAGCTATGTACACATGTTATATGTGTACACATTAGTTGTCTAAGTGTGGCTTGTGAGGAGGTCTGCATAGACATATTAGGTCTGGATCACCCATGAGGAAAGGAGAACTGAGCAGCATGATAGCTGGGGAGTTTGGAAGAGGGGAGAGAAAGGGAAGCCCCAGCACACTGCCTGGCATCAATGTTTTTTCCTCTAGTCTCTGAGGGGACATTGGACTAGAATTATTTATCTTCCAGTTTAAATATTGCTGGTGAAGGAGTCAATAGGTTCAGAATAAAACTGCTTTCCTTTTTATTATCCTTTAAAGGAGGGAAGGTAGCCCTTAGCTTACTCTCACTAGTCTCATTCCTTCCCACCAAATGTTAGCAAAAAGACCATCACAAATAACAGATAATGAATAAAAAACCATTTATCCAAGTAAATAGCTAAGAGAAATCAGAGGAGTTATACAGTTTGGAATATGCCAGAAAATACAGAGTGAATAAGCTCTTTAACTGAGAAAGAGAGATCTCAGTTCAAATCAAGAGAGAGAGGCTCTAATCTAATCCAAGGAGAAATTCCCCAAGATCTTTCTGGAGGCAAACTGGAAATGAGGGATGTATTGAAAAGGCATTCCTTATATTTTTATTGCCACTAAAATCTCTCTCTCCCCAGACATATATTGGTCCCAGAGAATCTAAAACCACACTTGTCCTTTCTCAAAGAAAAAAGAATTTCCCTCTTGTCAGCATTTTCTCCATCAGTTAGGCATATCTCATGTAAAATGTCCCAGTCTTGGTTGGAAACCTGGGTTACACTGTTAGCAAAAACTATTCTAGAATTTTTACATGATATCTCATTAGAGAGCTTAATAGACCCTGATATAGGATTATTGATTTAAAGATAAAAGGAAACAAAGACCATTTCTTCCACCCCCCCTCAATTTATTAATGACTCAAGTGAGGTAAATGAGGTGAGCAAAATCCCACAGGCAGGAAATATCTGAGGTGAGATTTGAATCAAGACTATTGGGTTACAGAGCTATCATTCTTTCCATAACATCATGCTACTTCCTTGCTTGGAGCTCATGTGGTGAAACCTGTCATCTACCAACAAAGACTTTAACCTTCAGCAGGAAAGTTCCTTGAATGCTGTTGGATCAAAGAAGCAGGTGACTGGGACTGGAAATCTTGTCTCTAAGGACAAAGTAGATATATTCCAAAATTCTGCACTTCCACAGGGTGATGTAATGAAAAAAAATAAGTCAATTATTTTGCCATGATTGTCATTTCCCTTCTTTGGGCCTCAGTTTCTTCACCTAGAGAAATGAGTTAGGTAGACACCAAATAAGTTAAGTAATCGCCAGTCACACACAGGGTAACAGTTCAAGAATCTTTGAAAAGAGTGTATGGAAAGTCTATGAAAATTGAGAGGAATTGACAAAATGATCTCATCTTTGTCCTAATGTCCAGCTTTTCCTGAAGTGTTGGTCTGGCCAAGTCACCACTTTCCTTCCCACTCCCCCACTCTCCCCCGCTGCTCAATGAGCAGCAGCAGCTCCTAACCCTACCTGGTCTAATGGAAAACTCTGTTTGTCATTTAAAGTTCTTCCTTCTCCATCTTACACTTTACTCCCTTTCACGTACTCTATAATCCAGCTATCCTGGCCTGCTTACAAGTTCCTCAAATGTGATACTACATGCCTTTGTGCAGGCTGTCATAAATAACTGGAATAATCAATCTCTTACAATTTCAGGCCTTCTTCAAGACTGAGCTCAAATCCTACCTTCTCCAGGAATACCTTTCTTGGACCTCTCCCCACCCCACGATGCTAATTTCTTTTCCTTTCAGATTACTGTGCCAGTAAGGCAAAATGGGCTTAGTTTAACGGGTGCCCTTGAGGAGTTTGGCTTTTGTTTATGGTGAAAGTACTTTCACCTGTTAAACGCTAAGCCCCAGGCCCAAAGCCCTATCAGGTGTGAAACCCCTGTGGGCGTAGATTAAAGATTTAAAAGGGGCCAATTCGGGAACCTCAGGAGTCTCTGGACTCTGGTCGTTGAGGCGGGACTTAAGAACGCCAGAGGCTTGGCTGCGAGGAGAGGCGAGAAAACTATAGCTGGAAAAAATCCTGGTCGTTGAGGCGGGACTTAAGAACGCCAGAGGCTTGGCTGCGAGGAGAGGCGAGAAAACTATAGCTGGAAAAAATCCGAAGCAGA
>CM053622.1:638162259-638188809 GCA_028646595.1 Phalanger gymnotis | reverse complement strand
GTTTTGGTCTTCTTTGTCACCAAAGATTCCAAAGTCTGAGTCTGAATCTGAGTCTGTTTTTGCTGCCTGGCCATGTTCCCAGCCAACTAACTTGACCCTTGAGTTTTTCAGTGGGGTATGACTACTTGTAGAGTAGAGACTACTTTGTTCCAAGCTTGAGGGGATGAGCTGTTTTTTTTCAGAGCTATTTCTACATAGCAAGCTCTGCTACACTAGCGCTCCTCCTCCCCCAAGAACCGCCAACCTGAACCTGACTGAGATCTAAGATGGCTCTGCATTCCTGCTCAGATCTGCCACTTAATTCCTCCCACCAGGTGAGCCTGGGGCCAGAAGCAACTGCAGCTGTAGTTCTGTAGCTGCACCTTCTCTGCTGCCCCAGGGGCGGTGGCCGAACCTCGAACTCCCTTCACTGTGTCCCAGAAGCTTTTCCCACTAACTTTCTCTGTTGCCTTTGGTGTTTGTAGGTTGAGAAGTCTGGTAACTGCCACAACTCACTGATTCAGGGCGCTAGGGCCTGTTCTGCTTGGCTCCCAGTCTGGTTGGTCCAGGTGCAGCTCCACTCCCAGCTCCTTGAGATAGACCTTACCCAGAGACCATCCAGGCTGTCCTGGGCTGAAGCCCTGCTTCCCTCTGCTATTCTGTGGGTTCTGCAGTTCTAGAATTTGTTCAGAGCCTTTTTTATAGGTGTTTGGAGGGACCTGGGGGAGCATGCAAGTCCCTGCTTTCCAGCCACCATCTTGGCTCTGCCCTCATAAATGCTAAGTTTCTTATTGTTGTTGTCCAATTGGTTCAGTTGTGTCCAACTCTTTATGATCTCATTTGGGGTTTTCTTGGCAGAGATATTGAAGTGATTTGCCATTTCCTTCTCCAGCTCATTTTACAGAGGAGCAACTGAGGTAAACAGGGTTAAGGGATTTGCCCAGGGTCATACAGCTAGTAAGTGTCTGAGGCCAGATTTGAACTCAAGAAGATGAATCTTCCTCATTTCAGGCCCAATACTCTATGCGCTGTGCCACCTAGCTTCATAGAAGGGTGCAATGAATTGTTGCAGTAGTATTGTCTGCCAACCAGCCCACCCCCCCGCCCCCGCCGCCACAGACTTTAGCACCCATTGTACAAAGACAACCTATTAGCTGAATCTTTTATGACATCAGCCTGTTAGCCAACTACCTAATGAGAAAATAGATGAGGAGATAATCAAATACTACAGTGGATATATCACTGGATTTGGAGTTGGAGAACTTGGATTCAAATTCTGCCTTTCTGCCTGGGTGAACTTGCAAATCAATTAACCTCTCTTGGCTTCAGTTTATCTATGTATAAAATGAAAGGGCCGAAGTAGAAGTTCTGTATCAGACTTTCCATATTTAACATTATGATCTGGGCAACTAAGGAAGGGCTAGAGAAGGTAGAAACAATGATTCAGTCAATAACTTTGCTCTCCTCCTCAAACCAAAATGAGAGCCAGAATTTCTTGACACCATTAGGACCAAGTTTCTGGCTAGGAAATTGGCACCTCTAAGGCTGGGTCATGCTTTCATGTACCCAGAGGCAGAGGAAGGGGAGTCACTGGGATATGCTGAATCTCCCCTGTCAGTGGAGAGAGATTTTTTAAAAATATATGATACATAAGAATTTGGATTGAGCCAGGATATTGTTTGTTAGATATGATATTAATCATTTTACTATTCAATTATTAATATAACATTTTGAAGAAAAATGGTGAATATATGGGACCTAACAAGTCTTTTTTATTATTAATTTATTAGAGTATATCCATATCCATGGAGTGTCAGCATGTGTCACAGTTGTCTGGTTCTCTGCTTTCCTCCTTTGTGCAGATAAAGGTGGAGTCTTAGCTCTAAACCAGCTCACAGGCTGCTGACTTGCCACTGTTTCTTTTAACACCACACTATTGAAGTGCCACCAATCCATGAAAGCTCACAAAGAACTACAGGGCACCATAAATAAGATTTCACCTCCAGGAGACATGGATGATTAAGCCAATCACATACTGAGCCAGTGAATGAAGCCTGGTGGTGGCACATGCAAATCACAGGACGTGAGAAGGAGGGAGTCTCACCACATCCTCAGGAGTTGGGGGCTTCAAGTTATGTGATCTTGTCAACCAATGACACTACAGTCACAATCTGGATTCAGCACCCCTTGGTGTTTAACTTCAGCAAACAGAAGCAGGGATGATGCAAAGAAACTAAGTGCTGACAGATGGGAGCCCCTCTATTAGTTTTTATAGAATCTGTCCTTAGGTGAATGTATTTGTATTTCTAGTGCCTGTCACAGGACCTGGAACAGAGTAGGCATTTAAAAATGCTTATTGGTTTATTGGGCAACTTCTACTACTTTATTCCTTGAGTACTGCTCTCAGCTGCAGTCTTACCAATGAGAGAAGTGAGTAGGGGTAGGGAAGAAAAAGGGAGTTTCAAGAGTGGGAACTTATTGAGCTAGAATCATACTGCTGCCCAATCAATCAATTAACATTTATTAAGTACCTACTATAGGCCGAGCACTGTGTTAGGTGTTGAGGAGGTGCCTATAAGAGTGAGATAGTCCTTGGCCTCAAAGAGCATATATCCAGTGCCTATAAACAAAATTGTTGCCACCTGCTAAGCCATTTTAATTCTCTGGGCTTTAATTTCCTCTTTTATAAGTTGAAGGGGTAAGACGAGATGTTCTCTAAGACCCCGTGCAATTCTAATCTCTGATTCTATGACCCTGTGGCCTAGCAAGCTGGGGTATATTTCACAAGTTTTCTTATTTGATAACTCAAAGCTTGTCAGAGACACCTCAAAACACAACTTGAGTGCAGTTAAGCAGGAAGAAAAGGGGAGTGGGATGACTACACACACCAGCACAAGTAAGCTTTGCAGTGAAGATGAGGACTCATCCACCAGGTTATCAGTCCCAGCAGTCCTGACTCTGTAGAACACCTCCCTGCTTCTTTCTGGCCCACCCTCCCTATTGACTTTGCTGGAACTCCATTTCTACCTGTATCTTTGTTTTCATTGGTCTACAGATCAGTCATTTGACTATGCAAACCTTGATTCAGAATATTTCCATTAGATTAGAAATTCATACCCCCTCTTTCCCTTCTCCCCGATATTGTTGTGTTAGTGCTTAAAGTATCAGGCTCTGAACCAGGACCTCCATTCCTAAAGAGGATGCCAAGGCCACTCATATCTTCATTCTTCTCTGCTTCCGACTTTCCTCCCCAACTTTCTCTATAATACCCTAGAAGCCTTTCCACCATGGAAGTTCACTCCATCCCTCTAATTGGCTAGTTCATACCAGAATCTCACTTGAAAAAGGATGCCCAGGTCATCATGTCTTCATTCCTCCCAGGCTGCACTCCTGACTCTTCCCCTAGACTTTCTCTATCAGTGCCCCTGAACTGGGTACTAGCTGCCCCATACTTTTCCAGTTTCTTTTTATGTTTTGTCTTCTATTAGAATGAAAGCTTCCTGAGGTCAGGAATTGTCTTTCTTTCTGCTTATATTTGTATTTCCTGAGCTTTGTACAATGCCTGGCACAGAGTATGCTTATTATATTATTATTATTATAAATGCTGGTTGATGTGATTTGATGTTCTTATTTCCTATTTACTACACTGGCCCATCCTTCTAGGGCCATATACTCACCTCCCCCCTTCCCATCCCCGCTAATTACACCTTCAGTTTAGGACAGGAAAATGTAGCTAACTGGTTTGAGAAGTTTTACCTGAAGAGAGAATAATTTAGTTGTTCGTGCATTCCTTTTTAGGTCACTGCATTTAAGCTGCTTAACAGTAG
The DNA here is from genome assembly GCA_028646595.1 of Phalanger gymnotis. Classification (NCBI taxonomy): domain Eukaryota; kingdom Metazoa; phylum Chordata; class Mammalia; order Diprotodontia; family Phalangeridae; genus Phalanger; species Phalanger gymnotis. Next base: position 638,185,003 of record CM053622.1, on the reverse strand, counting down.
ATTGAGACATCTTTACCTTTGCAATGACTTTTTATTGAGTGATTGTTAAAGCAAATGAAAGGAGATAGCTTACAAGCCTATGAAGACTGGCTGATGAATTTGCAATTACTTTCCTTTTAATAGGCAAACCTAGCATAGTGTCATTGTCAGAAAAATAATACTCCCCTTAAGAAAAAGATGCCAGTCATCTTTCACATATTTTGTGCTGAATAGATAATAACATTCCTTGATGAGTTGTGCACAGTGTGATGCTGAAACCAAGCATTGCCGGGAGGCCTGTGCACCTTAGCAAGAAAAGTCAAAAGTGACCCTGAGCCAGGAGGCCCAGCATTTTCTCGCTCAGGATGAGCCTAGCTGCTGCAGAGCTCAGTGCAAAAAAGCAAGACAGCTTACCCGTCCACCTGGCAGCTGGTGAGGCAGCAACAAGGCTATTTTCTAGCCTCAAGGCATTTAGAAGCATAAATAAGCCATATTTGGAAGTAGAGAAGTGAAGCCTTATGGGAGGGGTTCACCTCCTCAGGGCCTCTTGAGACCCACATGACTTTAAACAGGCATAATGATTCCTGCACAGGCATTAAGCAGCTGATGAAGCAAACTTGGTGGAGATGAATCACCAGGAGTGGGCAATGAGTCATCAGAAGGAGCACAGGGAGGAGATAATTGGAAGGTGGGGGGGGGGGAGTCCTAAGAAGGGGAAAGAACACTTATGGATTCTGAGAGGCTAATGAGAGAAGGGAAAGATGGAAAAAGTCATTAGAATATGTGAAGTATGGAATGATGTGGGACTCCATTCAACAGATTCATAGAATCTAATAAGTATTAGAGAGGAAAGAAGAACCAAAGAAACAGTGGCACCATTACTCAAGGTGGATGGGACAGTGATAAAAGGTAGAAGGGAGAAAGAAGAATTGCTATACTTATTTTTCTTCCATTTTCTCTGACAGAGAATAATTTTCATATGTGAAATTGCCTAATGGGGAGTTGAAGCCCAACATAAATAGAGTTAAGAAGAGAGTATCTAACTGTCCTGGGTGATTTCAAGGCCCACTCATCCTTCAGTACTGCCGGTGATTGATCAGTCTTGGTCAATGACTTCTAAAAGATCATAGAGAATGGAGAAAAGCTACAGGCCTAAGAAAAACAAATGTCCCAATTTTTTAAATAGAGAAAATTATGGAATATACCAAGTATAAGTCAATGAAGTTGATTTTGCAAAATTCTTGCATGGATTATAAAAGTTGAAAAGTGGCATGGCATAGTAAGTAGAGAGCCAGTGTTGGGGTCAGAAAGACTTGGGTTTAAATGCCACTTTTGACATATGCTACCATTGTAGTCCTAGTCACTTAACTTCTCACTAGCCTTGGCAACTCTATAAGGTTATACATTGTAGAAGTGTTACAGACCTGCATTCTTGGAAGGCATTCCCTACATCAACGGAGTCACAGATTCTTAACCCTTCCAGCCCCAATCAAAAAAAGAGAAAAATTATTAAAAGGATGGTTAATGAATATATAGAAAAAAAAAGTTGGCATGACTTCATCAAGAACATTATCGAATAGCATTTCCTTTTTTCATTAGGTTATTAGAATCATATAAGAAGCGTGATGGAGAGATATTGAACCTTAGCTTTAGGAAGACCTAGGTTTACACCTCAGCTCTGACATTCACTAGCTATATGGCAATGGGCAAATCATATAACCTCCTTGGGCTTTGGGTAATTGGTAGAAGCAACTGCGGCTGTAGTTCTGTAGCTGCCCCACCTCCACTGCCCCCAGGGCGGTGGCTGAACTGGGAACTTCTTCCACTCCTGCAGCTTTTCCCACTAACCTTCTCTGTTGTCTTTGGTGTTTGTGGGTTGAGAAGTCTGGTAACTGCTGCAGCTCACTGATTCAGGACGCTAGAGCATGCTCCGCCCGGCTCTTGGTCTGGTTGGTCTGGGCTGCCCACACTGGGCTCTGCTCCACTTTGCTCTGCTTAGCTCCCAGCTCTGTGCAGGATAGACCTTACCCAGAGACCATCCAGGCTGTCCTAGGCTAGAGCCCTGCTTGCCTCTGGTATTTTGTGGGTTCTGCAGTTCTTCTCTGTTGTCTTTGGTGTTTGTGGGTTGAGAAGTCTGGCAACTGCCACAGCTCACTGATTCAGGGCGCTAGGGCCTGCTCCACCCGGCTCCTGGTCTGGTTGGTCTGGGCTGCCCACACTGGGCTCTGCTCCAGTGCTCCAAAGAGCTTACCCAGCAACCATCCAGGCTGTCCTGGGCTGGAGCCCTGGTTCCATCTGCTATTTTGTGGGTTCTGCAGTTCTAGAACTGGTTCAGAGCCATTTTTCATAGGTTTTTGGAGGGACTTGGTGGGGAGCTCATGCTAGTCCCTGATTTCTAGCTGCCGTCTTGGCTCTGCCCACACTCCCATAATATTCTTGTGGAAAAGGTCAAAAGATATGAGCCAGATGACATCAAAAGTAGATCAGTATAGGTGAATTAGAAATTAGTTGGAATGGGTAGACCCATAGAGTAGTCATTAACAATTTTATGCCAGTTTGGAAGGAAATCTGTGTAGAAATGCCTTAGGGTATGAAGCCACAGATGAGAGTTGGGTGAGAAGTGGGCATCAAAGGTGGAAGAGTAGACCTGAAGAGGGTTTAGCAGCCCTCACACCAGAGGTACTAGTGCTCCCTGAACACCCCATACATCTTTCCTACACCTTACTCCCCAACATAGACTCTTTGACACAGTGACATTGGCCTCCTGGTTGTTCCATTCAACTACACACTCCATTGCTCTGCTATGGAGATTTTCTCCGGCTGTTCCTCATGCCTGTAACATTTTCCTTCCTCTGACTACTGACCTCTCTGGCTTCCTTTAAGTCCCAACTAAAATCCTATCTCTACAAGAAGCTGTGTTCAACACCTTCTAATTCTAATGTTTTCCCTCTCAATCACTTCTTAGTTATCCTGCCTATAGCTTGCTTTGTATATATGCATTTACATTTGTCTCCCTCATTAGGTGGTAAGCTCCTTGAGGACAGGGACTAGTCTTTCACTTTTTTTTTGTATCCCCAGCACTTAGCACAATGCCTGGCACATAGCAGGTGCTTAACAAATGTTTACTGAAATTGAAACCAATGGCCTTTTCTGATGCTAGCCACATCATGTATGGTGGTAACTGACTTCTTGAAGGATATCTAAGCAGTGCAGAAACTCTGGAAAGGCTTTAAGAGCCCATTGATGGACCATATGTCAGTCACACAAGGGCTAGCCAAGATACATATGAAAAGCTTATGTCAAGGTTGGCTAAAAGAGGGATGAATTTTTCAACCACAGCAACTTTTAAAAACAATCTATAAATTCAGCGAAAGGTCATGGAAAGATCATGGTCTACATGGGTGGAAAGAGCACAAAGTTATCCAGACTCTTGAACTTGAATCATTATACTTTATAGGTTATTAGGATCTGTTTGTCCCTGTGTTAAAAGTCAACAGACTTTGATACCTAATTTATGTGTGTGTGTTTTTAAATATAGTTCTAGGTCCTTTCAGGTACCTCAGGCATTGTTGCCATTTGCTCTTCCTCTGTCCCCACCTGGAACAGCATCCCCCTGACCTAGACCCAAATAAGCCATGATTCTCTTCCTTTTCCTAGGGGAGATAACTTGCTGTGCTTTGGAACTCCTCCCTAGAGGTTGAGCAGCCCTGATTAGTTAATGAGGGAAGGCAAACTGGTCTAACCCATTTGATCCAGCTGGGCCCCTGACAATATTCCCCATCCAGTCACTGTGCCTTGATTAATGCACAGGGTGCTTTACTTTCTACTTCTTTCTTTGAGAAAGTTTATCAAATCAATAGGTAGATAAGTGGCACAGTAGATAGAGCACTGGACCTGGAGCCAGAAATATCTGAGTCTAAATACAGCTTCAGACACTTACTAGCTGTGTGACCCTGGGCAAGTCACTTAACCTTCTTTTCCTCAATTTCTCATCTGTGAAACAAGTTGGAGAAGGAAATAGTAAACCGCTCTAGTATCTTTGCCAAGAAAACCCCAAATGTGGTCATGACCAGTAAGGCACAACTGAAATAACCAAACAATAACATCAAATCAATACTGCCATTGCTTCTGGAAATGGGTATGAGTATTGCCATTTTTGCCTCTATTCATTGCTGCTGTGATTCCTCAGACTTAGACTGTCCTTCTGGCCATCCACAATTTGTGTTGTCTCCTACTAGAACGTAAGCTCCTTAGAGCAGGGGAATGTCTAACTTTTTTTTTTCGTCTTTCTATTGCCAGTGCCTAGTACAATTCCTTGGGTGTATTAGGTGAGTAACCAATTCATTTTTGTTTATCTATTCACTAGAAGTCTTTTTTTTTTAGCTTTTTTTGTTGTTTTCTTTTTAAACCATCATCTTTTTCCTTACAGCTCCCTGCAATCGAACCCTTATTATTTAAATATTTAAGCAAAGTCAATCGGTGCTGATAGTATATACCCCTCTCTGCAACCACAGTCCCTCACTTCTCTACTAAGAGAAAGAAGGCCATGCCCATTGTTTCTAATCTAATGTCTGCTATGATCTAGGAAAATCTAAATGCTGGACAGTAATCTTCATTTTATACATAATTTGAAGATACGAGATTAATAATAAAATAATAGTATTTATGTTGTGCTTTAAGATTTATAAAATGCTTTACAAATACTATTTAATTTAATCCTTACAATAATCCTGGGAGATGGAAACTATTATTAATTTCATTTTACAAATGAGGAAACCAAGGTAGCAGAAGTTAAGTGACTTGCCTAGTGTCACACAGCTAGTAAGTGTCTGAGGATACATTTGGACTCAGGTCTCCCTGACTCCAGACCTAGCATTCTCATCATTCTAGGCAAAAAGCTTAAGGGTGGTTCCATGACTCACTCTCCTTATGGAATAGAGGTAGGAGCTAAATAACAACTTTGTTCAAAGACTTTTCCCCACTAACTTCAAGGTTGATCTATTAAACATAAAGATTTAAAGGAAACTCTGAAAAACTTTATACTCAAAAATGGCTTAAATGAACAGGGGAAAGCTTTTCATTAGCATTTCCCCATTTAATAGTAACCGCAGCAATCCTGACTTTGTCTCATTCTATATGAGCGCATAATCAAAAACATCAGTTGTAGTTTCACTAATGTCCATTCCCTTTCGTAGCTCCTGGATGTTTTTAATGTTGAGTTCAATATTATTTTCCATTTCCTCTTCTTAAACTAACTTCAATCATATGTGGTCTAGTGAAATCTGATTTAATGTTAGCATGTTGGTCACAAAATCCAGCCATGGAAGGTACAAACATTACCTCATTGAAAAGAGGTGGTAGGGAAAAAAAAAATTAAACTTCTCATTTTTTCCTCTTTGGAATCCTACATTGACACATGAATGAGGCCATGCTTACACGCTCTAACAGAACCATCCAAGGCCCAGGTCGTCTGGAAGTATGAGATAATCCCATTAGCCTTAGATGGGCTGTGTGATAGGCAAAGAATAAGTTGATGGAGCCAAGGCACTGTCATGTAGGCAAGTTAGGCAGTTAGACAGGAAGTTACCACAGAGTGGTCTATATGGATAGAGACAGCCAAAATTACTTAACTGCCTTCCAAAAACATTTTAAAATCATCCTTAAGCTCTAGAACTGTTCTACCAATCTGGCAACTTAGGTCATAAGGGGGCAAATCTTTCCTGAACTCTTCTCCTCCTCCTTCCCCCCACCCCCTCCTGGCAATAAACATTGAATCTTCTTTTCTGTCCCAGAAAAACAGTTAAGAAACAACTCATTCAGAGACTATAATGAAGTATAAACAACATTCTGCAGAGGTAGTCCCCTACATCTCTTCTTAGAGGAGGTACGTACATTTCATTATTTGTTCTGAGACTGATATTCCTGGTTACAAATAACCAGATTTTCCAATCATAACTTTGGACAAAACTAGCCCACCACTGTCAAATCACTGACAGAGATGCAAAAGCATCAGTCATTGGGATTATATGGGCTTTAAAATGCCCTGCCATCAAGCAATCCAAAAAAAGTTATACTCAGAATAATAGCTGAAATTCATGTAGCACTTTGCATGTATTACCGTATTTGAGTCTTGCAACAACCCTGCAAGATTGATATTATGGGTAATGATAATAATAGTAGTAATTATCATTATTTTACAAATTAGGAAGCTGAGGTTGAGAGAAAGGCTACATGTTCATAGTAACCCAAGTAGTATGTGTCAGAGGAAGGATTTGAACTTAGTTCTTTCAGGACTCTAGGTTAAAGATTCTTCTACATAGACCAAGTTTAGTGAGATAAGTAAACAGTTAGTCAGTTGGTAGGGCTGTAATTCAGGGTGACCAAAAAATCTTAGTGCTGTTTTAAGCTTTAATAAGTTTAATAGATTAAATACTGTTTTATTAAATATTTTATTTAAAAGATATATTATTACATAGTCTAATAAAAAGAATATATTATTAAATATTTTGTTTAAAAGAAATATTATTCTTATTTAAAAGAAATATTAGCATTAAATTTTTTATTTATAATAAATATTATTAAATATTTAATAACATGGCTATTAGTGCTTAAAATAGCTTTAAGACTTTTGGGTCACCCTGTATATCTAAAAAGTATAAGCATTTCAATATGATTGGAATATTATGTAAGGTTCATACCGCAGAATATCTCAAAAGAGCATTAGTTGTGGGAATGGAACCTCAAACTCTTATTTTTAAATCATTCATCCACTAGGTTAAACGATTTGCTTATTGATAGAAGTGAAGTAGCCTAATCACCAATTTCCTTGTTTTTTCTTCTACATACACCCCTGACTTCACATCCAGGCAATATTTCTATTCAGTATAAATTCAACATAAAAACATCTTCTCAATGCTAGGAAATGATAAAGTATGACAATATAACCCATGGATAATCATGTCCATCCTTCCAAAGAAAATTATGTCATGGCCTACAAAGTAAGGAAACATTTAATTTGTAGTATAGGTAGATAAATAGAAAATAGCTAGCTATTTAAGTTGCTAGACAGACAGCACTTTATTATCACAAAGCATTCTACACACAAGGTGTCCCAGAAATCTTAGTGCAGTTTTAAACTTGTAAAGCTTAAAACTGTACTAAGACTTTTGAGATATTATCTATATTAATCTGAGCCTCACAACAATCCTGTGATATAAGGAGTACAAGTATTACTGTCTCCATTTTGTAGTGGATGAACTGAATTGGTGAGTTACCTTAAGAGGTAACATTCATATTTACAACACTGACAATTGAAAGAAGCAGAGAGTTAAAGAACTATGTCGTTAGTTAGAAAGGACCATAGTGGTCACTGAGTCCAGCTCTCCTCATATTTTAAAACGAAGAGACTAAGTTCTAGTGAGGTAAAGTGATTTTTTGAATTCCCACATCTAGTTGAGAGCAGACAAAACAATATTCAGACAAAAAAAATGCCAATTGTGAAAATAATAGGATTAGTTCTTTGTCAATAGCATTAATGAAGTATCCCAGCATGACTATTGCAGGCAGAGAATCTTTTGGGAAGGAATGAGGAGGGCATTCCAGAGACAATGGTGCTGTTGAGAATTTTGATTTGGGACTTTTTTATTTTACAGAAATAAAGTGTGCACATTTTTTTGGGGGGGCAAATGCTAACAATTAGCAGTCCATATAGTATTTAATTCAAGAAGGTTTGGTGAAAAGGCATTTTAAAAGCTGATTATGACAATAGTTGAAATTTCTACATTTCCTGAAATTCAAATACAACATAGCAATATCTTATCTCTGCCAGAATCCCCAAAGAAAACGTATTGTATAATTCTCTTGTTAATTTCCCCCTGAATTTTACAGTATGCTTGCAAGATTTACTTACCCCATCTTTCCCATAATAAAAATCATTCTTCATAGGACTAGAATATGGATTCTTCTCTGCCTTCTGAAAATATTGATTTCATTTTCTCTCCTCGAACTATTAGAACAGTTGCTCTAAAAGCAAAATGCCTGAGCACAGGAATGAGAGGGTGCTCAGTTATGCACTGTCTTCTGTTAAACCCAGAGGGGTGGTGGGGGTATCCCACAAAAAAGAAAACCGCCAGCCAGAATCTGCAAGTAGTTTATTTTGGTACCTTCTTTTTTTGTTCCTAATGAAATAGAGAAAAATAAACCATCTTCATTCCAAGCAAAAGGTTCTGAAGATTAACACCAACCACAGTTGAATAGGAGACACAAATGCTTAGCAGTAACTGTAATTAAAAATTAGTAAATACAGCCATTAAAGGCACTATCAGAAAAGCCAGGAGTTCCTACAGTGCCTAGGCTGAGGCTTATCATGATTTGGACTCTCTGCAGCTGAATGTGGAGGATGGGTGCACGGAATGACAATGGAGATACTGTATTTACAACTTGAAATTGTGAACAAAAACTGAAGTGGTTTCAGACAGTAAAAGAAACCCTTATCATGAGGTAAGCAACGTATCTGTTGTATTTCCATGGCAAAGATGAAAAAGAGGGAATTAAGTAGCAGACGAATTTCCCAAGAGATGGTAAAATCATATGTACTAGGAAATGAACTCCTCGCAAAGGAAATCTAATAAACATCAGATGACAAGATAGGCACACAAATAACTTTAAGATACACACTTTGCTAAATGGCCTGTTAAAATAGAGAAAGTGATTCATTGTTTGAGCCATGATGACAGAGTACACAATGTCCAGCATTCTATTGCTTCATTCATCTGGAGCCAGGTCAGGCTTGTATCACTGAAGATTATGTAGTTATTAAAACACACACACACACACACACACACACACACACACACACACACAGCAGAACTGGTGGTAAGCCAAGAGGAAAGGGAAATGTCAACAACATTCCTTCTCTAATGTACCCAGGATTTATTGAACTACAATAACATTAGATTCCTATAGCAGGCAGTATACATTTAAAAAAATTCTTGTGTTTATAAAAACAGTTGGAGTTTTCTTTTTCAAACTATACCATGTGTTAAGTATCAATCAAAGACAGCTCTTCCAATTGGCACATGGCCATTTATAAAATGTACATATGTTAGATCTTAAGGAAATATAAATGTTTTGCCATTTTTCCCTTGGCAAAAATACTGTATTATATGCACAGTCTTTTAATTGCGCATCCCCTTACAGCTGTTTTGTTTAATATGCCTGAATCCATGCATTTTTTTTTAAGAATGCATGTCCCCATATATAGGTGAAAGTGTGTTTTCTTTGTTTTCCTTCAGGATCTAAGTTCCTATAATAATGTCATGTTCTCAGTGGGCGCTCAGGATTGGATTTGGCCCAACATTCAAGTTGTTTTTCTGCTACTGATGATGGATTGCTACTCATCTAGCTATTCTTTATTGCCTTCTCCTCCCTCTTTGTAACCAATGAGATGTTCCATTGTTAAATGCCTAGGTGAGGATTAGCTAGAGACAGTAGTAGTCTGTGGACAGGGAATATAAGGAAGTCTTGGCTTTGTGAGTGTATTGTTCTCAATCAGTGATCTCTAACTCTTTTGATCATGAATCTTTATCAATAAAAAGTTTGAACACGCATCCCTAATATGTGTATATTTACCTGTTTATAAATTATATGTGTGCTACTGTACTAATAACTAGATGTAATGTAAAACTTATACAAAAATGGACATTTAAAAAAGATGAGATGCAGATGAATTAATTGCTCATAGAGTCAGTAGGGAGTCACTGAAGTTTATTGAGTAGGGGAGTGGCATGGTCAGATCTATCATTTAAGAAAGTTCTTTTGGCAGTTCTGTGGAGAATGGATTGGAAAGGGAAGATATTTGAGATAGGAAGATCGATTAAGAAGGTATTGTAATAGTCCAGATCGATGATCATGAAAATCTGAATTTGTGTGCCAAGTGTGTGCTTAGAGAGAAGGAGACAGATGTGAGAAGTAATGAGAGAGAAATGACAATATTTGGCGACTGAAGTGAGGTGAATAAGAGTGAGGAGTCAAAGATGAAACCTTGGTGATTGGAAGGATAATTGTGCCCTTCATAAATACTTATCAAAGTTTGGAAGAGAGGAAGTTTTGTGGGAAAGATAATGTGATCTCTGATGAAGAATACAAGTTTTAGCATGCCTGCTTATCCTATGAAATTTACTCTGTTCCACCTGTTAAACACCCAAAACAAAGATGGAGGAGATAAGACTTTTTATTCGGCGGCAGAGGTACTACCTCTGCCTCTGAGGACTTTTGCCTTTTAAGAAGTGTCTATTGTAGCCCAAGATGATCTGGGTGGCAGAGAGTGGTTTTCCTGGGGGTGGGGAGAAGGGGAGTTAGTATTCTCCAAATGCGTAGGCAAAGCTATCACTGTAGATGCTTGGTAGCAGTTAGATTACAACTGCCCCAAAGGGTTGGTATCTAGCTGGTAAAGGTGGAAATTGGGAGCATCCACAGCAGAATGGTGAGAGAATATGGGAGTTAATATGGTATGAGGCTAGGTGTGGTTGTGTTGGAGGAAAGATCCAAGACTGGTTATTTTGGAGAGGGTGGAATGTGATTCATTTTCCTACCCTCTAATTGATTGATCACATACACCATGGGGTCAGATCACCATAGCTGAGGCCCAAGAAATACCAAGAAATAGAGGCCCCCCCCCCCCCTCTCTCTCTCTCTCTCTCTCTCTCTCTCTCTCTCTCTCTATATATATATATGTGTGTGTGTGTGTGTGTGTGTGTATACCTCAATCTCATAGGGCAGCACTAAATGCCAACTGCATGTTTTTGAGTATACTGCTCTAACTTGTGATAGAATCAGGCAAATGTACCAAAGTAATTCAGGACTTAGGTGTGAAAATAGTTGTATAAGTTTTCTCTATTCTATTATATTTCTATAAAGTGTGGGTGAGAAATTTTGCATGTATAGGGCCCTTTGATGTTATCCAGTCGTTTCAGTCATGTCCGATTCTTTGTGACCCCATTTTGGGGTTTTCTTGGCAAGGATACTAGAGTGGTTTGCCAGTTCCTTCTCTGGCTCATTTTAAAGATGAGGAAACTGAGGCAAACAAGGTTAAATGACTTGTCCAGGGTCACATAGCTAGTGAGAGCCTGAGGCTGGATTTGAACAGAGGAAAATGAGTCTTCTTGACTCCAGGCCTGTCACTCTATCCACTGTGCCACCTAACTGCCGATAGATAGTCTCAGTATATACCAGATGCTACAATTAAATGATTATGGTACAAAGTAAACTCCAGCAAAAATGGCTTTATTGGGAGAGAGGAACTAATTAATGTGAGTAAAGACATGAATTGTGTGAAAATTTAAAAAAATATTGACTTTCTGCATTTCCCAATGTATCCTTCCTCTTTTCTCTAAAAGACATATCCTTTATAACAAAGAATAAAAAAGAGGGGGAAAAACCAGTTTAGCAAAACTAACCAACATATCCAAAAGGTCTAACATTACATGGAGAATTCCATACTTATAGTTCCCTACTTCAAAGAAGGGAAGAAGGTACCTTCTCATATCAAAGGCAATAATGTTTCACCATTTCATGAGCATTCAGGTTCAATTACTTTGTTCTTTACATTTACATTGTTATAGTCATCGTGCAATAGCACATTGTTTTCTTGGTTCTACTTATTTCACTTTGTATTAGTTCATGTAAGTCTTCCTTACTTCTCTGTATTCATTATTTCTTATGGAGTAATAATATTCTATCTCGTGCATGGACCACAGTATGTTTTGCCATTCTCCAATTGATGGACATCAACTTCACTACCCCCTTCCCCCATTCTATGCTACTACAAAAATATTCTGCTATAAATATTTTGTTGTATTTTATTGTTGTTCTCCTTTGAGGTATGCTTAATAGAATCTCTGGGTAAAAGGATATATACACTCTTTTAGTAAATTTCTTAGCATAGTTCTAAATTGCTTCCCTGGACCAATTTGTAGCTCCACTAACAATACCTTAGTATGCCCATATATCCATAACCCCTCCAATATTGTATTCCCATTTTTTGCTAATTGCTGGGAATGAGGTAAAACTTCAGAGTTATTTTGACTCGTATTTCTCTTATTATTGATAATTGTGAAAAGTCTTTCCTGTGAGGGTAAATAGTTTGCAGTCTGTCTTTTGCCTTGGTTTTGAAAAGATATCGTTCTGTTATTTTTTGAGAGTATACCCCAGTATCGCTTTTCTCACCCTTTTACTGACTTTTCCCACCCTTTTATTCTATTTCTTCTAAGGGATTCTTGTCTAGAATAGTATATGTAGTGATCACCTGAATTAAATACACCCATTCCCATCCATTTAAGTTCACTGATTTCCAAGGTGTTGATGTTTAATCTTTCCACCTCCTGTTTGACTACACCCAGTTTACCTTGGTTCATAGATCTTACATCCCCAGTTCCTATGCAATTTTGATCTTTATAGCACTGGACTTTCTTTTCATAAGCAGTTGCACCCACAGCTGGGCCTCCTTTCAGGCCCAGCACTTCATCAGTACTGGAGCTACTTGTCCTTGTCCTCCACTCTTCCCCAGTAGCATATTGAACACCTTTTGACCTGAGGGGCTTATCATCTAATGTCGTCTCTTTTATCACTTTTGTACTGAACACGGAGTTTTTGTGGCAAAGATACAGGAGTGGTTTGCCATTTCCTTCTCTAGTGGATCACCTGTTGTTAGAACTCTCTGATTGGCTAAAGATTGGACAAGGAATATGACAAGACTGTATACAGTCACCTTATTTATATGACATAAGCAGAGTACATCATGTGAAATGCCAGACTGAATGATCAGAAGTTGGGATTGAGATTTCCAGGAGAAATAGCAACAATATCAGATATGCAGATGATAACATTCTCATGGCAGAAAGTGAAGAGGAATTAAAAGCCTCTTGATGAGGGTGAAAGAGGAGAGGGCAAGCTGGCTTGAAGCGTAACAACAAAAAAAACCCAAAATAAAAAAAAAAAAACAACTAAGATCTTGGCAACTGGTCCCATCACTTCCTAGAAAATAGAGAAAGAAGAAATTGAAACAGTGTCAGATTTCATATTTTTGGGCTCAAAAATCACTGCAGATGACAACTACAGCCACAAAATTGAAATATGCTTGCTCCTTGGAAGAAAAACTATGGAAAATCTGGACGGCATACTAAAAAGCAGAAATATCACCTTGTCAACAAAGGTCCATATAGTAAAAGATATGGTTTTTCCAATAGCAATGTATGGCAGTGAGAAATGGACCGTGAGGAGAGCTGTACACCGTAGAATTGATGCTTTCGAATTGTGGTGTTGCAAAAGACTTTCAAGAGTCAGGAAATTAAATCAATCAATACTTAAAGAAATTAATTCAGGCTATTCATTGGAAGGTTGAATACTGAAGCCGAAGCTTAAATACTTTGGCCATATAATGAGAAGATGAAGCTCTTTGGAAAAGATCTTAATGTTGGGAAAGATTTAAGGCAAAAGGAGAAGGGGATGGCAGAGAGTGAAATATATAGATGGTGTCATGGAAACAATGAATATGAACTTGGACAGACTTTGGGAGAGAGTGGAGGATAGAAGGGCATGGCTGCTATGGTCCATGGGCTCACAAAGACTCGGACATGACTGAAAGACTGGACAACAACAACAAAAATCCTTCTTTTGAGAACTGTTTGTTCACATTGTTGACCACTTATCAATTAGGGAATGGATTTTAGTCATAGACAGTTCTGTTAGTTACTTATATATCTTGGTTATCAGACCCATAGCAGAAATATTTGATACCAAGATTTTCTCCCCAATCACTTCCCTTAATATTGAGATTGCATTAATTTTGCTTATGCAAAAATTGTTAATTTTGTGTAATCAAAATTACCATCCCTTGTTTGGTTAAGAATCCAGCTGCTTTCCATAGATGCAAAAACTACATGATCTTATGCTCTTCTAATTTTTATGCTATGATATTTTATGATTATGAATCCATTTTCAGATTATTGTGGCTTATGATATAAGATGTTGATCTAAACCTAATTTCTAACAGATTGCTTTTTAGTCTTTCCATCAATTTTTGTCAAATAGAGACTTCTTTCCTACATAATCCATGTTTTGAGGTTTATGGAACACTAGGCTATTAAGTTAAATTACTTCTGATTCTTCTTTTTTTTCTGTTCCATTGATATACTTTTGGGTTTTTTGTTTGTTTTAACCAGTATAAAATGATTTTTGATGATTATTGCCTTATAACATAGTTTGATGTCTGGAAATGCTATTTTCCCTTCATTCCTACTTTTTTCATTATTTCCTTGGTATTCTAGATCTTGTCTTCCTCCAAAAGAATTGTTATTATTTTGTCTAGTCATATGAAATAGTTTGATTAGCATAAAATCATTAAATCAGTAAATTAATTTAGGCAATATCATTTGATTATATTGTATAACTCAATCATGAGCACTGAATATCCCTATAGTTATTTAATATGTTCTTTTTTTCTTTAAAGAACATACTGTAATTCTACCAATTCTGTAATAAATATGCTTTGGTAGATTTGTTTTCTTGATATTTTATGAATTTTGTAGTTTTTTTCATGGGACTTCCCTTTCTTTTTTTTTCCCAACTAGTTTTTTTTATTGATACTTATTTGGAGGAGAAAAAAAGGGGTAGCTCTTTTGAAAACTGATATTCCTTCTGATGTACTGATCATTTGATCCTAGGAAACTATGAGTATTTATATAGAAAAGGTACCCATCTGTACTGGTAAAGGCAGTTTCCTCATCCTGGAGCTCTTTATATTAGTGAAATACAGGTCAAGTTTCTGTCCTATCTCTATTAATTGTTTCAATTAGTTTCTTTAACAATTTCCTAGGAAAATCATTATGTCAGAAAATAATGATAATTTTGTTTCCTCCTTGCCTATCTTTATAGCTTTAATTTCTTTCTCTTCTCTTATTGCTATTGCTAGCATTTCTAGAACTACATCAAATAACAGGAGGGAAAGGAAACATTCTTGCTTTATTCCTGCATTTACTTGGCCAACTTCTAGGGCCTTCCCAATACACATGATGCTAACTTTTGGAAGCATGGTAAAGTGGAAGCATGGTATAGTCTGGGCTCAGAGCCACAAAAACCTGGATTCAAGTCATATCTTTGATACATACTAGTTATGTGATCCTAGGTAAATCATTGAACCTCTTGGGGCTCTAGGAAACTCTACAGACTATAAGTTGCACAGAAGGTGCAGACCTGCTTTGGTAGATGGAGCTTCCTCACATGGAAGTTCCCTATGAAATCACCAGTCTAGTTCCTATATACTATCCCTTTTTTAAATATGATAAATTATATTGTGTTTTCCTAATGTTAAACCATCCTTACATTCCTTTTATAAGTCCAACTAGATGCATGATTTTGGGTATAAACTGGCCTAGTATTTTTTTGCTATAATTTTACTTTAAATAGTTTAATGGAGATAAAAAAAAGAAATGGATATTGACCTATAGTTCTGTTTCTCTGCTCTATTCTTCGATGGTTTACGTATTAAGACTATTTGTCTCACAAAAAGAGTTCTTTCTCAAATTCGATAATGATTTATACATTATAGATATTAATTCTCAATATTCATAATATAATGCCTAATACATTAGTTTGTTAAAAGGTTGACAGAACTTTGTTTTATATCCCTCTGGTCCACTGGTTCCTGTTCCCCCACCACCACTTTTGATATTTTCTTTAGAGTTAGTTCAATTTCCTGTCTCAGATTAGATTTTTTTAAAAAAATCACTATTTCATGTTCTTTTGGTTTAGATAGCTTATATTTTTACACATAATCCATATTTCTTTTACATTCTCAAGTTTTCTGGCACATAACTGCATATATAATAGGTTCTTATAATTCTTTTAGTTTCTTTTGTATTGTGATTTTACCTTGTTTATTTTTTTTAAGTTTTATTTGTTTGGTTTTCCTCTCTCTTCTTTTAGTGGTTAATGGCTTATCAATTTTATTAGTCTTTTCAATGAACCAGCTTTTAGTTTTGCTAATTCATTCTAGTTTTTTTCCAGTTTCTAATTTATTTCTCTTTCACTTTTTAAGATTAACTCTTTTAAAAACTTGTTCTGTTTTCCTCATTTGCTCATCTATTGGTTTTCTAATATTTTTTAGTCACATACAGTTTATAATTGTCTCTTTTTCTATTTTCTTAATGCATATTTTTTTTTCCTCTCTGGGCTGCTTTAGTTTCCAGTCTACTCTGACAAACAGGGAAAACAAATCAAGATTAAATACACAAACATTAGCTAAGGCAGCATGATTTAGCAACCTTGGATAAGCCACTTAACTCCCAGAGCTTCAATTTGCTCTTCTATAAAATTAAGGGTTTTGTCTCAGTGATTTTCTATTTGTCTTATAATGGAAATTTTCTGTGATTTGGAAACTCTGAGAGTGTTTCACTTCAAAATGTATCTAAGGAGACTTAACTAAGACTGATAGCTCCATGAGGGCATGAACTGTCTTATCTAATTTTTTTTATCTATTCTATTGCCTATTATGTGTATATATACATATATGTACATGTATGTGTAGATGTATGTGCATACATATTATGTACATATATAATCATATATTCAATAATATCTGTGAAATTGAACTTCTATGATGCTGCCCTCAATCAAAACACATTTTGGGAACTTCTTTTTTGGAAGAGATTTCAGGGAAAACAGAATAGTCCTTTTAATTAAAGCCAATAAGCTATATTCTAGGAACTGTGATAGGTGTTAGGGGGATAAGGAAGGAAAGAAAAAACCCAGTTCCTGAATTTGAGAAGATTACATTCTGCTGGAGTGGAAAGGACACAACATATAAACCCACAGTTAAGTAAATCCAAAATATATTGGTGTTGATGGTGGGGTATTACCAAGTGGGAGAATCAGGAAAGGTCTCATGGAATATATTGATAATGTTAAGACTACATGGTTACAGGATATATTTGATTTTGAGGGTGGGGGAAGTACATAAAGGGATAAAATAAATTCACAAGACAATGCAGATAAGTAGTAAAGTTTAATTATTGTGTTAAATTTAATACCCACTTTTAAAAAATTTGCTTATAATAGTTCAGTTTCACAAACATCCTCTTTCTGTTCTGTTTATTGAAATGTTCATGCTTGTTGCTGTTTGCTAATTCATGTTTTTTTAAAAGAGAAAAAAAAGTATAAAGGGTATTTGAGGCCAAGTCTGGCAAATAAGACATTCAGGTAAGCTGGGTGACACTGTTTTGATTTTTTTAAAAATTAGCTAGATAATGTCTGGGGCGTCCCTAAACATGCAGAGTGGGTCCACTAAGGCCTAACTTAGGCTCAAGGTACTCTGTAAATTTGCTTTCAAAACCTTGTCTCAAAAGCCTCCATTAATGTATTGACATTTTATAATCAGGCTGAAGACACAATTAGTTCAAAGCAAAGACAGTTAACAAAAAGACATAGTAAGAAAAGTAGCAATAGAACAAAATCCAGGCCCCTGAACAGCTAGCCAGAGACTAGGGGATTCCCTTTAATCTTCCACTCTTGTGGCCTGACCAAAGTCTAGGAGATTTTCTCACTCTCCTCACCCTTGGTCTAAACAAAGCCAAGGGGAGTTCCTTATATCTGGGTCTAGAGCCTACAAGATCCCATTTCTTCTCTCTGCCTCTCAGTACAGCTTGAGCCTTGGAAGACCATCTCTCTCATCTTAATCTAAACAGAGCCATGGGTTTACTTATTCCTATACCAGCCTGAACCCCAGGAAACCTGATCACCCTACCCAAATCCAATTAGAGCCAGGGGAGCCAGATCTGCAACACATAAATACCTTGGCTTCCACCATCCTTTGAGATCAGAGCCTGGGAGGTCCCCTTTATTCCTCCATCCTTCAGGCTGATCTGAGACGGGCAGAATTTTCTCTTTTTTCATCTACATCTAACCAGAATCCTAGACATGGAGATTTTCCCCAAAACTCCTAGGTCTCTTCCTATTCTGGCTTTCCTCACATCGTGTTTTCCTTCCAGTCTCCTATTTTTCGTCTAGACAGTCTATTTTCCTACCTTATGGGGACTATGATATGGGACATTCTTTCATACTTTCTATCATGTAGTTACTTGAAAATTTCCAAAGTTACTTGAAAATTCATTCTCTGCTCACAATTCCAACCTTCTTGATGACCCTCTACTTTCTTATCTCCACCATCCAGCAGGCAATGGCACTACCACAGCTTCAGACTCCAGTAGCTGCCATCTCAACCACCCATCAAAATCCAGCAGCCACCAGGCTGATAGCTCTATGCCATAATTCTGGCATTCAGCAACCACTGGATTGGTCAATTGCCACCACGGGTCCACATACCAACAACAGCAAGGCCATCATGTACCTCCAGTTTCAACCACCAGAAGCTTCCAGTCAATGAAAATGGTCATCAAAACCATAGCTCTGGTTTCCAGCTTTCAGGATGAAAGTCAGAACTCTCAGTTCTCTGCTGCTATAATTTTCCTATCAGGTCTTCAAGTTTCAGGCACCACTCAGCTCTTATCCTTAAGGTGAAATCCCCTTCATCCACAACTCCTGTTCATGCTTAAAAAAATTCCTGTATAGAAAAAAATGGTGAGTTATAAGAAAATTGAGATATAACACACTTTATAAAAGACCTAATGATAATGTATATGAGAAATTTGGCATCATTAAAGGAATTAAAAGAAGGGATCTAGTTCATTTAAAGTATACATTCATAAAAAAAGAAGATACAAACAAGTTATTAGAAAAAATGAAAAGAAATATACAAAAACTAAAAACAGCAAAGGATATGGCAAATAACAGAATAAATTAAATTTTAAAAGATCAATAGATAATAAAAATAAAATTAAAGAGGAAGTCCAGGATATAGCAGAATTTGAAAATCAACTAGTTATGAGGGACAAAGTAGTAAAATTTGAAAGAAAAGGCAAGCACAAATATTAAATCAATTTTGATCCCAGAAGGCACCAACAAAGAAAAAAATTGGATACTGTATTTGAGAATTTAAATAGTGAAAACTTTCCAGAAAGCAACGCTCCACAATTTGATAAGAGATATAGAATCACAGCTCATATATTATGATTCTCATTAAAATTTTTTTCCCTAAATAACAATTTTTAAAAAAAAAAATCTACTCACCTTTACAATTGAACAAAGAAAAACAAAACAAAAACCATGAAACAAGAGGTTAGTCAAAATATATCATATCACTGCAAGTTCATATAAAGAAGAAGTAAACGATTGAGAAAAGCAAATTCAAATCAGAAAACATTAGCAGGGATAGACAAGGGTATTAAATAATGTTGAAAAATATACAATCCTCAATTTGCTAAACATGTTAAATCTCTTAAAAATTATCAGCAATACAGAAGGTATTAGAGAACATATAATAGAGAATTTGACCAATTAAATAACAATGCCAAATCTAATAAAAGATTAATAATAACACCAGACCTGAACTGCTTGTTTGTTTTTAAAATTATTTTTGTTGACATATTTTGACATAATAAACACTACCCAACAACTACTAGACCAACCAACCAATTAACCTCAAAGTACATTCTCTAAAAACAATTAAAGCAACTAATAGAATGATTACATGCTACTTTACGACACCTTCGAAATGATCTCACAGCTCTCTTCATCTTCGTTTTTTTAAGGCCATTTCTACTTCCTCAAGCAGCACAGCTGGGACTATCACATTAGAGTCCAGATAGGTTGGCTTCATTGTAGATGGAGAAAAGAGTTTGGTAAGGAGATGAAATATTTTCTGGATAAGGTGGTTTCTGGGTTTGTCTAGAAAGAAGTGTTCATTATGAATAGGTAGGATATTTCTGTATGAGCCTTTGATGTCTTGTATTTTTGTATTCCTAAAATAAGTTTTCCTTAGGTTTTGGGTTTTTTTTGGCCAAACTCTCTCATACGCATTTTTGCACTGAAGATGCCAGTTCTTAAACATCGATATAATTTAGGGGGTCCTAGGTTCTCAGTATGATTTGTGTATCTCCTCTGCAACAAATGTTGGTACATGAGCTGTGCTTACTTATTTTCTTGGTGGTTCTGGAAATGCTTATAATGAGCACCGCAACAAAAGAGAACCAAATGTCCTGTGGAATGGTGTTTCTTGTTGCCTCTGGGCGCGCAATAAAACCAGCTGTGCTAACTCCTTTATTTGTCCCTAAACGCAGAATCAGTGAGTCACCCTTCCATTTAGTTGCAACCGCTATTTGTCTTCTGGTTTTACTTAAAGAGTGAATGAGAAGATTAATAACAATTCACTTCCTCCAGCAGTATTCCACTGGTTAGTCACTGGAACACGACCTTACATTGATAATACCAATAGCTGTTTTAATGCTTGTTAGGTGGTCTAAAAACTGTTTGGTTTTTAGATTCTTTCTCTTTCTATCACTCTGATGTCCTTACTGAAGAAGTGAAAAGTTGCTATGCAGGAGAACACTTTTCATTTTACTTTGTTTCATGGCTTGAGATAGCCAAGGATTTTTATTACTAAGCAGCAAGGCAGCTAGACAGCACAGTGAATAGATCTTTGGGGCTGGTGTCCTGAGTTCAAATGCAGCCTCAAATACATAGTAACTGCATGACCCAGGCAAGTCACTTAACCTTAGTTCTCTCAGTTGCAGAATGAGAAAATTAAAGCTCCTACTTCACAGTTGTGAGGATTGAATGAGATAATATTTGCAAAGTGCCAACACAAAGTAATTGCTTAATAAACGCTTGTTTCCTTCCTTCCTGGGGGGTGGGTAGGGGTGATAAACTTCTCCATACTTAGCTAAGCTGGTCTTTAGAAAGTACTTGGAGAGACATTCTGCTCTGGGACCTCACTTAAAGCTTTTCTGAAATGGTAGAACAAAATGTAAGTATTTGGGCTTGGCTGGCACAGTGTTGTAAAATTCAAGGTGTACCCCATGCCTCTGTGAGGTATCTGATTAGGACTGTATGGACTTTCTCTCTGATAAGTTTTAAAAAATGGCTTTAAAAATGAATTAAGCATGCACCTAAATATACTAAAGGAACAGACATATTCCAAAGGAAAGTGAAAACAGAAAGATGATGAAATTAATAGAAATAAACAGAATAGACAATGCAAGAATTGTCTGGTCATTGACTGGTCTCTGACTTTTTGTGACCCTGTAGACCATAGCAGCCAGGTCCTTCTATCCTCCACTCTCTCCCGAAGTCTCTCCAAGTTCATGTTCAATGTTTCCATGACACTATCTATCCATCTCATCCTCTGCCATCCCTTTCTCCTTTTGACTTCAATCTTTCCCAACATCAAGATATTTTCCAATGAGTTGCATCTTCTCATTATATGGCCAAAGTATTTAAGCTTCAGCTTCAGCATTTGACTTTCCAGGAAATACCCTGAATTAATTTCTTTAAGTGATTTGATCTCCTTGCTGTCCAAGGGACTTTCAAAAGTCTTCTCCAACTTGAAAGCTTCAATTCTGTGGTGCTCGGCTTTCTTTATAGTCTAATTCTCATGACCATACATTGCTACTGGAAAGAATAGCTGAATTGATAAATAAAACTAGAAGTTTTTTTTTAAAAGATTAATAAAATTATGCACTGGTCCATAATAAATATGGAAAAAGAAATATAAATCTACAAAACTGCAAAAGAAAAAGGATAAATAACAAATACAAAAGAAATTACTATCAACAGAAAATATTATAGTTAGCTATTTGTTAACAAACCTGAGAATTTAAATGAAATTCCTAATTATCTATTAAATAATTAGTTAACAAAATAGGCACAAGTGAAATATAATAATTTAAATGAACCAATCTCAGATTTAGGTAAATCATTAACGAATTATCCTGCAAAATAAAATAAACCTAGGTGAAATGGACTCAAAATCTTCCCATAATAAGTAAATGACTATTAGGAATATGTTTTGCATGACTACATATGTATAACCTATATGGAATTGCTTGCCTTCTCAATGTGGGGGGGAGGGGGAAGAAGGGAGAGAATTTGGAACTCCAAGTTTTAAAAACAAATGTTAAAAATTGTTTTTTTTGTGTAACTGGAGAAAAATAAAACACTAAATAAAAGCTAAAAAAAATTAAGTGAATTACTATAGCCTAGAGGGGAATTATATTCTAGGTTTGAATAGGTGATGTCTGAGGTTCCTTACCTTTCTAAATTTCTAATATTGCATATATAATTAATAAAAAAAATTCAGTTCAACAATGCTTGACCATACTTTGTTTGACATATGATATTGATGAAAAAAACCTGGCAAAGATAAGGCTAAAAAAGAAAATTACATTCCATTTTCAATAATGAACATAGATACAAATTTATTAAATAAAATACTAAGAAAACACAGTATTACACTTTAAAAATTATTCATTGTGATCAGTTAGGATTTCTGACAGGTACATAAGGATAATTCAGTATTAGAAAAACTATCGATATAATATATGATTCATCTAGGGACAAGGCTTGTGATTTCATTGGAAAAGGAAACCCCTCAATGAGGAAACACCTTCTACCAATGCATTGCAGCACCTTTTCTTCAACTTATGGTTTTAGAATGTACTAAGAACGAGGGGGCAGAGCCAAGATGGTGGCTGGGAAGCAGGGACTGGCGTGAGCTCCCCACCAAGTCCCTCCAAAAACCTATAAAAAATGGCTCTGAACCAATTCTAGAGCTGCAGAACCCACAAAGTGGCAGAGGGAAGCAGGGCTCCAGCCCAGG
>CM053622.1:638142811-638161759 GCA_028646595.1 Phalanger gymnotis | reverse complement strand
AAGGGGGGGGGGGGGGGGGAAGAGGGGAGAGAATTTGGAACTCAAAGTCTTAAAAGCAGACATTCAAAAAAGTTTTTGCACGCAACTAGGAAATAAGATATACAGGCAATGGGGCATAGAAATGTATCTTGCCCTACAAGAAAGTAAGGGAAAAGGGGATGAGGGGGAGTGGGGTGCCAGAAGGGAGGGCTGACTGGGGAGCGGGGCAACCAGAATATATGCCATCTTGGAATGGGGGGGAGGGTAGAAATGGCGAGAAAATTTGTAATTCAAACTGTTTTGAAAATCAATGCTGAAAACTAAAAATATTCAAGAAAGAAAGAAAGAGAGAGGAAGGAAGGAAGGAAGGAAGGAAGGAAGGAAGGAAGGAAGGAAGGAAGGAAGGAAGGAAGGAAGGAAAGAAGGAAGGAAGGATGAAGGAAGGAAGGAAGGAAGGAAGAAAGGAAGAAAGGAAGGATGAAGGAAGGAAGGAAGGAAGAAAGAAAGGAAAGAAAGAAATAGAACAACTCAGAGATTGGGATCTGGAAGGGATCTTAGAGGCTATGGAGTTGAACCCTCAGTGGAAACTAAGCAAAGATTGGTTAAGTGACCAATATTCAGCAGATAAACCAGGTCAACAAATCACAGCGGATGAGGCTTGATAGCTGGACTGATCATTAAAGTGCAAGCTCCTGGAGGGCAGGGACTGCCTTTCTTTTTGCTTTTATTTCTTTCCTAGCATTTAGCACATGCATGACATACAGCAAGCACATAATAAATGTTTGACTTTTGAAGTCACAGACCAATTCTGTCATTCCTATAGGCCTGTCAGGAGTTGCTGAGATCCTGATGGTACCAGTGTGAGGGACAGAAGATGGCTGTAAAATCAAATGAAAGTATGGCTAGGTCCTGATTATTTTGAAAAATGAATCCCGTGAGCTAGTCACATTGTTCAAGTTCATACTCCATACGTTGATTGGGCTGGAACCAATGACTATATTTTATACAATTATAACTTCAAATAGTGTGAATTCTAGCATATATACCTACTTTATAGGATTTATATTCACATTAATTGAGACTTATCTATAGATGGAGAACCTAAGAGACCTCAGTTAACTTCTTTATATCACGTTCTCATGGTTTTTTTAAGAAAACCCAGGGACATATTCCTGTGTATACACTTATCCCACCTCTAAAGAATTTTCCCCCCTAAATAGCAGATAAAAAACTTTGTATTTTTTAAGCTCTTAATAGTAAACATCTTGCATCTCCTTTGTATACTGTACCGACACACTTCCTTTTAAACAATATTCGAGAAAGGATTTGATCAGTGGATTTAGACAGTATGTTCAAATCATGTCACAAAATAAACGCTGAAAGCGAAAATTGAATATAGTACCAGAAAATGCTCTTTCCTTCACACCTTACTCCTACAGTACAAGTAGCAACGTGTAAAATTCTAGTAATTTGGCTGCTTTTTTTTTTTACTAGTTTCAGATTGTCTTAACACTTCTAATTTGAGATCTGAGGTGATTCTTTGTACTTTTCCCATCAGCTGAACTTATTATTATTAGCCTCTTTCCAGGCTTGGTACATTCCTATAGCGTATAACACTCAGAAGGTGTTTTGAGACAGAAGGATATCATGTCACATAAAGGTAAATACTGTTAATATACATTTCACTTTATTTTAGTAGAACAACAAGAAGTAAAACTAGATAATCTGCAGGCACCCTTCTAGAATCTAAATATCAAACTGACGAGGTTTCCATTGGGGTTTTAGTCTATAGTCTGACTTATTGGATTATTATGCAGTTTACCGCATTTGAAGTGTTAATGTAATTTTTAAATGTTTCTAAGAAGGCAAATTCTTAGGGAAGACATAATAGATGTCTTCAAGTATTTGAAGGGCTGCCATTTGGAAAATGTTTTTGGCTCGTTTTTCTTGGCCTTATGGATCAGAACTAGGAGTAGTAAGTGGAAATTGAAGAGGCAGATTTAGCTTGATGTAAAGAAAATGTTTATTATAATAATACTGCTACTAATAATAATATTAAAGACTAACATTTATATAGCACTTATTATATTCCAGGTACTATGCTAAGTGCTTTATATGTATATTATTTGATCCTCACAACAACCCTGGAGTTGGGCACTATCATTAATCTCATTTTACATATCAGGAGAGTGAGGCAGAAGTCAAGTAACTGGCCCAGGGTCACATAGCTATTAAGTGTATGAGGCTGGATTGGAATTCATGAAGACTGGATCTGAGAGACCTAGCACTCTACTCACTATACTACCTACCTGTCTGTTTTCCAAAGGTGGGATGAGTTACTTTCTCACAAAAAATTAAGCAGAAGTTAAGATGTTTTATAGGGGATTCCTGTTTAAGGAGGCACCTGAGGTCCTTTCCAACTCTTACGATTCTGTGATTCTATTTTTAAGTGCTGAAGGCACTTAGGGTTACATGAGAATGAACAATTCCCTGTTAGCGTATTGTGTTGCTTAGAAGACTACAGAAAAATGCAATTGAGGTGAACAAAATATTGAATTAGAAAATATTTATTAAAACAAATTGATTTTCTCTTATGGGTTATTTACAAATGACATATGGATTGATGGCAACAATTGAAACTGCCTAAAAATATTAACAGAAAAGAAATCTCATTGTTTCAAATGCATTTTCATGAAATGAACACAAGTATTACATTAAAAATTTTGGCATTAAGTTTGTTTTAACTTGATTTTGTCAAGACATTTTTTAAAGAGAAAGGAAAAAGCTCTTCCTATTGTGGAAGACTATAGTTTTGGAGACAGTTTTTACTCAAAGACAGTCAATAAAAGAGACCTCTTCTCAATTAACTTCCCCTATGCTTGAAAATATCTATTTGAATGTTTCTCTTCATATACAACAGCAGCCTCTGCTGGAGAATAATAGCTATCAACTCTGAAAAAAATTTTTTCTTTGTAAAATAAATTTGGCCAAATCTTAATAACAATAGAAAGAATTTAATATCATATTTCTTTTTTAGTCTCTGCTTCAATTTAGGAATCTAGGGAGACTAAGGTTTAAGTTCTTAAAGCTGCACGTGCTTTATCAAGTATATCTTTTCGGATTTTTGGATAAGTTGGATGTGCTTCCAGAACCTGCAAAGTTAAAAAAAAAGTTGAAAATAATTACTGAGTGTATGGAACTGGGAAATAAAATGAGCTTTCTGATTATTCAATTTACAAAAGGAGTTACGATTTTCTGATAAATATCTTTCAAAACATTTTGGAGCATATTTAAAAAAACAACTAAAGAAATCTCAGAGTAACTGAATATGAAGTGATTACATGTCAGGGTGATAACAACAGGATTAAAACAGCATGTTTTAAGAAAAAGAGATAAGATTTTTCTCATGCTATATCTATTTAGTCTTACATTAGATTTACTTTACATTTAACCAGCGACAAAGTTTCATAAAACCAAGATTAAATTAAATCGCCTCAAGTTATAAATTAAAAAAAGTCAGCTCAGACAACTATGATTGTCCTGTAGATATTTCATTACTTCATTCTTGAATCTGAAACTACACACATCAAGACAATTTATAATGTAGTAAAAGCTTTATCAAACAGATCTTAAATAGAACTTCTTATTTTCCATTTTTTAAGATTCCACATTTAGGAGAATCTGATTACAAGAAAACAACCTGTCATTAGAGATTTATTTCAAAATAAAACACAAAACTTTATAGGCCACATCCAGGGGCAGTATATATTTTGCTTCATCTCTTACAGCTTCAACTCCTACAGAACTGTTTTATGAGAACTGTTTTGAATGATCACAACTGTTTTGAATAGACCACCCTGAAAAGACCTTATTTTTTTTTTTAATTTTTTTTTCGGAGTGGGGAAGGCAGGGCAATTGGGGTTAAGTGACTTGCCCAAGGTCACACAGCTAGTAAGTGTGTCAGGTGTCTGAGGGCGGATTTGAACTCAGGTCCTCCTGACTCCAGGGCTGGTGCTCTACTCAGTGCGCCACCTAGCTGCCCCAAGACCTTAGTTATTAAAAAAAGATTTAATTAGATTCATTATGCTGAACTTGTTAAGGCATGAAAGTAAACTAATATTTAAAAAAAGATTTTAACAACAAAAACCTAAACCAAAACATTTGCTTTCAAATAAACAGCATGCCAACTTCCTCAGATATTGTGGTTCAAGTTTTATTGTACTGGCAAGATACTCTTATCATGTTAGACCCTTTTTTCCTTAGGAATAATGGACCTGTATAAATACATGTCAGTGCATTTAAAAGGACGAACTACTAGTAGTGGTAGTTATCATGAATCTAATGTCATTACTGAGATATAACAAGTGAAGGGATCACCATAAAACATATCAGTTGTAATGTCTCAATTTTGCAATTTTAGGAATTTTTTATACGAAAAAGATATGAATGATTTAAAGTACCAAATTCCTACAGAGACTGGATAACACAGTAAAAATGATAAAAACTATTTATTTACTGTGATTACATTTCAGTGCCATGAAAAGAGTAATTTAATTTCAATGTGATATACTACCAAACTGAAGCAAAGTTTATCACCCAGAATTCTATTCACCTGAATTCTATTTGCTAACATTTAAGCACCTCAACAACAGAATTCTCTGTAGTGATGAGCTTGAGGCTCTACAAGATGCTAATGATGTACCTTCTGAATCTTCAAAGATTTATGAAATTATGCTTAAGATAATTTTAGTGTTAAGTGTATTTTATGATGTTCTAAACTCTGAAAATTTATAATACACATTTAGGGAATATTGAGTATCTACAATGACTGGAATGCTCCATTTCCCAGTAATGCTAGATAAGAGTGTTTACTGTGCTTAGTTATGAATGACAGCTGAAATGTAGCTAAAGTTTATCTTGAGGTTCACTAAAAAAGCTACCACAGTTACACCAATGTCTCATTATGTTAAACTGTGTAAGTAAAAAATTATTTTTATTTTAAAAGTATTTACCTTGTGACATATATCAATGGCATCAACATATCTTTTCCCTTTTAAATAATTAAATGCAAGTTTGTAGCCTATAAAGGAAAAAAAGATAATGATAAAACATGTTTATAAATATATCCCATTTTTTTTTTACTTGACTTGTTCTACCGGTTTGCTTTAATTTTATAGGATACAAGGGACTACATTGGGATGGACAAGAATAAAGAAATAAGAGCAAGACAATAAGGAAAACAATTAGAAAGGGGCAGCTAGGTGGCGCAGTGAATAGAGCACTGGCCCTGGAGTCAGGAGGATCTGAGTTCAAATGTGACCTCAAACACCTGACAGTTACTAGCTGTGTGACTTTATGCAAGTCACTAAACTCCAATGGCCCTGCATTCCCCCACCACTTCCCGCCCCCCAAAAAACCCAAACAAACAAAAAACTCACAATCCAATTTGAAAAAGACATAGCAGAGATTATCTGGGGGATAGAAAACTGTCAGTTTAAGGCAAAAAAGAATTTGTAAAGTACTTATTACGTGCCAGGTACTGCCCTGGGATATAAAGAAAGGCAAAAACAGTCCCTACTCTCAAGGAGCTCACAGTCTAATAGGGAGGCAATAGCAAACAACTGCACAAACAAGATATATAAAGGATAACTTGAGGTAATCCCATCAAAAGTAAGACAATAGCTTTAAAGGGAACCAGAAAAGGCTTGCAGAAGGTAGGATTTTCAGTGAGACTTGAAGGATGCCAGGGAAGTCAGGAGGTTAAGGTGAGGAGGCAGGGCATTCCAGGCATGGGGAATACCAGTGAAATATATGGAGTTCAAGAGGGAACGTCTTGTGCAAGGAACAGAAGGAGGACAGTGTTAATGGATTGTGGAGTACGCAGAGCAGAAACAGACTGGAAAGGTAGGAAAGGGCCAGTTTACGAAAGGCTTTAAAAAGCAAACAGAAGCTTTTATCTTTTATCTTGGAGGTAACAGGGAGTCATTGGAGTTTACTGGCTAGGGATCTTGACTTTGGGAAGATCATTTTGATATCTGAGGATGGAATCAAGTGGAGAGAGACTTGGAGCAGTAAGACTAGCCAGATCAAATGGGCTCACACATTAAATTGCTGCCACCACCACAGAGCTTTTTGGGATATCAAACTTCTGTTTTTGTAACACACTCAGTTACCGAAACCTTTTCTGGGATCTCTAACTTCTATTCTGAGAAACACTGTGCTAGAATATAGTGAAAACCCATCTCACGACACAAAAATCCTAAGATATATTATAAATAAAGCATCAGAAAATTCCAGGATAAAGGTACTGCGCATCTAACTCAGTAAGTGCCACCACAAATAATGTCATGTTAAACTATACAACTCTATTTAATCAAAATTGAGAAAGGTGTCTCAAATTACCAAAATCCTACACAAAATTAAATGCAGGATCAGAAAGCAATAACCCTGAGTTTTTTTGAGTGACTTGGAGGAAGATGAATAATAAATAAAATATATGTTGACTTGAACAATGGATTTAAATGAACAAGACAAAATTTAATAGGAAAAGATAAAGTCTTGCGCTTAGCTTCAAAAATCATTTATGTAAGAACAACATGACATATGCTTAAACAAGTAGCACTTTAAGTGAGAAATACCTAAAAGTTTTAAACAGAAGTTCAATATAAACCAATCTGACACAGCTACTAAAGGAGGGACAATACAATCACGTGCTGTGTCAATTCATTAAACAGGTATAAAATGAACATTACATGCTAGGTGCTATAAGAGATGAGTCAAAAAACAAGCCATAATTATTACTCTTAGTCTAATCGTGCCTAGATCTACAAGCTGTGCTGATCAGACTACAAGTGAGCAGTATGCCCAATACCGGGAGTTGTATTTTAAGAGAGACACAGAATATGTATGTAGGTGGGTAGCAAGGATAATGTGTAAACTGGACATTATTTCATATGAGGAATGATGGAAGAAACTGGAGATGGTTGGCTTGTATAAAACTGAGAAGGACATGCTAGATGTCCTGAAGCACTTGGAGATGTGTCATGTGGAAGAGGGATTAGGCATGTTTGGGATACTGTGCAGGGGATGAATTAGGATCAAAGACTAGGTGTGTCTGTATTGGGAAGAAATTTGGACTAAAGACCTTTTTAATGGTCATTATCAACTCTAATATTTTATGAACATATAACACATTAAAAGAAACAGTGAACAATGAAAGGCATGAAAGGCTGTAATGCATTGTCCCTTGTAAGCATAAGCAGTTAAAAGATTAGTAAGGATATCAAGATATTCTCAGTTCAGGAGGGTTCTCAAAAGAACGCTCTTTAAGGAGCTACTTCTGTAGTGGATAACATAAATAAACAAAAACTCCCGACCCTATCTAAGTGAAGGTTTAGAAATAAAATGTGACCTTTTACTATCACTTTACCACACTCACCCACTGTTGGATTTGTCTGATTGCCATATTTCCATGCCATCTCATAATTCACTGAAGCATCCTTGTAAGCTTGTTCTTTCTCCATTATATATCCCATATATTCATAGGCTTTGCAGCAAGACTGGAAAAAAATGTTTATAACTATATATATATATATATATGTCTAGACACATAGGCAATGTGGAGTTACTGCATCAAGTTCATGTGAATCTTGCAAAGTGCATCAACCTTTGCATCACAAGTGATAGAAATCATACTGAAGATGTTACTTGTTAATATTCCAATTAAATAAAATGTTGAAAATTTCATTCATTTCATTTCTTGAAAAAATGCATTTTTGCCTATGTGTCCAGACTTTAGGAACACCCTGTATATATACATATCTCAATCAATATCTCCAAACATTTCATTCAGACAGTTTGAAACTATGTACTTATAAGAGATAATTCTCAAAACCCTTTTGCTTGCTTGTGTTAAAGCAGTCAATTGCTTAAAGATTCCAAAGTGTTTAGAAATGCCATAGTGCAATAATTAGAATACAACTTATCTCTTCCAACCTGTTATCATCAACTAACCAATATCTGGATGTATGCATATTATTTTACAATCAATACAAAGGTGTCTTCAAATGAGTCAGATATATATTTATATATATGTATGTGAGAATTATAAAATGTGAGGTTTCTAAGTTATAGATTCTTTTTTCCAAGTCTCACTTTTTCTGATCTATAGACACAAGAAGCCAGTGAGCATGACTGCTGTCTTAGAAAAAGCCACCATATCCAGGCATACTCTACCAACAGGTCATCAAACTGAATTTTTGGTATGCTCCTCATTACTGAGGAGACCATTCTTTCTGTACCATGTCAAGCCTAGACACATGACCAGACCGTATATTTCTACAATTTCTCAGATTTTTCAAAGCTGTGTTTTATAAGTCTAGTTAAAAGTGCTGTATACTTCATCATTTGGGAAAGACAATCAACTGATAAATGGCTCATCTTAAAGTTTCCTAAGAACTCAGTAACAATATCCTTTCATTAGAAGATTTCACTGATAACTCTAGAAAAAGTTTTTACTAATACATTTACCTGAAACTACAAATGTAGTTAGGTTAGTATAGCAGAGATTCTGAAATAATTTATATGAAACTATAAAAACAAATATCTCTAGGAAAATAAGGCAAGTTCAAGGTAGTCTTAGAGTAATTAGATCAACTATGAAAGAATCACCTATTTAAAATAATTTTGCCCCTTATAAGAGAATTCCATGCTTAAAAATATTGTTAAAAAGGGTGCTGTAAAAATCTATACTACATTTTGCAATTAAACTAACGTTTTCACTAAACAATGCAAATTAGAATCTAAAAAGACATTTTTACAAAATGTATTTTGCATAGAGTATTCCAGTATATGGGAATGGCATCCAGCTGCAGTAAATTCAGTGTTTCTTTTAGCAAATGAGGCAGAAGCCTACAATTGATATTTTTCTGCAATTTTCATTAGCTCTGGATAGGACAGATAATCAGAGGCAAACACTTGACATTCCACCAACACCTTTAGTAAGTACTGCATGCTCACAGCTGAAACTTGAAACACGCATAAATTACTTATATGAATGAAAATGACTAAATAGCATCTGCAGTTATTTATTTTTTTAACTCTCAAAGATAAATTGCTTATCTCCTGTTTTTCTTAAGTTTATTTCCTGATCATGTGAAGAATAAGCATTCCACTCTCCACCCCAGCCCTGCCACCCCAGCTCTTGCAAAGGAACATACGAAAAACTCCTTGAAAATTAACAGTATGTGAACAGTACAGCTTATTACAATAAAACAAAGAATTACTTTTATTACTCACCTTATTATGACGCAGGCACCGTCTTAGCAGTTCACCTGCCATATCATATTTTGCTGATTGAATGTAAATATCAGCAAGCAGTAGCCAACTCTTTTCAAACTCTTCAGCATCGATAGGATTCCAATTCATTTTTGAAATTCGTTTCAATTGGTTTCTGGCTCGTGGTGTCTGTTTCAAGATCATAAATGCTGTTGCCATCCCCAAAAGTGCTGGAATGTGATCTTTCTGTAATTAAACTTTTAAAAATGAGACACTGTAGATATGCATATAGATTACTAGTTTTTCTTAAGAAATTTGCTAATGTGTTATTTGTTTACATGCAATATAAAATTAGAATTTGGCAGAAGGATCTTATTTTGGTTTCCATCATGTCTGAAATATATAATTATTTGAAATGGTCTTTGTTAAATGACATTTTGTGTTCTTGTATTCAAAGCATTACACTAGAAGCTAGATGAAGAAACTCTGGCACACATTACATGGAACACAGAATTGATCATGCAACAAACACATCCTGATGTCAGATAATTAGTCTGACTTCACTTTTGGTGTATGTTTTGGTATGTAAGTGAAAACAAGCATTTTAAACATAGTTCTTACTTTTCAAGTGTTTATGTTGAAAAGTTACTTAACATTACTGTCAGTTTTCCTAAAAAATGGATCATAACAATAAATGAATTCGTATACATGTAAATATATTTGTAACCTGCTCTTCCCTTTTTGAATTAGTCTCCCCTTCCTCTTTTTTCCTCACCTTTAATTTTGTTCATGTTTCATCCAGTGCACCTGACCAAATAATAAAATTGGTGTAGATAATCTTTCTTTTAAGTAATTATGAGAAATATCAAATTCATGTTTATAAAATGCATAAGATTATAGGATTTTTGGAGTTAGAATGAATCTTAGAGGTCTAATTCGGCCCCATCATTTTTTTTTTCTGAGGAGGAAACTAAAGGCTTAGAGAGGCCAAATGACTTGGCTGCATAGGTAGTGGTCAAGCAAGGCTTCAAACCCAGGTTTTCACATGCCAACTCCTGTGTTCTTTTCCACCATATTACATTTCCTCTTTGGAATAGAGGTGAGAAATAGTAGATACAACCAATTATTTATGATTTCAAGGAACAAAGTTAATCCGTGGATAATATACCTGCATTTGAACTGCAGCAAAATAACAGAACATACACAGGAGTGCTAAATGTGTGCTCTTGGAAACACTGTTTTTACAGTATAATATTGTGGGAGTGGTATATAGTATGTGGGTCAGCAGTTAAGAGGGGAAAATGTGGAGAACAGTCTATTATTCAGTTTTGGTGAGAATATAGATCACATATCACTAAGTTAATTTAATACCATAAGCTACATCTTAAAAGATTATGATAATACTATTATTCATATATGTGCACATGAATGAAATTAATACAGATACATCTGTCAACAATGACAAGATGTGTGGTCTGTTATTTGGAAGGTGGCTATAATTGGCTATAAGACAGCAAGAAGGATATCAGTCACTGGTTCTACTTCTTTTTCTCTTTTCTCACATCATGGGGAATATAACACCCTTGTCCACAATGAACTCTCTCTGATTGTTACATACTTGAGTGCTGTTTTCCAGCATTCTGCAGCTATGACATATCACTTGAAACTGAGTTTCACTCTGTTCTTACAGATTTTCTTAGACTTGGCAAATTTGTAATTATCCTCCTTCTGCACTCCATATAGCAGCTGCTGTCATCCATCTGCCACACACATACATTTCAACAGAGTGAAACTACTGAGGGCATTGTTTGAATGTTAGTGGAATGTTGTGCTTTAGGACCTTGCTATTAAATGATATCACTTTGCAATTTTATATTTAAATGTATATTCTAAGGGATAATGAAACTGCTCATAGCACTGTACAAGAATATGAATGAATACAACAAAATGACATTATCAGAAGAACAAGAGGAACATAATATAAGAATATAGGGCTAAAATATTTTGAGCTCACTAATACGACCTCACGAGTATTTACTTATACAAGATATCTCAACAATCTTAGTGCAGTTTTGTCTTCATAACGTCAGAAGTATGAATGCTACAAAATTAAAAAAATTGGAATGTTAATTATTTTTATATTTAGTTTTATTAATTTTTGAATATTTTTAGTTTTAATAAGACAGAGCACCCAGTCATTTTGCATTATGTGTGTGGAAACTTTCTGGATGACACTTTCTCAGACTGGTGAATTATGTAGAGAAGGTCATTTTGCCTGGCCACCTTGATCACCTATCATCTATCTCGATTAGACGTTTTCTTGTGTGGGGGTGTGTCATATCAAAATTATTACGTATATATCAAAACCTCATTCTTTGGATGATCTTAAAGCTGGAATAACAAAGGCAATCCTTTTAGTCACTGAGCAGCAGCTGGTGAAAGTTTTTTACCTACAAAGTTTGACAGAATAGGGCAATGTATAAACAAGATCATGATTATGTTGAATATTAATAAGAAAGATCAATATTTACAAATTCAAATAGTTAACCTTTTAAATGTTTTTTTTTTTAGTTTGCAGCATTTATACCTTTTATGTAATGAAAGATTAAAACTGAACCAAGATTTTTGGCCAGTGTATTCCAAAACTTTTAGAAGCAATGTTTGCATCTATGTAGTTATTCCTTCCACAGTCATAGATTGTAATCCTTTCATGTAACTTAGTAGGCAAGTTAACTAAGGTAGCCAAGATCATTCATTACTTATGAAAATTTCTGATAATGAGTCTATGAACTTAACATGGCTGATCTCCATATGACACACAGTTTTTAGTACAGTAAAATCTGCCAAAGTTTGTATTCTACTGGCATAACCTTTGGGAACCCAGAATCACCTCTGTGCCATAATGAGGAATCACAAAGGGAATCTCAGAGTAGGCACTAATATTTATCAGCATTTAAATGATATACAGAGGTTGGGAGACTATAAAATCTATGTTAATTAAACCGTTAAAAGACAGACCAAGGAAGGGCAAGTATTTCACTCTCCTCTTATCATCTCTGCACACAAAAGGCAATATAAAGACAGGAGTGTATTAAAATAAATGAATGGTCCCAAGAATTAGACAGAAAATTTCATAATAGAGAAGTGAGAGCTGGCTGGACGTCTTGTAGCCAAAACAGTCATACTGATTCTCTGAGGTAACAGTGCTACTGGGAACCCTTTAGGACCTTTCTGGGTTTGGACTAGAGTAAGCCTTGGGGTATCTTGTCCTTGTCCAAGCTAGAATCAGAAATTAGTATGATTCTGAAACAGAGATCTGGAACCCCTGGATACTTCTGTGAAAGGCTCAATCACATAACTAACCATGGATTCTCTGCTACAGTCAGTACTTGCTCTCAAAGTCTGGTGCCTTCCTAGGGCACTAAAAGTAGGATTTAAGCAATATAATGTTATTATAAACATTTTTTGCCACATTTAACAAAACGTTCAGTTACTGCCTTGACTAAGACTCTTGCTACAAGGGGAAAAACCAGCAAGAGCCCAGATGTCCAACTGGAGATAGCAAATTGCTAGTTTTCAGTGGTCAGCAATATGGCAAAATAGTACAAAATGGAGTATGCTTGGAATTAGTTTTCTGCTGTAAGTAATGACTAGTATTTCCTCTTTGCCATTTTCACACCAAGACTGGAAATATGGCAGTGCAGCTGAAGGGAAAAATGCAACACCAGTAAAGAAGAAAGTTGTTTTTTTACCTTAAGGGTGGGGAAAAGTTGGTATAGCTTAAGAATGGAAACGAGTCATTCCCTCTTCTAAGAAAAAAAGGTATGGCTGAAAGCTTCCCAGGAAAGAAGAAAGTAGGTAGGGTTGAAGGTAAAAATCAGTTTCCTGTGGCTAGAACTTATACAGTATTATTTATTTAATAATTATTATTATACAGTATTATACAGTCATTATTTGCACGACTGATAAGTAACACATGCATACCCTGTCAACACTATTCCCATTCAGCCTCACAGTTGGAAATATTCCAAGTTCACATCGGTTGATAAGCTTGGATATCTTGCAGCAGCCAAATCTTTTTTTTTTTCAGTGATTCAAACTAGGACACCTTCATAATTTGGAAATTTTCCACAGGATTGATTCAGCAGTTGCCTTGAGAATTAACTTATGTCCTACAGGCCACACTGGGGATTTCCTGTTTTTTGCATCCTAATGGCAGCTCCTAAAGAATATCCATATCAATGACAGTTCTAAACACAGAAACACATTATTTTCTGAAGTAGGGATTTGCTATGTGAATTTTTTTGCCGAATGAACATTTATTTAAAAAGTACCAAGATAACTGATTTTTTGAAATAAAAAACTATTCAAAATATATACTTCTGCAATACTTTGGGAAGAAAATATTTATTCATTAAATAAAAAAAAAAACTACTAACCTCTGAAGTTGCTATTTCAGTGAAGGTGTTTAATGCTCGCTCAACATTAGCTTTCTGCTTGGTTGCCATTAGGCAATAGTTCTCCATTATTCGAAGCTGTATGTGACCTTGGACAGTCTGAGGCTTTAGTTCTTTGAGAAGTTTTTCAGCTGTTCTCACAGCTAACTGCACAGATTCTTGTTTCTCAGTGGAATTACTATATGAAAAAAACAATATAAATCTCTATACATAACACACATACAGAAAATCACCCCCTCCTGCTTACTAAATAAGGTTTGCTGAAACTGGAATCAGATCATCATTTTAAGTGGCCTTCTTTCTAAAAAATAGGCCACTTAGTCTTTTCCTAATATAATGGACATAGTAAGGAATGTTGAGAATGTTTTTAAGACAAGATAAAGTTAGTTCTTAATGAGACAATATTCATCAATTCTGATTTCCTATGGAATAAAAAAGACAATTTATGTGATGTTTGTGCATATGGTAACACCTCTGTGTGATGAATGGTAGTTTAGCATATGTTATAAACTAGGGAAATTAGCAAGCTAATATTATTAGCATGAAAATGACAGGATAAATATTTGTAAAAATGGTAAATTCCTCATATATGACACTGTCAAATACTGTGCCTACTTAGGTAGTAATAGCATTTTGGTCATTAACAGACTATAGATTTCAGCTGCAATAGAACATGGAATGCACAATGACATTTTACCTACTAAGTATTTTGTAAACAAATTTATTAAAACTATTCTTGAAAGATACCAATGGTCTCTCCTTCACCAAACCCAATAGATATTTCTCAGTCCTCACTCTCCCCGATTTCTCTGTTGTACTTAACCCTGTTAATTGCCCCTCTCTTTTGTTAAACTTTGTCTCTCTCTGTTTCTGTGATACTACTACACTATCCTGATTCTTGACCCTTCTGATTGCT
This sequence comes from Phalanger gymnotis, assembly GCA_028646595.1. Classification (NCBI taxonomy): domain Eukaryota; kingdom Metazoa; phylum Chordata; class Mammalia; order Diprotodontia; family Phalangeridae; genus Phalanger; species Phalanger gymnotis. The sequence goes on along the minus strand of CM053622.1, from coordinate 638,147,131 downwards.
TTTTTGCTTTCTCTCCCTTCTGTTCTTCTTCAGTGTTTGCTTTACCTAAGGCTTGGTCCTTGGCCACTTGTTCTTTTTTCTAAACTCTCAGCATTGGGGATCTCAAGAGTTCTCATTCAAACTTCTGTGTGTAAACGACAACCATATCTTTATCTTTAGCCAAGACCTCTTAGATTTCGGATTCTGCATTTCCATCTAGTTACTACACATTTCCACTTCAATGTTACATCACATGTAACATTATACTCTCTCATATGCTTACACTTTCCTTTCCGCTGCCAAGGTTGTGGTCTTATTGGGTCTTTACCATCTCATGACCTGATTACTGAAATAACCACCCAATTGGTTTCCTTATTTTCAACCTTCAACCTATTTTGCGTACTATAAGCAAACACTGCTTTTATTCTATCATTTCCTTGCTCCTTGAATTCCCAGTCCCGCTATTTAATGGATAATGTCCTCTGCCTCCAACCTGCCTTTCCAATCTAACCTCCTATTATTCTTCTTCATTCCTGGCTTATTCTAGCCAGGCTGATCTAGTTAGTTTCCCCAAACAAGACTTCAGCCTACTCATCTGTGTGCTTCTGCCATTTCCCCCAATCTGAAATACCCTTTTAAATCCTACTCATCCTCCAAAGTCCAGTTCAAGTCCTACTACCTCCCTGGAAATCTTTCTTAAGCACCACAACCCACATAAGTCTCTGCATTCTGAACTCAATTCTTATCTTTAGATTCATTTTGGTACTTAATTAAATACTATCTTCCAACGTTACTAAATTATTTCATGGGTGCAGATCTTGTCCTTCAACTAGATGGGAGGCTTCCTGAGGTCAAAGATCATGTCTTATATTTTTTCTTTGTTCTTAATGATGCTTTATGTTGGAGAACTGAAAACACGATACTCAATATTTGTTGATTGCTATTTGGCTGCTATTCAGGTAAGAATGTCTTAACTAAATTCTACAACATACTCTGTTTTTTCCAATTAATTAAATCTATTTAATTCAATGTATGATTGAATGCCTACTATGTATAAGGCAGTATATTCAATGATGCAGGGGATGAAAGATGTGTATGTCATAGTACCTTCCTCAAGTAATTTATAATCTAATGGGCAGATAACATAAGATCACAAAGAATTGTAACACAAGTCAAAACAAACTAAATCTAAATAGATGCAGGAAAAAGCTATGAGAGTTCCAGGGAAAGAGAGCTCATACTTTAATGGGGGTAGTTATCAAAGAAGGATTAATGGAAAAGGTGGCATTTAGGGAGGTACTTGAAGGAGGTATTGGCAGAAGGAACATAAATGAAGATGTGAATAGAGGAGAGCTCAAAATACTCAGCAAGTTCAGTTTAATTGAAATGTAGAGTACTGAAAAGTTAAGTGGTAGGAAAGGCCAGAGAAACAAATCTGAATTGGAGGCTAAAGAGTTTGGACTTTATTCTACATGCAATGGGAGCCACTTAAGACCTTTGAACAAGAGAGTCCCAGGATTAGGGCTGTTCTTCTGGAAGATGAATCTGGCAATTACAGCTAATTTTCACAACTGAAGTCTGTTCTGATTCAGTGAAAGTCCAAAAGCTTTCTCTGTTTCTGCTCCAGAGTCCAAAAGGTGAATTATGCAGTTGAGACCAGCTTTTCTAACCTTTTGGTAGTAAACTAACTAGAACATTACTTTTCCTTGTACACTGGCTCCATCTCTCTTCTAGCCAAGCTGTTAAAAATGAAGAGTGATGGATTTTCAGTGACTCACCCTAGGTCTCCATCCAGATTTTCAAATACTTCACCTCCGACAGTTTCATTATCTGGGTTCAAACAGATTTCTATCATGTTATAAATAGCATTTTGACCCCAGTCACTGTCTTTCCGGGCTTTATTAAAATGTCGAAGTGCATCATTTGGTTCTCCAGTATACCTTGGAAGGGTTAAAAACAAACAAACAACAAAGTATTTATTGCTTTTTTCTTCAAGTATCTAACTACTATGATTAAACTTTCGATTAAATTTCTATTTTGTATGTCAAATATAAAGTGTAAGAATATTTCACGATGTTCAGATTGTGGAATAAAAAAAGTGAGTTTCAGTTTAACACAATGATAGAATTAAAAGAAATCATTATAAAGGAAATTTATTTACCAAAGATAAAGTCCTCTACAGTAATGAAATCCTGGCTCAAATTTGGCTCTGGCATTATGTTTCTCAGCCATCAAAAGAAATCTTGGAACATCTTCAAGTTTTCCAGCTCTTCTTAGTAGATCAATTAAGCGAGATAGTGTTGTGTAATTGTCTGGCAACACACAATATTTAAGGTTTGAACAAAATGATAAATGAAATTTTAAATGTACTTGAAAGTATATTTCAAAGGTAAACATGAAAACATATTATGATGGATGGATAAAAATGTATTACTGGATGACTGGATGAGCCATTGCATGGATTTGGTTAATTATATTGGTAGCCAGCCTGATCTTGGCAGTCAAAGTCTACACCATCAAATCTGGAACATATACATTAATTGAGATTTGTCACTCATTTCTCTGCTAGGCCCTCTGGTCTTTAAGTATATGAGCCACATTTCACTCTGGATTAACTCCTGAATATTTCCATGTTACAGAATTCAGGATCTACGTGCCACATCACTTTTGACCTCCAAGTCTTCTTTTATATATAAATGTATTCAGATGTTTATATTTTATATAGAATTATAAATGCACATATATTTCTAAATACATGTATACTTAAAGTTTATATTTATACTGAGAGGAAGGGTAGGGATGCTTACTGTCTATAAAGGGTTCAGAAGGTAACTTAGCTGCAGATGACAATATCTGACAGTTGTCAGTTCTATTTCTTTATCTTTTAAAAAATTTGTTAAATTTATTAATTTAATTTTAGTTTTCAACATTCACTTCCATATGACTTTGAGTTCCAAATATTCTTCCCATATCTCCCCTACCCCTACCCCAAGAGGGCATGTAATTTGATGTAGGCTCTACATATACATTCATCTTAAACCTATTTTCACATTAGTCATGTTGTAAAGAAGAAATTGGAACCAATGAGAGAAACCACAAGAAAGGAGAAACAAACAAAAAGAGAGAGTGCAAATAATATGCTTTGATCTTCATTCAGACTCCATAGCTCTTTTTCTAGATGTGGACAGCAAATTCCATCACGAGCCTGTTGGAGTTGTTTTGGATCCTTGCACTGCTAAGAACAGATGTCTATCAAAGTTAGTCATCGTACAGTGTAGCTGTTACTGTGTACAATGTTCGCCTGGTTCTGCTCACTTCACTCAGCATCAATTCATATAAATCTTTCCAGGTTTTTCTGAACTCTACCTGCTCATCATTTCTTATAGCACAACAGCATTCCATTATATTCATGTATTACAACTCATTCAGCCATTCCCCAACTGATGGGCTTCCTCTCACCAATTCTTTGCCACAACAAAAACAGCTGCTATAAATATTTCTTGTACATGTGGATCCCTTTCCCATTGGGATACAGACCCTAGTAATGGTATTGCTGGGTCAAAGGGTAGTCTTATAGCCCTTTGAGCAGTTCCAAATTGTTCTCCAGAATGGTTGGATCAGTTCACAACCCCACCAACAATAGTATTCCAATTTTCCCACATCTTTAACATTTATCATTTTCCTGTTTTGTCATGTTAACAAATCTGATAGGTGTGATGTAATACCTCAGAGTTGTTTTGATTTGCATTTCTCTAATCAATAGTGATTTAGAGCATTTTTCATATGACTATAGATAGCTTTAATTTCTTGATCTGAAAACTGCCTGTTCATATCCTTTGACCATTTATCAACTGGAAATGGCTTATATTTTTATAAATTTAACTCAGTTCTCTATTTTAGAAATGAGGCCTTTATCAGAGAGACTGGCTGTAAAAATTGTTTCTCAGCTTTCTGCTTCCCTTCTAATCTCGGTTGCACTGGCTTTGTGCAAAAACTTTTCAACTTAATCAGGATCATCCGTTTTGCACTTCAAAATGTTGTCTATCACATTTGATCATAAATTCTTCCGTTCTCCAAAAATCTGACAGGTAAAATATTACTTGCTTTCCTAGTTTCAGTATAGTACCAGACTTTATATCTAAATTATGTATTCTTTTTGACTTTTATCTTGGGATACGGTGTAAAATGTTGGTCTATGCCTAGTTTTCGCCACAATGTTTTCCAATTTTCCCAGTAGTTTTTGTTAAATAGTGAGTTCCTATACTAGAAGCTAGAGTCTTTGGGTTTATCAAACAGTAAATTACAATAGTCACTGGCTATTGTGTTTTCTGTATCTAACAT
>CM053622.1:637987090-638142311 GCA_028646595.1 Phalanger gymnotis | reverse complement strand
AAATTTCCTTTTTTGTGTGTCAAGATTGATATGATTCAATTCCTCTAGTAGCACATACAGTTGTTAGTGAATAAAAAAGGACCTTACATTAAGAGTATTAATATTTAATGTTTACAGATTGCTTAAAATGGTGCAACTTTTAGCAGTTTTCTACTACTCTGCCACCATCATTGTAGAAATGGAAGGAGGCCTCAGAACTGACAGCCAATTTGTATTTTTCTTTGTTGCCATTGCTTAAGAATTCATCACTAAGTTGTGAGCTTATTGATAATGAGTCTCTCCATAATTAGCCAGGCTGGTCCTTGGAAAGCTACCTTAGTGTACTGCCAGAGCCAAGCCTTTCCTACTTCGATGATCTGATGGAGCTTGTGATCCTTGGGCATCGTGTTTCTGTACCCAAGGTCATCTACATCACAATGATGCACTGAAGTAGGAACTTAACTCACAACATAAAGAATTTCTGAAACTTTACCTGGAACGTATGATTATTTCAGCAATTTTTCTTGAGAAGGTATAAAGAAAAATAAATACCTATATTGGTTGTAGTTGAATCTCATATAGCAAAATTCACTAACCATGGTAGCAGCTTCATTATCTTGGTCATTCTTGAGTAGGAGTGCACAATGACGCTGACAGGCATCAGGGTCATCTTGTGCCAGGTACAATCGTGCAAGTTCCAACATTGCCTATATATGTGAAAAAATTAATTAAAACATCAATTTTTTCAGGAATCTCTAGAACTATACCGTGAATAAGAAAAATATTTTGCCAAAAGCTAAAATTTCAGGGTAGCCAAAAATAGCTGAGTTGAAAAATATAGAGTTAGATCCTAAATATAAAATGATGGTAGTAGAAAAACATCAGATGCTTTCTATGCCTTCTTAATAATACTTCCAGGATTTAAAAAAAATCAACGATTTCAACTTTTGTAAAGGCAATATGGCATAACAGAAAAAGTATTTAACTTGGGAGTCATAAGAGTTAGAGAGTAGCTCAAGACCTTTCTCTACCACTTCTAACTAGCTGTGTGACTTTGGGCAATGCACAACTTCTTTAAGGCAATTTTCTTTATTTGTAAAACAAAGAGGTTAGACTAGATAATTTCTAAGGTTTCTTTTATTCCCCAATACTCAACAAACTAACACTAAACCTTTGGTTATTACGGAAAGAGAAGTGTTCGCTTTGTTGTATTTCATTAATTGTTAAAGAATAATTTTTTCTTACTTCTAAAAGCAACAAATTAGTTTTAAAATTTTCTTTTTTTTTGGAGAGAGGAAAGGCAGGGCAATTGAGGTTAAGTGACTTGCCCAAGGTCACACAGCTAGTAAGCGTGTTAAGTGTCTGAGGCCAGATTTGAACTCAGGTCCTCCTGACTCCAGAGTCAGTGCTCGACTCCCTACACCACCTAGCTGCCCACTAGTTTAAAAATTTTCAAACACAATCTTTAACTTTCAGAATACGATGATGTTTGTCTCTTCTATCTTTTATTCAGGAAATTTTACAAGCACAGTATTCTTGTTCAGCTTAATAATATGCTAAGTAGATCTTAATAAGAATAATCAAATTTCAGCTAGCAGGAAAAAGAATTAAGCTTGCCCACACATTTTTATTTTAGATGTCTGCCAAATACTTTCCCACCTCAACACTAATCATGCCCTAATCACAAAACTTACACATCTAGTCTGAAATGGTCTAAAACTGATTACTGAATCACATGATAAAGAACATTGGAAAACAATGACTTAGAGATTTACTTTACACTTATATACATGGAATTTTCTTCATAATAATTTCATTTGCTAAATATTTCCAATCTGAGACATGATACCAATATCTTTTTTTATTTCGAATTTGTTTCCTAACAACATTTTCCTTCATTTTCTTTTAAAAAATAATTTGTGTTAGATTTCTTTTCATATTTTTATAAACAAGATAGTCTGAATTTGGTATTATGAGAAATTTGATATCTGGTATCAAAGGTACTACGTAAAACTTGTAAGTGAACTGACCTTGTTATCTGTTTCACAATAAACAAGAGCCTCTTTGTAAAATTTAATTGATTTCTCATAGTCTCGCTGAGCAGCAGAATGTTTTGCAATCTCTGCACAAATTTCAGCTGCTAACTGTTTCTGTGTGGGAACTGCATCTGGCTGCTCCATTTGAACACGTTTTAGGACTCGGGCTTGTAATTCTCGAGCCTGAAAGCAATAAAGGATGATGACATGAGAAAGGGGAAGAGGGAAAAGAAAAGAAAAAGTGAATTCTAAATAAATAATTTATAAATAACTATCACACAACATTTCATTTCCCACATCATTGGCCTGGTAGTTTGCAAACAAAATGCCTTTCCTGTATCTCATTTTGCATTCATAACTCATTTAAAGTAAAAATATCCAATGAAAATTATTGCAAGTAAGACAACCTGCATTTTCTTTCGAAGCGTATAAAAATTTAAAAAGTCCTCCTGAATGACATGAGAAAAAAAATCATTTTATTTTTAGTCACATTTATATAGCACTTAAAGTTTATAAATCATTGCATATATTATCTCAATTACTTCTCACAATAGTGTATCTTTCCACAACCCCTCTAACAACGAACTTTCCAACTTTTTTGTTATCTTGGTTGTTCTGCTGGGTCTAAGGTAAAAAACTTCAGAATTGTTTTGATTTGCATTTTTCTTGTTATTAGCAATTTGGACTAGTCTTTCATATGGTTGTTTATAATTTACAATTATTCTAAGAACTGTTTGTTCATATCCTTTGACCGTTTATCTATTAGGGGAATAATGCAGTCTTAAATATTGTGTTAGTTCTCTCTATATATTTGAAATTAGCACTGAATCAGATATTTGATGCAAATATTTTCCCAACTGACAGCTTCCCTTACTACACTAGTTGCATTCATTAGGAGTGAAAAAGCTTTTCAATTTTGCATAATCGAAAATATTTTATGTTTTGTAATGGTTTTGATTCCCTTATTTGATCCAGTACTCCTGCTCATAGCTGTGAAAAATACTTTATCTAGTTCTCTTTTTTTTTTTTTTTTGGAGGGGGGAAGGCAGGGCAATTGGGGTTAAGTGACTTGGCCAAGGCCATCTAGCTCTCTTTTTCAAAAATTAAGTGTATTTATGTCTTCTATTTCTTACATCATCAGAGCTATCCCAAGTATATCTTCCACTACCCCTTCAACAGCCATCCCATATAACAAATAGTATTTTTTAGAGACTTATGATCTTTAGGTTGTCTCTACAGCCTTTCTTTAAGATCAGCATGTTTTGCTTACTTAGTAAGCCTATTTTCTTTTAAAGTTATTGTTCGCTTTTCTTCTTCTAAATTGTCCTTCATTTCTGTATATTTGCATTCTCAGTCTATTGTTTCTTTGGGGAGACTTGCCATTGCAGATTCCATCTCTTCTATTATTTATTTTCTATTCAGTATTTCTATTATATTATTTTTTGCTATGCAGGCCATAAATTCAATTCTTGTAATTCTCATTTCTTTTTTTAATCACTCAGGAATAGTGTACTGTGGTTCCATATTCTTGTCACATTCCACAGGATTCTCTGTTCCATTAAGTGTTGGATCATTTTCTTTTATTTTGTAGTATTAATTCACAGATGCCTGAACAAATTTACTAGATCTGGAGGTCTTATTTCTTTCTTTTGTTAATGATTTTTCTGTTGATTTATCTGTTTATGTTCAATGTCTTTGTACTGTCCTGTTCCTGAGATCTTTGGTACTTTCCAAGTCCTTTTTTCCCTATTACTCACTTTCTGAGTATCTGACTCACTGCCCTCTGATGGTGGTTTCTTTGCTGAATCTCAAAGTGTTTCAGCCTCCTTCTGTGCTAGGCAATTCACAGGACACTAGGTCTCCGCCCCAGGTGACTTTTGGGTGGACAGAACTAGCCCTCGCTGGATGCTGAGTACTGTCCCTCAATCTTGGAATGCTGTACAGCCTGCATATACTGTGTCTGTCCCTGTATCCTCTCCTGTTTCCTTCATTTCTCAGCATTCTGGTCAGGCACTAACAGTTCAGAGAGCTGCCATCCTGGTGCTGTCAGTGTGATTTTTGTAGTATGGGTCTTTGAGGCTCTAGGAGGGAAGAATGGGATGTGGTGTTGAGCTCCACTTTAAGCCCAGACATGTCTTGCCCCCTTCACTGTTTCTGGCTCTCCGGCAGACATTTTTGAAGCACATAACTAACACTGCCTGCCACAATGCTATTGTGTGGCCCCAGGGAACTTCCTTACTCTGGGGTGCGGCAGAGGCATGCTGGTTATTTGTCCTGGCCAAGGCAGATTTCCACAGCCTTGAGCTGGGATCTCCATGACACTAGAAAGAAAGAGATCATAGGGTTTGCTAGGGCAAGTTCGCTAGGGCCATGGACTGTGGGTAAGGGGTGATGGGTAAGCAAAATGCAGAAATCAGTTCAAGTGGTTTTTTTTTGGATGTTCTAAATCATGGAAACAATGGAAACTTCTTTATCTTTAGTGCATATTTTCTGTTTTGAACATGAGAGGTTGAGGGATATCACATTTCCCAGAAGTCCTGGTTCTCATCTAATTTATTTTCAATGGTGGGATTTTTAATACATTATTCAAGTCACACATAAATTTTCATTTCATCATAGCATATGGTGTGAAATGTTAGCCTAAACATTAATTTCTGCCACAATCCTTTCCAGTCTTCCCAGTAGCTCTTGTGAAATAGAGAGATTTTCCCAAGTAATTTATATTCTTAAGTTTATATAACACTGGGTTATTTTACTCAATTCTTACTTTAATGTTTCAGTGAGCAAGTCTTCTATTTTTTATTGTTGTTATCACTGGTATTCAGTTGTTTCAGTTGTGTTCAACTCTTTGTGACCCCATTTGGGGTTTCCTTGGCAAAGATAACAGAATGGTTTGCCATTTCCTTCTCCAGCTCATATTACAGATGAGGAAACTGAGGCAAACAGGGTTAAGTGACTTGTCCAGGGTCACACAGCTAGTGAGTGAGGCCAGATTTGAACTCAGGAAGATGAGTCTTTCTGACTCCAGGCCTGGCACTCTATCTACTGGGTCACCTAGCTGCCCCTTCTATTTTTAATTAATAGCAAATGATTTTGATGAGTACTATTTTATAATTTGAGGTCTAGAAGTGTTAATCTCTCTTCATTCCTACTTTAAAAAACTATTTCCCTTGAGACTATAGTTTGTCCAAATGATCTTTTTGTTATTTTTCTCTAGCTCCATAAATTCTTCTCTTGGTAATTACATTGGCATAGCACTAAATCTGAAAATTAGGTTAAGTGGAATTGTCATTTTTAATTAAAATTGGCACAGCCCAAACATGAGCAATGAATATCCCTTCATTTACTTAAATCATTCTTTCTTTCTTTCAAAAATGTTTTATAATTGTATTTGTATGTATGCTTTGGTAGAATAACTCTAAAATATTTAATGGATTTTGCAGTTTTTGAATGGGACTCCTTTTTCTATTACATATTCCTGGATTTTGTTACTTATATTCTACAAATAAGTAGATGTTGCTCATTTTCTTTATATACTACTATTTTATTGAAGCTATTGTTACAATTAGTTTCTTTCCTACTTCTCTGAGATTGTCTTATCATGAATTCTTGAAGCATCTTGCACCTCGTGCAATTTTGAAATCAATTTTTGGTTCAGTTGTTGGGATGAGAGGTGGGGGAAGGAGAAGTAATCACATTGTTTCCATGCATGCACATATGTATTATATTTCCTCCATCATTGCATATATATATGTGTATATATATATGTTATATATGTATATATATGTATATCTATATATATATCTTATATCTTATTTTTCCCTGCTGAACTGTAAGCTCCTTGGAGCTATTGACCATCATTCCTTCATTCTCAATTACTTAGCATGGTACCTAGAAATTTCTAGGGCATGTTCAATAAATGGTTGCTGAATTGTAGTGCACGCCATTTTAAAACCAAAGAAAGTGATAATTTTAATAGAAAGTTCAATCTACCTATTTAACTGCATTGTGGCTGTTCAAGCAACTTCCACAATTTTCTAACATCTGCTGTATTTTTCTTCTGAAAATTCAATTTTATGCAAGAAGAAAATCCTTTCAAGTCAGCTATGAATTCTATCAAACTATTTAGGTGCCTATAATCCAAAGCTACACTGAAACACATCTTTATGCACACAAAAAAGTAATTCATGCTTCCTATAAATGGGAAAGTGCAAAAAGAAAATTGACTTTTTAGGTAACAAAATAGTACATTCTCATTTTCTGTGAGCAAAGCATTGCCTCCCTACTACTTATCTCTCTGTAGGAGAACTATAATTCTGTTACTGTTATCTAACATTTGTGATGTCACTTAATCATATCTCTTTTCTTTAAGGGTTTATCAAATACACTAGCTGCTACATTGGGGCACAAAATATAATAAAAAACCAAACAGTTATTTCAACAATATCTCAAAGCTTTTAATAAAGTATTATTTTTAGTTATTCTAAAGTAAAAGCAAAAAGGCTATAGAACATTAAAGTTGGTTCCCTACCATGTCTTAGTGCTCTCTGTCACTTTTAATAGACTAAGAAATTGAGGCCTTAAGAGCTTCAGTTACTTGTTTGAGGTCAAAGAGCTAGATCTGGGACTAGAACTTATACTTCTTGACTTGCAATTCAGGGTTCTTTTCCATTACATTGTTTCAGTTTCAAAACAGTTATTCAGAATGTTAAAGCTAAAATGACTGCCATTTCATAGAGCCTCTGTATTTTCTGAATTTCCTTCTTATTGTAAACATTCCTCATTTAGGCTTATTTTTCTTGTCCCTGCTCTTCCTGATTCAGTTGGTGGGGCGGGAAGGGAGGAGGGAGAGGGGGTAACCACATTGTTTCCATGCATGCATACATGTATTATATTTCCTCCATCATTACCTGTTGCAATGCAATGATTGCTTCAGCAGGCTTTTCTATTTTGCTGTAAAGTTTTGCTAGGAGAACTTGATAACGTCCATCTTCTATTAGAGCAGATAGTTCATTTACTATCAAGAAGTTAAATGTTCAAAAAAAGAAAAAAAACATTTTAACTAAATAATAAAAATTAAAAGTATTTTCAAAATTTTTGATTTCTCTTTTGATAAACGATTAATTTTCAAAGTATACAGTGACAATTACAAAATGTCCAACAATAGTTTACATAAAAGAATCAGATGACAGATGATTAGATGATAACTGAATGTTAAGAACAAAAAGTCTGTAAATACAAATGAAAAAACTTTAATTTACATTTGATCTTTCTTCATCTTTTCCTCCTTTTCAATGCTTTCCCCTACCCCCACTGGAATAACTGCTATAGAGTACTGTGATCTCCTAACGTTCCTGCCAATGTATTCCTACCCATCAGCCCTCCTGGTTGGATACTAACCAACTCCCTTTTCTCCTTCCTCCCAGCCCTACCACTGAAGAAGAAAAACCAGAATTTCTTTCAACTCATACCCACAGGCCCCACTTCCGGTGTTGGGCAGGACTCCTACAGGCAAACCACCAGTCTCAAATAACTACTCATACTTTTTGGATGAGCAAAAAATAACTAAATATAGTTCTACTGGTAAGATAGAGAACTTCCAGTCCTTATCAACTATCTTGTCACAGCGTCCTGCCAGGACTTACTGCCTGATCTGCTGATAAACCTCAAGGACTGCTGGGCTTTTCCATCAACTATGTAGCTAGACTCTCTGTTATGTGCTATCTCCTCAATCTGAGCATGAGCTCCTTAAGGCCACGGGCTGTTTCACTTTCCTATTTGTATCCCTAAGGCTTAGCACATCATAAAAGTTTAATAAATTATTTTTCAATAATTCATAAAAGATTTGATTACTGTTTAAATAAAAAAGCAAATTAAATATCCAAATGTTACCCATAAGAAAAGAAGTAAAAGACACAATTTAAGTAAAGAATAGCAGTCTAATTTATGATTTCTACAACTACTGTTATGATTGAAAGTAGAAAAAAAGGACTCTGGTTTGAATAATACTTATAGAAAAGCTATCTATACTATTGTGACCAAACACTGCTTCTCACCATTATCCAATTCAAAACTATTCTAGTATTTAACATTAAAATGATTAAAAACAAATGAGACAAAAACATTTAAATGAAAATTAACTGAACATTCAGAAACTTCAGCACCACTTCAAAATTCTGACCAACCTACACATTTTGTATAAAATTGCACTGTAGGCAACAGGTATGTTCTTGAAAAGTACAAATTTAAGTCTCATAAATTGAATTTTATTTTAAATGCACTCAAGGTGCTAGCCACTTACAAGAAAGAAGGTTTTTAGAGAAACAAATCATTTTATAATGCAAATAATCATCTTCCCATGAATTTGTTTTGGATTTTCAAATATGATTTTTTAGTAAAGAGTAATATACTTGAGTATTAGATAAAGAATTGTAAACACTGAGAATACTAAGATTTATGATTAAGTAAAAATTAAAAAAAACTAAATTAGACAACTATGGCATGTATTATTTTAATTTAATAAGACATTCATACCAGGTTCATGGGCTAAAGCATGTTGAAGAACTTTCTCTGCTTTTTCATAACGTTTCAGTTTTAATAAAAGCTCAGCCAGATCATAACAAAGAAAATTCTGTTGACCACTTTTCAGTGCAGCTTCATAGTAAGTGATTGCCTAAACACAAAACTCTTTTTAAGGGGGAAAGGCAATTTAAAAAGCATTCAACAATAGTTATTTTCAATTTACCACAAACAATAAGTACATTAAAAACAATAACCAGACATAAGAAGATAATCTTGTTCATAGGTACATTTCTTGAAATAGCTTAAATTTTGTGAATTATACATATGGAAAAAGGATTTAAAACTTCAAATATAACACATGACATCAAGCTGACATTTTTTCTTCAGACTAGGTCTATTACCTAAGCTAAAGGTCAAGCAGCTACCCATGGGCCCAATCCCAATACTTCTTAGGATGGAAGCTTTAACTTGCTCCATTTTTCCAACCTGGGCCAGTTTGTCCCTCCTAAGGCAACATGCTGCCTACTTTTGCTAGAGGTTGACCACATTTGTGCCAGACTCAATCCAGATAGCCACTGCAGCTCAGAACTCCTGAATTCAAGAGATATACTTACCTCTACTTCATTTAGTAGCAGGGATTACAGGCTATCTTATCAGCCCTAACATTCTTTCTTATGAGCAATTAATTCATTTACTGAAAACAAAATCCAAATGAGACTAAAGTTATGGCTTCATAGACCAATTAACCACACTGCTACAAGCCTAGATGTTGAATCATGAAGCTTATCATCTCATAAATATGACAGTCCTCAAGAAATCTGGCAAGAGAATATAGGCAGTGTAAATCCGTAACTAAAAACAAATCAAAGTGTTTATTTACAGTGGATTTCAAAAGGAAGCCGGAGGACTAGGATCATTCATACTTTATCATATATGAATAGCAACTGCAATGTAACTTTAAAAATGGTGGTGTAGGCTTTAGTTTACTTAGTACTTAAGGAGGAAAAATCTACTATAAAAAACTGAAAAAAATATAATGAGGTTTGAGGTCAGTCAGCCACTCAGTCAACAAGCATTTATTAAGCGATCACTCTGTGTCGGGCCCTGAGCTAAGTGCTAGAAATACAAAGAAAGACAACAGTTCAACAAATATATATTAAGCACTTGTTGTGTACATAGATAACTTTCCCAAACGTTGGGGAAAACACAGTTTAATTAAGACATGATTCCTAATCCTAGGGATCTTACCATCTAAGTGGGGATAAGATACAGAGGTAATCATAATATGCAAGAGTATGTGCATCACAAAACTCTTTGAAAGGGTGGGTCTGAGGAGGAAAGTTTTATGGAAAGCAAGAGATGGGTCTGATAAAACTTCTCAGAGGAAGTGGTATTTGTCTTGAACTTTGAACAGTCAGTCAATAAGCATCACTATGTGCTAAGTACTTATTTACTATATGCTAAGCACTGGGGATTCAAAAAGAGGGAAAAGATAGTTCCTGCACTTAAGGAGCTCAGTTGGAGGATAGAGAGGAATTTAGCAAGGGAAGAGTATGAGAAAAGATATTTTAGGAACATAGAAGAGAATGAACAAAGGTTGGAAGACACAGGGCATAGGTTGAGGTAGGTGGCAGAGCATAGTTCAGTTGGCAAAGAATACGAATAAGGTAGTCGGAAAAGCTAACTGCCAGATCATGGAGTGATTTCAATAGAAGGCAAAGAAGTCTGAACATTATTTAGAGGGCAACAGGGAGCCATTTAAGATTCTTGAGCAGAGAAGTGACATGACCAAACCTATGCCTTCAAAAATGAATACAAATTCAGTTTTGCAAATATCTGGTGTGTGCATATTACTTTTTGAAGACCTACTCTATGTCATACGGCTTGGGAAATTTGGTCCTGTGGATTTATTCCCCACTATAAAATATGTAAGTACCTTGGAATAGTTATGAGTCTTTACCAGGGCTTTCCCAATCTTACTTGCCAGAGTGCCATCTTTTGGGTTCTGCTTGAGAGCTTGCTCATATGCTTCTATTGCTTCTTCAGGCTAGAGGTGTCAGAAATAAGGAGAGATAAAAGTAACTAACTAGACCAGGCAAATTAACACAAGTCTCACACTTCCCTCAAGAGCCTATTAATTTGGGCTACTCTGTAAAGCTAGTTACATGTGTAGTAATACTGAGAATACTGTATTTGTCTGACTGGCCAACATTCAAGAGTTAAAAAGGATCAGTCACCATCATCAGGACTACTGGTGTGTGACAAATCAGCACAACTACAACTCATTTGAAATGATCCCTTCTCTCCTAAGGCAGGGAATTGACAGGGTGTACTCTCTTATTAATTACACAGTAGAGCCTGAAACTTAATAATGAAGGATATTTTACCCATGTAAAGCTGACTGCCCCACTGCTATGCTTAATCAAAAGGACTATTTATTATGCTTTTGGTGACCTTTTCCATTTTAAATTTAAAAAAAAATATGTACACCTGGCTCTGAAATAAGTGCTGGTCATCTATTATACTACAATTTAATTTCTATAATTATTTGACATTGCAATGTCAAAATTCCTAAATCATCCCCATGAATGTGGAGCTGTTCCTTGAACGATGCTGAGCATAAGTGCCCACGCCTGCATGTTCTGCACAATTCACATACATCCCCTCACCTAAATTCATGATGGAGTTCACTCTACCTGCTAGAGGCCTTACTCTCTGCTTTCTCCTATGTGATGAGGATACCACTTAAATACACAGGCTGTTGAGTGGTTATTGCTTGCTCCTGTCACATGACATGTGAATATGCATCTTGTTCAATTATATGTCTCCTGTGACATTTTATTTCACTTCTTTATCATAGTTAATTTTTTGCTAATGTATTTTAGCCAGCTTACTCATATACACTAGAGTGATATTCATCTTTACTCTTTGGAGATTGTAGTGTTCCATGACATACAGCCATGTAATAATACTGGAAGAATTATTATATGGTTAAGTGGTACAGTGCTGGATCTGAAGTCAAGAAGACCTTCAAATCCTACCTCAGACACTGCTTAGTTACGTGGCCCTGGGCAAGCTGCCTGATATTTTTAGCCTCAGTTTCCTCATCTGTAAATTAGGGATGATAATAACACTTGTATTACAGGGTTGGTGTGAAGATCAAATGAGATAACATGAAAAGAGTTTGGTAAATATAAAAAGGTAAAGATTACTGGTTGTGAAAGCCTCACTGAAGATGTCCTCAGTGTGTGAGCGTAGATGATTTCAATAAATATATTTTACATAGACAGTAGGCTGTTAGATGATGTGTTCTTTTGTTTTGGGGGGAGGAAGTGGTGGTGAGTATTAGCACCACCTTTTTTTTACATGAAGCCTTTCCATATTCTCTACATAGTTGCTAGTGCCTTAGTCCCTAAACTATGTTATTTTTATTTATATTTTGCATATATTTTACACACACACTCACACACACACACACACACACACACACACACGGTCTCAAAGAAAGCACTTAAGCTTCTTGAGGACAGACTGTTTCATTTTTGTCTTTTTATCTCCTATATCTGGCACTCGGTAGGCACTAAATAAATGTTTGTTCAATGAGTGAAGTTAACAAAATATGAGGTTTTTTTCTTCACTCCTTTGGTATCTTCTTTTAATATATCTTGTGAATTGATCTCTCAATACCCTCTATAGATACTTGGTCTAATCTAGCTGCTTTTCCAATCTTTATTCTCTTTAGCGCCACTTCTATAACCTCTGAAAGCACATCTGGAACTATTAATTAGAATCCAAGTGTGGTGACTGTTTTTGACTGCTTAAAAAGTTTGTTACAAAAATGACTGTAATTTTTTTCCATTTTTTCTTCTATTTGTTGTGTTTCACTTTCATCCTTAAATATCATTTGCTTAGCTGGCTGGATCTCTTGCTAAGCTTTATTTAAACTGGTTTATTGTCTATAAGGGATAAGTATAGATTTTCAAATGTCATGACATCTTTTCCTCATTTTTATTCTTCTACCTTTGCACTAATTTTGATCTGTGCTCTAACAAGGGGACGTTACTTTTACACAGGCATCTGATTCAGCCATGACATCAATAACATCAATAACAAGCCACATCTTGTCTGTGAAAACAGAATCAACAGTATATCTCAACAATTAACAATAATCATTAACAAATTATATGGTTTTATAGTTTTTACTACTTTATCTTAACTATTTTGTGCTACTCCATAAGAATAATCAATTAGAGTCAGAAGTACTGCAAGTTCTTACCTCTTGAATGTTCATGTATGCATCACCAAGGAGAAGAAAAGTATGAGGATTGGGCAATTTTTCTACAAGATCTCTGGAAGGCAAATTTTACTGATTAAATTATTTTTAATAAGTATGTGCAAATATCTGTCTAATCTTAAAGCTTACTTGTTCTTCAAGTCTAGGTATATGATTTAGATAAACTAATAAGTTCTGTAACATACTTACTATGTGCTTTACATTGAACTATTTTTAGGGTATAAACTTATAAAAGACTATGGTCAAATTTTATCATAAACTATAACATCAAATATCTCTTCTTAAATAGGGAAAATACTCAAAGTATACCAGTAAAATCTTGATTCAAGCTGAGAGAATTGGGCATTCTATTTAAATGAATTTTCTGATTTAATGTGTATTAACTAGAAATTCTGTTTTGTTTCAAACCTTATTATATTTAGAAAGCTTTCTAAAGTATATGAGGCTAGTTTTTTGCTTTTAGCAACTACAGCAGGTAAATACTTTTTCTTTGATGATGCAAATTATTGGAGCATCTAGATAGTACAGTGGATAGTGTACTGGACCAGGAGGACCTGAGTTCAAATCCAGTCTCAGATACTTACTGTGTGACCCTAGCTAAGTCACTTAATCTTTACCTCAGTTTAGTCATCTATAAAATGGAAATATCTACCTCACCAGTGTTGTTGTGAGGTTAAAAGGAGGTTAAAAAAAGGTTAAGAAGAGTAAAGTACTTTGTAAACTTTAAAGCTTCATATAAATACTATTATCTTTTCTCTTCAGTCACATCTGAGAATACTTTCAGAAGTCAGTAAGACCTCCCTTATCCAGAATCATATGAAAATGTTCCATTCTGGAAAAATTAAGTTTCTGGATATTTGAGGCTTGAATATTCTGAATCTTTTTCATTCTTTTGATGGAAACCTTTCTAAAATGCATATATATCCCTGCCTTCCAAAAAAAGAGAAAACTAAATGTAACTTTTCTTCATGACTGAGGGTTATCATTTTGGATACTAAACACATTCATGTCCATTACATGTAGATAGTGTACAGCAATGTATAAGTGCAAAGACTTCAGAACTTGTTTTCTTGGGGAAAAAATCTTGATATCTTTTTAATTTTTGGTCATTCATCTTTCATGAAGATATGCAAAGAATAGGATCTCCTGGATAGTATAACATAACTAACTTTGTACAGAATTAATTAGTGAATTAAGAATGGAAGTAGCCTCCCCAGTGGTTTTCTCTCACTCAATTTTTTTTCCTTCACCACTATCAATACCTTTTGATGGGTCAACGGTATTTAAAATATTATTTCTGTGCTGCTAATAGAGAAGACTGTAAATAGCACTAACATATAACATTCTTTCACATTTGCAACTTGTTCATAGATATGAAGTACTGTTTTGTGTTAAGAATTTAGGTTATGAATGCTTTGGGGATAGTTTCTCTCCAAGTTTACAAGTTCTGGTGCTTACTAAATGTTTGCCAGTTGATTGTCAGTCAAAAACCATTTATTAAGCACCTACTACATACCAAGCACTATGCTAAGTGCTGGGGATACAAAAAAAGGCAAAAGACAATCTCTGATTTCAAGAAGCTCAGAGTATAATGAAGGAGACAGCTACATACAAATTACCTAACTTTTGCTCCAAGTTCTTGCTCCTTTGCTTGAACTTGCCCGAATTGCCTAAGGCTTTGAAAGGATTTCACCCTTAGGTTAAAATACTGTTGACTTTGAAAATCTCTAAATTTTCCAGTTAGGGACTGACAAACTCCCCCCTAGTCATACCCTCCCCATTTCAGTGATTCTGAACCACGTTAGGACACCAACTAAACCCCATTACCCATTTTGCACTGCCCAAGTCTTTATTCCCATTTCCCTCAACTCCTCTCCTCTCTAACCAAAAGCTATCACTATGCTCTCTGGAATGCCTACTTCATAAGGCAACAAATTTGCTTTCATCTGAAATCCCTTCTTTTACCATTCTTTCCCTCTTCCTGATTGATGCCTCTGGCTCTGTCCAGATGACACAGGATCCCTGGTCACCCTTTCCAGCAATGCCTACACTTTTCACTCATTCCTCCCAATTCACTGGTGGAGGTGGAGAGTTGGAATACTTCTTGTTCCCTACTGCCACTTCCAGGTTCTCCTCCAAATCCATCTCCTCCTTTGAGATTCATGCAATCCACATCTATCAACCAACCAAAACCCTGGTAGCTACTGCCAACAGATCTCCTGGATGCTCCTCCTTTCCTCAATGAGTTCATTAACTTGCTCACAATTTTTTTCTCCTCTCCAACTCCCACCCTCATACCAGGGAACTTCGATACACAAATTGATATTCCCTCCAATACCCTAACTTCCTATTTCCTCAACTTAATCCTTTCCCATGACTTATTCCTCTATCTCACATTAACCACACAACACAGATGGTTATGGAGGCAGCTAGATGGGACAACGCACAGAGTGCTGCAGAGCATGAAGTTAAGAAGACTTGAGTTAAAATCTAGCTTCACACATTTATTAGTTGTGCTCCCAGGGGCAAGTCACTTTACCTCAGTTTTCTCAACTGTAAAAAATAGGGATAATAATAGCACCTACTTCACAGAATTGTGAGAATCAAGAGAAAATATTTATAAAGTGCTTAGTAAGCACCTGACACATATTAGTTGCTATCTAAATGCTAGTTATGTTATCATTGTTGCTACTGTTATTATACCCTTGATCTTGCCATGACCCATAAAGGCATAACCTCCATGTATGTGAACTCACATTCTATTGACTTTCTTCCATTCCCTCTGCCTTCTAATACTAAACCCTGCCCTTTGTCTACACTGTGACTTTCAATCCCTTGATTTTTCAGTTTTCTCCCAGGCTATAATCTCTGTTCCAGCCATACTTTTCTCCTTTCTCCATCCTGAACCAGTTCAACTCTACACAATGACCTCTTCTCTTGAGTCTCTTGCCTCTTATCTTATTGCCAATTGTGTCCTGCCAAGTCTCAGTCCTAAGGTTACTCCCATTATCCATTGCCTTTACTTTTACGCTGAATAAAGAGAAAATTATACAACCAGCCTGACTAAATCCAATACAGATTTGTGTTACATATCCTATACTGGTCCTTCACTGTAATAAGTCGATCCTTTTCCTAATAAACTCACTAGCCCCCTCACTACAGTGGCTCTTCCAAACCTTTTCACCCCTCCTTAAAACTCCCATGGCTCCCCCACCCCCTCTCAACTGAGAACATTGCCTCATATTTCACTAAAAAAAATGAGGCCATTTGCCAAGAGCTCCCTCTTTCTTCTCCTCATCTCACATATCTCAGAGGCCTTTTGCTATTATCTCTGTCTAGATCTGACATGAATAAGTAGGTCTTCTTGCCAAGCTTAACCCCTCTACATGTACAAGTGATCTCATTTTATCCCATCTCCTCTAGTAGATTGTCCCCTTTATCATCCTCACTCTCACTTACCTTCAATCTCTCCCCATCTACTGGCTGTTTCCCTTTGCATACAAACATTCCCATGCCTCCCACATCAGCAAAAATCCCTTTCCATCCCTGCTAACTATAATTCATATCTCTCCTGTATTTTATGGCTAAACTCCACAAAAAGAGTTTAGTCCAACTCCATAAGGTGAAGTTAATCGGGGCAGAGCTCTTGAGGAGTTTAAGTTTTGGGCACTGTGATTCCATATGAATTTGTGGAAGGCATAAGAAGAAATAGGAAGTGACAGCCTAGGTCAGGTTAGGTCTTTAGCCTTAGTCATTCTGGGGTTTTCCAGAAGGCTATCGGAGCATTAGCTTATTCACCTTCATTTTAATGCGCATACGGCAAGGAAATAAAATTTAATAAATCTAGCTTTCTCTGAAACTCCTCATACTGATCTCCTTCACCCTCTCTCCCATCTCCCACACAACAGAAGTCAGATCTTTGTGAAATTTTCTTAAGACTAAGCATAGTGGAAAGAACTCTGGATTTGCAGTCAGACTTTAAATCATGGTTGCAAATCCTGGTTCATAAACCTCTGTTTTTGGCCAAGTTATTTCCATTCTCTGGGGTTCGATTTCCTTATCTATAAAATGAGAGAATTAGACTAAATTTATTCATTCAGCAAGCAGTTATTCAGTACCTATAATGTGTGAGCCACTGCACTAAGCACTAAGAATACCAAGACAAAAAATTTAAAAGAAGCAGTTTCTTACTTTGAGAAACTTAATAGTCTAATAGAGGAACTTACTTTTGGTCTCCTTCAGAAATAAACAAATTACTCACTTTGTCTATATCTTGTTTTTGTCTAGGATCATACATGATTTATACCTAGTAGATTATAAATCCCAGAAATGGTGTCATTTTTTTTTTTAGCACATGGCCTCAATGGTTTGACTTACTAGGTATGACGGGTGAAAATACATCCTTAGGCCTCAGTTTTCTCATCTGCAAAAGGACTGAATTGGATTAAATGATCTCTGATGTTCCTTCTAGCTCTAAATCTGTAACTTTATGAACACTCTGGAGACATGATACCGAGCCATAATTTTCTTATTAATATTTAACACTGAAGGACATTTCAAACACAAGTAACAGAAAAATGGCATCTTTAATGTTATAACAGGAATTAAAGTCATAAGTAAGGTATTCTAATAATTTAAGCTATTAAAAGTTTAAAACTTGACAAAAACTTTTGGGATACCTTATATAGCACCAACATAGATCCATTTTTTTTCAGGAAATCTGTCTAATAGTAATCAATATTCTAGAAAAAATACCCTATTCCACAAGGATGGGTAATGAAATTACAATGGGAACTATGGGAAAAACATTCAAACACACCAACAAGAAGTCACACTTATATAGTACTTAAAGCTCTACAAAGCACTTTCTTCACAGCAACTTTTTTACATCGATCCTCATGATAACCTTGTGAAGTAAGAATTATAGGTATAATCTCCATTTTACAAACGACAAGACTGAGGAACACAAAGGTGAAGTGACTTTCCCATGGTTAAGAAACGGTGTCAAATGTTGATTTTAATTCCAGTGCTCTTTTTATTCTAGCACAAGAGAACCTTTAAGACAACATTTTACTTTACCAAATCCAATACTTTTTTGTAGTAAAAACAAATGGGAAAGTGGGATCTTTTTTCTTGGTATCTTTCTCTAGGTCCACTGTGTTACACTGAAAATGAAATCTCCTGTAGAATACTTTTTGTGAAAGCATGACTTGATCAATGATGCTCTCAGTATGTAGATATAAATTATTCTTATGAAAGCTTTGCAGAGAAGAGAACGTAGGCACAAGAGTTGGCTTTTTAAAAAAATCATCTTTTTAGCACACAGTGCCTGATTCATACTACATATTTAATAATTCTTGTTGATCGATTTATCCTTGGACAATCTGACTTACGTCAGTTGCTTGCCAACCTTTCTGCAAACTTGTTTTCCTCTCCATTTCTTCTAGATATTTTATAAAGTAATGCCACTCAATCTTCAACTGTCCTCCTCTGCAGGAATTTATAAGTATGTTTACATTCTAAACCAGCATTGTCCACAGCTGCCATTTCTCTCCGGTTGATAAGAAGACCAAGTATTTGTTGACTCAGGCAGTCCCCTCCAGTTCTAAATCCGATGACCTTTCATCTAATATTGCTGCCACATGACGGGCCCTTAATTATTTGAAGATAACTCTCACCCCCACCAACACTCCAAAAAAAGCTTCTAGCCTATAAATACACAAAGCTAATTCACCTGAACTTGCTTATAGAAATCTTTTAACTTTTTAGTTAATATTGAGTGACAGAGACACTCTCTGATCTTTAGTGAAAACCACTCACATAAAATTTGATTGGAGTGCTTTAATTTAGCTGTCTGCAAGTTGCAACAATATTCAATGGCATTAGCTGTCAGAATCTTCAAAGAAGTCCTTTAATGAATTTTTCTATAAGAAAGGCCAATACAGTATTGACCTATAAACATTTATATAGACTATGAGGTAATACTTTCCATACATAATACAGTGACTGCATCCTCTATACTGCTAAACTACACATCGCTTGGCATGCATAGGTGGGTATGAACCAAGACTCAGAGAGTTACTAGGTATGTTACAATGGGAAACTCACAACCTCTCTGAGTCTCAATCTCCTAATCTCCTCCTTGGATACTACAAGTACCTGAAGTATCCATTCCATAGGGTTTTTGTGCAGACCAAATGAGATAATAAATGTTAAGCACTTTACAAACTTTAAAGCACTAAATAAATGTTGGTTGCTACTACTACTAAGCATTCTGTTTATATTTTAAAGTCATTCACTACTTTGCCCCAACCTATCTCTTCACTTGCATTATGTTAACCCCTGTCCCACACTGTATGGCCTAGCCAAATTGACATTGTCTTTACTCTTCACATACATCATGCCATCTCCCATATCTGTGGCTTTCCACTGGTTGTCTCCCATCCCTGAAATGAAGTCCCTCTTCATCTTTGCCCCCAAAGAAATCCTTAAAGATGCAGTTCAAAATACTACTTTTCACAAGAAGGCTTTCTCAAATTCCTAATTTTAGTGCCCTCCCTTCATAGTCATACTATAGATATTTACACATGTACCTGATGTCTCACGTAATAGAATGTTAATCCTTGAGAGAAGGGATTGTTTCATTCTTCATCTGTATCCCCAATGCCTAGTGCAGCATCTGGCACATAAGGATAGGGATAGGTATTGGACTTGTGATTTAAGGGATATATAGGTAACTCCTAGGTGAGGAAATTCCCTCTATTAATGCAGGTCAGCACCTTCTATGCAACTCTTAGTCTTGGAGAGTCATGTAGAACACTGGGAGACTTAGGTAACTTTGTCATAGTCATATGCTTACCCAGTTTACATACATTATTTGTGCCTAACCTGTGGTGGAGCATTCTAAGCTCATACTGATCTGAACAGCCACAGTCAGACACACTTAAACATGACTCTAGCATAGTGATATCATTTTGGTCTTCTTCAAGAATGAGAATGAAGGACAACCAACCATATTTACCCAGTATTTGTCAGAGAAGGAACTTGAACTCAGGTCTTACTGGCTTCAAGGTTAGGTCTTTATCCATTGTGCTATGCTGGCAAATAGTAGGCATTTAATAAATGCTTGTTGTTTTATTGATATGATCATGCTATCAACTATTAAGGTACAAATGAATGTTTTTTTATGCCTTCCTGTTCTATATAGGATAGAGACGTCAGATAAGATACAGAATACTGCTTTTCCCATGCAGAGGTATTTTATCTACTGTATTTTTGTTGTGAGCTCTTTTTTTCTCTGATATCAGGAGTGTCTGCTGTTCACTGACGCCATAACCTTCTGTGCTTCTAATCTCTTACAAACTATTCCCTTTTCTTTTCTTTTTGGTCTCATGGTGTTTTTACTGGAATTCTCAGTTTTCATTTGCTACAGATAATACAAAGCTGCACGTTTCTTTCTCTTTGGCCAATGAACTGTTTTTGAGCATTGTGGGTATACTCTTTGACTCTTCAACATTATTTTGCAGTTTTCATTGTTTGGTGGTACTTTGGGACTCCTATTTCAACACCAAAGGGTTGCTTTGTTTTATCCTCTGGCCTACTTCTAGGTTCTGTGACAATTCCACATGGCTAGACTCCAAGCAAAGCTGAGGTTTCACTGTAGAGTACAGGTGAGATTAATTTGAATCTGTATTGTTATTATAAAAGCCTCTCAATAATGCTTTTTAAGAACTATTGTCCTTATATTTAAGTATTTTGCTATCATTTGCTTCTTTCTCCTAAAAAGGAATAAGCAAAGCAATTCTACTTAAGGATTCCAGTTAGCTGGATCCAGTTAACTGAAGATTTCCTCTATTATCACAGTACTTCAGTGGATCCATGATTTCACTGAAGTGGGTACCCGCTTCATCAGCGTACATTACAACTCATCCATGCCTTCTCATACTACATATTCTTGTCCCTGTTTTCCAGGTCTTCCACAGAGGTTCCACCTAATATACTGAAACACTTTCTCTAGGTCTTTTTACATTTCTTAAATGTAAGAGATGTACTCTGGCTGTCTATTTTATCCCTCCTTCTTGATACATGATTTCACACATCTTTTTCCTACCAGTCCCTTAAATCATTGGTTAAGCATAGACTGTCACCAGAAATAAGCTGCATCCTGTTTATGCCTACCATTCATGTCCTCATTACCCTTTGGGACACCTGCAATGTTGATGGTTCACACAATATGATGTTCTGAGATATGAAATAATATCTCTGAGACTGGTAGAACACGTGGGTTAAAAAAATGGGTCAGTGTGTTAGGGTAAAGCTTTGAATGATTAAAAACACTATGCATTTTCCTAAATGCAACCTAATCTGCTCTATTCCTCTAACTCAATTCTGAACTCAGCTCATTGTACATCTGCAGTGACTCTATCAAATATGTGCATTGATATATTCCCTCATCTAGCTACTAACAAAACTCTGAACAAGAGGCATTTTTCATTCATTTCATTTTTTTTCCAAATAGATTGCTAGCCGGATCTTATGAGTAATCACAGATCTCCCTGCAACTGCTGTTCTGGAGTTTCAAGCAATAGGTTAATAACACCCACAAACAGTAGCACTTGGAAGCCTTATCATCTGTACAAGGGTTTTTAACCTGGGCTTTATGAACTTGTTTTAAAAAATATTTTGATAACTGTACTTCCTTTGCAATCTTATACATTTCATGAACTTAAAAACATGCATAAGCTTCATAAGACTGCTAAAAGATCCTCTGGCCAGGGAATTCCTCTTCATATGAGATATTATTATGATATGATATATATGACAGTAAACTGTTATATTATTACGCAAACTAAAATGCTATTTTCTAGTATTGTCCCAATGAATGAGTTTTCCAGGTAACTAAACTTTTGGAGTGACAAGTTTCAAAAATTTTAAATGTGCTGGTGAATTTTTTTTCCAAAAATGATTCCATATTTCTCTACTTTAGTAAAGAGTATATTAAACATTTATTGATGACCCAGCACTCTCATTATAAAAAAAATACTTCACTGTGTTTGAGCAATAGCTTTTAAAAGCTACTGGGGACACTCTGGCTTTAAAACAACGTTTCACTGAATCCCTCTAAATGATTATGCTTTTCTGGGAAGAAATGCTTTTTTTTCTCTTTTCTTGCATGTGACCTCTATTTTCTATGGGGTTGGTCTCTTGGCCATGCCCACTGCTACCTATATTATTACCAGTTTAGTCCCCTCCTGCTTCTCCTACCTTCCGTTCTTTTCTCTCTTTTCAGTTTTTCCTACTGTTTATTTCAGACTTCTTGGGTTGGTGCTCAGAGTTCAGCTTGACAATTATCACTATCCAATGAAAACACCCCATTTTTTAGCTGACAGATTTAAAATATTATTTAGCACTTCTTACTGGGTTGTACCCAGAACCTGTTTTACCTTCTTATATATTCATGGCTATTTAGGTGACGGAATCTGTCATCTAAGATAACTGAGGCATTACTATACTATTTGTAATTGCAATGGCCACAGATTTTGTCATGTTAGAAAAGTTCCTAACAGTGATGATTTGCAAGGAAAAAAACTCAGGGTCTAGAACTGAAGTACAGTGAGACTCTGGAAAGTAGGGTTAGCCACAGGAAGATTTTGTCATAAATAAACCTTATTAATAAAGGAAAATTGGGATTGGGAAAATATAGTCATGGGAAGGGAGAATGGGGAAAGATAACCAGCACAAGACTTTGCCTTAGGGAAAAAACACTTAAGAAATTAATTTCTAGTGACAACTTAATAATTTAAAAGAGACTGAAATAAACTTGTACCTGTAACAGCTGACGTATAATTTTTTCTCTTTTCTATGCTTTAGATAAATGTCTGCCATTTTCTCTTTGGTTTCAACAAAATAAGGCTGCTCTGGTGTGACATTTCGGAGCATGCTTAAGGCTCGTTCAACCTCTCCTTGGGCAAGAACCAGGTCTGCATTAGCAACAGTAACACGCAATTCTTCAGGTGTTCCAGAAAATTCATTGATGGCATCTTGCAAAACTTTTGCTGCTTCGTGCTTTAAGGATGAAATGAAAACATTATCTTAACCAAAGTTGTATATAAATATATGTACACCAGAAGGGATACATTTCCAATTATGAATAAGTGATATAAACTAAACTGTATAAATATCAGAATAAGAAGACGTAAAGAAGACAAGATGTTTGCATACCCCACAAAAAAATAACAGAAAGACTAACATGGAATAAGGGTATTTCTTCCTCTGAGACAGTCAGAAAGGAAAGGAGATACAGTGATGATACTGAGAAGGAGCGGAGCAAGGGAGTTAAAGGAGTTCCCACCAGATGGCATGAATCTAGTGAAATGGTAAACTATGTAATCTGTGATACGTGAAGATGATGTTGGGAATCTGAGAAAATCACAATGTCTGGAATCTCTTTGTGAGGGAAAGAGATAGAGAAGTATTAAACACACACACAAAAAAAAACTTCTAAGCAGTAATGTCCAGTGAAATGTTATTTTTTTTATAACTTATATGCAAGGCAGTGGATAGATATATGAGTCAAAAAGACCAAGGTTTATGTCCTGCCTCTAATACACACTATATGTGTGACAATTAACAGGTTGGTTACTCTCTAAATGTCCCAGGCAATTCTCTAAGGCTGTAAGTTAAGAATGTAAATTAGAGTCAGAATATGCATTGGTGAAGAGTTCCCTAGACTACTGAAATCATAACCAAACAAGCAAAATAAAATAAAATCAGTACAAACCGATTCTTATACTATAAACACTATTGGCCACAAGTAAAAGAATGTTTGATTTCTTGTTTGTTGTTATAGGTATATCCCAATACATCTCCTAGTTATTATTTTCTAGTATATTCTTAGGTTTATAGAATCTTTACTGTATTAACTCACTAAAGACTATAAGCTTGGTGAGGAAAGGACAAGAAATCATCATTCAGCTCCATTTCTTAAGCACTATTTCCCAGGCACTGTGTTAAGTTTGGGGAACGTAAAGACAAAAAAAATCATACATTTAGAGCTAAAAGGAATCTCAGAAGCCACTGAGCCCAATTCTCTCATTTTAGACACGAGAAAACTGAATCCCATAGAGTTTAAATCATTTGGCTAATCAGCCAACAATTGTCTGAGGTAGGACTTGAACCCAGGTCTTCCTGACTTCAAGCCCTGCACTCTATCCATTGCAGTACCTTCCTGACCTCAAGGAACTTATATTCTGTCAAGAGGAACAACTTGTACATATACAAAAAAACAAAGAATGAATACAAAATAAATACAAGATAGATGGAAGAAGGAGGGTATTAGCTGGTGTGGGAGTCATAAAAGGCTTCATGTACAAGATGGGACTTAAGTTGAGGCTTGATGAAAGTAATGGGAATATAAGATGGAGAGGAAAGAATTTATGTCAGACAGCAATAGCAAGTATAAAGCCCAGGAAAAGGGAGATGGAATGTAGAGTATGAGGAACAAGAAGGCTAGTTTGTCTACACTGTAGTATGCAGGAAGGGGAAACAATATATAATAAGCCTGGAAAGGCAGGTTGGGACCAGGGTGGCCAAACAGAAGAGCTTCTATTTTAACCCAGAAACCACAGAGCACCTGAAGTTTGAGATGCGGAGTGACATAGTTGGACTTGTGCTTAAAGAAAATCAATTTATTATCTGTGCAGAAAATGAAATGGAATGAGAAGAAATAATGCAAGAATTAGGAGACTGTTGTAATACTCTAAGTAAGAGGTGATGAGGGTCTGAACTAAAGTAGTCACTGTAAATAGTAAGAAGAGAAAAGATGCAAAAGATGTTGTGGAGGTAGAAATGACAGTCAATAAACAGTTATCAGGCACCTGCTATGTGCTAGCTAGGCACTTTGTTAAGCCCTAGGAATCCAAAAGAAAGGCAAAAGACAATACTTACTGTCAAAAAGGTCACAGTCCAATGGGGGAGACAACATGAAAAAAATATATATGGCTTTCAGAAGAAGGAGGATTTTAGTTGGGACTTGAAGCAATACAGGAAAGCCAGGGACAGCAAGGAGGCTAGTTTCCCTGGATTAAAAAGGTACACAAAAAGGGGAAGGTGTAAGATCAAAGGGGAGGGAGAAGGGTGGGGAGTGACAGGTCATGAAGGGCTTGAATGCCAGAGAATTTTATATGTGATCCTACAGGTGATGGGGAGTCAGCTGAGTTTACTGAATAGAGAGATGACATACTCAGATTTATGCTTTGAGAAGATAAGTTTAGCAGCTGAATGGAAGACAGACTACAGTGGGGAGAGACTGGAGGCAGGGAGACCAAGCAATAGTTATAGGTTATAGCAATAGTCTAGGCATGAGGCTATGAGGGCCTGAACCAGGGTGGTAGCAGTGTCGGGGGAGGGAGGGAAGTATGCTAGAGATGTTACAAAAGCAAAATAGTCCTCAGCCACAGGTTGGATATAGGGATTGAGAAAGAGTGAGGAGTTGAGTATGATACCTAGATTGTGGGTATGAGTGACTGGTAGGACAGTGGTAGCCTTGTTAGTAATGGTGAAGTTAGAAAGAAAGGAGGATTTTGGGGGAAAGTTTCTATTTTAACCCAGATGAAGAATTTGTTTTTGGGTAAGCTAAGTTTAAGATGTCTGTAAGACATCCAGTTCAAGATATATAATAGGCAGATAGTAATGTGAGAATGGAGGTCAGCAGAGAGGTCAGAGCTGAATAGCAGATTTAAGAATCATAGCATAAAAGAGTAATTGAATCCATGGAAGCTGACAACTTCACTATGTGAAATAGTATAGAGGGATAAGAGAAGAGGGCCCAGCACAGAGTGCTATAGTATACTCATATTTAGTAGATGTGGTCTGGATGAAGATATGGTGAAAGAGACTGAGAAGAAGTAGTCAGATACATAGGAAGAGAAACAGAAGAATAGCATCATGAAAATTTAGAGACAATAAAGTATCAAGGAGAAGAGGGTGATTATGTCAAAGGCTGCAGAAAGGTCAAGAAGAAAGAAAATTGAGAAAAGGTCATTGGATTTGGAAATAAAGAGATCATTGGTAAATTTGGAGGGACTAGTTTTGGTTGAATGATGAAGTTAGAAGCCAGATGATAGACTTAAAAGAGTAAGAGAAGAGGAAGTGGAGGTATTTATTGTAGACAGCCTTCACAAGGAGTTTAGCCACAAACAGGAGGAAAGATATGGCACAACAGCTAGAAGGGTGGATCAAGTTAGGGTTTTTTGAGGATGAGAGAAATATGGGCATGTTTGTGGGCCATAGGGAAGCAGCCAATAGAGAGAGATTGAAGTGAAAGAGTGAAAATGATAGAGGAGGCAATATGCTGGAGAAGACAGGATGGAATGGGATTACTTGTTCATGTAGAGGAGTTTGCCTTGTCAAGGAGAAGGGCCATCTCATTATGTGAAATAGGGGTGAAGGTGGAGACAGTGCAGAAGGCATCTGAGAGATGCGAGTTGAGGAGGAGGGGAAAAGAGAAACATCTTGGTGAATAGCCTCAATTTTTTTTTCAGTGAAATAAAAGGCAAGATTCTCAGCTGAGAGATTAGGGGATGAACAGCAATGGGCTGTTGTGGTTAGTACCTCAGTAAGTCAATTAGAGAGGAATAAAAGGATTGCCTTGCTGTGGTGAGGGCCCAGTTGAGTTTACATAACATAAATTTGAAATGGATTCAGTCAGGGTGGTTTTGTGACTTTCTCCAGCTTCATTTGGCAGTAAGTGAGTTTCTAGAAGCAAAGGCACTGGATGGTAAGAGTAATCCAGGGCTAAGCTTGGTAGAGCACATTGATGATAGGATAAAGGGAAAAAGGATTTAAGAAAAAAGGGCAATGGAGAATTTAAATGGTTCACCATCAGATCAGGATATGAAAAGGAGGAAAGTAAATCCAGTGCAGGGGTGATGGCTTAGGAAAGAACAGTGAAGATGAAGAACAGGATTTGGGGTTGCAAAGCAGAGAGAATGATTAACAGATTGTGATCAGATAAGAGAATTTCAAAGTTCATCAACCTAGAAATGGAGCATTTGTGGAAAAAGGCAAGATCCAAGTAGCTGAAATGGGGTGGAATAGGTAATGGGAAATGATCAAAATGAGGAACTAGGTGTTTGAGGAAGTATCAATATGAATGTTCAAGTCCCCTAATATGAGGGCAAGAGTTGAAGACGAGAGAAAGACAGGATTTGGTGGCTGATATGTTGGGTGAAGGAAAATGAGGAGTTAAGGATAATGTTGAGGATGCAAACCAGAGAAAGCAAAGGATGGTGGTGTCTTCAAAATAAATAGGGAAGCAAGCGTTTGTTGAATTGAATATCAAAGGCATATCAATAATATTAGTTTAATCAATAGCACCTTATAATGTTTAATCAATTAGGAACATAATCATAGGAACATTATAATATTAGTTTGCCCATGGGGTTGGTGCCGACCCCGGGGCTGTTAGGACCCTAGCACTTGGCCTGTTTCCTGGGTAAACCAGACAGGCTTAGTAGGAGTGGAATGGCAGGCACTCGGAGGAAAGGCTTCTGCCCTTGGGAAGCCCCTGTAGTCTACCTACACATGCAGGCAGAGCCTGTCCATGAGGGACACACAAGCCCAGAAGGAGGGACCCAGCTGGCCATTACCTAATGCTCTTGCACCGTTGCCTAATGCAGTACTTTGATACTTTACTTACTGGACCATCTTTGATACGTTACGGGGACACCCTGCCTCGTATCTCATGTAGCTCATATAGCATTTCCCCTCATTCCCATATCCCTACAGATACCGCTTTGCAACAGTCCTGCTCTTTCCTATACCCTTGGAGATACCATAGTGCATCATACATTGCAACAATCCAGATCTTTCTCATGCCCATATCGATACCCAGACTGAAACAAAGTGCAACAGTATACCCATACTGCAACACTGCTATCCTGTCTCACTGTAACATTTCTGTTCCTTCTCATGCTGTCATCCTCATACCCATTGGCCACTTGCTTATGCTCATGTAGTGCAAACCCTATAAAAATGGATGATTTCTCCCAATAAATTGGAGTTCCTTCCACCTTGACTCCTGCCTCATTCATTGCGTCCCGAGTTGGGGTCCTTGCTGGTCAAGGACCCCCAACAAATTTGTTTAATCAATAGCAGCCAAGATGGTATGGAGACCCTATCTGTCCTCACATTACTTAAAAGTTGTACACTTTTAAGTAACATGCAGTGTGATAATAGTGGAAAGAATATGAGTTCTGGAGTAAGAGGGCCTGGGTTAAAATTCTGACTGACAATGACTTACCTGTATGACCTTGGGCAAATTATTTAACTTCCCCAGGCCTGTTTCCTCACCTATGAAATGAAAGAAAGGACTACATGGCATCTGAGACTCCTTCCAGCTTCAAATCTATTACCTGAAAAAATTAATCAGGATACTGACTAAGTTTCTCCCTAAAACAAAGTGCAGGTAGTTCTAATTTAAGGCAATAAAAATGTTTTTCTTGAATCTTTTGGTAGAGAAGAATGATCCTTGTTTTGTGCTTATTACTAAGAAAGACTGACCAATAACACTACTGACCAGATTCTCCAAATTATATCTCCACCTACCTGTTCTCCATTTAAGCGATGAGCATCTACCAACTCAAGAAAGATTGACAAACGATGACTTGCATCAACTTCAGACTTTTGGGATTTAGATTTTGAAGCTCCAATTCTTCTCATCCCAGGTAAACTCATTGCCATATGCAAAGTTTTAACAGCTTCTGCTATTTGTCCCATTTTCTTCTGTGACTGGGCTTTTATTAAATGATATAAAGGATATTCTCTTATCTGAAAATATTTTGACATGCTTTAATTATTTGGATATACTTTTAAAATGCTAAAATTACAATACATATTTAAGATGAATGAAATCATTTAGGAAAGCATAATGTTTATATGTACTTATTTGCTTATGAGATTTATTTCCTTCCTCTTTTTCACTTCTATATTGTTATTCATTTAAGTAAGATAGATATAAGAAAACCATTACTACCGAGGTTCTCCAAATGTCCTTCCCCTACAGAGCAATAAGATAGTTTACTTTTATTTTCAGAAAGACTAAAAACATAAGCCTCCAACAACCTTTAATATAACTATTACTCATAAACTGTTGAGTTTTATGGGCTATAAAGAAGCTAAGTACACAAAGAAGTCTGTGCTGGAGGTGATAATTTTGAAAGGCCTTAAAGACAAAATCTCAAGATATTTCAAAGAGAGGAAACTTAAAAAAACCAGAAAAAAGCTCACTGCACAATATTTTTATTTCAGGATACTTGAGAAGACATTAACAACTATTGACCCATATGTCTGCTTTCTCATCTCTCTACATAAAATCTTTATGAGAATAGTTTACACACACATTGAAGATATTCCAAATGAAATCATGAGGGAGTATGAGGCAAGCTTTCATAGGCAGTTTGCTAAAGCAGAGTGTATTTTTATGATCATAAAGATGAATGAGAACTACAGAAATAGAAGATTTTGTGTATTTATTGATTTTAAGAAATATTTGGAGCAGCCCTCTTTGTGGTAGCAAACAACTGGATATAAATTGTTTACCCACTGATTGCAGAATGAGTATAAAACTGACATAAGAATGTAACAATATTATTTTGCAGTATGAAATGACAAATTTGAGAAATTCAGAGAAACATAGGAAGTCTATATGAACAGATGAAAAATAAAATAATGAGATGATTACAACAATGGAAATGAAAAAATAAAATCACAAAAAGGAAGTTGAACCTTGAATAATGGAAAAATCAATGCAGGTACCCAGAGAAGAGATAATGAAATATACTTCTTAATTCCATAGCGGACAGATTTGGACTATCAGCACAGAATATTCTATACACTGTCAAATATAGTTACTGTATTGGATATTTTTCGCTGCTTTTCTTTGTCCATGACTCCCCCATTCTCAAAAAATATTGACTTACTGATCCATCCATCTTTACTAGCTATCATCCCACATATCTCCTCCCTTTCTTGGAAATTCCTTGAGAAGGAAGTGGTATAACTGGTTTCAACTTCCTTTCTTTTCTTTTTAAATGTCTGTAGTCTGCCTTCTGAGTTTATCATTCAACAAAAACTAAAACAACTCTCCAAAATTACCAATCATCTTTTAACTACTAAAGTTAATGGCCTTTTCTCAATCCTCAACCTTCTTGACTTCTCCGCAACTTTAACACTGTCGATCAGTCTCTTGTCCTTGATACTCTATTCTCAATGGTTTCTACAATATTCTCTCCCAGTTCTCCTCCTACCTGAGGAGGACCTGACCTCTTTGACTGCTCCTCTCTTTCCTCTGCTAAATCTTTATCCATGCTACTCTTGTAAACATGGATGTCCTAGAGGGTTCTATCCTGGATCCTCTTTTCTTCTCATCAGCTCCCATGTTTTTAATTATCACCTCTAAAGCAATCATTCTAAGATCTATTATCTAGGCCTAACTTCTCCTAACTTTCGATCTTACATCTCCAATTACATAGGAGACATCTTGAACTTGACGTCCCACAGACATCTTAAATTCAACATGTCCAAAAAATGAACTCATTATCTTGCCCCCCTCTCCCAAATCCTACCTTCTTCCTAATTTCCCTATTATTGTCAGGGGCACCATCATCCTCCCAGTCAACCAGGTTCACAACCTAGGTGCTATCCTCTACTCCTAACTCTCTTTCACCACCATATCCAATATATTGTCATGGCCTGTGAATTCCACCTTCACAAAATCTCTGGTATGCTCCTCTTTCTCTCCTCTAATGCTGGTACTACCCTTAAATCATGTCACATTGGGAATATTGCAATATCTTTCTGGTTGGTTTCACTGTCACTCAATTCTTTCCCTACTCCAGTCCATCCTCCACTAAGTAATCAAAGAGATATCCTAAAGCACTGGTATGACCACGTCATCCCTCTATTCAGTAAACGCCAGAGGCTTCCTATTATCTACAAGATCAATGATAATACTCTGGTTGGCCCTTTGTAACCTGGGCCTTTCCTATCTTTCTAATTTTCTTATATTTTACTCTTTGTACTAGTAACACTAGCTTCCTTGCTGTTCCTTGTACAACTCTGTCCATGCATTTTAACTGGTGGGCCTCCATGCCTGGGATGTTCTCTCTCCTCAGTTCTGCCTTCTGGTGTGCCTATAGGAAATCTTTCCTGACTCCTTCTTAGTATTAGTGCCTTCTTATTGAGATTTTATTCAATTTATCCTGTATATATAATGTTTCTACAGAGTTGTTTTCATGTTGTTGTTCTACCAAGGCAAGAATTATTTTTGCCTCTCTTTGTAATCCCACCCTTTAGCACGGTGCCTAGCACACAGAAGATAATAAATACTTGCTGACTTGTCACAAAAGAAGGTTCATTTTGGAAGTGGATTAGAAATGACCGAAAGAAAAAAGGCATCAGTAAACATACTTTTTTCTAAAGGAAAAAAATAATTTGGCTCAGGAGAGTAAAATGCAGTTTTAAAAGCTCTTCTCAGATAAGCTATATTTCACTTTTTTCAAAATTACACAAGACTCCACAATGGACATAACTACAGAAGTTACTTTGTTCAATGCTCTCTAATGAGTATAGAAATGGAGTGATGTACTCAACCCAGTGTTCACCAGAATCATAGAAGATGTCCTTTGTAAAATTTGAACAGAAGTATTTTCCATTGATGGTAAAATTCTAAAACACTATACAGTCTCCCCAGGTAACTCCTTGTAATTTGAAGGAAACTGGTCTAGTTCTTCACACTAAAAAACAAAGTGAATGAAAAATGTACATCGCCAGGAATGTAGAAATTTGGTCCAACATGTATATCTTGGACAATACTTCAGATAGAGAATGAGTGGTATCTAAAATTGAGATCAGGTTGTATTGCATTTTGGAAAGTGTGCAGGGCTTTCAAATTTACCAATATGCACACTGTTCAAAAGCCAATTTTGTTTTAATAGGAATGATGATAACAATCTTAAAAGAATAAAATTATGAATATCTCACAGGGCAATGGAAAGATTCATGGTGAGAGTAATCTAAGAGTGGAGCATGTGAGCAGAGATGACATGTATTAGAAGAGAAAAAGATATCAAGGATATGTACAATCAGAAAAGGCAGTTCTGGTCAATCACAGAAGAAGAGAGAAAACAAAGAAATGAACAATCTTGGTGGTAGACTTGACTTGTACCCTTCATTAAAAAAAAAAGCTAGGGCTCCAGGAAAATGTGTCAATGGAGATACTCCATTTGTAGGAAGAGGATCAAAACATATTGTCATTTGTACTGAAAGGAACACCCACATGACTAAAATCACAGACCATTCATAGCATTCAAGCATCATCTGAATTTCTAGATACTGAGCATATTTTTTTGGTGGTGGGGGAGGAGTTTAGGAATGTAGGCTAATTATACATTTTTCCACCCAAAATTATACAGCACACTTTATTCAAACACCTTTTGATACTACTGTGCATAAAAGTTACATGAGACAGGTTTCTACGCTGCAGACTGCAAAGACTCCTAGGAAGGCAAGTGTGTACAGAGGAATAACTCACACAATACTGAGATACAAGAAAGCCAGTGAAGAAGATGCTAAGAATAATGAAAAAGAAGCTCTACTGTTTAGAATAGTGAGGATGTGAGAGACCTTTCAGTTGCCCTATGACATAGCACATGTTGCACTCCCTATCTGTAACTTTGAGGCTTTACCAAAATGGTTTATGATTCTATGAGTCACTATTATTAGAAGATTCTGGAATCCCTGCATAGGTACATGATGAAGGTAGCTTTTTCCTTTGAAATTAATTTAAGAATAACCTGAACTTTGTTTTCAATGCCAGAGGACACAATGCTGGAGGATAATTATGCATAAATAACCAGGATAAAAATATAGCATACCTACACCTTAAGCCATTATGATGATGTTCAAAATGACAAGCTAGCACTAAGTTATGATATTATTCTACAAAGTACATAATACCATAATTCAAAATTTCTCAGTCAATATACAAACAGTGATAGTATTTGTCACCATTTTTCTACGGTTTACAAAGTCTGAAAAATTCTAACAGCTCTCATTTCACCCTAAAATAAAATGTATAAAGTAAATTTAAATTATAAATGAAAAAAATTCAAAGTGAAAAAATTAAATAATCCTTAAAATTTACTTAAGTTACATGGAGAGTAGTAGTTTTATCCATTTAAGTCTGGAGAACTTACCTCAAAACTATAACTCAGACAAAGTTCAAGAGATTGAGAGCACAATTTAAAATTATCTTGAGACAAATAAACCTGAGCCATGAGAAGATGAGCATCTGCATAGGAAGGATTGTGTTTCAGGCAATGCTTTAGGTTACTATGGGATGCCTCGATATCACCTAATAATGCAAACAAAATATCAAAGTAAACCATAATTCAAGCAATTAAGTGGTTAGAGATATTTTTATAGGAGATAACTGCTACCTCAAGTGTATCTCTGAATGGTTAGTTCTTTTAGTTCTCACAAAGACAAAGCCACAGGTTGGTTAGCTTTGCTCTAGAGTTCATTGTTACAAAACTATATAGTAAATTCGTGTTAGTTAAAAGATAAACCTAAATAACTATCATCAGCTTCTTTTCAGTTCTGATAAAGGAAGAAGGTTAGTGTTTGGCCTGAAGGTAACAGATTGGGGATAATCCTAGGAATCAAGAGATACTTAAGACAAACAGTTTTATCTAGTATTGACCCTGTTGATAAATGAACAGTTTATGAAAATATTTTTGCCCTGCATAGCTGTACTCAATGCTCCTTTAGCTGGAACACAACATGTGAAGGTTTTTGTTTTTTTGGAGGGTAGTAATGGTATCCATGTAATATGGCTATCTTTAATTAAATGAGCTTGATTCTCAGAAAACTTATTAAATGAGGTATCATTAGGCTGTGATTAATTTATATTAATTCTTAGAATAAATAAAAATACTAAATAAATTAACCATAGTAACATAAATCCTCAGTTTTATCATACAAAAGTAACTCAATGAAAATAACATCATCTAATAACTCTACAATTGAACTGAATAAGAAATTAGGGAGTGAACCCTAGAAGGGATATTTTAGCATCTAGTCTAGGGATTTCAAAATGAATTTTTCTAAGTTTGGTCAAAGGAGTATGTAATTAAAAATCATTGTGAAGCCAGAAATTTAAACAGTACTGAAAATTTGCTGAAATTTAAAACTTTCCATTTGCATTGGAAAACACTAATTTATTGAAAACCCTTTCACTTGTACAAAAGAGAACATGGACACCCAAAGAAGTAATGTGACTTGCAGTATACCACTGAGCTACTTAGTAGTGATAGAGCTGGGACTTGAAATCTGGTCTCCTGATTTATAGTCCAGTGCTCTTCCTGCTCCACAAAATAAGAATTACTGGATTAGATGGTAAGCTCCTTAAAACTAATTTCTTCCCTAAGGGCTTTTCAGGGCTAATTAATTTTTATTTACCATCCAAACATGCAGGAGCATTAAAAGACATATTAAAAGAACTTATGCTTATACTTATACCTATATATTCTGTAATAACTGTATTATCTTCAGAATGTAAAAAGCTAGTCAAAGAAGGTAACCACTTAATCCGTTCCAGATCTTTAGAAAACAATGCTTGTGGTCACAACTGCCCTGCATTTGAAATACTAATCCAGCCTTAATGGTCTCCAGTTTGATATGATTGTGTTTTTCCAAGAGTCTATTTGATGGTCAATGATTAACATCATTTAATAAAATCTAAAGAATAATCCAAGAGAAGAAATACTGCACTACTTTAATTTGAATCAAATATACATACATACATTCACATGAAAGATAACCATATAATTTATTTAACCATTTAAACACTCACTTTGTCAACAGCATAATGAGCAAAATGTCACTTAAAAGAAGTTTAATTTTAAAGATATACATTACCTGACAAATACTTTACTTTTGCAATTAAGAAAAAAGCTTGCAGAAGACCTGGTACAGTTCTTACAATAGTCTCCAAGACTGAGGCACAATGTCTGAGAAGTGGAGAAGGTGGTTGTCCAGGACTTGCAGGCTAACAATAAAAACAAATTAGATTATTACCTTTTACCATGATTTCATAACAACTTTTCCTCAATGTAGTTGGGGATTTTTTTTTGGGGGGGAGCGGTTCAGAACTATGATTTCCTCACTGTAGGGAGATACAGATGGAGAATTCTACTAACACAGATCCACGATACAGTCTTAGAGCCTTGCCTGGGGTACTGACTGAAAAGTTCAGTAATTTACTTAGGTTCACAAAACCAGTGCGTCAGGTGAGGCATAAACCTAGATCATCCTGACTCTGAGGCCAGCCTTCTATACATAATCAACACTACCTTTCGTTTTAATCTAACATTTTCACAAAGGATTCTTATAGAAATTCAAAGAATGCTTTTGGTTCAACGCTGTCACTTATTTGGCCCCCCAATTCCATAAAGATGCTATGTGAACCAGAGTTTCTACTTAGTTAACATAATTTCATAAAGTACAGCTTTATGCAAGGAATTTGTTGAATAACTGGATAAAGATGTCTAGGAAATATTGACAACTAATTTAAATGGAAGCAACCTGAATCTAAAATCTCAGATTGCTAACCTCAACACAGCCTTACATTAAAAGATTTTTCTTATTCTTAGCTATTTTCCTATGATATAGTGCTAGACTTGGAGCTGGAAGACACAGGATTGAATCCAGCCTCAACCAATTACCAGCCAGGTGATCACGGGCAAATGACTTATCTCTCATCGTCTAAGTTTCTTCATGAGGAGAGAGGGATAATAATTCTCATACTACTAACTTCATCGGGTTGTCGTGAGGAAAGTACATTGCAAGTGTTAAAGAGCTTAAAATACGAGTTAACCAACACAACTATTCCTCGCAGGTGCCATGAAGATTAATTTTAATAGAAATCAGCAGCTTTTAGTCTTTATAGAGAATGGAAGGTAGAATATACCATATATGTTAATAGCCCACTGTGTCTGAATGAAGTTTGCTTTCTGTCCTGGAGGTGTTTCCCTAATTTTTGCTATGGGTGTTATTTTATCTTTTTGTATGGCTGTCTAATATTTTGAAATTAATTATATCTTGAATGAGATGCCCAGTAGACATCTTAAACTCACTATGTTCAAAACAGAACTCATTGTTTTTCTTCTTATAGTTTTCCCACCCGCTACCTTCCATATTTACTGTAGAGTAGGGCTTCCCCTTCAGCATTTCTTTGTGGGTCATGACCCCATACGGGGTTGCAACCCACAATCAACCCACAATTTAAGAAGAGCTGCAAGAGGGTAATACCATCCTCAAAGTTCCTTAGGCTACCAACCTAGGAATCATCTGAATTCCTCCCTCTCTCTCACACTCCTCTCCTCCCTCCCCCACCATGTCTAAGCTTTTGCCAAGACCTCTTGACTTCACCTCTGCAACATATCTCTAATATGTCCCCCCTTTTCTCCTCTGACACTGTCACTGCCCTAATACAAGCCCTCATCACCTCACACTTGGATTTATTGCAATAGCGTGTCAGTGGGGCTTCCTGCCTCAAGTTGTTTCCCAATCCATTCAGTCACTAATGTGATTTTGCTAGAACTCAGGTCCAATCAGGTCTACCCCCACTCAAGAAACTCCAATGGCTTCCCATTGCCACATCTGTTTGGCATTCAAGGCCCTTCAGAACCTGGCTCCCTCCTACCTGTCCAGTCTTCCTAAACTTTACTTCTCAACGTGTATTCTTCGATCTAATGACACTCTCCATCTGACTGCTCCACAAACGTGCTCTGGGCATTCTCTCTGGCCGGCCCCCCTGCCTAGAATGCTCTCCCTCTTCTGCTCCAACTGATCTCTCAAGTAAAATTCCACCTTCTACAGGAAGCCTTCCCTAACCCCTCTTAATTACAGTACCTTCCCACTGTTAATTATTTCCTATTTATCCTGTATGTAGTTTGCTTTGTATATATTTATTTGCATGTTGTCTGCTTCATTAGATTGTAAAGAGAGCAGGGACTGTCATGAGACTCTTTTTGTACCCTCAGTACTTAAGCAAAGTAGCTGGCAAATAGTAAGTACTTAATAAATGTTTAATGATCAATAGTAACATATACTATATTTAAGATAACATTTAAACCAAATCTGTATTTAATGTACTATGCCAAAAGTCTTAGTACCGTTTAAGCCTTAATAATAATAAGCTTAGTAATAATAAGCTATTAAAGCTTAAACTGCAACTAGGATTTTTAAGACATATAAAATCTAGTCAAAATACAGTAAGTATCCCCTTTAAAGGGATATATTCACAGAATTTCAGAGTTAGAAGGGACCTCAGAGGCTATCTGGTCCATACCTGAACCCATATCTGAACAAGAATCCCATCAATAAAGTAATGCACAAGTCAAGTCTTTAACTCAAGATTTCAGTGAGAGGGAACCCACTTGTCTTCCAAGGAGGTCCATTCTACTCTTGGAATAACCGCTCATTTTTAGCAAATCTTTTCTTTCATCAAGCCTAAGCTTGCTTCTTTGCTACTTCCAACTACTATTCTTACTAATGACCACTGGGACACCAAACATTACAGGTCTAATCCTTTTTCTACATGTCAGCCCTTCAAGTGTTCTAAGACAGCTATCATTCCTCCATTCTCACCATAGTGGCCTTGATTTTTCATGTAAACATCAACAGTTCCTTCTATGGAGCTTTATATGACATGACTTTAAGTCCTTTCATTATTCTGGTTGGTCTCTTCTAGAGGTTCATCAATATCTTTCCTAAAATGTGGTTCTAAGAACTGAACAAGGCTGGACTATTTCTGTACTAGTTGGATCACACACTATTTTAATCAAATCAAATACTCAATCCTATCCCCATGCCTTTACTTTTAAAAAATTCTTATTATGAATTTAATGAACATTAACCAACATAAACATTTCCATATACCAAAAAAAACATTAAAAAAGATTATATACGAATCCTCAATTTTCTCCATCTGCATTACTTTTTGACTATTGGATCTCTCCATCACACCTTCCTTCTTCAGGAAACTCAGCATGCTGCACGACTGAATCTGCCTCGTCCTCACATCTCATCAGTAGCCTCTGACCCTCTCACTCAGGGCAAGGCCATGGGTCCCAGGGCCTCTATTTAAAGAGAGGGAGCAGCACAGGTTTTTCTCTCTATTGCTCACCAGCTATGCTGCTTTTGGACTTTTCTGGAACTCTCCATCATCATCCCTAACCCCCTTCAAGAATTGTCTTTATATTTATTTGTATCCCTAGTGCTTAGCACAATGCCCAGTAGGAGCTTAATAAATGTTTATCAACTACTGACTTGCTTTCTAAAGTACATGTTAAGTTTAACTTGATTTAAAACATTGCCCTGCTTTGCTTGCCCATGACCTTCTGAACTTCCTTCTACTCTCTCTTCAGTGGATATTTGTTTCAACGATGCTCTTTTTCTTTCTTACCAAAGTTCTTAAAACCAGCAGTTGTTTCCCTTTAAAACGTTCTAGACATGATATCAATTATTCTCCTTGTACCTCTCACTTCATTCTATGCATCTATAAAAATCTTCTGAGTTTCTATGAACCTATAAATTCTGTCTTATTCGTACAGAGATGCGATATGATGTAGTACCTAGTTAGCCTGTAGCAAAGAATACCTTGGTTGAAGTCTTACCTATGAGAGATAATGGCTGATATGTTGGTCTAATTCTCCCAGAAGTTCTTGATGAATGGTGAAAAGCCTTCCCCAGTAATTGGTTTTTGGGGGTTGATTCGAACACTATGATACTGGGTCTTATGTATCTAATCGCTTTCTGTTTCATTGATCAATTTTTCTGTTTTTTTTAATTGTAATACCAATTTAAAAAATTATTACTGCTATGTATCCTCATATGAGATCTGGTACTGCTAGGTCCCTTCCTTCATACTTTTTCCCCCCTCATGATTTCCTTTGAGATCCTTGACCATTTGTTTCTTCACATTCATTTTGTTATTATTTTGGTTAGTTATCTAAAATAACCCTACGGTAGTGTGATTGGTAGGGCATTGCATCTGTAAATTAATTTAGGTAGTTTTGTCATTTATATTACACTAATTGTTCTTTCAATTAATTTTTAGTTGAATGTGTAGATGATTCATAAGTAAAATATAATCTGTGACAAATGATAATTTTTTTCTTCTCTGTTTTTATTTTCTCAATTTCTTTTCTTTTCTTATTGCTATTGAATTTCTAAAACTATTTCAAGTAATAGTGGTAACAATAGTCCTGATCTTACTGAAAAGGTCTTTACTATTTTTCCTTTAAAAATATTGTTAACTTTTGTTTTTAGATAGTGTTTATCATATAAAGAAAAGGTCCAACTATTCCTATGTTTTTAAGAATTTATAAAACAAAAATAGTATTATATTTTGTCAAAACCTTTTTCTGCTTCTACTGATAAATCTATTGATTTTTCACAGCCATGTCAGTTTTTGTAATTAAAATAATTTATTGGGTTTATAGTTTTCCTAATATTGAACTTACTCTGTATGTATAAATCAACTCTGGCCACAGTGTGGAATCTTTTTTTTAAATATTTTGTTGTATTTTTGAACTGTTATTTATGAAATTAGTCTACAGTTTTCTTTCTCTTCTTGGTTTAGTCATCAAGACCATACTTCTCTCGTAGAAACAGCATAATAGTCTTTTTGTTTGCAAATAATTTATTATATATTGGACTTAATTGGTTTTTGAAAGCTTGAACCAGATAAACAAGTGAACTCTATTAGTGTACTTGTTTATCTGGTTCCAGGTCTTCTCCTTTGGATATTTCTTTATGGTTTATTCAATTTCTTTT
Organism: Phalanger gymnotis; assembly: GCA_028646595.1. Lineage (NCBI taxonomy): Eukaryota > Metazoa > Chordata > Mammalia > Diprotodontia > Phalangeridae > Phalanger > Phalanger gymnotis. The sequence goes on along the minus strand of CM053622.1, from coordinate 638,102,579 downwards.
TCTATGATTGGGTTATTGAAATTATACAATTGTAAGTATTAGACCATTTAATGTCATCAGTGTTTTGGACATAAAATTGGGAAAAACAGGTTCTAGTAATTTCCTTCATTTCACCTACATCTAATATAAATTTTCCTTTTTCCTTTTTAAGCATGATAATTTGCATTTCCTCTTTTAAAAATCAAATTAGCTAATAGTGGTATTCACTAGCACATATATATTTTTTTAAAGCTGCTCTTTTTACCAACTATTTTTTTTCATTTTCAATTTTATCTCTTTGTTGATTTCCAGAATTTCTATTTTTGCACCAATTCCTGCCTGATTCATCCCAGCTGTGAGACTCTGGGCAATTAATTTAATCTCTTACTGTTCTAAGCATTTTACTAAGACTATAAGTTGCAAAGAAGTGATTAACTTGCATTGCATTTGGGCATTCCCTCTACTAATGAAATCATAGGTCTAGTACCTGTCCCTATCTCTTGTCTAAGACTATGACTGCCAGCTTTGCTTTTCTGAATTCACTTGAGACATGATATAATCCTGTTCCAACACCTCACTGTAACTGTGTCAATCTTTACATTTCAAATCTGTTTCTAGGAATCAGTATGCTATCTCCTTTCTGATCCATGTGCTAACCTCTTCTATTTTATGAGTAAGTTTATCCCATTTACATTCAGAGATATGATTATTTATTTTTTCTATCCATTATTCCATCTGACCCTTATTTACAAAAAACATGATAAAAGAGAATGAATATGTTCAAAACTGGTAACCTATGAGTGAAATGGTCTGTTACCTTCTTTTCAACCAGATCAGAATGAGTGCTAGTTCTTTCTAGTACAAGTGTATTCTAAACTATGCTTTCTCTTTTAATACTCCTTTGTTATACACCAAAGATCGAATTTCACTCATGACTATTCTTCTTTCTTTCTACCATCCTTCTTAGACCCCATTTTCCCACTTCCCACTTGTGTTCCTCTTAAATTTACTAATCTCTACACTAAATTGTGTGTGTGTGTGTGTACATGTGTGTGTATGTGTTCGATACTCTTTTGTTTAATTCAAGTAAAAGTATGAGTTCATAAGATTTCTACTTTACCCCACTACCCTACTTCTCACGTAACCAATAAGACTTAAAACCACCCCCAGATTTACAATAATTTCTTTTTTAAAGACCTCAAACCCTCAGGGTACCTACTCTTGAACCTAGATTAAGCGATGCATCCTGCCTAGCTCTGGGATAATGAGTTCAGAGTATACTAGCTACATTATATATTGGGCATTTTGGAATTAAAATTTTAAAGTCTGCATTAAATTCAATTCTTATATATAGTGTGTTTGCTAGGTACAGGAGATACAAGTTAAAAAATCTTGGTCTCTGCTCTTACAGGGCTTAAAATATAAGACAAATAGTTAATTAGAAATAATTTCAGTACACAATGGGCATTCAGTTTATATGTAGCCTGTAAAGTCTGAAGCCTCAGTGGTAGTCTTATCACTCATTCTGTATGTTCCCAAAAGTACTGCTGTTGGAGCACTGTTAAGGGCCTTCTAAATTCATTGTTCTTGGGGTTACCACCACCACTATGACATAGAAGTCAGTGAACTGACTGCTAAGTGCTGAGATTGTAGAGAGATTTTCCCAATAGCTTGAGTGGAAGGTATCATCTATTCAGTGCTATATATTTTATATTACTTCTGATACTAGAGCTCAGCTTTTTTATGAATTATATAGATTTAAGTAGGTTAGATACTCTTTATGACATTTACAAAGTTTCAGTTGAGTAATTAAAAAAAAGAACCAATATTACTTACCTGAGCTGGACAGAAATTCAGATACTCTGTTATAATTTCTAATAAAAAGTCAGGATTTAACTTTTCAAAGTATTGTACACCAAGAGGTAAGGTTTGCAAGTTAGAGAAATGTGTTTCCAGGACATCATTTAATAAATTAATAACCTCTTCTTGTCGTTTATGTTTCTTCATGGCTAGTACTGAATGCAAATATGTCAGTTCCTAAAAGAATAAGTAGTTTTGTTTAGAAACTTGATTGAGATCTGGAATAAACACATAAAATGCTATTAAGGTGTAATGTAATCATTAGCTTCCATATGTGAACTTAAAAATCTTTCAGTCACATCTAGTCACATTTCATTTAGGTAAATTTAGGTAAATAAACAAAAAACTTGTTTGATATTAAAAAAAACTATATAATACATTGATAAAGTGCTATCTTTACTAGATAGAAAGTTTGATTTTAAGTTTTGTATTTGTTTTGCATTGTCAATTACAAGCTGAAATGTCATAGTCCTCTTGGAGAACAACGGACAAACACAACAGCAACAACAACAACAAAAACAACAACAAACTGAAATAAAATATCTTACTGCGGACTTCCCAATGGACTGCTGAATTTCATTAAGGAATTCAAGTTGATGATCTGCATCCTGTAAATGCCCTTCTATTAGCTGACATCGAATAATTCCTATAAAAGGGAAGAGTATTCAAACTTAATATGATTTTAGTAATAGCAACAAAATAAAGTTAACCCAAACAACATCATTTTAAAATGTCCTTTGCTGTTTAATTATAAGTAATTAAAAGATTAGATGAAAAATAATAAAATAAATATCATCGACTTTCCATTCCAATGTACACGCAATTCAAATTTTATAGAACAGAATTTAGAATTTACAGAATTGACAAAATAGGGAACAAACTCTGGCCATACTTGGTTCCTTGAAGTAGTCTGAAAGAAAAGCCACATCACAGATAGAGACCATAGCCAGATGCTATACATGCCTATAATTCTATTTTCCCATCAACTATCATATAAAAATGGAAAGTTTCTTTCAACTAAAATGACTTGGATGTAGAGGAGTACATGTAAGGAAACTTGCAAATGCATGCCCACACATGATTTCTATTCTACATAATTGCCTCCCAAAATTATCTCCTTCTATTGGTTAGGTAGAAGAGAGAAAAAGAGGGAAGAAACATTTAAAAAAATTAAAACAGAAAGAAAGCTATTCAAAACTATTACATTTTTCTATTAGTTCAATACTGCTACTTTGTTCTGAACTCATGATTTTATCGATGTGGGTGAACTTCTGATGAAGAAAAATCCCCCTATCAATACAGATTAGCAACTTGTCCATAATCAGGGGTGTACTAAAGTCTGCTCTTATTGCCTCCAGGTGGTTAAAATTTCAGTGTGAGATTTATACCTCAGAAATCATCAAATGTTACACATTAGGGCATGACTTACTGTTTTGTTGACTGTTTAGACTTAAGAAAGCAATAAAGAAATCATTCATAATACAGATTGAATTTAAAAGCATGTCAAGGGTATATTTCTTCTTCCCCCCACTTCTCCCTACCCTGCTCCCAGCTGGTTGTTAAACATTTACAAGCATATAATTATCTACTCTTAAGAGTTTTGTCTAGAGACATTGGAGGGTATGTGATTTACTGATGGTCATACAATTATTACATATCAGAATCAGTACTTGAATACAGATGTTCCAGATTCCAAAGTCATTCTGTTTCTCTTTAAAAATAACCTAATTAGCAATGCCTGGAGACAAAAGTGTGGAGATCTGTTTCTATGCATTGTTCATAAATATTTAGACAACCTTATGGAATTTTGGTAAAAAAAAAAAGCTGTTCCATATCTTTAAACAAATTTGTGACTGTGATCAAAGCTCCCTACCAATTTTAGTAGTACTGAATAAGGTGCCTCTACTTATTGTCAGGGCTTTATATGTATTAGTAATTTTCCATACACCTGGAAAAAACACTGTTTGCAATATCCTGGAAAAAAAACACTGTTTGGAAAATCCTTAAATGTATTTAAACATTCACTGCATCTCTCATTCAGTATATAAGTTAATAAAATATTATCTTCTCCAAACATAATGTCTTTCAATCTAATTTTCAAAGAATTATATTCTACTCTTTATGAAGTATTCTAATATCTCAAGGTATATACCATTTACTTTCGTGGCAGCTACTAAGTAATAAGACACTGCCCACCCCATTTCCTCTTTTGGCAAAATACGACAAAATAATATTTTACTTTAGTCTGAAGTCCTTTAGCACTTTAGTCTGAAGTCATTTGAAAAGCATATACAGACATATGACCTTGTTTTCCATATCACTTGCTATTAAAGATTAAAGTGTTGGACAAGGTCATCTCTGTTGTTGTGTTATTCAGTGAATCATATATAATTCTGACATATATTAGTCTTTCTTTAACTACCCTGAAACAATTTATCATACTGAAATCTTTTTACATCATTCTTCTCAAAAGGTCTACCCAACCAGTTTCTAAATGAAGAGGACTGATCAGACCAGGATAGTGGTTAGAGTAATGATCAGACTATCAAAATGAACAACTCTTAATAATTCAGTGAACAGAAATATCTCTGGAGCTCACCTAATTTTTAAAAGGCGGAAAAGAGAATCCTTAAAGGGAGTAATTAAAGTGAGATTAGATAGTTTGAGGAAAACAGTTATCAGGGTCCACCAAAAGTTCTGATTTTTTTTTTAATGAATCAGGGTTATTACCTGAACTTTGTTACTGTTTTCTTACTGTGGAATTCTGTCTTTTTTGGGGTAAATACAATAAATTGTATGAGGAAAAATGGATTTGGTTTGAGAGATTTGCAAAGGCATGATGGATTTCTGTCCCTCTGGATTTTCTCTCTCAGCAGTGATACTTAGAATTAAAATTATCTAATAAATCTGTCCCTAGAAAGCTTGTACCTGAAGAATTAAAGTTATTTAATAAATCTGTCCCTGGAAGGCTTCTACCCAAAATGCAAAACACAGAATTTTTCTTAATACAAATCAAGAACTAATAATTGCATTTTGGGAAGTTATAGACATTTCTAACACGGAAAACATCAAAGGTTTTTTAATATGCTGAAATACTCAAATGTATCTGTGGTATTTCCTTGACATAGCTATTTCTTCCAATGATAGAGTTCACAATCTAACCATGTCTTGCTAACTCTTGTCCTTGTCTTTTCATAAGTTTGACACGTGGGTTCCCTTCAACATCCCAGGGGCCTTCCTCACTTTCTCTTGAGGCTTCAAGGATACTAATGGAAAAGTTTTTCTCTAATTATGCAATCAGTCTATTTTTAGCTTACACATTTATCTAATCACAACTTTACACTGCTTCACCTTTGTAATTCTTTTGTAATGCATTAATTCCTTGTTAAATACTCATTAAAGTAATGTGTTAGAAAAGATGACCCATTTTTCCAGGGAGAAGATTTGGATCACTGAAAAAAAAAAAACCAGTTCAACTTCTCAAAGGCAATCCAATTGTTTCTCATCCTCTTATTCAAATCTGAGATTGACTCTGTTCATTTTCAGTGTCTGGCCAAGGTTATATATAACCTATATAAATTATATAGATTGATTCAATTTAATATCATAGTTGGGACAAAAGACATTCTCTAACCACTTCAAAAAATCCTGTGTGCAAATGTATGTAAATGTGTGTATGTATATATATATATAAACAAATAAAAATGTTTATTAATATTTTTAAAGCAAACGAGTGATTATCAACTTCAATTAAGAGGTTATGCTCTGTTCTCGGGCTTGGTATCATTTACAAATAGGACCATCTGGAGGACCTTCCTCCTGAATAAGAATGTTAGAAATATGCTTTGATAAGCATATATAAACATATACCATTATTTTCTGTATCATTTAATATTAAAGATCAGAAGGTTGAATGAGGTTATCTTTGTTGTATCATTTAATAAATCATGTATGATTTTGACATTCATGAGAGACGTACTGCTGGAAGAAACTCTTTAAGGCAGTATTTTACTCTATAGAACCAATTTTTTTTCATACTCAACTAATAATAAGCAATTTTTTACCCAACTAACAATAAGCACTGTGGCAGCCTGTAATCTCTGTATCTTTCAGTCAACTGCATGATGATAAAGATATAACCTACTGATATCACCTGTGAAAGTCTTACTACCTACTTCTAATAAAGGGTGATCAAATATGTCTCCAAAACATATGTAGATTATTCTGATTAAAAAAATTAGATAGGAAGTTAGGAATATGAGCTGGTAATTGCTCCTCTGGACACCATTTTCTAAGATTTCTTTTCCCAGACCTTTGCTGTCTTCTTCTTCAAGTAACTTGTGAATCAATTCACTGACTTCATCTGTGTAAACTTTGTCTAGTCTAGTTGCTTTTCTCATCTTCGGTGCTATTTTCACTTCTATAAGCACATTCAGGACTGTAGTTCAAAGGTGGTATCTTCAATGATCTCAAGGGCAAAAAGTTATAAAATGCAAATCTTTTTCGTATTTCCTGTTTGACAATCTTCTAGTTTTATCCTTAATTGCTCTTGGAAATCTTTTTTTTTTTCTTTGTAAATTGGTTTTTACATTTAGTCTTTCACTATCCTTCTTAATAAGATTTTAGAAATGAGTTTATATTCTAAAACAGTCTTATCTTTGGCTCTCAAATCTCTCTTTGGCAAGTAAGTCAAACATTTTCTCATTAAGATGCATTTCAAGCTCCATTTGTTTCTAGTCACTTGAATAGGAAAGAAAGCTTAATAGCTCACATTTCTATTTTACAGATATAGAAACTAGACACCAAGACTATATGATTCATTATTTTATGTTAGAGATGGAAGGAATTTTGCCAATCACCTAGGTTAAACAGCCTTATTGTGCAGTTGGAGAAACTGAGGTCTAATGGTGGGGAAAGAAATGGTTTGCTCAATGTCATACAGGTTATTGGTAGGGATGGGATTTGATGCCAGGTTAACCAATTTCAAGTCCAGCCCTCTTTCTCTTTGGTCATTTATTTATTGTAATAGCCTCCTGATTAGTTTCTTTGTATCCAGTCCCCTCTCTAATCCATCTTCCACAAATGTGCAAAACTGATATTTCTAAATCATAGGTCTGACCACATCTACCTTGCTCAAGAATGGAAAGTTGCTCCCTTTTGTCTTTAGGATACAATAAAAATAAATACATTTAGGATAAATAAAAATAAATTAGGATACAATAAAAATTAGATCTGAAAGCCCTTCACAATCTTGCTCCAGCCAGCGGTTTCAGGCTTAATGCACCTTAGTCTCCTCACTTCACTCTATGTTCCAGTCAGACTAGTCTATTTGCTGTTCTCCACATAGGATACTCCATCTCTCATCTTGGTGTCTCTGCACACCTCATCCACCATGTTCTCCTCATCTCCGTCTCAAGGAAATCCTGGCTTCTTTCAAGGCAGACCTCCTATGAGGTGAACCTGTTTTCCCCCAACTTCTAACACCTTGCTTCCAACAATTACTTTGTATTTACTTTGCATGAATTTTATATTTAATTTTTTGTGTACATGTTTTTGTTCCCAATGGAATATAAACTCCTTGAGAGAAGAGATGGCTTCATTTTTTTCTTTCATCCATAGTGCCCAGCACAATGCCTTGTACCAACAGGAACTTAATAAATGCTTACTGAATCAATATCAATTAAACAACTGTATGAAATTATTCTAATTAGTGTTAATACATATTCTTCCATCATTTCTCACTTTCCACTATCAACAATTTGTTTAAATAAATCGTAGGGGTTGTTTTAATTACACAACATATTTTTTCTCACTTTTATTCTTCAAATTTTTTTTATTAATTTTGATCTTTGCTCAAACAAGTCAGTGGTCTGACTATAATAGGCAGATAGATGATTTAGAAATAATTCTCTATTGCATATCTCCCTATCAGTGTATGTTACTTCCTCATTATAAACTCCTTGAAAGCAAAAGCACAGACTGCTTGTAGTTTTAAATTCCAAACACAGCATCACTTAAATTATTGTTGAATTAATGACACATCGATAAGAGATCATTTCTTCTCTGAAAAGATATAATCAATGATAATGACTTTTAATGATATTAGCTGGTGCTCACTCTGTTCCATGTCTTCAGATTATTTTCTCAAACAGTGAGCACATGATGTGCTGCTGTGAGGCTTCTATGCAGTCTACAAAAAAAAAAAAACAACTTTGGCTTCTCTTATTCCTTATGCCTGAACCAAGTTTTCTAATATAATTTTCACTATTCTAACTAGTCCTATTTTGGTATGAAGTCAATAGGTATCTGCTGAATCTTATTAGGTTTTTCATTTAATTTTTCTACCTCTTCCTCCCATACATGTTGACCCATGAAGTGAAATTATTTTCATGCTGATCTTTTTGCAAATCAAGTACTACAATAAAACCTGTGCACGGCAAAACCAATTCTACCCATTTTTTTCTATGCTTCTTTAAAGAAACTGTGAGCCATCCTTCCATTTAGCTACAGCACCCTTCTGTCTTCTGTTTTCATTTTTACTGTTAATGCCAAGATTCATACGATTTTCTCAAACAATACATGTACTCATTGGTTATTGGAAAAGGATATTAGAGTACCAACAGCAAAAATGATCTTTCTAGGATGTTAAAATTTTTTTGACCTTTTAGCATCCTCTGTCTCCTTTTTCACCACTGCTGTCATCACTAGAGAATACAGATAGCAGACTAAGGTCCATTTCGCATTTTTCTTTGTTTCACAAGTTGTCATAGCCAAAGACTTCATCATCAAATGGACAGCCTACTAGTGATGACCCTCCAAAAACAAACACAGCATACTTGCTTATAGTACACTTGAATTCCTTCCTGCATGGTGGACCTTCCTAGAATTTACACTTTGCTAGTATAGCCTTTGAGAATTCAGATTACTTCCACACCCTGATAAAGTATTAGAATAGGACTCTGTAGAGGCACTTAAAGTCTTTCGAATTATTAATAAGTTGTCAATATAAGTATTACATTTGCTCTTTTTAAAGAATATTTAATGGTATATTAAGTAGTCAATAATTCCTTGAAAACATTAAGAAAAAGTTGAGTTGTGCTGTCATACCAATTAGTGCAGACATACTGGTCTCATCAAGTGTCATTGCAGTTTTATACCATTTGAGTGCTTCTTTAACTTTTCCTTGTAATATCATTTGATATCCAAGTTCTGTAGCAAATTCTGCATCCTGAGGAGTTAAACCAAATGCTCTCTCAACTAACATTTGAGTTTTCTGAAGGATAAGTTGATTCCGTCCACACTAAAATAAACAAAACGAGAGCTAGTAACAGAAGACCAATATCATGTCTCACAAAACAATAATACTGTATTTTTCATATCTATCTCTCACAAAAATTTTGTAAGGAAAAAATAAGGAATCTAGCCAAGCTGTAATCATTCAGCCACAAAATTCCCTAAGTATACATGTTCCAATGACATAAGAAGACTAGCTCGTGCCACAACTTATGGATTTGCACAAGTACTACCCTTCAAAGTAACTACTATTTATTCCAAGGAGGCTGCCTCAAATTTATTGCATCTTCACGATCAAATTGGACAATGTTACTTACAGTAACAATATTGCTAAATTAAATGTACAGCCTCCCAAGGCCATTAAAAAAGAAACTGCTGTAAAGTAATGCTTTTAAAACTAAACGAAGGTTAGAAAACAATCATTTAAAATTAGCAACATTTCCAAAAATTAAACTAGGCTGTGGTTAAAGAAGAAAGATTTTAAATTTGAATTAGTTGAGTATGCCCCAATTTGCTAAGTAAAAAAAAAAAATTTTGAAAAATAGAGCAAGTATATATGTGTGTGTGTATGTATATGTAAAAATATACTCATTTGTACATAAACTTTTCCAAACATGAAACTTATAGTAGAAACATATACAAACAAACCCAAAGAGGGTATTTAAGAATCATTTCTCCTATAAATTTTTTTTAGCCGAAACTGTAGCTATTCTTCAAGGCTCAACACAAATGCTGCTTCCTTCACAGAACCTTTTGTGAGCTAGTCAACCAAATTTCATTTTTTCCTTCTGGAATGTTCATAAAATTTTAAATCACTCATGCATTTTTACAGTCAGGTATTTATTCAGATATCATTTCTCCCTATCATAGCATAACTCTTTGAGAGCAAGGACTACACTTCATTCATCTTCGTATTTTTTGTTCCTGCCCCACAGCTTCTCCTAGCAGAATGATAGGATACAGCAGGCATTCAATAAATGTTTTTAATTGAACAAAAAGGATACTTTTTCCTTAAGAGGAAAGAATGTCAATAAGGTTGTCCTTACAAATTAAAAGTGTTAAAATTATTGCTACATAGTAGTTGTTATCCTATTTTTAAATCAGAGGAAAAGAAAAATTTGTGCATCTTGCTTCAGAACGTAAGGAAGTCTAGATTCTTACAGTTCTGCTGAAAGCTAATGCCATGTTGTAAAAAAGTTGAGCGTTCTGTGGTTCCACTGCATCTAACGTGCTAATCAAATCCCCCAGCTTGTTGGTAGCCTAGAACAAAAATATAAATAGTCAAATTTTAAAACATGTCAAAAAGTTTGTATATATGTATAAAGTATATATATATACTTATTAAGTATACAAATGTTGCCACATTATATTGTTTGATGTATATATGTACATTAGCTATATTTAAAATCACTGCAATCAGTATCTCTTAAATATAAGAGAGTCTCATTCTCACTTTTGATGAGGTTTCAATAGAAACAGAACAGAGACAAGTTGTTATCCTTTATTCTTTTGTATTCAATATTTTAGACTATTGTATAAGTGTACAAAATAACTGCTTCTTACAGTTAAATAAAAGTTTTAGGATTTAAGTTCACCCTCTGTAGGCCCCCTGAAAACACCCTTAATAGCAGACAGGACAATAAGGATCACATGCATATCATCTTGTTTCTTACATGAATCTGGTCTCTGCTAGATCTCTAAAACATGAAAGCATTTCTTTTCATTTCATGTGGACATAACAAACATTCATTATAACAAACAGATGTTAAGTTTTTGTAAGTTTGTGGACAGTGGTTTAATCCCTAAAAACAGTCTGGTTCTAGTAGACGTTATTGATTGAGTTCTCCAGAATATTTTGAGGACGTTTCTTCAAAATAGGCTTTGTTTTATCAATATGTGAAAAACAGAGAGATTTTGATACATAATTCTAGCCACCAGGTCATATATTGCTAGAAATTTGGCAAGTGCCAAGTTTTTAAAAGCCTGGAGTGATGTGATACATAGTTTCTACTTTTCTTGCCTAATATACATTGATTATTATTATCATCTAAGATTAGTTCATAAAATACCTATAAGTCCTTCATTTATGGAGCTTTAATAAAAAAAAAAATTTAAAGAAAATCCTATAAATGATTTAAATTCAAGCTTCCTAATTAAGAGTCCTAACTCTTCTATCATTTCTGGTGACAATGGCCTTGTCATGAATTGCTATTTTAAAAATATTCAACTTGCCAAGATACACACAAAAACTACACGAATACAACAACAAAACACTGTCAACAGAAACAGGTGAAATATTGTTTATGGATAATCCAAGCTAATGTAACAAAAATGACAACATTACCTAAATTAGTTTACTTGTTCAGTGTCACAACAATCAAAGTACCAAATGATTACCGTATAGAACTAGAAAAAATGACATCAAAATTCATCTGGAAGAAGAAAAGGTCAAGAATATCAAGGAAAACAATAAAAAAAAAAAGAGAAGGAAAGGAGCCAGGCAGTACCAGGTGTTAAACGATATACCACAAAGCAGTAATCATCAAAATATTTTGGTACTGGTTAAAAATTAGAGATTGATGAATGCAACAGATTAGGTTCACAACATATTGGAGCAAATTAACCTATTAACCTAGTGTTTGGATAACCCCAAAGACCTCAGTTTCTGGGGGAAGGGTTCAGTTTTTGACAAATATTGATAGAAAAACTGGACAGCAATCTGGCAGAAATTAAGCTTAGACTTTACACCATATACCAAGATGGGTTATAAATGAATATATGATATAGATAACAAAAGGTCATATTATAAACAAAGTAAAGAAACAAGGAAGAAAATACCTTTTGTTTAGGGGAAGAAGTCATGACTAAAAAAGGGATAGCATGGGCAATAGAAGATAAAATGGACAATTCTGGTTATATACAATTTTTAAAGTTTTTGCAGAAACAAATCCAGTGCAATGACTAAATGAGAGCTAGAGCATCACATAAGAAAAAATAGAAAACGCTGATTATACAAAATTCAAAATTTTTTACACAAACAAATCTAATATAGTTAAAACTGGAAAGGAAACAGTTAAGTAGAAAAAAAAATATTTGCAGCAAGTTTCTCTGATAAAGGTCTTGTTTTCAATATATATTGAAAAAAGGAGCCTATTCAGATTTATGAGGATAAGAGCCATTCCCTAGGACATGAAGAGGCAGTTCTCAAGGAAAGGAATCCAAGCTATCTATAACCTACAGCACTTTTAGAAATCACCAATAATTACAGAAATGTAAATTAAAGAAACCCTGTAGTTCTACTTCATATCTACCAGACTAGAAAGGTTGATGAAAAATGAGAATGTCAGCTGCTGGAGTGACTATGAGGAAATATGCATAGCGATGCACTGCTGGTGAAGCCATGAATTAGTTCAACAATTCTGGAAAGTAATTTAGAACTATAATTGTAAAGTTACTGAACTGTGAATATTCCTGTCCCAATAATATCACTACTAGGCCTATACTGAAAACAGATCTAAGAAAGAGGAAAAGGTCCTAAATACATTTGGTTGGCTCAGTGGCTAGAGAGCTGGATCTAGAGACAGGGAGACCTGAGTTCAAATTTCGCCGCACACTTAATATCTGTGTGATTCTGAGCAAATCGCTTAACCTCTGTTTGCCTTAGTTTCCTCATCTATAAAACCAGGATAATAATAGCACTTATTTGCTAGGGTGGTTGTGAGGATTAAATGAAATAATTGTAAAGTGCCTACCATAGTGACTGGCACACAATAAGCATGATATACATGTTAGCTATTGTTAACCATTATAAACGTATAAATATATTTATAGTAGTAATTTTCATAGTGACAAAGAGCTGGAAACCAATGGGTTGCCCATCATTTGGGGAATGGCTGGACAAATTACGGTACAACATATGAATATAATGGGGTACTATTATGCTATAAGAAATGTTGAAAGAGATGGTTTCAAAAAACCTGGGAAGACTTATATGAACTGATGTAGAATGAAGTGAATACACCAGGAGAACAATTTATACTATTACAGCAATATTGTAAAAGTGAAAAATTTTCAAAAATCAAGAAAATTGATCAGTGCTATAATCAACCATGACGCCAGAGAATTAATGATGAAAGAGGCTACTTATCTTCTAACAGAAAGGTGATAGACTAAACATGCAGAATCAGACATACGTTTTTAGACATGGCCAATATGGGGATATGTTTTTTCTCTTTTTTTTTCAGTTGAGAGAGAAAACGATGTCTAATTGTTGAAAAAAAATATTTTAAAAACCCAGCAATATATAAATTCATTTATTTCCACAAACAAATCTGCATGATTGTGTTATTCATTTGATGTTTGTTAATACATTACTGACTGAATCCATGTGCATTTTGTCTATTGTGGGCCTTTTGATACCATGACTGGATTTTAGCTGTTCCACAGCCTCCATTTAGAGGGGAACTACTTTGGTCTATTTGACAAATCCAATGATGTGTACCTGTTATCAGCCTGGGCAACTGCTTGGTGAAGTGATGTCTATCTATTCCAAAAGTATTCCTGTCCATTTTTAACCCTTTCACGAACTCAAGAACGTCTTAGTCCTCTTCCTCCTTTTTCGGTAAAGAAATGTTTATCTTTCTATAGCTGTCTTAGGGATATAAGCCCTGTGTTTTGTTAATATTATAAGAATTCTTGTTAAATTTATCACAGTTCATTTAAAAGTTAAAGCGATGCATTAAGTCTGGTATTATGGAGCTATTAATTGCTTTAAATGTGTTCTTCCTTTCAGCTTGGATTTCAGAGTCCCAGTAAGTTAATTTTCTTTAGCCACAGCCTTCTCTTCAATATCTTCATTCTCAATGTGTCTTGGGTGAAGACTAATGTATTTGTAGGTATCACCTTTATTTAATGATTCAATATGAACTCAAGATTCAAGCAAAGAATCTATGTCATTTATTTGTGTACATTGAGAATTTTATCCCAATGAATCCAAATGATATTTTTATATTATCGGAGAAAGATTCCATGAGATAATAGATCTGTTTAAAGAGTTTTTAGTGTTAGCTATATAGATTGATATCATTCACATAGATCTCTTATTATAAAACGATAATATACTTTGGTTTGACTTCCTCTTTAATTTGGAAATCTATTTAGTTTTATTTAGGAAAAGCATTAACAGATTTAAAGCTAAGCAGAACCATAATGGACTTAAACTGTCTCCAAGGAAAACCGCACATTTTCTATAAATTATTCTTGACATTACTGTACTCGTTGCGTCTTTTAAATAGAGAATGGTTTTCCAAAGGACATCACAAACTTGCATTTTCAATAAATGGGTCTATTTTTATGTTTGCAATATATAAACTATGAAAAAATGAGGCAAAGGCTTTGCAATAATCAGAAATGGCAGTATAAATGTTACAGCACTTTAAAATAATCAATGAAGGTAGTATAATTGTTATATAGCATTTTGGGGCTACTTTTTTCAATAATAATAACTGATAATAAGTCATACTTTACACCACTAACTTTTTGGCAAATTCTTTTTGTTACTTAGCCAGTACATTGTTTTTTGTTTTTATAGATTATGTTATTGATGTGTACTGTGAAGGCTTTATATGAAGTGTGTAAATAACTATCCTATATTTGAAGGGGTTGCTGGTGTTTGTTTTTAATGTTTTGGTGTTTTTGATAATAGATATTTCATGTCTTTTGTTGGATGATACATCTTGAGATAAAGCTGAGTGATATTTCTTATTGATGATGATGATGATGATATGACATCCAACTGGGTTTCATTACTGAAAGATTTGTATTAATATTAATTTGGTAGCTTCCATTAATTTGGAAGATATAAATTAGAGAGGGAAGAAACCAGAAAGAAACCATTTAGGAGGCTATTCAAAGTTCATTTAACACATAAGGTTAAACCGCAATGAGAGGCACCAATGTTTAATGCCTTGGTATCTAGGAATATTAAGTACTTTAAGATGCTTACCTCTTGTATATTTCCCTCCCTACACAAATAGTAAAGGGCTAGCATTCTCAGGGCTTCCACATTTTGATTATCTTGCTGAATTAACCTGTAGGAAAACATTCCAATCATTATTTTTTTTTAATTAATCATTTTTTTTAGTGTACAACACTCAGTTTCACAAGTTTTTGAGTTCCCAATTTTTCCCCCTCCCTTTTTCCCCCTCCGCCCCTGCCTAAGATGGCATGTAATCTGATATAGGTTCCACATATACTTCACATTAAACTTATTTTCCCAATAATCAAGTTGTAAAGAAGAATTATAACCAATGAAATGAACCATGAGAAAGATGTAACAAAACCAAAAACAAAATAAAATGACAAAGAAAAAAAAGAGAGAGCAAATAGTTTGCTTCAACCTGCATTCAGATTACATAATTCTTTCTCTGGATGTGGATAGCCTTTTCCATTATGAGTCTTTTGGAGCTGTCTTGGAACCATGCATCGTTGAGAAGAGCCAAGTCTATCAAAGTTAGTCATCACAGAAGCAAGTGTCTGTGACTGTGTACAATGTTCTCCTGCTTCTGCTCTTTTCACTCATCATCAGATCATATAAGACTCTCCAAGTTCTTATGAAATCCATCTGCTCCTCATTTCTTATAGCACAACAATATTCCATTACATCCATTACCACAATTTGTTTAGTCATTCCCCAATTGATGGACATCCTCTTGATTTCCAATTCTTTGCTACCACAAAAAGAGCTGTTATAAATATTTTTGTACATACAGTTCCCTTTTCCACTTGTACGATCTCTTTGGGATACAGCCTTAGTAGTGGTATTGCTGGGTCAAAGGGTATTAACATTTTTATAGCCCTTTGGGCAGAGTTCCAAATTACTCTCCAGAATGGTGGATCAGTTCGTAGCTCCATCAACAATGCAACAGTGTTCCAATTTTCCCACATCTTCTCCAGCATTTATCATTTTCCTGTTTTGACATGTTAGCCAATCTGACAGGAGAGATGTGGTACCTGAGAGTTGTTTTGATTTGCATTTCTCTAATCAATAATGATTTAGAGCATTTTTTCATATGACTATAGATAGCTTTAATTTCTTCCTCTGAAAACTGCCTGTTCATATCTTTTGACCATTTATCAATTGGGGAATGACTTGCATTCTTAAAAATTTGACTTAGTTCCCTGTATATTTTAGAGATGAGGCCTTTGTCAGAGACACTGATTGTAAAAATTCTTTCCCAATTTCCTGCTTCCCTCCTAATCTTTGTTGTATTGGCTTTGTTTGTACAAAACCTTTTCAATTTAACGTAATCAAAATTATCCATTTTGCATTTCGTAATGTTCTCTATCTCTTGTTTAGTCATAAATTCTTCCCTTCTCCATAAGTCTGACAGGTAAACTATTCCCTTCTCTCCCAAATTCCTTATATCAGCCTTTAAATCTAAGTCGTGAACCCATTTTGACTTTATTTTGGTATATGGAGTAAGATATTGGTCTATGTTCAATTTCTGCCAAACTATTTTCCAGTTTTCCTAGCAATTTTTGTGAAATAGTGAGCTCTTATCCCACAAGCTGGACTCTTTGGGTTTATCAAAGAGTAGATTACTATATTCATTGACTACATCTTGTGTACCTAACATTTTCCACTGATCCATTACTCTATTTCTTA
Organism: Phalanger gymnotis; assembly: GCA_028646595.1. Classification (NCBI taxonomy): domain Eukaryota; kingdom Metazoa; phylum Chordata; class Mammalia; order Diprotodontia; family Phalangeridae; genus Phalanger; species Phalanger gymnotis. The sequence continues at coordinate 638,085,781 of CM053622.1, read as the reverse complement.
GACAGTATCAAGTAGTTTTGATGACTGCTTCTTTATAATACAGTTTAATATCTGGTATGGCTAGACCTCCTTCCCTAGCATTTCTTTTCATTAATTCTCTTGATATTCTGGATCTTTTGTTCTTCCAAATGAATTTTGTTATTACTTTATCTACTTCTATAAAATAATTTTTTGGTAGTTTGATTGGTATGGCACTAAATAAGTAAATTAATTTAGGTAAAATTGTCTTTTTTATTATATTAGCTTGACCTAACCACGAGCAACTGATGTTTTTCCACTTATTTAGATCTGACTTTATTTGTGTGAAAAGTGTTTTTATGTGTAATTATGTTCATATAGGCCCTGGGTTTATCTTGGCAGGTGGACTCCCAAATATTTTATATTGTCTATAGTATCCAATCATTATTAAAGTAAATATGCTTTTCCTTTCCTTTAGGGCATGATCATATGGGTCTTTGGTTATACTGACCCAAATCCACAATTTTTAATTGGCAACATAACCAATTGAACTCTCAAACTGAAGTTAATTTACTAGTGTTAGAAAAAAAAGCATGAAGAGTCCGCTGTGTTCTATTTCAAACCTATGGAAAACAAAAAGTGCACATAGATATTATTCCTCATTCCTCTTATATGTAAACAAAATCAAAGATGATATTTAAGATTCTATCTTTACTAACCTTCGTGCTGTCTCAACAGTCTGATACCAATCTTGCAGGGCTAATTGCAACTTCATTTTCTTTACAAAAGCAGGAAGAAAGCTGGGGAAGTTTACTGTTATCTGGTTGACAGTCTCCAGAGCTCCTGAATAATTCTGGCGTATTTCAAGGTACTGGGCCTAATGGGAGAAAAATGTTATAACAAAATAGTGATCCCTATGAAGAGTCAGAACTATGTTAATCCAGAAAAGCTAAGTATTCAATGCATTTACTTGAAATTCCACAGAGTTTTTAAAATGCCATTGCAAGAGGTAAATAAAAACAGAAAACAAATTAAAATGCCTTCTAAGCACCTTTTCTAGAACTAAAAAATTTTGGGACATTAGTAAATAGTGTATAGATTTTGACAGGTTTTTTCATCCCCTATAGGAAAAGGAACGGGGGAACTGTGACATGAATTTTAAAAGCAAAACAAAATAAGTCTAAAATATGGAATTTAAGCTTTGAAACTCAGATAAGAGAACCACTTTGCATATATTCATTATATTTAGTTTGATACTGATGCCCACTTGGTGAGCTCAGTATCTTCCACAGGTTCATTGATGACTAGCAAATCTATGCAAACTTCTCTAATCACCTTCCTGAATTTGTACCACAATGACAAATATTCACTAAACCTCTCCATCTGAATATGTTTCAACAGCATCTCAAACTCAACATGAACAAAAGAGAACTTTGTCTCTTCCCTCTTAAAAACCATCCCACTCCTTCGCTCCGAATTTCCCTATTTCTGCTTAGAGCACAAAAAGCTGCATGTCATTGAATATTCTCTCTCTGGCATATCCAATAAGTTTTCAAGTCTTAGTGACTCTACCTTTGCAAAATCTGTTCTCTTGCTCTCCATTCAGAAGACCACTATCTTAGTTCAATAAAATATTGCAAAAGGCCCTAATTAGTGTCCCTAATTCTAGTTTCTTCTTTTTCTAAATAACAACCTCCTAGCAGTTATCAAATTAATATTCCTAAAGCATAGGGCTACGTCAATCTGCTTCTCAAAAAATCTTAATGGGCTCCCTATTGCCTCTGGGTTAAAATGCAAACTCTTCAGCCTGGCATTTAAAGCTGTCTCTACAACCTGGTTCATATCTACATTTCCAGATTTATTCCATGTTACTGCTTTCACATACACTATATTTCAGGGAAGAAATGAAACAAAACAAATAAACCTAGTCTACTAGCTGTCCCTAAAACTTGGCTTTACACCTCTATGCCTGTTTAAACACTGACCCTCGAATCTGAAATGTACTTTTGTCCTCACTTGTCTAGCCTTTTTGAAGGCTCAACTTATGTGCCACTTTCCAGCAAAGCCTTGACTGACATTCCTTTAATTGTTAGTACTTTCTTCCTTCTCAAATCATTTCATCTACTTGTCTGTGTATATACCATTATCTCCCAAGAAGAATGTAAGCTCCCAGAAAGCAGGAATTGTTTCTTTTTTTCTTTATTTCCAGAGCTTAGCACAGTGCCTTGGATATTATAGAAACACCTTCCTCCTTTCCTAGTCTCAACTCAGTCTTTTTTTTACTCTCAAATCCCTTGCCCTCTTTTCCTACTGAGGCTCATGTATTATCAAATCCCAACCCTATATTAATCCCAACACCTACCTCTTCTACTTCTACTCACTTGAGGCTGAATAGAAGTCACATAATTGTGCAGACTATTAACTACAAATTTGTATTAACTAGCTTCATATGGGCTCTCCATGTAGCAAGACAATCATCTTTTCTCCTCCTTTACTTGTTCTCTTTTCTACACTGGCAATTTCAAAGCTCTCTTCTTTCCTTGATTCTCATATTATCCCTTCTTCCCACCATCTCAGCTAAGAAACCAGAAGATATTTATCTCATACTTTATTGAGAAGAGGCTATTCACAATTGACTCCCTTTTGTCCCCTTCTCTACACTTAAAACTCCAATATTCCAAGCTTGGAATATATTCTTTCTTCATTTTGCATCTCAGAGGCCCCAGTCTCCTTTAAAGCTCAGCCAAGTGATACCTTCTACATGAAGCTTTTTCAGATACTCTGGCTGCTAGTGTCATCCCCTGAAAATTATCTTGTATTTATTTTGTACATACTCGTATATGCACATGTTGTTTCCTCCAACATAATGTAAGCTCTTTGGAGGCAAGGACAATTTCATTTTTATCTTTTTGTCCCATTACGCCTGGCAGAGAGTAGGGGTTGAGTAAATGCTTGTTATTTTAATGATTTGTTGAAAATAATTAAATTTTAGTCTGTATTGACTGCCTCTTGTTCTCTTGGGTGAGTCTATGCAGGAGAATTAGCATTAACCCCAAAGTATGTTAACTAGGCTCAAATGAATTATTAAGATTCTCAGTCTAGTTTTCATTACTGGCACTGATGTAACTTTGCTACACTATAAAGGGGATGATCTTATGTGTGCACACATCCCCTTTACATTGTACCACATATACATTTGTGCATATATACACAGAGATACATGGCTTTTTATCTTCAGGCATATATTACATAACATTACTTTGATCAACACTGTATTACAACACTATTATTAGCACATTATAAGCAGACCCTACTGTAACGTTGATAATTTTATAAAAAGATTCAAGAAACATTTAAGTACACTTCTATACTCAAGGCACTGTTCTAAGCTCTGGAGAACAGATACAAAAAAAAACAAAAGGTTGTCCTGCCCTCAAAAAACATATTCTGCTGGGGGATACAATGTAAACAGTTAAGTAAATACAAGAAAGCTGCCCCTTTGGAACTAACTATTGTCTTTAACCCTGTTTTATCTAATGCCATGATTTTTGATCGCAGCAGTTGACACAGTCCACGGCATATAATAGATACTTAATAAAATGCTTGTTGACCATGATGCACCAAATACTTTAGAACCGATGTGTAAAAATTGCATATACTTTACTCCATTTTTAAGAACTCACCTTACCCAGCATAGCAAAAATGTCATTTCCTTCTTGTATGCCTTCGTCAAAGTACCTCACTGCTTTTTTAGCATAAGCTTCTTTTCCACTAGTTACATCAAGCCATGCTCTCAAAACTAGTCCCTGTAAAAGGAATAATCTAATCAGATTTCTCTTTGTTTTGGAAATTAATAGATATACCGATAAAGGGCAGAGAATAAATGTCTTTTGGAAATTGTAATATAGAAAAAGCTCCTTTAACAAACTCATGAAAATACATTTTAGCGCTACAGAGTTACGTTTTGAATACTTGCCAGCCGTGAGTCACAGAAACTATTGATTACTGTGGGGCCCAACAAACACCAGTTCACTGTACTTGGCATTAAGAAACATGCCAAATATTCCATTACTGCTAAAACTGATTTATTGTTGTTTTCATGCCGATTTGGTAGTTTACCATTATAATTTTGGTATTTGTCTACTCTTCTGCAACATGTTAAAAAAACAAACAAACTTGAGCACCGAAACAGACAAGGAAAAATAGGTCAGTGACAGTGCCATTATATCCATTTTAGATAAAGACCTAAAATGGTCTTTGGGTAAAGTGGCCCAATCTGTGAGAGAGCAAAATAAAAGGATAAATGAGGTTAGAAAGAATGAAGCATTAATTGTTATATATGTTATAACCATTAATATATTATATATGACTATATATATATGTTACATAAGACCATTAGTATATACTATGGAATTAAATGTTAGTGAGCTGGTAGATTTTTTTGGGTATATGTAATTACAACAGCTAATGTGACTGATCTCACCTGAAAGGGTCAAATAATTTCAACAGGTGATACACACACACACACTCTCACTCTGTCTCTCTGTCTCTCTCAATCCACTGACACCTTCTGTAACTTAGTATATTGCTTTCATGAGTTACTAAGTCTGAAGAGATGCATCATTTTACATCTAACCTTGTGGGAAGTTTCTTATGAATTTGGGTAGACAACAGACATAGGTATCAATAGACTTGTCACTGGGGTCACACTAGAGTCTTTCCAAATAGATATGTCAAAGCTTTCATTTGGCTGGCATAGTCTATGAGTCACCTTGATGCCATGTTGAGGTATCACAGTAGGTCTTTGGTAGAAGGAATGATTAACCTAAGTTTCCTCATCTATAAAATAAAGGAGTTCTACTAAATGGCTTTTAAAGCTTCTTACAACTCTCAAGCTATGAATCTAAAATAGAATTTCAAGCAAATAAAATTTAACTTCACAGTATTCTTCACATTTTTCCCTTAATAAAACATTAATTTGATCACAAAAATTATAATAGAAATAAACAGAAAGAGACTAAGAACCCAGTTAAAATAAATATTTATATTGTCAATTCGTAGTTCAATAATTGGCTTTTTCAATTAAATATCAGGCCAATTCTTAAAATGAGCAACTTTCTGTTTCAATTGTAAAGCTTTTATTTAACCGCTTGTTTGTTTTCCATGAAAATACAGATAAGTAAACTGAACTGTTCCTTCTACTGACTACTTCAGATTAGGTTCTTCACCTAATGGAAGAGAAAATTTTACAGAAAACTCAGTAAGTAACACAAATAAATACCAACTTTTACAACATCATAATAAAATAAGTTAAAATGTTGTTGTTTTTAGACATAAAAAAAGGAAAAAAAACACTAAAGAACCAAAAAAACAAGACTACATTTTTAAATGTATTAGTAGTGATCAAGAAATGAAGATCTTTTATGCTTGCATTGACAATTAAGAAAACTAACTACCTCTTTACTACCATTAGAAATTTTGATCATTCTGTCAATATACTCCCGAGCCTTATCATGACGACCAATATGCCACAAAAATAATCCGGCATAGAAGAGAGCCTTTGATCCAGCTGTTTTACGATGCTCCTTCATTTTAGCATCCAGTTCCCGGAGAGCTTCTCGATCTGGAAGGGGAATAAAAGACCCCTAAAATAAAAATTAATTCTTCTAAATTTAGCATTTGGGGTTTTTTTAACTGCATCAATAAATCTTCATACGTGGAACAATGATTACTGGATATACATGTCCACTTTTCCATATAGATAGGATATATGTCTTATATTTAATTAGCTTTACAAATAGTCTAGGGCAGAGATTTACAGATTCAGGGTACTTGGAGATAATAATCAATAATAGCAGTTAATAATCTTTTATTCAGGTGACTAAGTACTCTTAAATCTTTGGGAAGCGATGCAAAGATTTAGATAATGTTCTTGTCTATGAATATATGGAAGCATACTCGGGTAGTAGAAAGAACACTAGGATCATAAGTCAGAAGACCTAGTTATAAAGTCTGACTGGTAAAGCTCTCCTAATTTAGTTTCCTCATCTATAAAAATGAGGATACTAGTTTGAACTATCTATCTAAGGTCTTTTTGTAAGAAAAGCAACCTTTAAGTTGTAAACTTTAATACAAGAATTTGTGATTTTTACCAGTGCGAGGACTCCTACTAACAATACTCATGGTAATTCCTCTTGATTTAGCAGTAGATTTCTGAGAGTTGCTGTAGCTGAATAATTTTTCACTCTGAGGTTTATCCTTCAAATGCTAGACATGAAACTTGTGACAAGCCTGGGCTGGGCCGAAATGAATTTAGTTGAATGCTTTTCCTGCATGGTGGGATCTATCAGGGAGAGCTTACGATCTACTAGCATAGCCTTTAAGAAACCAGGATTTTCATACTCTGAGGCAGCAAGGGAAATAATTCTTTTGTGGATTTAAGTATTATATACATGTGAGTTGTTACCAATAGTAGAAGATTAATGATATAAACAAATACAAATTTGAGCTTGAGACTCTAAAACTAGCTTATGTCAACAGTCTACCACAGATACATATTTTTGAAGAATTTTTTTCATTTACAACTCATACTTTAATATTTAAGTGGCTCTGTAATCAAATATACCAGGTTACCTGCCAAAATAATGTATATCACAACCCTTTTCATCTTGAGCAACTTTTGAACTTGTTTTCACATAAATTCTTCATAAGGGGTCCATCTAATCTCTTGAAGACCATAATGGAAATCTTCAAGAAGAGGTTGAATGTCCACTTGGTACGTATATGCTGGGGAGGTGGTTGTTGTTTAGATACAAGTTGGACTAGATGGTCTCTGTGTTCTTCTCTACTCCTAATATTATGTAATTATAGAAAAAATGAATAAACTTGGGTGCTGGGATTATTAGTATGGTGAGGGAACTCAAAATCATGGGGGAAAGATAATGAGTTTTGTTTTGGACATGATGAGTTTAAGATGTCTACTAGACACCCAGTTTAAGATGTCTGAAAGACAGTTGAAGATGCAAGGTCAGCAGAAGGATTGGGGCAGAATAGATAGATATAAGAATCACCAGCATATTAGTTAAATCCATGGGAGCTGATGAGATCACCCAGTGAAATAGTATACAGGAAGAAGAGAAGGGACCTGGAACAGAACCTATGATTGGGGGCATGATCTGGAGAAGGATCCAGCAAAGGAGACAGAGGAGTGGTCAGAATAAGTTAGAGGAAAACCAGGAGAGAGTAGTTTCCTGAGAACCTAGAGAGAAGAGAGTATCAAGGAGGAGAGAGTGATCAGCAGGGTTAAAGGCTGCAGAGAGGTCAAAGAGAATAATGATTGAGAAGATGCCTTTGGATTTGGCAACTAAGAGTTCATTAGTAACTTTGAAGAGAGCAGTTTCAGTGGAATGACAAGTTTAGAAGCCACACTATAAGAAGTTAAGAAGAGAGTGAGAAGAAAGAAAGTGGAAATCCTATTCTAGGATTTTCAAGGAGTTTTGCTACAAAAGGAAGAGAAATAATGATAGTTAGCAGGGATGAAAGGATCAAGTGGGAGATTTTTCAGAATAGGGGAAACATGGGCATGTCTACAAGAAGTAGGAAATGAGCCAGGAAAGAGGAAAAGATTGAAAATAAGTGAAAGAGTAAGGTGACGGAGGGGGTAATCTATTGGAGGAAACAGGATGGAATGCAATCTCTCGAACAAATGGAGGGGTTAGCCTTCATAAGGAGTAAGACCACTCCATCATGTCAAATGGGTGAAAATGGAGAAAATGGCAGTAGGAACCTGAGTGATAGGAGATAAGAAAGAAAGGAGAAGAAAGAATGGCTTGATTTTTTTCCTGTAAAATATGAGACAAGGTTCTCTGCTGAAAGAATTAAGGGACTGAAAGCCATGGGAGGCTTAAGGAGGGATGAAAATGTATGGAGGAGACAATATAGAGAACATAGTTGAATGAACATCTGACAAAGACTTTTCCAACAATATGTAATATCCTGGAACAGTACAGATGGACAGTGAACTGGAACCAGATTTGGAAAAGAAGAGGATTGCATTTGGGAAATTTGAAAAGCACTTTACAGACCCAAAACTTTCTATAAAGCAAAAGCCTAATTTTTCAACACAAATATTTTACTGTTGTTTCTACATGACAGTGGAACTTGGATCACTACTGCTTTTGAAAAACTGAGTATTACACAGAAGGTGATGGAAAGAAAGTACATGGTGTAAGTAGGCTGTAACACATAATTAACAAGAATGTCAAGAAAGTGTAATGGTAAGAAGGGTGGGGCTTTTTTTTTTACTGTTTTCTCTTTTGGAATGCTAAGGTAATCAACTACCTTTGAGTCTTGCCTTTCAAATGTAATACAAGCAAAGTGGGACTTTTTGCTGTTTTTTTGTTTGAGTGCTTCTCAGCACTGAGGTAATCAAGTGCCTTTGATGAGTCTTGCCTTTGTTTCTTTGATTGAATCAAGAGTCTTTGATGACCTCCTTAATAAGAAACCCTAGTTCTCATTGGTTTGAGTAGCATGGTTGTGATGCCCTCTGACCCTGAAAAAGCATTTAAGTCACAAGAAAGTTTAGGTCACATGGGTTTGAGTCATATGGTTGTGACGCTCTCTGACCCTGAGAAGGGTATACAAGATCTGAGGTTGGCGTTTTGTTTTGGTGGTTTCACTCATTGAAAGAGTGTTGGTGATTTGGCCAGATAAGACCCTGGGTAGCTGTCAAGAGCCCCCTTGGCTTTGAAAACCCAGATGCTGGAGCTTTTCTCTCTGGCAAACTGTTTATGTATTGCTTGGACAGACAGCTAGAAGCCTATGTGCTGATTTGGGTTATTTTGCTCTGTTTATATAATTTCTGCTTGTAATTTGTTTGCATTTTCTCTGAAGTTCAGGGTGCTGACTTTTCCCCCCCAAACTAAGTGAATGCTATATCTATGTTTAATTAAAGTGAGATTGTTAACCCCTTAAAATTGCTTTCCTTAGAACAGGAGATCAAACAACCTGTGCAAGCAGCCCTCCTGTGTGCTGGTGTTATTGGTCTTCCACGGCCATAGTAGCAGGAAGCAGCATTGTTGTCACAAAAGATAAAAGGAGAAGATAGGCAGATCAAACAGTGACAACAAGTGATGACAAGTGATTTGCCAGAGTGCTCTACTAGAATTTTCACTAGGGAGAAAGTGAGGAAGTCCTCCAGCATGTTGCATGGACCTCCAGTGGTTAATCTTGAGTAAGACCTGGAGAAGATGGGCACAGAATGGGCAGGCATGGGTGAGATGCCATCTGTATTACTACAGGGAACTTTCAAATCAATGAGATCATATTGAGTGTTTAAGACTTCAAATACTATGGAATTCAGAGAAAAATCAATGTGAATGGAGTAGGCCAAAAGTCTTGAGTGCTTTATTTTTAAATGTCTTCAGTGCTCTGACAAATATAATGTGGACTGTATACTATACCTGGATTAGAACTCATTTTATGAGCATATATCAATGCAATCAAGGAGCAAAGGGATACATCTTGTTTGTTTTTAATGGCCTCCAATTCTCGAACAGCATCTTGGTGTCTACCTAAAAGCCAAACAGGATTAGGATATAGTCAAAGTTTTTTCACCTAACAAGAATAATTTCAAGCACAAGGAACACAATCACTAATATAGTACATACCTTCCATTAATGAGCCATAGGCATGATAAAACCTGAAAACTGGGTCACCGACATACCTCTTAAGCCCTTCACTTGCAACAGTTACTACATGATGGAAAAATCTCTCTTGACAATAATAGTTGATCAAAGTCTGAAAGAAAAACAAATTTAACGAAGAAAAAATTGTATAGCTTTTAGTGAAAAAAGCACGTAGATCAACACGCCCTGAGTTTGAATCCTGAAACTGCCACTTATCTCTGTGACCGTGAACAAATCACTTAACCTTTCTCACCTCAGTTTCTTCACCTTTCAAAAGAGAGGATTGGATTAGATGATCTCAAAGGTCCATTCCAGCTCTAGATCTATGATCCAAATAAATGAACAAATAACTAGAAGCGTTTTGTTTCCCCAAGAAGGGCCATAGTTAGGTATGCTGACTGACACTTATTAAAAATCATAGACCCATCTGGAAGGGACTGAGACTATCTAGTTGAAATCTTTCATTTGAAAGCTAAAGAAACGGAAGCCCACAGGAGAACTCTTACTACCAACAGGAAGTAAACAGTAACATCAGGGTTCAATCTCAGTTTCTCTAACTTCAAATCCAATTATCTTTCCAACAAACCACTGTGCCCAAGATCACAGTCACCTCTTCCCTCATCATTAGCTATTTTGGTCCAACCCAGATTTCTACTTCCACTACTACCTATATCCTTTATGCGGGCCAAGAAGCATAGTAGAAAAACAGAGTAGATACGTTTATGAGTGGGGTAGAGAAGTTATTCCACCATGGGAGAGATTAGAAAACTCTGCTATAATGCTAGGAAGATACTGGGTAACATGAGGTATTATTTTTGTGCTAAGCAATTTCAGATATTTTTGTGGCATACAAGATAGATCACTAAGTATTTTGGGGGTCAGTGTTGAAGTGATTTTGGCTAAATGTTGTAGGAAGTCTTTCAAAACTTTCCCATCTTTCCATATATCCATGTTCTTGGCTACCAAATCAACACTCATATCTCAATTCTCACAAGTGGGCAAAAGCAATCTAGACTTTTTCTCATTTCTATCTTAGCAATTCCAAGAAAGATGAAAGAACCAAATAATGTCAATGCTGGAAGAGCCCTCAGTAAATCATCTATTACAACTCACACCAGATCAAAAATCATAGGCAAGGGATCATATATCCTCTACTTGAAAACTTTGTATGAAGAGAAATGTTATCAGCCTCTCAGGCAGCCTATTCTACTTTGGGACAGCTGTAATTATTAGTAATTTCTATCAGAAATCTAAATCTTTTTCTCTACATGACAGTCACACATCACTCAGTTCTGCTTCCTGTGGTCAAGCAGAACAAATCCAATTCCTCTTCCATATGGCAACTCTCCATCCTTTAGCTAAGTCTTGTATGTTTCAAGATCCATTTTGATCTCCTTAGAAGTTGTTAGTATTCATTCTAAAATGTGGACTCCTTTGTTGAACACACCATTCCAGATATGGTCTGATTAGATCAGAATATAGCAGAGCTACTACTCTTTTTTGTTCTTTTTGTTGTTTTGCCTCTTAATTCAGTCTAGCATTAAGTTAGCTTTCTTGGCTTCCAGGCCACATTGCTGACTCATTTTAAGCTTAGTAAATCTGAAGATGACAAGAAACTAGTAAACTGGATTACAAAGTAAGGATGCAAAAAAAGATATCTATAAGCTTTAACAATAGGCTGTAATAAGATCAAATTGAAAGGTCTATATGTGGGTTCTAATAATCAACTTCACAAGTACAAGATAGGGGAATACTTTAAGTAAGAAAGAATTGGGTTCACCCTCAAAAGCAAAAGAATCACCACACTGGGCCTTGAACATTAAGAGTCTTGGATGTGATTAGAAAAGAGAGGCAGAAAAGGCACTAAAAAAAAGACTGAGATTACCAAAGATCTTAGGAAGAAATAAACTCAATGACCTTGAACATAATAAGATAAATCAATAGGGAAAATATTAACAACAGGAGGAAATATGGCCTCCCAATCTAGTACACAACTTCAGGCAAAAAATCCAAGACATGTAGTAGTTAAATTGAACAATTCAATTCAGAAACAAGTTCTGTAAGAGATTAGGAGAAAGACCTTCAAATACAAAGGAAAGAAAATTTGATGAACACTATGATGAAAACTATTCTGTACTCACCAGAAAACAGGAGGGAATAGAATAATATGTTCCAAAGAACTATAGAGCTCAAGATGCAGCCAAGGTTGACCTACCTTACAAATCTAACCCTAACCATACATGAAACAAGGTGAATGTATAGTAATAAAGAGGCATTTAAAAACACTCTTGGAAAGAAAATCACAGCTAAAGAGATCATTTGTTTCTTGAATCCTACAAATATCTCCAAAGGCTAGAGGAATGAAAAAATAAAGCAGCCAAAGACAGGAGCAGCAACAGTGACAGCGGAGAGACTAGTAAAAACTTTCTTTTCTAAATGTATACAAAGAGACAGGGATAAGGGTGTAAATCTGGTGGAGGTAACAGTGAAGATGCAGGCAGGAAGCATTATGGACAGAACTTGGCAACACCTTGACTACCTGCCACAGGTAAACAAACTCTGTGTGTGTGTGTATGTGTGTGTGTGTGACTACATTACAACATGGGATGCTAGGTGAAAGGAAGTGTATCAACCTGGAAAATAAATGACCAAAGAGCCACAGAGGTTATAGGCAAAAAGCCTTCTAGTTCTGTTGGAGGAAGGAAACTAGACACACATGCCAGAGTCTCCTCTGAGGACTGAAGAGACCCAAGGCAGCAAGGCTAAACCTTGATATATATATAGTTATGGCTAGACAAAGAACCAAGCAGTGAGGTGTAACCACAGCAGTGAGGTATAACAAGAACAATGAGGCAAGTTTGCCTCCTGACAAACAGTTTATTCATAGCAAGGCTTCGCGACAGGAATATAGCTCCTGCAGCTGCCTGAGTTCAGGGACCACCTTGGGCTGGTTTGAGCCAATTCTGTGATTTTGCTGCAGCAGAGGTCATCCAGAGGGAGAGTGCAAAGGATTGTTGTTATGCCAAGCTCAGGGTACAGCTTGCTTGCTAGGCCTTAGCTCTGCAAAACAAGGTGTCTTCTAACAGCAAGAAAAGAGAAGGGGGAAATGAGAGGAATGGTCTTGGTATGGAGATCTTCATAGGGGCAAGTGACCCCTGTGGTCTTAGAAAGAAAAGAGCCTACTGGGGAGTGGATGAGGAGAAGTGGGAAAGTAATGAAAAGGTGGAAAGAAAGGAGGCCTTACTTTGGTGGTGGGAAGATGCTCCACTGATGAATACTCTTATGGATAAAGGGAGACCATATAGTCTGTGAAGGGAGATTGGGATCTTGTTGTAGGTATAATCTGGGGGATTTGGAACTTGAAAAGTCTACTCTTTCTATTTCAGGAGTGAGGGAGTTGGAAATCCTCGGGGCAACTGGCGCCTGGGGGAGTCAGAAAGCATGAACAAAGGGAAGAGTGTTTGAGGCAAAGGGGGCGGGGAAGGTAACCACATGAGAGTATAAATTAATGATGGGCTATATAAGGGACTTGGCTGGGGGAGGGGCCTTACCATGAGGCAGGGTCGTCTCTGATAATAAATTGGTATTGTTCTAGGAGTGAGGTACAATGGAGAAGAGGAATCCATCCAGCCAAGTCCTGCAAGGTATTGTCAGAAACCACCCACGCGGAGAGCTTAGAAAAGGTACCTCGGAAAATTTGGTTGCATGAAGAATATAGAGAAAAGAAAAACCAGATAATTATAGGGCTCATGAATCAGAGAACAGGGGTTTAGATAGAAAGAGAGGATGAATAATAAAGAGAGTGAAAGAAATCCTATTTGGAAAGGGGCACACAAAATGAAATAGAAAAATCTAATGAACAGGACTAGAGGAAGGGAAGGAGAAGAAAGGTAAATCTACTTGACTGAGAGGAAAAAGAGTGGTGGTAGGGAAGAGGGGAGAATCATATAACCAAATTAGAAGCAGGAGAGAAAAATAAACTAATAAGCAAAACCCCAAAGAGAAAAGAGTAACAAATGAAAGGAGGGGATCAAAAGTGAAGGGAAGAGAGTCATAGGAATGAAGCCACCTTAAAAAAGATTGAGGAAAAGTATCTGAAGGAACATAGTACTATGTTTACTACAGAAAAAAGAAAAACTCAAAACTCAGGAAAAAAAAAATCCAAAACAAACAATATTAGATGGAGGAAAATATAATCCTAACTTGTAACGTTAAATGTGCACAGATAAAAACAATCCAATAAAACAAAAAGATTAACACAATGGATAAGAAAACAAAACCCTACAATCTATGGCTTAGAAGAAATCACATTTAAAAAACAAAGACATAAACAAAATAAAACTGAGAGGATGGAAAAAAGTTTACTGTGCATCAAGTGAATCCAAAAAACCCCCCCAGGAGTTGCAATCATGCTACCAAAATAAAAACACTTACAAAATTAAAAGGGACAAACAAGGAAACTATGTTATGCTGAAAGGAACCACAGACAACAAATCAAAATCAGTAATAAACTTGATGCGCCAAATGCCTTAGCATCCAAATTTATAAAGTAAACATTTTCTGATCTACAAGAAGACAAAGACAGTAACACAACAGTGATAGGAAGCTTCAAAATTCCTCTCTTGGTTTTAGATAAGTCTAATAGAAAGATAAGCAAATAAGAAAATATGGAACTGAACAAATTGCTAGAAAAAATTATAGCTAAAAAACTTATGGCACCTTCTAAATGGATCAGCAAAAGGATATACTTACTTCTAAGCACCACAGAGAATTTTTTACATAAACTGACCATGTACCAGGGCACAGAGACAAATATAAAAAGGCAGAAATAGTTAATATATCTTTCACAGACCATACAGCAATCAAAACGGTATTTAGTTCAGGGATCATAAAAAAAAGATAAAGACCCAAATGGAGACTTAACAATGAAATCCTAAATGATGAATGGGTCAAAGAACAAATCACTGAAACCACTAACAATATTAACAACATTAGGGACTGACATTTATATGGTGCTTATGAGATGCAAGGCATTATACTAAACTCTTTATACTTATTCTAATTTGATACTCATAGCAGTCCTGGGAAGTAGGTGCTATTATTTATCCCCATTTTACAGATGAGGAAAGTAAAGCAAAGAGAGGTTACTTGACTTTCCCAGGTCACACTGCCACTAAGTGTCTGAGGCTGGATTTGAATTTAGGTCTTCTTGGCTCCTGACCCAGTACTCTACTCACTGTGCCAAAATTTCTGGGATGCAGCTAAAGCAATCCTCAGGGGGAAAAATCACATCCTTAAAAACATACAATAACAAAATAGAGGTGAAGATTCACAAATATTTTTTTAAAAAAATTTTAAATTAGAAAGCCAAAAAATAAATTTAAAATAAGCACAAGGGGAAATATTAAAAATTTTAGAGGAAATAGATAAATTGGAAACAAAAAAAGAGCCATGATAACTAAAACTAAAAGCTGGTTCTTTGAAAAGACTATTAAAATTGGCAAGTCTTTAGCTAATCTCATTAAAGTGAGCAGAAAATAAATCAATGAAATACAAATTAAGCAAAATCACAGCAAGACCAAAAGAAATAAAAAGAATAATTAGAACCTATTATGCACAGTAATATGTTAGACTTTCAAAAACATAAACTACTCAAAATATCAGAAGACCACAGAGAGACCTTAAACAATCCATCTTGGAAAAGGAAACAGATTCAGCTGTAAAGAAACTACCAAAGGAAAAAAACTTCTGTTCCCAAAGGATTCATAAGAGAATTCTCTGAAACTTTTAAAAAACAGTTAGTTTCCATGCTTCACAAATTATCCTCAAAAACTGAGAAAGAAAACATCCTGTCAGAATCGTTTTACGAGAACTATATAGTCCTAATATCTAAACCAGGGAGAGAAAAAAAAACCAGAAAGAAAATAACAGGCCAAAATAATTAATGAAGACTGACTCAAGCGTCTAACAAAATTCTATCAGACTCAGCAATTTATGCAAGAGATCATTCATTATGATCAAGTTAGACTTCTGTCAGGGATATAAGGATGATCCAATAAGACAATCAACATAATTAATCATATTAAAAACCGAAACATCCAAAACCACATAGTCATCTCAGCAAACGCAAAAGAGGCCTATAATAAAGTATAACATTCTTTTGTGCTGAAAAACCTAGACAATTATAAGCATAAAGGGTTCTTTTTAAAAAAATCAGAAAAAGTATCTATCTAAAATTTTAAAAATTATCAAAAAAGGCATCTATTTAAAACTAAAAGTGAGCATCATATGCGATGATGATACACTAGAATCTTTTCCAATAAATATGGGAGTGAAAGAAGGCTGTCCACTCTCCTCACTATTTTTTGATATAGTTTCTAGCAATAACAATAAGACAAAAGAAAAAACTAAAGGCATAAAGACAGGTAAAGAGGAGATAAAACTGTCTCTATGCTTTACTTGTAAAATCCTAGGGAATCAGCAAAGGCACCAATTGAGACAATAGCTTCGGTAAAGTTTCAGGTTACAAAATAAACCTTCAAAATTAACAGTATTTCTATATCTTGATAAAACACAAGAAGCAGTAATAGAAAGGGATGTCCCATGCCAAATAATTACAAAATGCATAAAATATCTGGGGATCAACCTATTATAAAAGACTTATAGATGCAATTACAAAGTGCTCCTTAAAGAAATGAAGTTAAATAGCTGGAGGCTAAGTGCTTTAAGAAATGAAGCAAGGGATGAATAAGGAGAAGCATGGAATGAGTAATGTGAACTGATGCAGAGTGAAATAAGCATAATCAAGAAGATAACTTTTTTTTTGGCAGGGCAATTGCGGTTAAGTGACTTGCCCAAGGTCACATAGCTAGCACGTGTGTCAAGTGTCTGAGGCCAGCTTTGAACTCAGGTCCTCCTGACTTCTGGGCCGGTGCTCTACTCACTGCGCCACCTAGCTGCCCCTTCAAGAAAATAATTTACTCAGTAATTATAATGATATAAATGCAAAGAATGACACAATAAAAAAAAATCAAAAGTAAATGTAACAAATTTATAAAGATCAAGCAAGACTTAAGAGATATATGAAGACACCCCCAACCAATCACTTCCTAAAGGTCTACAGGTATTAGAAATTGTACATTTTCAGACTTTTTCAACATATTGGTCAGTTGTGGTAGGGTTTTGTTTTTTTCTTTCTAAAAATTGCCACGAGATGGCTCAGGGCAGTTGAGTGTGGTTCAGTGGTTAGAGTGCTGGACTTGAGTTCAACTTTGACCTCAGACATATACTAGCTATGTGACCAACCCTGGGTCAGTCATTTAACCCTTTGTGCCTCAATTTCTCATCTGTAAAATGAGCTGGAGAAGGAAATGGCAAACCATTCCAGTACCTTTGCAAAGAAAACTCTAAATGGGGTCACAAAGAGTCAGGCAGGTCTAAAATGACACAACAACAATGATGACGATGATGAGATGGCTCTTTGGGGGGGGGGGAGCAGGAATACTTGGGATAACCATGATGATGTAAGAAAAAGAAGATGTCAGTATTCAAAAAAACAAAGTTATCTTAAGGAAGCTATCAAAGGCTTATATAGATATATAGATGATTCAGTTTGTGAATAGTATCATACTAGTTGCATCAAGCCTCGTAACACTGGAGAGCCTCTCGGACGAGACCAATAATCACTAAAAAAAATTTTGTCTAATCATCTGCACAGGAAAAACTAGGTGGATAAACAATGTCTACTGTATATGCAGTTAGAAGGACAACCTAAAGAGCATATCCT
This sequence comes from Phalanger gymnotis, assembly GCA_028646595.1. NCBI lineage: Eukaryota > Metazoa > Chordata > Mammalia > Diprotodontia > Phalangeridae > Phalanger > Phalanger gymnotis. The sequence continues at coordinate 638,068,351 of CM053622.1, read as the reverse complement.
TAAATATATCTGTACCTTGGAAAGACATAGCAAATGGTTAAGTTGGGTAAGAATTAAACGGGAGGAAGAGAATAGACTGTATTGCCTATGGAAAATTATAGCATTCCATTAATGACCTCAAACCTCTCCATGTGATAAAGGTCTATATTGTTCCTGCTAATATTTTACCACATGGCTGAATCATGGAACACTACAATCTTGGAAGAATTAAAATTGAGTAACACTCTGAGGGTAATGGAGAAGCACAAGGTGGCTGTGAGGATGAAATACATTACAATAATGAATTATGAATAAAACCCAGAACAAAGGGTATCATCAGAGAAATATCTGATACAAAAAAGACAGGCTAGGTACAGGGAAGGGAAGAAAAAAAACTGCTCAATGACCAGTGTGGTCCAATGGTTATCTCCTCTATAGCAAGGGAAATTGAGGCAGTGCTTCAGTATGTGTTTGATATATATCAATACCTGATAGAATGGCATGGAAGAGTTGTGATCTGCATCACTGGAGGGAATATCCATAAGGATAACAGATCAAGGATTTATTTGAGAACTCTCACTTACTGATAAATGGATAAATAAGAGATGGCTATACTAATAAATCTAAAGCACAGATGAAATTATCTAAATTAACAAGAAGAAACACTTATAGGCACTTAGCTCCTGCACTTGGTTCTCAAGAACACTGTACTCTCTCCGCCAAAATTTCATAATCCACTAAAGAAGTTTACTGTATAGTAAAAGTATTAGAAACAACCAGCTATCACTTAATATCCTGTATTATGATTACAAAGTATAATGCCATGTTAAGTAAAGGGAAGTTGACAAGAACTGCCAGGCAAAGGAAGGCTTCAAAGTGTCATGTTTTAAAGTATGTGTGAGATGTTGCCAGGCAAAAATAGTGCCAGAAGCCTTCTCAGCACAAGGAAAAGTCTGAGAAGAGGCAGAGACTTAAGAATACACAGTACATGTTAAGGAGGCATAGAGATATCCAGTATATCCAGGAGAGAGGAGGTTGAAAAGGTATGGTGGCATAAGGTTGTAAAGGGGCCTTGTATACCAGGCAGAGGAACTTGAATTTTACTTGGTAGGCAATAAGAAACCATGGGAAGTTTGTGAGTAGAGGAGTGATGTCACTAGACCTGCTCATAAGGAACTTATCAAAACACTCATCTTGTAATTCACCATTCTCATTCCTGCTTCCTGTAACCTAGCGGGCATGAACAAGAGCAGTCACAGTCCTTACACTGTATCTACAATGCTTGCTTTTCCAGCTGCCAAACATGCTTCACATCACTCTGTATTATACCTAATCCCCCCAGTAAGATTCCTATAACTCAGTCCCCTCCTAATGACCCTCCTTTTCAGTGAAGCTTGTGAAAAGACCTGTGCAGCCCTAAATTGGGGGAAGACGATGAGAGGTGTGGAAAGGAAAGAGTCCATTAAACCGGCCTCTTTTGTGTTTAAGCGAGGTCTCAGAATTAATTCCATTTTCTCCCCTCCTCCCCAAACGCATTTTTTATTAGGAGAGGAAGAATTGGCTTCCCTCTTTCCAATTAGACAATCCCCTAAACAGGAAGCAGGAAAGATCCACATATGTTAAAGAACCTTCATTATGTTATCATTTCAAACCCACCTAACAGCAAATAAATATAACTTGGTAGAGAGGAGCCAGAGTCCAGAATTCATTCCAGTGGGGAGATCCTGGTGTGGAAGCTCCCTCCATGGTTGCTGATGATGACAGCTAGTTATCGTTTATACAGTGCTTTAAAATTTGCAAAGCACTTTAAAAAGTTATCTCAATTCGATCCTCACAACAACTCTGTACGGTTCGTGCTAGTGTTATCCTCATTTTACAGATGAGAAAATAGAGGCAGCCAAAGGATCATGGGGCTGTTTACATTATCACAGGCTCATAAAGCTAGTATCTGAAGCCGCATTTGAATTCAGCTCTCAGCCCTGCCAGATTCCGGGTCTCAATCCACAGCTCCAGGACGGAAAACAGTTGGCCTGGCCCCATGGTCATTTAGAATCACAGCCAGGACTTGAACCCGGGTCTTCTTCGCAATTCCAGGCTCTACCCCAAACTAACAGGTAACACGAGAGCAAGGACATCTTTTGCCTCGCTTGGTATCCCCAGTGCCAGGCACATAGTAGGCGCATAGTAATTGTGGACTGAACTAAATCAATTCGCGTTGAGACCATGGCATCCTGTGGCCTCGGGGTCAGAGGATGGGGTCAGGCCCTCGACTAGCCGTTAGACTAGGTAGCAAAGTGACCCCAGTCCCGGGGGTTCGGGGGGACAGCCACGACCCATCCCCTGGAGGTGGGGGCCGCGGGGTCCCCACGGGCCCGGCACTACGCCCCAAATCCAACGGCGTCCGCGGCCCCCGGACCTTCCTCATCCTCATCCCCTGCCCCTTTCCCAGGAGGTCACTCGCTCACCTTCAGGCCCTGAGCGTCCATGGTTCGCCGGACAACCGAGAAAACGGGCGACGGTCCCCAGGAGACCCGGACGAAGGCCCGCCCACCCCGCGGGACCAAGGCCCTCCCACCAGCTTCCTCTCCTCCCGCCTCCAACTCCCGCGGCGCACGCTCGATCCAGACTCAGAAGATGAGGGGGAGGAGCCTCGGGGAGCCTCACTTTGAGTCTGGAGGCAAGGACGCGCTCGGGGAGGGCGGGGCTTGTGGGGGGAAGGAAGAAGGAGGGAAGGGGGAGGGACTCGAGGCGGGGACACGCGAGGAGGAGTCGGAGTGCGCTGGACACGCCTCAAGAGCTAGAGCCCCAACCATTGGCTATCAATCCAAAGGGGAGGTCCCGCCTGCGCTGACAGTGAGGAGGAGGAGGGGCTTTGAGGGGGTAAGGAGCTGGCGCTTAGGGGATTAGGGAAAAGGAAGAGGCTGGGAGTAAGGAAGAGGTGTTTATTAAGACCTACCTTAGTAATAGAAATAATAATAATAATGATAAATAATATAACAACAAGAAACCTTCCCGTAATTCCAGTGCTTTCCCTCTCTTACTTATTTCCTACTTATCCTGGATAGAGCTTACCTTGTATATATTTGTTTGCATTTTGTCTCCCCCCTTAGATTGTAAACCCCTTGAGAGTGAGGACTGCCTTTTGCCTCTTTTTTTTTTTTTAATCCCTAGTGCTTAGTACGGTGCCTGGCACGTAATAAGCTCTTGATAAATGTTTATTGAATTGAACTTAAAATAATAACTGATGCTTACATAGCACGTCAAGGTTTTCATAGCATTTTACAAATATTATCTCCTTTGATGCCTAGCATAAAACCTGGAAGAGTGGGGATGTACAATGTGACTTGTATTCAAGCTGAAGAGTGGCTTTTCACTTATTTTCTTCCTTTATCTTTTTGTGGGAGCAAATTGTAGACAAATATGACATAGGTTAAGAAGCAGTACTCTTCATCTATAATGCCAAGTTCTGTTTAATAACTACCTAGATCTGGCAGTCACTAAATAGGGTGCTTAGTTCCCTTGGATCCCTCAGCTGGGAAAATCGTTGAGCTCTCTCTGTAGGAAGGGCAGTTAGGTTGGGTAGGCAATAGAGTATCAGGCCTGGAGTCAAAAAGACCAGTCTTCCTGAATTCAAATCTGGCCTCTGACTAGCTGTGTGCCCCCGGGCAAGTCATTTAACCATGGTCACCTCATCTGTAAAACGAGCTGGAGAAGGAAATGGCAAACCACTCCAGTAACTTTGCCAAGAAAACCCTAAGTGTGCTCACGAAGAGTCGGACATGACTGAAACAACAACTCTTTGTAGGCAGAAGGATTGTTTTTTGTACAAGAGGAAGCTGTTTGGAGACCCCTCTGCCTTAATTCTTACCGCAGCTCCCTTCTTTCTGGAAATGCCATGAATATATTGGTGATTCTGAACTTCTTATAATGGGAAATTACTCCCTTTTCATGTTTTGGATCAATCATAGTGTTTCATTCCTTTTTCTTTTTTCCTCATTGATGACTATTGGTATAGGGAATTTATGGTGAGGAAACTCCAAGTAAAGAAACTACCCTATGTCAATGCAGATCTGCAACTGATCTGCAATTTATAATCTCAGAAAGTTGCTTAGGAACACAGGTTAAGTGGTTAGCTTAGTCAATCAGTGTTAGAGGTGAAATTTGAACCCACTTAGTGACTCAAAGGCAAGCCCTCTGTCCAGGATGCTCCCACCTCTTGCAGTGCTTTATTTTCGTACTGAAAATGTTAGAAGTATAGGCTTTTCCCTGCCTCTAGGTGCAAATCACTGACTGAGGCTTCCCAAGAAAGTATTTTTTCCTCTCAGTTTTGGTGTATATTTTCACACTTCTATGTTCAGTTGTGAGAGATTGGCATCATTTGGAGACAGTAACTTAGAAAAGATTCAGATATTTGAAAAAGCTAGATTGATTATTAAAAAAAAAGTTGAGTCAGGATGCCTTCAGCCTTCTTTGCATTCAGGCAAGCAGGAAGGAAAAGCAATTGAATTGTGAAACAGAAAAACATCAAAAACCCCAAAAACTCTTGTCAAAGGTAAGTATCTTTTCCCTTCAGAGGCCAACAATCTATTGAAGGAGGGTAGCCAAGTTTCCTGAAGAGGTATTTATGAACTAGCTTTCATGGACCTAACTGTGCTAGGAGAGAGAAAAAGAGAGACAGATAAGATCTCTATGTGGAAGAGCCATATAGCTCTGGGAAGTCTGGTTACCCAGGTGACTTCCCTTGTGGATCTATGTTTGGGATTTTCTGTGCTCTAGATGTCTTTAGGGAGAGTCTTGAGTAATGGTCTATACACCAAAATGCTAGTACTCTTAAGTGAAAACATACACTAAATGAACTGAGAATGTTATTTCACAAGGTTATTGATGGCTTGGTCCTTGACAATACCTTTTGAGCCTTTTTGTATTCTTGCAGATGTGTCTGAGCAAGAGGGAGAAATAGGCTGATTGACAGAATACGAGGCAAAGAATCAAGATAAAATATTTTCAGCGATTCTTCCCTCAGTGTTTATGTTTGCTCACCAGAGTTCTATGGTTGGAAGACCAGGACTTCTAAACTCAGCTCTGCTGCTTATTAGCTGCTGGGAGGCTCAGTTTCCTCATTTGTAAAGGGGGAAAAACACCTTCCCTGCCAAACTGCAGGGTATAACAATCCCCACCTAGTACAAGCAGGAATTAACCTTAGTCTGGAGGTAGAGAGGGTGAGGTAGGGCAGACAGAGACCCCAGAGATAGAGGGTCATTTTACATTTTTATGCCCTGGGCTGAAGCCTAGGTCACCTTGCACTAAGTACAACTCTGGATGAACTTGGCACTTTTACATATCGATAGATGTTCTGATTATTACTTAGGCGAGCATTATCTTGAAGAATATTTTCTTCAGCCACCTTCATTATTCCCATCAATTCCTGTTTGGAAGTGACCACTCATGTACCCCTTGCAACTCCCAGGTTCCTCTAAAATTTAAACTCTTCTTATTAGTCTAACTCCAACCTTAATCCTAATCTTTCAATTTCTAAATCTATACTTTTATATTTTAAAATGTCTTATAGTTAATTGGGAGACATCTATATGCTAAGCCCTTGGGATCAGCTTTACTATACCTTATCATTGGACCACTGGTCTGTATATGATTATGACCAGATGCCTCATTTCCCTTTGTTTTATGAGAAAGGGGCCTAGGGTTTTAGTCCTACTGAGAGATCAATAGGAATCAGCAGTATGAAATAATACCCTAAACACTAATGTAAGCATAAGCTGCATTAATAAGATAGTGTCCAGAACAAGGAAGGGAATAGTCCTATTATTTTCTAACTTGCCCAAACCACTTTTAGAATATGATATTCAATTCTGAGCACCACATTTTAGAAAGGACATCAACAAGCTAAGTATATCCAAAGATGACCAGAATGTTGAGGGGCCATAGATCATGCTGTACAAGGTTTGGTTGAAGAAAATGGGGATGTTTAACCTGTAGGTATTTGAAGGGCTGAAAAGGGGGAAATCTCAAAGTGGTGAGATGGACTCCCACTGAAGAATATTCCCATGAGGAGGAGAGAGCTATTCTGTAACAGTAAATGGGGACCTTAAATGGATTTAATTTGTGGTTTTTATGCTCAGGAAGAACAATACCTCAGAAGGAGAATCAGAGCTACTGGAGGCAACTGCTATCCAGGCAGGTGGGAGAACATGGACCCAGAGAAGAGATTTCATGGAAAATGGGAGAAAATTATTGTGGAGGATAGAGAGGTTAGTAATGAACTGTACAATCAGTGTCATAAAAATTTCTGCCATGGGGTAATATTTCTATACTTTCTATCTCCTGTAGGAGTGTGAATTAGTTTAATCACTACAACTCAAGTCCTAATCCATACCTCACATATTATATTATTGTCATATTATTGTTATTGTATTATTAGTCAATCTGTGTTTCTCCCATCCTATATCTGGGTAGTTTGATTTTTATTAACCTAATGGTAGGATTTTACATTTAACCTTATTGAAATTTTCTATAATCTATTTGTCCCACAATATGTACTCATTGATGTGTTTTTGGATCCATATTCTGACATTTAATGTGTTAGATATTGTCTCTATTTTCACACAATACTCAAATATGATAAGAATAGTTTTGTTCAAGTCAGTGTATCCTGTATTTCTAGTCAAGCCTGAGGTATTTTTCATGAAACTGCTACTTGGTGGAGAGAATGCTAATGCAACACTGCATGATTATATGAAAGTTAGACTTGATGCAAGAGCTTTGGATAAGAGAGACATTTTTCTTGTTTTGTCTTGGAGAAATATGCCATGTGTGATTTCTAATTCTCTTTGGGGCTATATATACATATATACATACACATGAACATATATATATATATATGTATATGGAGAGAGAGAGAGAGAGAGAGAGGGAGAGAGAGAGAGAGAGAGAGAGAGAGAGAGAGAGAGAGAGAGAGAGAGAGAGAGAGAGAGAAGCTTTATGTATATGGGGGCAGCTGGCTCTCAACAGTTCTCTGATTTCCAGCTTGCCTCTCTAGAAACTACAGGAAATTTCCCCTTGGGTGAGATTGGAGCCTCTGTATTTTTTTGGTATAATCTAATCTATATAACTTCTCTGATTTCCATTTTCTGTTTATTTGAATGAATGGGTTCACTTGTTACTCACTATTTGTAATTTTTTTATAGCTAGCATTTGGTGGGAAGGAGTCAAATTGGTGAATGTAAGCTGAGGGTTACCTTTACTCTTTTAAGGGGTAGCAGCCAGGAATCCTGGCTTGTTCTGAACCTATGTATCCTTAAATCAGCAATATGGGAGGGGTTATAGATATAATTCAAATTTAATATCCATTCCCCTTCTTGGGGACTGGAGGAAAGAGTATCCATACTTGGTTATGCTGCAGTCTGCCCATTGCACTCTTTTCCTCTATCTACTTACTGCTTTCCCCTTCTCCCTAAACTATCATGCTGGCTCTCCTCTCCTCTCTGAGTGCCACATTTAGACAACCCATGTGGACATATATAATTTATCATGGAGTGCTTTCAGAGATACCAGATTGCTTCATAAAAGAATATTCATCCCTTTAAAGATCAACATTCTCCTCATGATTCTGTATATTTGCTAGAATAAGCTTTGAAAAAAAAATTGTTGGTGAGCTAAAGGACACTCTATGGTGGACTTAAAGAGGCAATAGCATATTTCCAACAATGGCCTTTGCACAAGGAGTGGTCTAAGAGATATCATTCATTAAGTGTATCATCAGAAAAGGAGAGGGACTGGGTGCTCAAGTAGCAAGAAGGAAGGATAATGGCTGGATAGCCTCAGCCTAGCACTAGTTGCTGCAGAATACAAAAAGACTTAGAGTCAGCCTTCCAGCACCTTGGTTTAGCTTCTATGGAGATTTCTGAGTCAGCATAGGTGAGAGTTCCATTAGATAAGCTGGCATGGATGGCTTGCAGACAGTGATGATGAAGGGAATACCCACATCACTGAGATCACAGATCTCTAAAGGTAACTATTGAAATACTGTTGAAGCCAAAGGGATCTAGACCCCTTTCTAACTATGTTTTGTAGTTCCTTCCTGCTACTACCACCAAAGCTCAGGATTTCTGCCCCTTCTACAGGGCAGACCACCCTTAGTCTCAGAAGCAAGAGTTCATAATTCCTGCTATCATCAAATTATTATACATACACACGTGTATATATACATAAATTTTATATATACACGTATATAAACATACATGTTCAGACACATATGTTTATATGTTAATATATTTACATGCACATAAACTTATGTAGGCAGTACATGTATATATGAAGATACAGATGTATATGTCTGTGTATATGTGTGTGTGTGTGTGTGTGTATGTGTGTATGTATGTAAAATCTCCCCTTTTTTCCATTCACATAGTCACCACTCTGGCGAAGATCCTTATAACCTCAAGCCTATACTATTGCAGTGGCTTTCTCAATGATCTTCGTGCCCTATCCAGCTGATTTTCCTAAAGTGTAGGTCTCATCATGCCACTTACCCTATTTAGTAAATTTCAGAAGTTCCCTATTATCTTCCCAATCAAGTATAAAATGCTCTATTGGGTTTTTTTTAATACATTCTTCTCAAGGGAAACAGTTAGCTGAGAAAAATAATTGCAGCAAGTTTCTCTCCAAGATATATACGGAACTGATTCAAATTTATCATAAGAAGATCCATCCCCCAATTGATAAATGTCCAAAGGACATGAATAGGCAATTATTGAAAGAATAAATCCAAGCTATCTATAACCATATGAAAAATGCCTCAAATCGCTAATAATGAGAGAAATGTGAGTTAAAGCATTTCTGAGGTTCGAAGCTTCACACCCATCAGATTGCTGAAGTTAACCAAAAAGGGAAAATGAACAAAAAAGGGGAAAAGGAAAAATGTTTGAAGGGCTATGGGAAAACAAGTTCATTACTTCACTGTTAGTGGAGCTGTGAATTGGTCCATCCATCATGAAAAGTAATTTGGAACAATGCCTTCAGTTAATAAACTATGTCTACTTTTTTCATTCTACTATATGACCACTAGATCTATACCCCAAAGAGATCAACAAAAGAGGGAAAAAGCCACCATGCACAAAATTATTTAAAGAGGCTCTTATTGTGGTTGCAAAGAATTATAAAAATAAAGGGATGCCTATCAAATGGAGAGCTACTGAACAAATTATGGTATATGAATGTAATGAAGTGCCATCGTGCCTTAAGAAATGATGAAAGAGATGGTTTCAGAGAAACCTGGGAAGACTTGAAAGAACTGATACAGAATGAAGTGATCAGAACTAGAAGAACAATTTACAGAAAAACTACTTTGTAAAGACAAACAACTTTGAAAGACTTAAGAGCTCTAATCATTGTAGTGGCCAATCACTATTCTAGATGTTTGACTATGGAAAATGCTATCCATCTCCAATCATACAAATGATAGAATGGAAAAGAAAATCCTTTTTTTGGACATAGATAGCATAGGAATTTGTTTTGCTTGATTATGCATATTTATTGCAATGGTTTTGTTTTTCTTCTTTTTTCTGGGGAAAGGGATGGAGGGAAGGAGAGAAAATAAATAAATGCTTGTTAATTGAAAAATACAATTTAATTAAAAAAAATTTAATGACCACAAGGGGCCACTCTTGCTCCATGGAAGAGACAATAAAATGTAGCTTCTAGCAATTAAAAAACAAAAACTAAGAACATTAACCAAGCATTATAACAAAAATATTAGAAAGGACAAATAAAATATGCTAGACCCCACTTTTGCAGTTCTGCACTGAGGATGTCAATTAGAGTTTCTGCAAAAAGTCACCATTTTGATACTGAAAATGATCATGACTTATAGGATGGCAGGACAGATAGCAACTAGGTAAGGTTAAGACTTGCATCCCTGGAGGCATTTTAACTTTAAAATCCATTTTAGTTCAGGGCTTTATAGGTCCCAGTCTCTGGGATGGAATGATTTCATCAAAGCTCTAAAATTTGAGGTCTGACCAAAGACCTGGAGATGACTAGATTTATTGTGTGCCAACTTTGGGTTTTAAATTCACTTCAAGGTATTCTTGGAGGGTGAGTTATAGTAGGATCTCAAACTAAAACAGACAAAAAAATTTTAAATTAATATTTTGTTTTTACATTGCTTACATTTCCCAATTTCTCCATACCTCATCCTCTTCCCTGTCTCTTACAATAAATAATAAAGAAGGGAGGGGGGACTCCCATGCTCCTAATCAACATACTGAAAAAGTCTGACATTGCATACAATAAATAGTCCTAGTTCCTGACCTCGGCATAGAATTGGAAAGAGGTGGCTTCTCATATCTCTACTTTAATTAGTAGAGAAAAGACCTGACTCTTTCCAGGTGTTCTTTGGATTCTTATCCCAAGCATTGGTTGTTGTTTTTGTCCTTTGTTTTCTAAGAGAACCATGACATCAGGGAAATGATGACATGACTTGCAGTTGACTTTGATTTGAATGAGGAAGGTCTGTGCAAGGTCACCAGCCTCACTTTCTCATCAGGACAACTGGAGATGGTCCAGGATGCAATGGGAGACCTTGTCCCTTTTAGGCTAAGCCTTTTTCAGGTTCTAACTCTGAGTGAGGTAATGCCCATTCAGTGAATAGGCCCCTTAAAGAAGTGAGTCAAGGGATGGCCCCTTTAATTAAAAAAAATCAAACTGGGAGGGGAAGACCCTATGGGTTGCCAGTCAAAAGAGAAACAGTTACTATTGACATTCACTCTGAGCCAGGAGGGCCCAAAATATAGTCATTAAATGGTGCTTGGGCAGGGACCTATTGTGCTGCAAGAAACCCAAGTAATTATAAAGTTTAGCTAAGGCTTATGTGATTACTGAGATAATTTGGATTTTTTTTTTATGTTTCACTATTGTATATTGACTTATTAAGTATAGCAGTACCATGACATAGAGAATAGAGAATCAATCCTAGAACTAGGTCTTCCTGGCCTCATGTCCCATCTCTGATACATACTCATTGTTTGGTCCTTAAACTCTAAGTCCCCCGGCAAACTCTTAAGACCTTAAGTTGCAGATCAGCATTGACAGAAGAAGATTTCTCATTGGGAGCTCCCAACACAGATTGATTAAATAATACGTTTGAACACCTCTCTCTCTCTCTCTCTCTCTCTCTCTCTCTCTCTCTCTCTCTCTCTCTCTCTCTCTCTCTCTCCCTCCCTCCCTCTCTCCCTCTCTCTCTCCCCTCTCTCGTGGGCGTGCACACACACACACCCACACACGCCCGCATGCATACTTGCTTTCTTGCTAGACATAGAAGATTAGACTTGAAAAATTCCTTAGAAATCAATCAGTTAATCAAAAAACGTTAAGTGCTAGGCACTATGTATGTTAGGTACTGTAGATAATACAAAGATATAAATGAAACAAACCCTGCCCTCAAGAAGCTTACCTTCTACTATCCAATCCTTTCTTTTTACAAATGAGGAAATGGAGGCCCAGGAAGATAATGACTTGGTTAAGGTCATTCAGATCTCGCTAGAGATGAGAACTATTCTCTTAATTGATTTGAAATTTTATTTCAGATTTATTGGTTTATTACTAAATTAATTGAATTTATATGAGTGAAAACTTGAAATACTAAGTAGAGGTATTTTATCCAATATTCATTTTTTAGGAAAATGATTAGTTTGTCTTCCTATTCACATTGAAAGGCTATTGCAAGCTTTGAACATGTTTTAAAAATAAAGATGTATTCACTGAATACAAATAATAACCTTTATATCTTAAGGACAACTCTTCTTAGGTAATCGATTTAAAACTACTTTTCTATGTGTATCTAACTCATTAGATTTTTAGAAACTGATTGGTGTTAAATACATTGCTAGAAAAAATATATATCATAGCGCTCAACTGAAAAATACATTTGTTAAATATCATATTTTCCCAATCAGATGTTCTTATAGTGTACATTGTTACTTGCAGTTACCCGCTGTTTCTGAGAGGTGGCATTGCTGTCCATGTTACTGCAGTTTTGGTCCATTGCAGCAAAATGTCTTTTTTTGCTTTCGTATTTTATTTCCACAGTTTTCAGACTGCTGTGCTAACTACGTTCTGTGTAGTTGGGTAATTCTTATTTAAGTTACTAGGCCCTTGTAGGGCTAACATTTTTCATGCATCCACAAGGTTGGAATAGAGGTCTTCAGCCAGTCCCAGGTGTTCCCTGGCTTATCAGTAGAGACACCTACACCTAGATCCATCTGTCGAGGCCATGCTGTATCCTATTTTTAAAGACTCTGTCTGGGAGCTCCTACAAGCTTCCTCAGTACTAGCTGCTAATCCATTCCAACGTGTTATCACTCTCATTATTAAGAAAGCCTTTCTTTCATGAAACCTAAATTCTTCACATTGAAGCATATATCACTTTGCAATTTGTTGCATAGGATAGCCTTCTCTGAAGCCCAAAGTAGGGTCCAAGTGTTGCCAGAGTAGGGGAGTCCGTCTGCCACCAAGCTGATCCAAAAATGAGGTTATTGAAATTAATCTTTTCTCCCCACTCCTCCAATATATACAAATACAAATCCTGTGGCACTCTAATCCATAGTTAACCTCAAATTCAACTGGACATTGGTAGCTCTGTTGAATCCAAGGGGGTTTAGTAGACCTAAGAATTATTTGGGCTTTGGAAGGGGAAAGGGAGAGAAGAGACTAGGCCTAAAGGTCTAGGATATGCTTAGCTAGTTACATGTGCTTTAATAGCCCGGTGATTATTTTAGCATCTACCAAGATATTGAAATATACTATATGCATATATGTGTATGTATGTATATATGTATGTAAATGCAAGCAACCCTTAGCATGCTGGTGTAACCCTTCAATCTCTTCTAGATAGAATAAAATTGGAGTGCTTAGTTCATAAGTCCTATGATAGCAAAACTATTTAATCGACTATAATTTACAAAAGTATAGCTTAGGATTATTCTCAAACATCTCACCTCATCAATTATCAGTCATTAATAACTTAATTTACATTTTCTTTTCAGTAGGACAACTGACTACATTTACTACTGTGTGATCCACAACAGTACATTCTGCTTGCCTCTAAAAGAAATCTGTGTTTTTTCCAAGTGCAAGAAATACTGCTGATACTACCCCTTCTAAAAGACATAAATAATGCAGGTGAGAGTTAGGCTAAGTAATATTGAAAAAAGAAGGGCAAGAAATCCCCAATACATTTTAGAAGGATAACTTTAACATGGCAGTGCCCAATAGTATCCACACAGCACAGCAGGAGATGGCTATAAATGCAACTTGAGTTTTAATGTGTTAAGTTTTCATTAGTGAGGTTTCACATCATTGGAGTATATGCCTTAAGACCTATATTTTGTATATACACACAGATAACCTGTACAGTGTAACTATAGAGTAATGAAGCTTACCAGTGAAATTTAAGTAATTGGACTCATTGCACTATGATTACACTTCATAAAACAGCAAAGCCCCACTTATTGGGAACCTTTCAAGATATAGATATGAATCTGGAGGTAATTTATCTATTTGGAATCTCAACTCTGGAACTTCCTAAATTTATGATCCTGGGTAAAACAGCCTCTCTGAGCCTCAGTTTTCTCATCTTAAAATAAGGTTAATAATATTGTACTTCCTACAAGTCACTTTATAACCCCACTGAGTACTTTGAGACACTCTCTAGAAGTGTTTGAATGTTTTTAGTCAAAGGGAAATAATTATTAAAAATGCTAGCTCCTTGAGAGTATGGATTGTTTCATTTTTTGTTTTTGTTTTGTGTCCCCAGCATATGGCAAAGCTTCTGCATATAATATGTGCTTACTAAAATGGTTGTTGATTTGTTAAAGAAGGCAACACATTTCATTTTGGAACAGCATCTGTTGCTTATTGTAATTATGATTGTTTTTGTTGTTTGTCATTTGTTCTCAAAGAAGACTAATGACATCACAAGGGTGATTCATCTGATTGATCTGAAATCTGCCATCCTATAACTGCTATTTGCTAGTTGAGTTCTCTGGAGCTACTTAGAGAAAGTCTAGACTGTCTTTCACATTACACTTTTTAAAAACATTTAAACAGCTATTGTGCCCTTCCTCCTCATCTTCTCTTTTCTAGGCCAGATATTTCCAGTTTCTTCAATCAACTCCCAAATCCATTTTTTTCCAGTTTCCAAGAAGAAATAATACCAATTTAAGAGTCATACTAGCTGAATAGCTGTGCAACTTCAGATTTATCTTTTTCGTATGGTTTGGACTGATTAGCTAGTCCTTAAGTTCTCTTTGAGCTAGACAATTTAATAGTTTAATGATTTCATCCTGATAGTGTTGTGGAACTATGTTCCAGTTTGTCAATGTCCCTCTTTGAGTGCCACCCAGCATTAAGCATAATGTTTCAACTTTGATCTGCCTGGTACCAAATACAATACATAGAGGAGGACCATTTCCTCTCTCATTCTAGTTGCTGCATTCCTCTTAAAGTAATCTAAGACAGTGTTAGCTTTTTAGGGCCACATCACATTGTTAATTCATATTAAGCTTGCTGTTAGCTAAAATTCCTAAGCCCTTTTTCACATGGATAGTTAGTAAGCCAGATCTCTTCTATTCTCTACTTATTTAGTTAGTTTTTAGAACTAAAGTGTAAAATTTCACATTTATATTTCTTACTAGAGACAGCCCATCATTGTAGTCTCTCAAAACCGTTTGAATCCTTTAAAATAAGGTCACTAGAAACCTCCTTTTCAAATAGACTTATTAATTAATCAACATTCTGGGTCCTGACATCAAGTTATAAATCTACCTGATTATTATTACCCATCCAATATTTATCTATTTTTGTCCAAAAGAATGTAATAACTTATTATAATGTAGATATTCTATATTTATGATATTTGACAGTTTCATAAACTCTTGGAATTGAAAAGAACCTCAGAAACCATTTAGCTCAATCTGTACCTGCCCATGAATCCTCTTCACGATATGCTTGCTAGGTGTTAATCTAACCTTCCATTGAAGACCTTTCATGAGCAGAAAGCTAGTGTCTCCAGGGGCAGCCAATTCCACTTTTTAAAATCGGCACATTTTGATATTTTGTCTTGATATGTTCGTTATTCCTCAGTAAACAACCTCCTCTTAAAATTTAAGCTTTCTATCAAAAAAAGTCAGCAAATCTGATTAATGTAGTGATTTCAACAGACATATGTATGGCTTTCCATTTTTGTGTTTTACTATTTGTTAACAGAAAGGAAGACTGCATTTTAACTAGAGGTTTGGAACTACCACTAACCATTGTATGGTTGTATTTCACCTGAGCTTTGTTGCCTTTTAGCATTGCCTTTATTGATATTGTTGCAGTCATTTTGTATTGATATTTTTATTTTGCTTTCTGTGCTCAGAATCAGTTAATAATAATGGATAATATTTATTTAGTGCTTTTAGGTTTGCGGAGTACTTTACAAATATCTTTTTTAATCTTCACAATGACTCAGGAAGGTAGGTGTTATTATTGCTCCATTTTACAGCTGAGGAAACCAAGGCTTACAGAGGTCAAGTAGCTTGCTCACAGGAACACATAATCAGTGTCAGAAGTAGTAATTGACACAGGTCTTCCTGTGTCCAGGTCCAGTGTTCTATTCACTGTACCACCTAGCTGCTTCAACAAAAGGGCAATTGGACAAGTCATTTTTAGGAAGATTTCATTACTTTTGTTGGGTTTGTTATACTAATGATGTTTGGACTATTTTATGTGGAATATGCCTGTATTTAATTTAATATCTCTCCCTTTATATACATATATAATCTCATATTTTATTTATATATATAGGTTATGTGATATATGTCACAGTATATCATGCTAGTGTTGACACTTTTGTTTTAACATAATGGTTCATTTAACTGCTCCTTATTGTCTCCTAAATCAAATATAAAATCTCTGTTTGGTGTTTAAAGCCCTTGATAATTTTTACTTCTTTGTACCTTTCCAGTCTTACACTTTATTCCCCTTCAAGTCACTCTGTGATCTAATGATGTTGGTCTGCTCGCTCACATGCAACACTCATCATCCAGAGATAGTGGCTTTCTTGTCCTCTCTTGCACATGATAATATATCTCTCAGTTTTGTGCATTGACTGCACCCCATACCCCCACCATGCCTGGAATGCTTTCCTTCCTCACTTCCAACCCCTAGTTTACCTGGCTTCCTTTAAGAAACAGTTTGAATTCACCTTCTGAGGAGCCTTTTCTTGGTTCCCCTCTCCTGCCCTATAAAATTTATATATACATATATGTATGAAATATATAAAATTTAAATATATTTTATAAGATTTATACATTATTTATATTATATTCATCGAATATAATATAAATAATGTATAAATATATTGTATCAAATTTATATTTAAATTTAATGTATATCAAATATATTATTTGTGATATATATTTACCAAATTAAATATTTAATAAATATATATTTTATAAAATATAAAAATTCTATCTATCTACCTATCTTGGGTTTTAGTTTGGGGAGGGGGGAAGCAGAACCAGGAAAGGGCTTTTGTCTAAGGTGGCTTAAAACTGTGTCTTGAAGGAAGCCAGGCTAGGGGTTAGAGGTGAGAAAGGAAAGCATTTCAGGCATGGGAGGACAGTCACTGCACAGAATTGTGAGATGTATTGTATATTATAGGTTAAGCTGTTGTCCTTCGTTCTTGAAGAGGATCAAAATGACATCACTATGTTAGAGTCAAGTTACAGTGTGTCTGACTGTGGCTGATCAGACTAATAGGAGTTCAGAATGCCCTATCACAGGTTAGGCAGAAATAGACCATGTGAACATTGGGGGTGGACTCTCTAAATTTGGGCATTTTGTGTTTCTTTTGAGTACCTCAATTCTGCTTTGCTCATAGAACATAGTACTTTCTCTGATGAGGGCATGCCATGCTGGGTAGTCCTGTGCCAGTGTCTCCCATGTTATACAATCAATTCCAAAGTTCTTAAGGGAACCCTTGAGAGTATCCTTATACTGCTTTTTCTGACCACCATGTGAGTGCTTATTTTGTGTGAGTTCTTCATAAATTAATCTTTCAGGCAAGCATGTATTTGGCAATCGAACAACGTGGCCAGCCCATTGGACTCTGCAGCAGAGTTTGAATGCTTGGCAGTTTAGTTTGAGAAAAGATCTCAGAGTTTGGTACCATTTTTATTGAATGCAAATATTTAGCTTAGAGGGATAAGTCTATGATCAGTCCAGCACTCTGTGCCACACATTGCCTTTGTCACTCTCATATCCTGTCTATCTCTTCTCCTTGCAATCACATGGTATATTAAATGCCAATGTTTGCTGTGAGGGTGCATCCATGAAGTTTTATTGCATTTAGGTAAATGGAAGACAGTATATAGTGTAAAAGGAAGGTAATCTCACTATAATCTACTACTACTACTACTACTACTACTACTACTCACACACACACACACATACACTATATATCTTATAGGGAAGAGAATCTATATTCTATACATAGTATAAAGGGAAGAAAATCTCATAGGGATTAGCAGTGAAAAAGGTGGTGGTAGGGACCAGGATGTATAGTATATACACACACATACACACAGTTGTATGCATGCATTATACACACATCTGTCTTATATGCCATTGCACATTTTCTCCCCCATTAGAATGTTAGTATGACTGAAAATAGTGACTGTTTTTGCTTTTCTTTGCATGTAGAGCACTTTGCATAGTGCTTAGCACATAGTAAACCCTTAATAAATATATCCGTTAACTGACTGTCCTCTTTATGGTGCTAAAATGCAACAGCTAACCTTAGGGTGAAAAGACAACCTACCAAGTCAATTCCTTCCTCTGTCACTCCTAACAAATATGAAACAGATAGCTCCTAATGAAGAGTATAGCCATGAAAGAAACTGGTACTTCTGAGCACTCTTCATTTCCTTCAGCCTAGTTATGGAAGAGATACCAAGTTGAAAATTGTATTGGCTGTCATTTTATTTCATGATGGCAGAGTAATCCATAAATATTATTTAAGGTACTTCTTGAGATTCTTTAGTAGTATACCAGATTTGCTGAAATCAATGCACTCCTGGAAGATATCCTTGAAAAAACAAACTGATAGATAAACAAATGGGAAATGCCAAGTGGTCAGACCACACTTAGTTCAGTCAATAAATAAACCATTATGTGGAGAATCATTTGTTCTAAACCTACACATGGATCTCCTTGGATGTTTAATGCTGTCCTGTAATTGTATGAACCTAAGAATTGAGTGTTCCATTTTGGGAAGGGGTATGGTGGTAGCTAATAATTCACTTAAAATGCATTGATGACAGGAATGGGGAAAGCAATCCAAACTGTCAGTTACCTGCCAGCCTTAGCTCCTTGTGTCTGGCTTGTTTCCCTAATACCTATGACCCACTGGCCTGCTTAATGAATGGGCCTATGAATTGGCCCCAGTTTCTGATCCAATTCCAGTTTGACTCTCCTTGCTCTCTCATCATGCATAGTGTTTTGTGCCTGCTTCTCTCCTTGCTGTTAGCTGCTCTCTGCTTACCTCGAACTTGCATTGATTCTCCGAACCTTATCTCAGTCTGTCCATGACCAATTCAGGATGCTTATTTTGTCACCTCGAACTCTTGAACCTGGGGAATGGGGATGGAGGATGGTGTGAGAAGAGAAGACTTTGAAAAAAATACCTTTTTGAAATCAAGAAATGTCATTTTTGTTATATACCTTTTATCTATTAGTTAATCGTATTTAAAGAGGAAATAAGAAAAAGCAAAGACATAAGGTCATTGTGGACATGCTCTATTCTTTGTGAACCTTTGTGACCCGTGCAACCACTACTTACTTAAATGCTCACAAATGATTTGTTTAATAATCCACATTACAATTTTGCTAGGGATCATCATCAATATGCTTTTTCACCTGTCCCATCCTCCTGCCAAGAACTAGGACTGAATGGGGTTCATGTTGCAAATTGAACCTTCATAGATTGGGAGCAGGGGAGAAGGACACTGGTATAGAAGTATAGGTATCATTGTGTCAAAAAGTATGCACGCTTTAGTGATTTGGAGGGCATAGTTTCACATTGATTTCCAGAATGACTGGACCCGTTCACAAATTCCCCAAATACATGCATTGATGTGTCTATTTTGTCATACTCCTCTAAACAACTGTCATTTTCCTTTTTTAAAAAAATTATCTTTACCAATCTGTTGATGATGAAGTGGAACTTCAAAGATGTCTTTAATTTTTATTTCCTTTATTTGTGATTTGGAGAGTTTTTAAAAATATGATTGTTGATAGTTTGCAAATTGCCTTTTGAGAACTATTCATATCCTTTTATCATATATCTATTGGGGAATAACTTGAGGCAGCTAGGTGATGCAGTGGATAGACTGCTGGGCATGGAGTTAGGAAGACCTGAGTTCAAATTCAGCCCTAGACTCTTACTACGTATGTGATAATGGGAAAGTAAATTAGCTACTGTCTGCCTCAGTTTCCTCAATTGTAAAATGGGAATGATAATAACTTATCTCACAAGACTGTTGTGAAGATCAAATGAGATAATATTTATAAAGTGCCCAAGCACTTTATATCTCGCATATAGTAGGATCTATGTTTATTCCCTTCCCTCCTCCCCTGCCCCTGCCTTTTTTTGTATTTCTAATAATTCCATGTGTATCTTGGCTATCAGATTTTTATCAGAAAAATTTGCTACAAAGATTTTTTTTTACTAGCTGTTAACTTTTAAATTCTTACTGCATGGATATTGTTTATGAAAATACTTTTATATTTTTTTGTAATCAGAACTTGGTTAATCAAGAATTCTCCTCCTTTCCATATTTGTGATGAGTATTTCCTTTCCTTCTATAAGCTGTTTTAACACATTGTATATATACATATATATGTACATATTTGTGCATACATACATATATGTGTACACGTATATGGTATATTCTTATGGAAATTATTTTAGTATAAAGTGTAAGGCATTGCTTTGAGCCTAATTTTCCCCAGATTGCTTTCCAATTTCTCCAGCAGTCTGTAGAATAACAATTTCTTACCATGTGGTTAGTGTCGTATTAACTGAACACTATGTTACTATATTCAAATACTCCTGGGCATTGTGTATCTAATGATCCCATTGATAAATTTTTCTATTTTTTTAAACAGTAACAAATTTTTTGATTATTTCTTTGTAGTCCAGTTGTGATCTCATACTGCTAGGATCCCTTCCCTCCCTTTTTTTTCTCTCATTATTTACCTTCAGTTTCTCAATGTCCATATGAATTTTATTATTATTTTATCCAGTTCTATAATGTAGTCTTTTGATAGTTTAATTGGCATGCCATTGAATTTGTAAATGTACATCTTTGTTCTCCCCCTGATCTTACTGGAAAAGCCTCTAGCATTTCACTTTTATAAATAATGCTAACTGCTATTTTTAGATAAATATTCTCTACCACATTAAAGAAGGTTTCACTGATCCTTTTTATTTTTTTAAAAACACAAATCAGCATTGGATTTTTTTTAAAAAATCTTTTCTGCATCTATTAGTGCAATCATGCATTTTAATTTTTTCTTATTAATGTGGTCTATTATGTTCATTCCCCCCCTCCGTACTATATCACCTCTGAATTCTTGGAATGAATCCAATCTACTCATGATGTATAATCATCTTATTATTCTTCTGCAACCTCTTTGTTAATATTTTATTTAGTATTTGTCTCATAGCTATTCATTAAATATATTAGTCTATGGTTTTCTTTCTCTACTTTCTCAGTCAGTTTTTGGATATTGGGATCATATTTGCCTCATGGAAGTAAGTTGGTAGGAAGCCTTTTCACTCTATTTCCCCAACAATTTATGTAGCATTTCACTTGATCCTTCTTTGAATATTTGATAGGAGTCATTTGTACTCCCACCTTGTCCTGGTTCTCACTCACCATCCCTCCTCCCCCCAATATGTGAATTTCTTTATGGCTTTGTGAACCAGTGAAAACTAGTTTGCTGGTATGGTCCCAGCCCCAAAGGGGCTGTGTATATTAAAGCTGATAAACCCAGAGGCTAGGCATTACCCATTATCCCCATTCGCTGACCAGATGGCACAGTTGGAGTTAAATTCCTTATGTCCCTGCCTCTCTGTCCTTTCTCCTTATTCCGTTTATCAAATACTCTCACTCCACTGGTTCTAGTTATATTCCTATGGATAACAGGACAGTCTTCTATTAGTGTAGTGTTAGCATTCTGTCTAAAACTCTATATAAGGTGATCTTTTTTTTTTTTGAAGGACTCTTGGTCTTTGACCAGAGTATAAAGCCATTCCATAGCTCCACATCCGTAAACTATATCATTGTATATTGCTCTTGGCCAAGGACAATGGGCAGGGGGCCCCACACTGAAATTGCTCTCTGCTGGCATCTGTCCTCCCCTAGTGAGTGGTAATGAAGTAACTATCATACCAATATGGCTTTTCCATTCTTCATCATGTTAATCTGTTAATAAATATGTTCATATTTATTATGTTAATAAATATGTTAATAAAATGTTAATTTTATATGTTTGTAAAAATTTTTACCTATGTATTTATCAGTTTTGTTACTGTATACTTGGACAAAATCATATGGTATAACTTACCAAGATTATATTTTTCTGATAGGCTCCTTTATTTCCTCTTTATCTGTAGTAATTTGTTTTTTCATTTTTGATTTTGGATAATGATTTTTTCTCTCTTGTTAAAAATCAAATTAGACAACAGTTTTTCGATTTTATTAGGTTTAAAAAATTTCAAACCTCCTAATACTTAAAAGAGCTCATTTTCTCTATTAATTCAATAGGGTTTTTGTTTTCAATTTTATCTCTTTGATTTTCAAAATTTCTGTAATTATGTTTTTTTTCAAGTTGACATTTTAAGTTTTTTAAAAAAACTTTTGTCTAATTCAATGATCTGTTTTTTCCTCTTTTCTTGGTAATGATGTTTAGAGATCCAATTTCCCCTTTATGACTCCTTTAGCTATATGTAAAAGTTTTGATGTGTTATCTCATTTTAATAAATTTTGCAATGAAATTATCTACTGCTTTTATGATTTATTCTTTAACCCACATATTTACTTATAATTTTTATTGTGTTGTAGTCAGTAACAAATGTGCTTGATATTTCTGCTTTTCTGCATTTACTTATAAAGTTTTTATGACTTGTCATATGGTCAATTTTTGTAAAGGTGCCATATATATTTGAAAATATGTATACTTCTTTCAATTCCCATCCAGTACTCACCAAAGACCTATCATATCTAACTTTTATAAAATTCTGTTTAGGTTCTTGACCTTTTTGCTCTTTTTGTTACATTCGTCTACTGTGCTAATGTGTGAAAAAAGGCACATTGAGGTCCTCAACTATTTAAGTTTCTCCCTACAATTAGATTAGCTTCTTTTTAAAATACTTAGATACTTTGCAACTTGGTTCCTATTTATTAAATATCAAATTTATTTCATTATCTAACATGTAATTTTCCTGTTTATTTTTTTAACCAAGTCTATTTTTTACTGTATCTGTGTCTGAAATTGTGATTTCCATACCTGCTTTTTTAAATTCATCTGAGGCCTAACAAATTTGGCTCCAATTCCCCATTTTAATTCTGAGAATCTTTCTGTTTCAAGTGTGTTTCTTGTAAACAACATATTGTTAGCTACTGTTTTGTAATCCATACTTCTCTTCTACTCTTCACCATTTAATTAATGAATTCATCTCATTCACATTCACAGTTATTTGCATTTTTCTTCATCGTACAGTCTTATATTTTTAAAAATTCTCTTTGCTTCAACCCTCCCCGACTTTATGAAGAAGAAAAAAGTGATGAAAAAAGGAATGTAATCAACACTAGTAATCCATAATTGAAGTAGTCTGCTTGTTTCTACTCTTCCACTCCTTCTTTCACCTGGCCTAGATCTCAGCAATTGGGTCTTACACTTTCTTTTTTTCTTTTTACTCCCTTCTTTATGGCGCACTCCCAAAAGTTGGAGGAATTTTCTCTTGTTACTATTTCCTTCCTGACTCTACTTTTCCTCCTAAACCTCTCTTCCCTTTTCTTGTGTTTTTTTTCTTTCCCTATAAAATATAATGTATGTCTACATAAATTCTTTGCCTAGTTGAGTGAGGTTAATGAAGTATTTGATCTCCTCACTTTCTCCTTCATGTTTATATTTCTTCTTCTGGCATACCAGAAAGAAAATTCCTCCTCCTTCTTCATACTTTCTTTAGTATATTCCTTCCATCACTCCCCTCATCCTTTTTAGCCAACAAGATAAAACACAATCACTTCCAGCCTCTGTATCTTTCTTATTCTCTTTATACGCCTAATAGTCGAATTCCGAAAGGGATATTTATCTAATCTATCCCATTTGAACATAAGTAATTCATCATTATTAAGGCTTTTCCAATTTGTCTACTGTATTTACTTAAGTTTTTCTTATCTTCTATGTTTATATTTTGATGATTCAACCTAGCTCTGGTTCTTTCATCAGAAAAACTTGAAAGTTTTTATTCTATTAAAGATTTTATTTTCCTCTCATTTTATAGAAGTTATAGTATATTCTTGTGGGCTTCTGATTGTGGTTCCTTGGTACTTGAACTCATTTTCCTGATTTCTTAGAAGTTTTTTTTTTCTTTGATCTGGAAGTTCTGATTATGGCTATGACATTCCTAGGTGTTTTAAATTTGAGGTTTTTGAAGTGTGAATTTTTTAAATAAATTCTTTTTAAATTGAATTCTTTTAAAATTCTTTTTAGTACTTACTCTTCTTAAAACAACTTTTTCCTTTGCTTTTAGTAGCTCTGTGCTATTATGATTTCTTGAAATCTGATATGCAAGTTTCTTATTTGATCATGGTTTTCAAAGAGACTAATGATTGATAAATTATCTCTCTCAACTAGGTTTCCAAATCAGGATATTTATTTAAAAACTCTTTTTTGGCAATGGGAGTAGATGCCCTACATGTTCTAAACATTTTGGCTTTTAAAATTTGTTTTAATATATCTTGTCTCATAGAATCATTGAGTTATGTTTATTCCATTTTATTTGTCAAGGAGTCCACTAGTTGGATAAAGTTTTCCACATATTTTCTAACTATTTATTTGCCTTCCTTTTTTCCCTGAAGAACTGTATTTTAATTAAAAAAATCTCATTTTATTTCTCCTAGTCACTCTGGAGTATTTGTGGCCAAGTCATGTATTTATTGTGGAGCTTCTCTTTTCTGGGCACGTCTCTTTAAATGTTAATTTTTTTTTTTGTATTTTGAGTTTTCTTTTTTCCCCTTCATCTCCAGCCTCAGTTCCTGGATTTGGACTTGATACCAAAGCCAAGCTTTGTCCTTTATGCCTCTCTGGGATGGGATGCCCCATCTCTGCTGTAGTTTGTTTCTTACTGCTGCATTTCTGGGTGTATGATGTTAGATCCCTACCCTTTGCTATAATCCATGGATTCTGTCTCTGTCTCTTGGTGGCTCCACACATTCTTTTTTTGGTCCATCTTTGTCACTTTTGCCTTACACAGCCCAATGGAGACTTATCAGAGTCTCTCTTACAGCCAGTCTCTAATAGGATCTTGGTTTCTGACAGTCCATAATAGGACATCAGAGATCACATTAGTCTCAGACCTACTGCAAAGTCCTTTGGTGTGCACGCGAGATTGTCAAGCTGTCCCTGTCTCTGAAAGCTCACATACTACCTGGCCTTGTTTTTCTGCACCATGACTTATCAGGAGCTGGCTGTGTATCCCATTACTTTTTTTTGACAGTCTAGGGCCAAGATTTTGATGGCTTTAGGTCCTATTTATGGGAGGTCATGCTGGCTCCATATATCCTGGTGTGTTCCAACTCAGAGCACCTGCAGGCTTTAAGCCTGATTTAATAATGATGATTGATGACTGTGATGATGATAGTTAACATTTTATAGCACTTTAAGGTTTACATATTACTTTACAAACATTATTTCATTTCATCCTTACCACAGCTCTCAGAGGTAGGTGCTAAGATTATCCTCATTTTATGGCTGAGGAAATTGAGGCAGAT
This sequence comes from Phalanger gymnotis, assembly GCA_028646595.1. Taxonomy (NCBI): domain Eukaryota; kingdom Metazoa; phylum Chordata; class Mammalia; order Diprotodontia; family Phalangeridae; genus Phalanger; species Phalanger gymnotis. The sequence continues at coordinate 638,043,251 of CM053622.1, read as the reverse complement.
AGTGGCTAGATAGAGACTTACTCAGGGTCATAACAACTAATTAAGGATTCAAAGCAGGATTCCTTGTTGTTGTTGTTGTTGAGTTGCGTCCAACCTTTGTGACACCATAGACCATAGCACACCAGGCCCTTCTGTCCTTCACTATTTCTTGAAATCTATCCAAGTTCATATTCATTGTTTCTATGATACTATCTATTCATCTCATTCTTTGCAGTTCTCTTTTCTTTTTGCTTCCAATCTTTCCCAACAACAGGATCTTTTCCAACGAGTCCTATCTTCTCATTATATGGCCAAAGTATTTAAGCCTCAGCTTCAATATTTGACCTTCCAGTGAATAGCCTGAATTAATTTCTTTAAGTATTAACTGATTTGGCCTCCTTGCTGTCCAAGGGACTCTCCAGCACCACCATTCAAAAGCATAAATTTTGCAGCATATGGCTTTCTTTATAGTCCAACTCTCACAGCCACACATAGCTACTGGAAAAACCATAACTATGACTATATGGACCTTTGTCAACAAGGTGGTATCTCTACTTTCTAGTATGCTGTTCAGATTTGCCGTAGTTTTTCTTCTAAGGAGCAAGCATCATTAATTTCTTGTCTGCAGTTGTCTGCAGCGATCTTTGAGCCAAAGAATATGAAATCTTCATTGCTTGCATTTCTTCTCTCTTTGTTTTCCAAAAAGTAATGGAACCAGTTGCCAAGATCTTAGTTCTTTTGCTCTTAAGCTTCAAGCCATCTTTTACTCTCCCCTCTTTTACCCTCATCAAGAGGCTTCTTAATTCTTCTCTTTCTGCCATGAGTGATTTTGTTTGCATATCTGAGACTGTTGATACTTCTTCCTTGATAATAGTGTAACTCTCTAGTGACAATCTATTTTCTCCTAGCTCTTTGAAACTCCTTTCCTACTTGACTCTTTCCAGGACAACAGGCCTTACAAAAGAGACAGCAGAATCATGAGTGGCTTTATTTGCTTAATAGAAATGAAATTCTTTGGTTTGAAAGAAATTTTCCCTTTTAAAAAGAGGCAGCATCCTGGTGACCCTTACATTTGGCAAAGAGCTTAGGAAGCAAAAGGTGTGATTTTTACCTGTAGTCTCCAGGGATAGTTCTAGAGTAGAGAGGGTATAGCAAGACACTGGAAATGGTAGAAAGGATATAAGAATAAGCCATAAAATATAGTTCCTCTATTCTTCATCTGTTTTTCTTTTCTGGTGGCTTCATTGGAGAAAGCATTGCAATTTCTCCATTTGGGGCAGAAAGTTGGTAAACCATAGCTCTTTCTCTGTATTCTTGTATATGAAGTGGCCTAACGACAAAATATGCTCAACAGGGTCTAAGACAAGTGTAGGTGTGTATTCTAATTCCATCTGTTTGAGAGACATACTTGCATATGTATATTTTTTAAAATTATCATTAATAAAAATATTCTCAGTTTATGAGTAAGTTTTGATAAATACTTTTGTATTGTCAGAAAGTTTTCCCAAATTCCATGGATTTGTAGATTATTACATATTACTTTCATGTTTTCTCAAGCTCAATCATCTGAGTAGTTTTCAGTCTACCACAACACCTTAACAGCTACTGCTTAAAAGTTGCCCTTTAATTTGTTAAACTGTGCATATAGGTGGGTAGCTGGTAAGTTGTTTGTTTTGCTCCTGGCTACCTGTGGACATCATTGTTGAGAGTTAGTCCAGGGGTTTACTAGCTTTGTCAGTGAATTGCCAGTTTCACAGATGAGCCTTTCTTAGTAGGCCCCACCAATATCTGAAAGCAGGAGATGGGTAGGATTGAATCCTAGTCACTTGGCCTGGACGTGTTTATAATAACTTATATTCATACAGTGCTTAAAAGATTCAGAAAGTGGTTTACATGATCTAACGTAAACACACAACTTTATTTTACAGATAAAAAACTAGCTCAGAGACATTAAACAACTTGTTCAAGTTTATACATCTAGGAAGTAGTAGAATACAGGAATGGACCTAAGCCCTTTGACTCAAAATTAAAGTCTCCACTGTCAAACCACATCCACTGTAGTACTTCCCAAGGAACTGAATAAATTGGCATATGGGATTGCTAAAATTTTGTGTGTGATTATTGATCCTGGAGGAATTACAGAGAATTGGAGAGGATTATAAAGCCCATTTATTTGGGGGCTGTCTGAAAATAGCTGTTAGCCAACAGATCATTCTAAAACTGTAAAGCAACCCTGAAGAATCAAAATTGTAGGTGATTAAAGGGCAACGAAGAGCTATGTGGTAGGCTTAAGAAATGGTAGCAAACAATGGTTTGTACATAAGTGGCGTAAATATATCAAGAAACTGTGTTATTAGAAAGGCAAGTAGTGATGTACTGGTCATGTAGTGAAAACAAAAGATGATGTGTAGTGAAATGCACTGAAAACAAAAGATGTGTAGTCTACAAAACAGGTGACTACAAGAGTGTTTAAAGACCTAGAGAAAAGCCCTTTATCCACTCATACCTCCCATGGGGGATTTATGGCAAGACATAGACAAGAATCACACTGGAGTCAGAAGGAATGAGTGGATTGCCATTCTCCTATTGGGTGGAGGATTCACATCCATGAGATAGATCATGGTTCCACTGAATTATATAGAGAATAAACCATTGATGTGGAGTTGAAGAAAATAAAGTAACTATTAATTTAGATAGCAATTTGCTTGAGTACGGAGAATTGACTCAAGAAAACTACAGGCACCCCTACTGGTAAAGGAAAATCAACCAAGCAATAATATTAATCAAATACCTACTTTGCAACTGAAATAGTCTAACTTGTAGCGGTTCTCTAATTTCTAGTGGCAGCAAAATCACTTTGAGAGAATGGCTATTATGTACTTATGTGAAGAAATAGGTGACTATATAATTTAAAATGAAAAGCGTCCCCTGACATTTATGATTTTAAAAGTGAAACCCAGTGTTATAGTATATAATGTAAAGCCTTTTCATGGCAAGACAAAACCCAGAAGCCGGTATACTAAAGGCTAATGAGCTCTAGACTATGAATCAAGGGACCTGACTTCTCATTCTGGTTAAAGAAAACATTACTTAAATTCTTTGGACCTCAGTTATCTCATCTATAAAATAAGTGACTAGATGCTTTTTCAGGTCCCTTGTACCTTGTATGGCCCATGGGCATAACTTGGGGTCCTATCAAGTCTCAGTTGTTATGGAATATAAAATTAGGAACCAGTTGAATAGGGAAAAAGACTCTTCCACTAATTGCTGTTTTGTTTTATATCTGGACGTATGTCATTGATCTAGTAGAAAATGTATAAAATGAGAAGTAGAAAATGCGCTAAATGCAAGTTATAGGACTTATAATCAAATGGGAATACTGAGTAACAATTAAGGACAACAATTCAAATGACCACCAGCTTCTTCATCTGTAAAATGAGGGAGCTGAACTTCATGGTTCCCAAGACCATGGATTTAGAGTGGGTAGGTACTTCCAAAATCATTCAGTCCAACTCTCCCTTCCCCAATTGTATAGGAAAAGAAACTGAGGCCAGCAGGATTTAGTGATTCACCCATGGCCCCACAGAGAGAGGAACAGAAAGAAACCCAGGTCTTCTGTCTGACTCCAAATCTGGCATTCTTCCCACTGTACCACATTGCCTGGGTGCCTTTCAGGGCTACACTTCTATAATTCTTAGGATTCAAATCTCAGTGAGACCTAAATATGATTATGATAAACATTACCATTAGCTATAATGAATAAGAAGCTTTCTAGATCATTTTACTCAAAGCTCTTAATGGAATGGTATGTTCACAATCTGCTTAATCTTCTCCTTTGTTTCTGGGAATAAACCAGCAAACAGTAATCCTTGTGTGGAATACAGAAACCACTGGAGACGCTCCCATATTTTTGGCTTAGCTTGGTTAAAACAATGAATTTTCTCCACCAGCAAAAGAATTGTTTTTCTGTGTTGTGGAGAAAGGCAGTGGCTAAGAGAATGAGAAGATGCCGTTTGCTCCTAAGCCTTTCTTCTGACATGCTCAGATCATACTTCTCATTTCTCCTGCCCAGCTGAGGCCTATAGATGCTAATCGTATTAACTATGAGTTATAGAGCACGTCAAGGTTTGCAAAGCACCTTACTTGTGTTGTCTTATTTAACCCTCACAACAACCCTGTGAAGTAGGCACTATTATTATTATCCCTATTTTATAGATGAAGAAGCTGAGTGAGAGAAGTTAAGTGATTTGCTAAGGGTCACATAGCTAATAAGGCAGAATTCGAACTTATTTTCCTGATTCCAAATCCACCACCTCTTCATATCCATTGTGATGCTTCATTTCATGTCTAAGTTCTGATGATATAGTGCTACAGCATATTGAATGTGTGTGTGTGTGTCCAGCCAAGTCCAGTTTTTGCTTTAAAAACTTGTTTTGCCTCTTTCCCTCCTCTGAGGTGGAAGCTTCTCTGCTTTTCTAACAATTATAAAGTGCCTACAGTAATCATAAAGTGATATTCCTTAAAGTGATAAAAAGAGGTTAGCTAAACATACAATAAAAAAGTAATCTTTATTATTTTGGCGCATTTGTAATGTTGCTTAGCATCATTTAGGGTAATAGTAGCATTTTCCTGCATGCAGTTCACGAATACAGTTTACTTAAGTAGTTTTTAAGCGGGGGGGGGGGGAAGGAGTCTACAGTTTGTGTAAGAAATACAAAATGTTCTGATGTGACTGATCATACAAGTTCGCTATTTGGTTCTTGTGAAAAAGAAAATATGGTGGAACCCATATTATATTTCAGACAGTTCTAGTGCTGCACGACTCCAAAGGAATAGAAAGAATGGAAGGTTAAAGATTAGAACCGAAGGGAATGACCACCTGAAATTGTTGATGCAGGCAGTTCCAGAAATTTTCAACAAAAATGCACACCTTTTTCTAATCTCAAAGTATAACTTGGAAGCAACTTGTGAACCCATTGTTTTCTTTTTAAATTTAAGTTATTTAACATTGGCAAATATAATTTGAAAAAGCAGAAATCTACAACTACCCATTCTTCCATGAGAAAGTGCTATGGACAGAAAGTAAGAAAAGTGACTGTGACATCAACCTGAAGTTAATTTTCATTTCTCATTTTATGTACATAATGCTGAAAAATAAAATAAAATGTTTTTTACAGTATTTATATTTGGTTATAAAATTCTAAACACATTTTTAACAGTTTAAGCAGTTTGTATCATATCTGTACAAGTCTGGCTATACACCATAAGTTATTTACTTAAAATTTAAAAATACAAACCCCAAAGCTCTTAAAGTGCTGCAAACTATTGCTTAATGATTTAAAGGAATGAGCTCTGTTGAACAAGTTCCATGACTTTACCACTGACATATGGTTTCTCATATAGGAGATTCTCAGCAGTGGAAAGAGCAGGATACAGCAGCATAGGCAATATAAACATGCATTGATAGCATCCAAACTATCTCTAATGGTACAGAATACATTATGTTACCTGTTGAAAGCTTGCACTCTATACTTCTTGTGGTACATATTTGATGCAATAAATACTGTGCTCTGGTCATTATTTGTTTGCTCAAACATGCACCACAGAGTAAAATGTCTATTTACATAACACAGGGCGTTTTGTTAACACAGACATGTCAACCTTGTTGAGAGCTGAAGATGGCTAAACAAAGTACAGGATTAAGCAGAACTTTATAAAGGGCTCTTTTGGTCAATTCTGTTTTCCAGGGGCAGCCTCATTAAATTATTCAGTGTTCTGTTTTACACAATAAAGAAAAAACATAACGTGTGACTCCAGACGTTTGTATGAAGTTTGCACCTACTGAGATATAATGGCCTGCCTAAAAACGATCCACTTATTATGTTCTTGGGTGGGGATGGGGGAGGCTTTCTGGGTATAAAAAGACTTATCTGGCTTTGATCAAACACAATCAGATAAGCACCTCCAATTTATTACCCAACTCCCCTCCCAGAAACACTGAAGTAATTGAAAAATCCATTGGTTTCCTTGTAAGTTTTTCTCATGCATGATCTCTAAGTGCAGCATGCCTTCATGCAAACCATTTCTTTGTGTATATTGGAGGATCCATAGGGTAGAACCCTCAGAGGTCATACCTGTAAAGTAGTTCTCAACCCCGTTTCCCAACATAAACCCCATTTACAAAAATAGTCACATATAACAGTCACATATAATAAACAACATATGAATTAAAAAAAAGATGAATCCACTAACAGATTTTGTAAAAATATGACAAATGTGGCAGTTGAGATGCAAACAGTGGATACAATTACTATACTAAAGTATTTCATGTTACCCCCACCCAAAATTTTAGGTTTGCACCCCCTTTTAAACTGGTCCCTACAGTCTGAGTAGCCATTTGTCTCTTCTCTTCAGCAGTGTCAGCTGGTAGTGAGAACAGTAACCTCTTGTCAAGGTGGTCTCCCCTTTATGCAGAGTCACAGTTTGCTGACGAGGGGTCACTGTCTTATTATAGGCACTGACCTTAGAGTATATTTTTGTAAAAACAGTCAGTTTGGCATAGACCTCCGAATGGAGTCCTGTTGACAAAAATACATCACCTTCCTAGACTGTAAACAATTTGTCATACAATCATTTTTATTTGCTTTAGTTTACTTTCCCTTGGCCTTGTCATCTTTGTCTTCTCTCTCATGTTTCTCCAGGATTGGCTTTGTTACTCGGTCATAGGAAGGTGGGCAAGCTGCTGTGGACATGGTCAGATCTGTTTTTTCTGTGATAGAGTTTTCAATAAGAATGTCTTCTTTCACCAGAAGGTTTGCCCCACCTTTGAGTTTATTTTTGTTATAAGTAAATGAGGCTTGTTTTACCGTTCGCTTTAAAAGGTGACGTCTGTAAGCCCGTTGAATGATAACAGCAGACACTTCCTCTTGTTTTCGTTTCAGTGTTGTGGTAATTGGCTCATAGGAGGCTTTGGAAGGATTAGAAGCCATGAACCTCTCTTCCATCTGTATTCGGAGGGCATCCATCTCTCCACTCTCTCCCAAAACACGCTTTGTAAAAGCAAATAGGATGTCAAGGCAGTGAATTCGGTCCCCGCTTACCATGGGCAGATCCATGGCAATAAGCTGAATTTTGTTTGGTTGTGGCAAATTAAGAGGCGGATCCAGAGCAGCTGCAAACTGAGAAAGTTTTTCAAATTCCATGAATTGAGTGGCATCGGGATCAAACTTCTCCCAAACCTCATAAAACATCTCAAAGTCATCCTCACTCAGTGGCTCAGCACTCTCCTCAGTAGCAACACTGAAGTTCTCCAGGATAACAGCGATGTACATGTTTACGACCACCAGGAATGAGATGATGATGTAACTGACAAAAAAGAAAATCCCAACAGAGGGGTTGCCACAATCTCCTTTGACAGAGCTTCCAGGGTGAACTTTTTGAGGGTCACAGTCTGGTGGTCCACTGTTGAGAATGGGTGCAAGCAAACCATCCCAACCAGCAGATGTGGTAATTTGGAAGAGGCAGATCATACTGTTGCCAAAGGTTTCAAAATTGAACATGTCATCAATTCCAACTTCCCTCTTGACATAGGCAAAGTTGGACATTCCAAAGATGGCATAGATAAACATGACCAGGAAGAGAAGGAGCCCAATATTAAACAGAGCAGGGAGGGACATCATCAAAGCAAAGAGAAGTGTTCGGATTCCCTTTGCTCCTTTGATGAGACGAAGGATTCGTCCAATCCTGGCAAGACGGATTACACGAAACAGGGTAGGGGACACGAAATATTTTTCTATCAGCTCTGCTAGAAACATGCCTGTTAAAAATTAAAAGTGAAGGAAAAACATTAACATAAGAATTATTTTTTACCTCTGAAGGATACAAAATATTAACCTACTGATCTGGTTACCAATATATTCATTAATACAACTTCAAATTCAGTTTAATTTTAACGAATGAATACATTTTAAAAATCATTCATTTATTTAGAATTTATTAGGTTGACTGGTTCGGAATTTTAGAATATTTAACAATGCACATAGAAGGCATTCACAAATATTTGCTTATTAAATTGAATTGAATTAAATATAGGAAAAATTTTAAAAGTTATCAAGTTCAATCACCTCATTAATTGATTAAATGCCTGCTGTAGATATAGTCCATAGGAATGAAGAAAGCAGGCATTTATTAAGCAGCTACTGTGTGTCAAGGGAAGAGCCAACAAAAGTAGTAGTCCTCATCTCAACTCTCAAAGAGCTTACCATACAATAATAGAAAAAAGATGCATGTATGTGAAACAACTGGAAAACAATTCAATGCAATATAGAATTTCCTTGTTCGCTTCCAAAATTTAATAACAACTTGTAGGCTATTTTACTTTATAATAAACATACTCTAAACCTGCTTATGATTAATTCTTATGTCTGATCCGTAGACAAAGGAAAAAATGATTATTATAAATGAAGAAGTCGACTATATTGTCTGACCAGCAGAATCACAAACTATATCAGTTGTGAGGAAAAAGTTCAATTTGTCTTTAGTTGAAATTTTCAGGTTGTTTCCACCATCCCTACAGTCTGAGTTAACAGAAGCCTAAATATTTTAAAAGTACACAATGATTTTATGTGTAGGCTGTATGTGAAACATACTATAGTACTATAGACTTAATGGTTCTCAAAATGTTCTCAAAAAGACTCTTTTGGGAGTCTACAAGGTTAAAACTACTTTCATAATAAGATTAAGAACTTTTCATTTCTAATATGGTAAATATGAAGGAAAGCTTTTTGGGAGGTCCTCAATAATTTTCAGGGAGTCCTGAGACTATAATTTGAGAACTGTTGAACTATAAGAACAAATTCTGTAGGAATCCAGAGTAGATAAGCATCTTTATGTTCTGGAATTGTATTATAGGAGTGGTTTTAAGCAAAGCTGAGCCTCAAAAAAAAAAAAAGCAAGATTTGGCTTCAGAGAGAAGGAAAAATATTTGAAATATTCTCTAGGGTCTTTAAAATCACAGGAACTCCAACTTAAGTCAGAGAAAAATGTTGAAAGTTTCAGTTGAATAGTCATGGTGCCAGTTTGCAAAGGAGAGATTTAATGACAAGAAAGAGACTAGTTCTGAGGCTAGGTTTTAACTGCGATTTGGAACTATATAGACTAAGGGATTGCGAAAGCAGTGAGAGTAAGTAGAATGTTGAATAAGTTGACAGGGCTTTAATCAGAATCCAGAGGGAGAAAGAGGAAGTTTCAGGATGTTTTGAATCTCACTGCGATCAGAGGGGAATCAGGAGATTAGAATGCCTATAAATTTGTAAACATTATTTGGAGTCATGCTGGTTATAATTAATTTTGAGCCTTTTCATTATCTCTGAGTTGTATTTTAGCTATTTAGATTTTTTTCTTGATAGAGGAAAATGGTTAGAATCATAGCATGATTTAAAATTAACAGAATTCTGTTTATTCATAACATTTAACAAGTGAAAAATTTCAAAATGAATTTGCAACATGGAATTATTTCAGTATAATATTCTAATATATTAGTATAATTATATTTCTAATTATATTAGTATAGTTATACATATAGTATATACAGTATAAGCATAGTATAATATATAGTATAGATACTTATATGTAGTATAAGTATATAGATAGTTTATATATAGCATAAGTATAATTATATTAATATAAATATTATATCAGTATAATATTGTTTTTCTTTGAAGGACCAATAGAAAGACTTCAAATAGTTCCAGTAAAGTTATCCTTTTCTCTTTATCTCATCTGAAAAACTATGTTGTAGACTCTTGACAAATACTGTTTGATAAAGAAGATCCTTTTTCCTTTGGTCTCGATTAAACAGCTATGCTAAGATACATTCTTTCCTTTGTAAAAATTTAAGCACCTTTTGGGTTTAATATCTGCCTTCTCCAGCTTATTGTTCTCTAAGTGAATGTTTGCTTTGCAAGAAGCTATTGGTCCCTCTGGCTCACACATCTTCAGAAGAGGAAAGATAGGCATATCATCCTTGAAAATGGCACACACATCCATCACCTATTGATAGGGTGTGTGAATCTCTTGAGTGAATAACTGCATTTTTTAAGCAATTTTTTTGGAGGGGGGAGGGCAGGGCAATTGGGGTTAAGCTACTTGCCCAAGGTCACACAACTAGTTAAGTGTGTCAAGTGTCTGAGGCCAAATTTAAACTCAGGTCCTCCTGACTCCAGGACCAATGCTCTACTCACTGCGCTGCCTAGCTGCCCCTGAATAACTGTATTTTACCTGTCTGTCTGTATCCTGTGCTAGTTTCTAGCAAGGGACCCTAGAAACAATATTGTAATGCAATCTCATTTAAAGTGACTTTTTTTTCCTCTTAGAATGATTGTGATATTTGACCCTCTATAGTAAAAAATAGATCTTAATGGAAAATACATTTGAAATTTGGCATTAAGGTAAAATGTTTGTAGACTACAAGAATAAGAGCCACTTTTGTAACCATAAGTTCAATTATATTTATTTTATATTGATCGCTGAATACCTGTTATGGAATGTCTAACTTGATAGACTTTCTGTAAGATAATTCAGAAATGTGTTCAACTATAATTAATGCCATAATCTTGGCAATAAATTTGTTTAAGGTCTATGTTTTAAATTTGTGATATTGTGTTATTATGCTTAATTTCTTCCACTGCAATTTGGGAAACCGTTATGTGAGAAATGCTATTAATTTGAGATAATGATACCTAGAGTGTAATACATTTATTCTAGATAATTTATTTAATCTGAATGTTATGATTATACTGTAATAGTTAAAGATAGTCCTGAATGTATAAAGGAGACTGCTCTGGTTTGTTTACTTGGGAACAAATGTTGATTTTTTATCCGAATGGCAGAGTTTGTTTCTAGTTAAAGAGGATCTATAATATTTTGATGGGAATCTTCTGTCATACTTGGAAACCCCATTGTCTGTGAGATGACTCTGCTAGCCCCACTAAATTTTTCTTATCAGCTCTGTGTAAAAGGTATGGAAATAAAGACTTTTGTAAATTCTACCCTGAGACTATAAGTGACTTGAGTCATTATCTTATGGAGATTCTAAGCCTTTCTCCCAACACAAATCCTAAAGTGGGGAATAACTTATTTGTTATTGTATGATGAACTCTCTGGCCACTGACACTGAAAATTGTGGAATTACATCTAGGATAGCATGTATTAAAATCACATCTTTGAGCCACCTTAGTGTTACCTGAATACCTTAATACATCCAAGCTAATAGTGACCAGTATTTTTCTTCTGTGTTATTAGTGAATTATTATGTATTCACATTATGTATAAATCTCCAAAATGGAAAAACTTTAAAATTTCTTCCTAATTGATTTTTATGTCAGGATATATTTAAACTAGAAGAGTAAAATGATGAATGAGTGCTTTTTGAAAGATCTTGTATGCACTCAATAAGTACTTTCTATGAATGTTTTTAGTGTAATTAATTTTTAACCAACTGTTATTACTTGATAAAAAAACAACTGTATGCAGTGGAATTTGCTATGTGGGATAAAAGTGTAATTCGATTTGCTCTGAATTTTAAATTCAGATATAGCTGTTTTTGCTGTGCCAATACTCCACCATTCAAGAGAAAGGCTCAGAAAAGTTGCCTTCTGGAGACTGCTGTTAGTGAATGCTAATGACTGGGAAGTTCAAGAAGATAACTTTACAAAGGTAATGGTAGAAGCCTATTGACTCAGTTTTCCCTACTGTGCTGTTTCATTTCTGAACAGAAATGTTTCCCATCTGGGTGATTCTGAGCCTGACTGGGATATTTTGTTGATAATGTGGAACTCTGTTCCAAAGGTATCTATGACTTTTACCTGAAATCAAACAGAGCCATGGGATTTTTTCTCCTTGCATATACTTAGGTAGTCTGGGGCTGTCCTTACAAGCCTAAGGAAATAGTCCTGATTTTTTTTTGCAATAGTATCCTTCCTTGTTTCTATCAGCTTTCTCTAGCAATGGCAAGAGAATTACAAATGTTTTATAATGGATCTTTTCATTATAGTCAGCATCTCTGAGCTACTATAATGGGGCACAAGTACAAAAGACCCTATTGCTTTGCTTTTGCTATTTTATCTTTGTGCCCATTTCTTGTCTTAACTTCCTCATCTGCGTGACTAGGGAAAATCTGTTCTTAGATTTTCACAATATTTTAATAATTATATGATCATGTCTAAGATTACATAGTGTCACAGCTTTTTGGATGATACGTGGATAATATATACCCTCAAAGAGGGACAGGATCACATACATCTCTCTGTGTCTCTCTCTCTCTGTGTCTCTCTCTCTCTGTGTCTCTCTCTCTCTCTCACACACACACACGTGCACACACTCACACATACATTCTCAAAGGGGGATAGGATAAAGATGTGATGTGATAAAGATAGAAAAGTTTATTTTATTCTTTACTGTGGTAGTAAATTTTACTTTGGTGAAGGCAACAAGATTAGAGTGAGGACTAGGATATATATGATTGGCTCTCAGATGTTTCATTGGTTAAAGGAATATGCCTAAAACTTCCTGAAATAGCTGTAATTGTATTAGTATCCTTAAAACTTATGCTGTTGTGCCAGTAAAAATAATAGAAAAGGCTAAGAAATGATGACACTCTTAAATGATATACTTTTAAATTTTACCCTGGAGCTACTAGGGAACTACTGGACTTCTTTCATGTACGTGTGAATATTCAAAGATGCCACAGATGTTTTAGTAATAGGTTTTGAACGTGTTTTATTAAAGGGCTTTAGATATATTTTAGTGATTGGCTTTTGGATACGTTTTAACAATTGTTGATAGGGTCTCAAGTTCGATAGAAACTCTTGCATATGGAATTATTTTTAATTGTCAAGAAACTTTTAAAACTACTATGCCTGGAAGTACATAGATTGGGAAAAGAGAAGGAAATACTTGTGGTCTTCAGGATGACGAGAAGTGGAGAGCGCCTTATCATACCACATGATGAGTTTTTACAGTCACAAAACCTTAAAGCACTAAACTTTAGGAAAAAAGTTTGACTTAATTTGTTGAAGCTCATACATTAAATGGAGTGGTTGTCCATAGTATTTCAGTGCAAAAAAGACAGTTAAATTCATGTAATTAAAAAAAAATATAGTCTGCAGTGTGTTCTAATTTCTTGATTAAAGGCCAGTTTTTAACTTAGGACAACACTAGGGAGTTATTCATTACAAAGAATTATTTTTAACATCATAGCTAATTTTTTTCTTACTAAAACTTTAAATAATTAAAAAAAGTTTTGTATCTTATTTTCTGAACTTTTTAAAAAAAGAACTGATTTTTTTCTGTTTGATATCTTTTTCTCTCTCTGATAATATCAGGAGACAGCAAGGCTTATTTGAACAAAGTCTAATTATTTGGCCTATAGATAGCATTATCTATATCATATACAGGATTCAGGTACACATAGAAAGAACAAATGGTATGTGAAAACTGAAATTCCCTAAACTTTCAGATAAGTTACAGGTAGGCTAATTTGATGTTCTTCCTAGAGTTCTGTCATTTATAATGTTAACTCCATAACATTTGAACTGGCTTTTATCACAAAGTAATTACTGAAAGGCCAATTCGAGTAGTATTATCACTGTCAGGTTTAAGCAGCATTACCTCTGGGAATCTCTGCAAGTAACTTGGAAGCTGGTAAATGAATCTACTGGAAGAAACATCTCTTTAAAACTGCTCAAGAAAAAAGGCCCATTCCAGATATTGTTATCAACTGAAACCCCAATTAGGGATACTAGGTTGTTGACTCAGGAATGCATATCTGTGAGTTTCAATATACTGAACTGAATACTTTGTGAAGAGTTGTCAAGGCCAGACCCTTCTGACAAAATTTCTAAGGGAAAATGTTTCCCGGAAGCAGACAGCTCTGTGAGGTAGACAGCTAAACTCACGATGACAAGATAAGAAATATGTTGTTTAAATGACAAAACTGAATTTTGCACATATAGAATTAACCAAATCCTTAATCTTTTAAAATGGAAGTAAAATGCATATAAAACCTTTAAAACAGATAAAAAAAGCATTAATGAATTACATAAATACCTTGTTTTTCTAGGAAAAAATATGTTTCAGATACGAGGAGAATATAAAACTCTCAAGTCTCCTCAGAGGACACTTTTTAGTGTTCAAGGCTAAATATGAGTCAAAGATGAATTCTTATCATCATTTATTGTCAGTCACTCTACACTTGATAATTTAGTCTTTCATTTTTATGAAAGGCTAAAATAAGATGAAACCAACCCCTTCTTACCTACAATGGATAGAATGACCACCACAAAATCAAAAATGTTCCATCCTATGGTAAAGTAGTAATGGCGGAGGGAGATCATCTTCAGCACACATTCTCCAGTGAAGAGGACAATGAACACGAGGTTAATCCGGGACAGAATGCTAGTCATTTCTTCACTTTGATCATCAGTCTCCACCATCATGGTGACCATGTTGAGGCAGATGAGAATCATTATGCTGATATCAAAGACTTGTCTGGTTACAAAATCAAAGACCATTCCCTGGAATTTGTTCTGAAGAGGAGAAATCACCTTAGTAATCATGCCTTGTATGTGTATATTAATACTGCAGCACTTTTTTTCACAACTGGCCCCCCAAAGCATGGAATTATGGAGGCAAAATGATGTAGTAGGTCATTTTGTCAGCTCTCAGAGAGCTGCATTCTGTTCCTGGTTCTTAATTAAAAATAACGATAATAATAATAGTAATAATAATAATAATAGCTGACATTTATGTAGCACTGGAAGAGTGCTTTCTTCACAAAAATTGGGTGCTACATATACTATTAATTCAAATTGCATATCAGAAAATAAGCTTCCGAATATGATGTGTCAGGACCCAGGTCTTTTGTACCCAAGTCTTTTGAGTCCAAGTCAAGAACCCTTCCATGGTACCATGTTGTCTCTCATTATTGTTTGGAATAATCTAAGCTCCTTATTTTTAAGGAGTCTCCCTCTCTCTAATACAAGGTGAATGATTTTCTAGATTACCAACTTTCAAAGTACTTGGCTTCCCTGATGTACTGGGTATATTTTTACCTTTTACAGTTGGCAAGTTTACTCCCAGAGAGTAGGCTACCTAGTTCTTCACAAAAATAGGAGAGCTATTATTTACCTATCAATAAAGGTAACTTTAATGAAAGCTCACATTTAAGTCATGCTCTGTTTGTCTGCCCTCTACTGAACCCCTCATTGTGAGAAGTTATGGGAATGATTTCGGATTTTCAAAGAGGTAACTTTGGTGCAAGCTTTGGCCCATCCTTTCAAGTTGGAAAGGCTTCCAGTCTGAGCCTGGAGATGAACCATATGTCCCTTGTCTAAGGACCAGTCTAACTAAGTTCTGAGAGACTTATCGTAGCAACTCTTGAGCACCATCTACTAAGGTTCAGATGGTTGTTATGTGTGTTAACAGAGGAAGTAACCATCACAGCAGGAACCAGGGACATTTGAAAAATTTCTAGTCTACAAAATGTTCATGTCAGCTATTCTGTATGGATCAATCAAGAAATATTTGTTAAATGCTTACTATGGGCCAGGCACTGTATCATCACATGTGCAGCATGTCATATGAATGTGAATTCTTAGCTGTGGTTCCTGGATATTAATCCACCACCAATGGTACTCATGGGTTACTGTAGTGAAAACATTTCAAGAATGATCATCTTAGTTTTACAGGCAAGAAAACTAGACAGAGTGGTTATATGACTTAGAGAAAGTAATATAGTAAGTGAAAAACTAGGACTTAAAACCTAGCCTTCTGATCTCAAGTCTGGTACTCTTTGGGGCATTCTACATTGCCTTACTATTTATTCATTTCTAAAGTCTTCTAAATAATCACTCTAAATTTCTATGGAAGAAGCACAAAGGAAAGAATACCTGACTTGAGGTCAAAAGACCTAGGCTTCAATCTTTGTTCTGCTTAGTTGTTTAACCCTGGGCAAGTCACTGAATCTCCCTTAACCTCAGGCTAATTTGTAAAATGGGAATAATGTTTTCAGTGTTGTGATCAGTGACTTAAAAATGTTAGGCATATATTACATTAAGGAAGTTCGGTGGCATAATGGCTATAGTGCAGGACTTGGAGTCAGGAAGGTGAAGACACAAATTTCTTCTCTCAAGTTGTGTGACTCTGGGCAAGCATCCTTCCTGAGCCTCAGTTTCTTCATCTTTTAAATGGATATGACAATAGTACTTACCCCACAAAGTTGTTGTGAAGATCAAGCAAGATAATATAATGTAAAGTGGTTTTTGTAAACCTAAGAACTATATAAATGTTAGCTCATATTAGAAATGCTTTACTGAATTGTCACAGCATGCAGAACAAGATATGTAAGTGTGAATTGTCAGTAGTGGTTACTGAGCCAACAGCAGCAGCACCTCTGTGCCTGATGAAACAATTAGAATGAATTTTTAATCTGACTAGCTAGATTATAAACTCCATGAGAGCAGGACCGTTTCTTTTATAGTCTCTCAAAGTACCACGTAATTTTCACCACATAGCAAGCTCCCAATAATTATGATTGATTTTGGGAAACTATTTAGTGTTGGAATTGTCGGATGGTAACTTTCAACCCAAGCTCTATTCAGATGCCTTACTGTGATATGGAGGTGAGATTGGGGTCTTAAGGAGTATGCCAAGGGAATTCAAGCTCAGTAAGGACCTAACAAGCTCAAGAGGGCAGAGGACAAATGTAGGTCTGTTTCCATAGCACCAGACAAAATAAATTCAGAGCCTCAACATCATTTTGGCTGCAGGTAATACATTTTTCAGCCAGTTGCTATCTGGTGATGGTGCATCGAGTAGCTAGCGGGTTTGTTATCTGAACTGATGGGACAGAATGGCCATACCAATGAAATCATGTGTTTGCAATCTTATGAAAAAACATTTTTTAGTTCATTTCTATTTGCACAAAAGTCACAGCATGGCTTACCCCTGGCCGTGGTATTGGCTTTTGTGGTTTCTTGGACCCCAGTTTTTTCATTGCATTGTAGTATTTCTTCTGTTCCTCTGTCATGAAGATGTCTTGGCCTCCAAAGTATAGAAATGAAATAAAAACTGGTTAATATTGTCTTTCCATTCAGAATTTAATCCTTAAGACTTACAGATTTACAATAGGAAAGCTATGAAAAAGGAAACAGAAGTAGAAGCTTTAAAAGTAGATATAGGCTTTACCTTGAGTTTGAAAAGTTTCATGTATTAATATTTCCCCTGACTAGAATATTAGACTGGGTCTGTATAGTCTTTTAAAAAAAGTAATTTCCTAGGATAAGACAATGATGTAGTAAGTTTTTTTATTTCTCCCTCAAATACAACCAAGAGCTCAAGAGAACATTATATCAGAAAAAAATAAGCTACATTTTAATGTCTTTTTTACCATTTGGTTCCAAATTCATATTATTGCTATCTATGTTCAAACTGCAGGCTGCTCTGGTACCCTGAAGACAAGACAGAGGGCCTGAGAAATGCGTCTCCATGTCCCAAGTTATCAGGAACAAGGAAGAGTTTATTTTTTTAAAAATGCCAAAAACCAAAACTAGGACTTCAATGTGAAAATAAAGAAGTTAATACATCTGAAGACACAAAAGTGAATCCTGAACTTTGGCAGGAGATGGAATAATGGAAGAATGTCACACAGAAGAGGGAGGGAAAAAACATTAAACATCTGGTGCTGACAACAACAACAATTCCCAAATGAATTTGAGGCTCTTGCTGAAGAGAAGGGAGCTGGATGCTAAGAGGAAGCAGATGTTTGTCCTCAGGGAAAAGCTAAAATAGATCCACCAGCACTGAGCTAAGGTATCAACCGAAAGAGTTGTAGTGGTTAATGATTTCACGTAGAGGGCAACAAAGGCAGTTATTTGTTGACCTGGTGACAACAAGGGCATCTGCTGTCTCCTTGGGGCCAGTATCTAAGACTTGATAGAGATCTTCCTAAGACTTGAGATATCTGATGATTCCCAGCTCCCAGTGAGATATAGATTGATATTACCAAAAGAAAATTGGAAAGTACAGGGGCAGCTAGGTGGTGCAGTGAGTAGAGCACTGGCCCTGGAGTCAGGAGGACCTGGGTTCAAATCCAGCCTGAGACACTTGAAACACTTACTAGCTGTGTGACCTTGGGCAAATCGCTTAACCCCAAATGCCCTGACTTCCCCACTCAAAAAAAAAAGAAAAAGAAAATTAGAAAGTACTGACCAGATGGCAAAGTTTTACATAGTAGGTGCTTAAGAATTGTTTATTGATTGATTGGGCAAGAAGTTGAAGACCATGGGGAAGAGATGGTGTCTTCGTCCCTGCTGTCCATCGAATGCAAGGGATGCAACTGGGAAAATCAGATTTGGGAACTGAATGGTCAAGAAGATGGCTTCTGAGGATGGGATTCATATTTCTGGATTATGGCTTAAATTACATAAATAATCTACTTCAAGACAAGGTTGGAGCACATTAACATATGAATCATATGTGTGATATTTTGCAAAGGTAATTTAAAGGGTTTTAAACAGAAAAAGGAGGGGGAAGAAGAAACTCCCAAACATATCCATTAAGCTAAACTCCATAGAGAATAGCTACGGTGTAGGAAGAAAAGCTTTGGAGATATTCAGAAGTATATAGGAGACAAAACCTAAAAAAAATGAGTAATAAAATCGCAGTCTCACATTTTTTCTATACAAATGCACAAAACACAGGCAATACACAAGAATGTGTTGACCTCTGACCTCTTGAGCATAGAATCAAAATTCCATAAAGGCACGTGGCCTAGGGCAATGGTGGCAAACCTAAATAAAAACAGACTATTAATCTATACAGAAGAATTTCTACAGGGAGCATATTGACCTAGTTTTAAATCTTAATTTTTTCTTTTATTATATTTTTAATTTATTTTTAAAAATATTCCAAATCATATCTTAATCTAGTTTGAGCCACACTCAGGAGTGTGTTGGCTATGTGCAGGCTATGTGTTATGACATTTCAGGTCTAAAAGATTTTGAAGAAGGAGATGGAGAATACATTCTTGGAAATTTTAACGATGCAAAAATGGCTCTTCTACTTTCTGCCATGGTACCAATATGAAAACTTGAGGAAAGAAGCTACAAGCCTGGCACAGATGTATCATCTATTAGTAATGAAAATTTTCAGTTATCTAGCTATCTCATGGAACTTATTCTATCTGCCAAAAACAGAGCACTAATAAGATGTTGATTTGCTTTAATGATGTCATCTTTCAAAAGGTGAAGTGGAAATTATCTTCTGGATATGCTTCTTACTTATATGGAGGAGCTGGTTGCTGGGGTGGAAATAATGGAGGAAATTCAATTCAACAGAAATCAAACAGTAACTGTCCTCAAGGACCTTCTCATTTACTTGGAGGAGACAATGTGAACACCAATATGAAATAGTAAATATATATGAAGTAATTAGCTTGATTTAGTAGATAGGGAGCTAGTCTTAAGAGTAAGAAAAACCTGGGTTCAAGTACTACCACTGAAATTTATTGGATGTATAACCCTAGCTAATGCACTTAACCTCTTAATTCCTTTGAAAACTTCCTAAAGCTTTAAATTGTGGAGCAGTTACTGATCTACATTAGTAAAGGAAATGTCTTCCCTGTCAGTTCTATATACCAACAAAATCATAGTTCTGAGTCCCAAAAAAGTAAATGCAAAGGAGTTTTTGCATTAAGGTAGGTAATGGCAGCAATTGGTTAATGATTCTGAGGTTATGAATCCCAGTTACTGGAAGGTGGTGATGCCTCAACAGAAACAGAGAAATTAAGAGGAACGGATTTTTGGGAAGAAGATAATTAGTTCCATTTTGGACATGCTGAATTTGAGATGCCTGTGGGACATCTAGGGATAGATGTCTATCAGGCAGCTATTTGGTGATACAGAACTGGGAGCTTAGGAGGGAGATGAGGGCTGCTTATATAGATTTAGGAATCTATAAATCACTTAGAGGTCTATAAATCAATAAGCATTAAGTGACAACTTGTGCAAAGCACTGTTGTAGGACCTAGGGATACAAATACAAAGAATGAAACAATTACTCTCAGGAAATTATATGATAATGGCAGAGACATAGATATATAATAGATAAATGAATAAATACAAAGTAGTTGGAGAGGGAGGGCACTGGTGAGGAGGCAGTACATTCCAGGCATGTTTGATATAGAGGATACACAGATGATGATTGAATCAATGAGAATTGAGAAGTTTTCCATGTTAGAGAATCTAATAGAGAAAGAGAAGGGAATCTGGCATAGTCTGATGTGAATGCTAGAATTTAGAAGAATATATTTCAAAGAGTTCGAAGGAAGGATAAGCAGGAAAGACAGATAAGAAGGACCCCATGCACTAAAATTCTGCATAGGAAGTTAAGTTAGGATGTATAGGAAGCTCTCAAAAATGAAATTTTGAAAATTCAAAGAAACAATTCTGAAAAGTAGAGAAAAATAGGATTTGTCTGAAGATATTCAGGTAGATACATGGGGAATTCACCAGTAAATATAGAGCTAAAAAGACATGTGTGAAAGACGGAAGGAAGGGCAGGTAACAAAAACAAATATAAAATTGTGGCCCGATATCGTAAGAATAGTGTCAGTATTGCTAGAGCTCTAAATGGGAAGCTAAGAACACCAAAAAAGTATGTGTGTGTGTGTGTGTGTGTGTGTGTGTGTGTCTGTCTGTCTGTCTGTTTAAAGCTATATTGAAAGAATTGAGGAAGATAAAGCAGGGATTGGGCCACTGCTTATGGTGGTAAACTCATTAGAGCTCACATGTGGAAGAGGGATTAGTCTTATTCTGTTTGTTCCCTGATGGATAATTAGGAAAAACAGGTAAAAGTTGGAAAAAGGAAAATTCAGGTTTGATTTTAGGAAAAACTTTCTAACAATTATGAGTTTCCAGAAAATTAATCCCCCCAAAGGAATGGATAGTGATATAGTCACTATCTCAGGTGACAGATATCTCACTATATCACTCAGGAAGTGATATAGTCCTTCTCATTGGAGATCTTTAAAAAGACTGGATCACCACTTATCAGATAGGTAGCTAAATGGATTTTTTAACATATATTTTTCCCCCATAATGAGGGAAATAGGTGACATTATGCATAGAGTGCTGGGAGTTGGGTTTAGAAGCCCTGAGTTAAAAGCTGGCCTTAGACTAGCTGTGTGACCCTAGCCATGCCAACTTAATCTCTCTAAGCCTCAACTTTCTCATCTGTAAAATGTGATAACAATAGTACCTATGACCCAGGGTTCTTGTGAGAATAAAATGAGATTAAAATTTGTAAAGCATTTTTCAAACATTAAACTATTATATAAATGATAGCTATCATTATTATTATAATGAAGAGTTTGACACCTCTGTGTTTACATCATGCTACTTCTTCACAAAGTAGTTTTGTACATTCGATGTACAGGTTGGATTGGGCGGCCACTGGGGTTCCCTACAACTCTGGAGTTCTATAATTCTTATTTTGGAACAAAACTACTTTTTAATATTGACTTTTCTATTTTGTATATTGACTTTTCTATTTTAGCAAATTAAGAAGAAGTAGCATGATGTAAACACAGAGGTGTCAAACTCTTCATAAAACTCCATTGGGAATAAAATTAAAATGTAATTGGGAATGAAAGAAATAAAAGTACAATATAGATAATTTTAATTTATAGTTTTCCAACTCAATATGTGGATCAATGGATCCTTTTCTATTTGAATGTGACACCACTGGTATAGTGGAAAGAAGGATGACCTTGGATTAGTTACAAAGATTCTTAACCTGGAGTCCGTGAACTTAAAAAAAATTCTTTTGTAACTATATTTAAAAATAATTTGTTTTCTTTGTGACTGATTTGATATATTTTACACATTTAAACATATTCTTCTGGGAAGGGGTTAAAAGGCTTCACCAGACTGCCAAAGGGGTCCATGACACAAAAAATGGTCAATAACCCTTGAAGGAAGATGAGGTTCAAGTCCAGCCTCTGATATACTAGCTGTATAGGCTTACCTCTTGGTGATCTGGGAAATTCACTGAGAATATAAATTACATAGGAGTTGCTGATGTGCATTGGTGGAAGTATCTTCCAAACCAGGCATTCTCTGCCTCGGTGAAATCCCAGAACACAACATTCCCACCCTCACTCCCACACTCCCCAAAACAAATGTGTTAGGCAATGTTATGAATACTTATCTTCTTTTTTTGTTGATTGAAATTATCAATGATGACACCAATGAACAGATTCAAGGTGAAGAATGACCCAAAGATGATGAAAATTACAAAGTAAAGATACATGTAAAGGTTGTCTTCATATTTGGGCTGTAGTTCCACCTACAAAACAAGAAGAATTTATAAAGTTTAACAACATAATTTGATGTTGGAAATATTGATCCTTTTAGAATGAGGATGGACAGGTTTATTATTTATTTATTTATTCTTATTTATTCAAAGGGTGATATCTTCGAATACATTGTTGCCAAAGAAATTTTCAATGGATCTCTTTATGTTAATGGGCCTCAATGGGAACAAATGACTGTAAAGAATTATTTCAAAGAAAGAGGCAATTTATTCTCACATTTTAATATCTACTTTCAGTCAATAAGTATAGTTTCAATGATATTGTGACAACTCTCCTTGTTTACTATTCTTGGAACACTCTAAACTTCTTAAGAATTTTCTTCAATCTTTTTTGTTTGTTTTAACTAATAAAAGCTTATGCCTTAATCCCAATATGTATAAGGTGTGTTTAGAAATGCCAAGATGTTTGGTATGATGTACTAAAAAGCTAATAACAAGAATAACAATACCTGGCACTTACACGGTGCTTTTAGATTCCCAACAATCCTAGGAGGTAGGTGCTATTATTATCCCCATCCTATAGATGAGGAAACCAAGGCAGAGAGAAGTTGTGACTTGCCTATGGTCACAGCTGGTAGATGTCTGAGGCTAGTCTTGAACTCAGATTTCTGACGCCAAATCCAGCTCTCTATCCACTGTGCCATCTAGACTAGTGATAAATATTTTAGTCTTCATCTAGATGTTTGCACAGATATTAATGAAAATTCAATTTCTTAAATTGTCTCATGAGAAGTTAATACTGTTGTTTTCCTCCACTAAAGTCTTACTTTCACATCCTCTTGTAATAATTAAGTGACTGTAGGGTCTTTAGGCACACTCGACATGCTAAATTAGAAAGGCTTAGAGAAGGGGTCCCTCAATGGATCATATTTATATGGGGTGAAAGTCAGCCTAGCTAATCAACGAGAGGTTAGTCACTGGGTGATGGATTTTTTGGGGGGGGGCAGGGAATAGTATCTCACAAAGATCATCTATTAAGGCACAGAGAGGGTTGATATCTACAACAAATAATTCAACAAATATTTATTAGGAACCTACTATGGACAAGACAATGTGCTAGATATGGCATAAACACAAAAATGAAATAGTCCTAATCCCCAGCTACCTTATATTTCAGTGGTGAGAAGACACCAACAGAGATACAAAGGGTAATTACAAATGTAATGAAAGGCAGCAATGAAGAGTATGTTCAAGGTATAGGAATGGCTCATATAAATACGTAAGATATGAAATGGTTTAGGAATTTAGGAAAGTGCAAGCATCCAGTTTAGCTAGACTATAGAATGCATGTGAGGTGGGCAGGAAATGTGAAATGAGTTTGGAGAGATAGTTTAGAGTCAGAATGTGGAAGGCCTTAAACGCTAGGCTAAGGAATTGGTATTCAATACCATTCTCCTCCTGGCTCTGCTCCTGGCTTCCAGACTTCAAAACCGTATCTTTGTCATTGTCTTATCTGGAACTTTCCTCAGTGCTCAGGGCCTCCTTATACTGAACATCCAAATACCCTTTTAGTCTTCTCAACCTAGAACATTTCTCTGTAAGACCCATCCTTTTCTCCCACTGGTGAGTTCTTCCTGGAGCCTCCATTTTGTTGAGAGGTCCATGCTGCTTTTCACTCTCCTCTTGAACCTGTTCTTGGTTTCTGGACTTCAAAACTATTGCCCTGGTGTCAGTTACTTTTATCTCTCATCCCTTCTGATTTCTTCCTCCTCCCACCCCACCCCCACTCACCTCTAAGGTTGTTATCTCCCTCTTTGGTTATCTGAATACTTGTGCTTTCACTTCCCTCATTAGAATGTTAGCTCTTGAGGTCAGGGACTGTCTTTCTTTTTGCTTGTATTTATGTCCCTAGAAATAAGTACAGTGGCTGGCAAATAGTAATTGCTTAATAAATCCTTGTTTCCTTCTTTCCTTCCACATGCAATAGAGAGGTACTAAATATGTATGTAAAGGTGTCAGTGATAGTAATACTTAATGAAATTAATGATATGTGCTAGGTTTAGGGGATAAAGTGCAAGCAATTCTGATTCATAAAAAGCTCATATTCTAATGGGAAAAATAACAGGTACATATAAAATATATATGGCATGAAGATAATAAATATAAATAAATACAAAGTAGTGAAATATAAAGAAGCCTGAGGAAGATGGTATTAATGCTTAGGAGAGAAAATCAGGAAAGTTTTCTTGAAGATGGTATTTGAGCTGTCTTAATGCAAGAGAAAGGCTTTATGAGGTGAAGGTAATGAGAATTGAATTCAAGGCCTCTGGGATAGCCAGTGCAAACATACAGAATGTGACCTGATTGAGGTACAGAGAGAAAGACACTTTGGCTGAATCATGGAGTGAGGAAGGGAAATGAATGTTTAAGGTGGCTGGAATGGGGCCAGACTGTACAGGGCTTTAACAGTTAGACAGTGGGAGGCAGAGGCAAAATGGTAGAGAAAAACCAGGAAGCTGCCTGAGTTCTCCCTAGTTTCCCTTGAAACAACATTAAGTCAAGCCTCTGAATGAATTCTGGAGACACAGAACCCGTAAAAATACAGGGTGAAATAATTTTCCAACCTAAGATAACTTAGAAGGACTGCAGGAAAGGTCTTTCTCATTTGGGTAAAAAGAGAGCACAGCCCAGTGCAGGCAGGGTCTGGGCAAACCAGTGGGAGACTCTTAGCAATAGCACAGATCAGCAATGAAGGCCCTGTAGTCCTGACTCAGCAGGTCAGAGGCACTGCAGGCCAGCTAAGAGGCCACCAGCCCCAGCATAGCAGGCAAACTGGAACCCCTAGTACAACAGGTGAGATTGGCCAGGCCACCCCAGCTCAGTGGGCAAGCCACCAGCCCTGGAAGCCCTAGCACAGAAAGTCAATGACTAGGCCCATGGCCCCCAGTGAAAGAAGCTTGGGACAGTGGCCCTGTACTCCAAAAACAGAACTCAACATTAAAAGTCATGAAATAGGCTGGAAAATGAGCAAAGAACAAAAAAGAGCCCTGGCCATAGAAAGCTAGTATGGTGACAGGGAAGATCAAAACAGAAACTCAGAAGAGGACAATAATGCCTATGTGTGAAGCCTAAAAGAGGAATATGAATTAATCTCAAGCTCAAAAAGTCCTCTTGGAAGAGCTCAAAAAGGATTTTGAAAATCAAATAAGAGAGGTAGAAGAAAAATTGGGAAAAGAAGTGAGAATTATGTAAGAGAGTTATGAAAAAAATAATCAACAGCTTGGAAAAGGAAGCACAAAACTTGACTGAAGAAAACAACTTCTTAAAAAGTAGAATTGGCCAAACTGGAAATAAAGTCCACTGAAGAAAACAACTCCTTAAAAAGTAGAATTGGCCAAATGGAAAAGGAGGCACCAAAGCTAACTGAAGACAATAATCCCTTAAAAATTAGAACTGGGCAAGTGGAAGCTAATGACTATGAGACATCATGAATCAGTCAATCAAAATCGAAAGAATGAAAAAAATAGAATAAAATGTAAAATACCTCATTGGAAAAATAACTGACCTGGAAAATAGATCCAGGAGAGATAATTTAAGAATTATTGGACTATCTGAAAGCCATGATAAAAAAAAGAGCCTGGATACCATCTTTCAAGAAATTATCTAGGAAAACTTCCCTGATATCCTAGAAACTGAGAGTAAAACAGTCATTGAAAGAATCCACTGATCACCTCTTGAAAGATGTTCCAAAATGAAAACTCCAAGGAATATTACAGCCAAATTCCAGAACTATCAGGTCAAGCAGAAAATATTGCAAGCAGCCAGGAAGAAACAATTCAAATATTAAGGAGCCACAGTCAGGATTATACAGAACTTAGCAACTTCTACATTAAAGGACTGCAGGACGTGGAACATGATATTTTTGGATTGCAACCAAGAATCAACTACCCAGTAAAATGAAGCATAATCTTTCAGGTTGAAAAATGGACAGTTGTGAATGAAATAGGGGACTTTCAGACTTTCCTGATGAAAAGACCGAGCTGAACAGAAAATTCGATCTTCAAATACAAGAAGCATAAAAAGATAAGTAGGAAAGAACAAAAAATTAAAACATGTTCTTCAATAAGGTTAAACTGTTTATATTCCTACATGGGAAGATGATATTTGTAACTCTTAAGGATTGTATCTCTATTAGGGCAATTTAGGGGAGTATACATAGACAGAGGGAGTGAGTATAAGTTGAGTTTGATGTGATGATATAAAAAAAGTTAAGGAGTAAAAAAAGGATCATAGTGGGAGAAGAAGAAAGGGGAGGCAAAATGGTGTAAAGTACAGCACGTGAAGAGGTACAAAAGACCTATTAAAGTAGAGGGAAAGGAGGGAGGGGAATGAGCATTGTTTGAACCTTACTCTAACCAGATTTGGCTCAAAGAGGGAATAACATACACACTCAGTTGGGTATAGAAATCTATCTTACCCTATAGGGCAGTAGGAGAGTAAGGAAAAAAGAAAGGTAGGGGGAGGCTGACTGAAGAAAGGGTAGATTGAGGGAGGCAGGGGTCAGAAGCAAAACAGTTAAACGATAGAGTTTATACAGGGTGTTGCAAAAGTCTCAGCTTAAATAGCTCAACATGGATTTTTGGAATACCCTGTATTTTATCCTAAGTGAATTAAGAAGCCACTAGAGTTGAATGAATAGGGGAGTCACATGATCAAATATGTGTTTAAGGAAAATTACTTTGGCAGCAGAGTGGATGACAGACTTCAGTGAGGATGGTCTTGAAACAGAGAGACCAATTAGGGACTGCTGTAATAATCTAGGTGAGAGATGATGAGGACTTGAACTAAGGTGCTCAGTGTGTGAGTGGAAAGACAGTGTCACATGTCAAAGTTGTCGTAAAGGTAGAAATGGCAATATTTGGCAACTGAATGGATATGTGGAATCAGGGAGGATGAAAGAGTTGAAGATAATGCCAAAATGATGAACCTGAGATACTGGAAGAGTGGTGAGGTCTTCTACAGAAATAGGGAAGTTTGGAAGAGGGGAGGATTTAGAAGCAAAGATAATGAATCCAGTTTGGGACATATTCAGTTTAATAAGTCACCTGGAACATCCAGTTGGAACGTAAAATAGTCAATTGATGATGTGGGACTAAATCTCAAGATAAACTGGAACTATATATATAGTTCTGAGAATTATCTACATAGAAATGATAATTAAAACCATGGAAGATGACAAAGTTATCAAGAGTAGCTATAATAGGACAAGAGAAGAGGTCATAGGATGGAACTGTGGGAAACACCTCTGTTTAGGGACCATGATATGGATGATAAACCAACGAAGGAGACTGAAAAAATTGGTCAGACAAGGAGGAGGTCAATTCGGACAAAGCAGTGTTATGAAAATCTAGAGAAGAAACAGCAATCAAAAGAGGGTAGCCAGCAGTGCCAAATATAGCAGGTTAAGAAGCATTGGGATTGAGAAAAGACAGAGTCAGCAATTAGATCTCATTGTCAACTTTGGACAGAGCAGTTTCAGTTGAATGATGAGTCCAGAAGCCAGATAGCAAGAAGTGAGCAAAAGGAGAGAAAGTGAGAATAGCTGTTTCAAGCAATTTGGCTGAGAAAATAATAATAATAGTTAATATTTATATATCTGTCTCACCCTAGTGCTTTTCCCCTAGGAAGCTGATTTATGGTCTGTTCAATTTCTTTTTCTAAAATAGATCTACTTAAATATTCTATTTCCTCTTCTACTAATCTAGGCAGTTTATATTTTTGTAAATGTTCTTCCATTTCACTTAAACTGTTAAATTTATTGGCACATAATTGGGCAAAATAACTCCTTATAATTGTTTTAATTTCATCTTTATTAGTGGTATATTTACCCTTTTCATTACTAAAGATTTGGGTTTTCTCCTTTTCTTTTTAAATCAAATTAACAAATAGTTTATCTATTTTATTGTTTTTTCCCCATAAAACCAAATCTTAGTTTTATTTATGAATTCAATTTTTTTTTGCCGTATCTTACACATAGAATGTCATTAATAAATTCTTGTTGAATTGAATAAAAATATTTATATACAGCCTTACAGTTTTGGAATAAGTTGCCTAGAAGGTACTGATCTGTTTTAGGAAATGGAGTTCTTAATTGGGTGCTCCCTATGTCAGTGAAATCACAGGTCAACCTTACAAAAGAAAGCTATCATTAAAATTATTAGGGGTATGGTTGGGATGAATATGTACTTGAAGAGCTACTTTGAACCTTAAAAGATAGTTTGGGAATAAAGATAACAAAGTATTATTTATTATTCAACACTTCAATAGATATATGATCTCATCAGCATGAGCACTCTCTCAACTGCTCAGATGACTCCTTTTCATTTTGGGGGGAACTTGTATCTATGTGTCCCAGAACACTGGAGATCTTGTTCTAGTGTTTTAAATATTTTGTGGATAACTGTAGCATGGCTGGGCTGTCTATTCGTTTACCATTAGCACAATATGACAAGCCCACATCCTTTCCTGGCTTTGATCTTGTCATGGACAATGTTTTTTTAGGGTTATTTTTGTGCAGCTCATTGTTGCTAACAGATAGCAATCTGCTTATAACCACCGCAAATCTTTCCATTTGTCCTTTGGGTCACCCACAATTGTGGTTATTGCCTGACTGTGGTGATCCATGATTCATATTCACGTAGAATCCCATGGAAAATAGTTATGTGTAAAAAGGCATGCTTTTGGGCAGTGAATGGATAGTTTGGGATTATTGAAAGAACCATAGCGTATTCCAAATGTTATCTGCTCTGATGTCCTGTTCAGTTCTGTGTCATAGGCCAACTCAGTGGGCTACCTGCCCAAGTACATACCACAATCACACAATGCCCACTAAGGGCACTCATTTTGTGCTTCATTCTTTCTATCTGGATTGACTGGTCAATCTCCTTGAGTGAGTTTTCTTAGATTTCATCGAAGCAATCAGTAAAATGTCCTCTTCGAACAAGAGACTCTGTAGAACCTCTTTATTCAGGAGAGAATCCCTCTTGTATTTAGACTCTGCATGACTTCTAGTCCCTACATCCCTGCATATTTTCCCACTTATTTTGCCACCTCCATTTTTTCGTCATTTTCCCCTTTCCAAATCTGACCCTGTTAACTAGTTCTACTTATTGTTGTTGTACAGTTGTTCTTAATTATATACAACTCTTTCTGACCTCAAAGGGGCTTTTCAGATATTGGAGTGGTTTACCATTTCCTTCTCCTGCTCATTTTACATATGAAGAGACTAATGAAGACAGGATTAAGTGACTTGCCCAGGGTCACACAGCAAGTCAGTGTCTGAGGCCAGATTCGAACTCAGGAAGATGAGTCTTCTTGGCTCCAGGTCCAGAATTCTATCTACCATACCATCTAGATGCCCCTAGTTCTACTTTATAGTATCCTTTATCTAAAATCCTTTCCCCTGGAATATTGCTTCTCATGGATTACTCCCACCATCCTCCTCCTCCTCCACTTTCACTTATCTACTTCTGTGAAAGTAACACAATTATTCTGATGAGGTCTACACCAAGTTCATCTTACTTAATTTCAACTAGGCCTTTACTACAGCCAAACTCCTAGAAAAAAGTTGCCTACGCTTGTTGCCTCCTTTTTGGCCTCCATTTGCTTATTTTCTTGAAATGTATCTTCTAATTTCATCACTCAGTCAATATTTCCCTCTCCAGAGTTGCCAATGATCACTTAATTGTCGGATCTAATGTCTTTTTGACAGTCTTCATCCTTGTTTTTGTCTTCAGCATTTGACATATTGCCCACCCCTTCATTCCTCTGAGATACTCTCTTCTCTCTTGATTTTTGACACTGCTCTCTCTTTATTCTCTTCCTACCTGGTTGACTGTTCTTCCTCACTTTCCTTCGATGGATCATCATACACATCCTGCCCTCAACCGAAGCTCTGTCTCTGGGCCCTCTTTGATTCTCTCTCTCTACTTTCTTAGTGACCTCATCAGCTTCTGTGTGTTTAATTATTCAGAGTTATTCTGGTAACACCTAGAGCTATGAGTCCAACCTTAATTTTCTTTATTTCCCCTTGAGATCCAGTGTTTTGTCACCAACTGCCACTAGACATTTTGAACTAGATGTACCACAGACATCTCAAACTGAACATATTCAAAATAGAACTCATCTTCTTCCTTCTAGGAAAACTAACCCCTCTCTAGAACTCTCCTGTTTCTGTGGAAGTGCCATCCTCCTTCTAGTCACCCAAGTATGCAGCCTTGGTGTCACCTTTGACCCCTCACTCTATCCCTTATTCCACATATCTAAGCAATTGCCATATCTTGTTGATGCTAACTCCATAACTTTTATTCCATCCATTTCCTTCTTTCTATTCACAGAGCAACCAGCCTAGTTCAGGTTTGTATCTCTTTCTTGCCTGGAATATGACAATAACATTACATTGGACTGTTTACCTTAAAAGTCACTTCCTTTTAGAGTTTAAGGCAAGTCAACAAGTATTTATCAAGTACCTACTATGTTTTCGGCAGGACGTTATGTGCTAGGCATATGAAAAAGGGCAAAACTCAGTTCCTGATCTCAAGGTTCTCAGCCATACTTCACACAGTTGTCAAGATGATTTTTCTAAAGCACCTAAAGGTTTGACCATGTTACTGCCTTCCTCAAAACTTCTTGGCTCCTTATTGTATCTAGGATTCCTGTTTATTACCTAAAGATCTTCATGATTTGGCTTAATTTCCTATCATTAATTTTCATTCCCTCCACAAAATGTTCTGCTTACTGTTTTTTTGCACATTACTTCCCAATTTTTGTCTCTGTACCTTTGCGTAGACTTGTCACAATTTCTGGAATTTATTCCTCCCTCTCTCTTCTGCCTCTTAGAAGCCCTATTTTCCTGCAAAGCTCCATCCAGACACCATATGCTACAGTAATCCTTTCATGATACCCTCCTCACCAAGCTAATAGCTCTTTCCCTCTCCAAATTCCTCATATTTATTTTGCATATGCTGATGTGTGTATAGGAGGCAGCATGGCAGAGTGGAGAGAAAACTGGCCGTGTAGCCAGGAAAACCTGCCTTTGACATACAGGCTATATATGACCATAGCAAGTTCCTTAACCTCTCAGTTTTCTAGGCAACTCTCTAAGATTATAAATTGAGGAGAAGGAATCAACGTATGCTGGTAGATGAAATTCTCCACCAGGAGCGCCCTACAGCAATGAAATCACAGATCCTGTCCCGATTCCTAGATGTACACTTGTTTTCCCCAATTAAATGTCAAATACTCGAGTGCAGGGATAGTTTTTTCACACAACACAAACATTAAAAAAAAAACTTGTTGAATGACTAATGATACTGGCAAATAATTGTGGTGATTAATGCCTAATCTTGCTACTCAGGAGGCTGTGGAAAAGACCCTTAAAGATTTCACTTTAATGCACTAAGTCAAATGAGTTTTTTTTTAAGTGAACCACGGATATTGTGGGACCTTATTCTCTATTTTCCTTTGTTAGATGTATGATTATAATGAAGTAGTCTGCTATGGAAAACAATTTCTGAGATCCTCCCTGTTTCTTTCTTTTGTTTTCACCAAGAATACCCTGGATGTGTGCAAAGACCATTTTCATAAAGACTTTGTAACCCTGAGAAAGAAGATACGTGGTCAGTAAATGCAGATGCTTTTATCTCTTTCTCTAAAGTAATAATATTAGCTGTCATTTCCCCACATTGTGTTTCAAAATTGTGTTCCTTCTAGTATGGAGTTCATCTCTTTGTATTTGGCTAAAGCAGCTCTTCTTTCCAAGTTAATCTTAAAGGTCACTCTCAGTCTCTTGCACGGGTATTGAGAAATGTGAGGAATTAAATCCCATTTATCTCTGCTGATGAGAACAGATTACCATAGAACCAAATCCTAGCAGATTTGTTCCATTTCATGCCTATCTGTAGTCCTTTTCCCAATTTCATCTACAAATATTCTCAGTATAATCTGATTCATTTGGATATCAAAACAAGCTTTCTGCAGGTTCATTTTCTTCTCAGCAGCTTTTCACTATTTTGTGAAAAGACACTTTTCATAATCTTCCATCTTTATTTTTTTTTATTTTGGAAAGGGGATAACAGGACAATTGGGGGTTAAGTGACTTGCCCAAGGTCACACAGCTAGTAAGTGTGTCAAGTGTCTGACGTCAGATTTGAACTCAGGTCCTCCTGATTCCAGGGCCGGTGCTCTATGTCTTCTTCTTTAGTGTTTTACAAATGGACTTTTAAAAGTTTGTAAAGTTCTGAGGAATGCTTAGATAAATTTAAGGATTTTAAGGACAATATTAAAAAAAAGTTGTTGCTGTATAGGAACAAGACCTCAAGCAACACTGCCTTCAAAGAGATAAAAGAGGAACATCACACAGAAGGCAATAGAAAAGCACATGGTGGGTGTGAGTAGGCTGTAGCATATAACCAACTCCAAACTCCAGAAGAGTGGGAGTAAAGAATGTTGTTAAAGAATTATATAGCAGAAACAAAAATTGAGTTGATTATGTAGCTAGAGCAAGGGATTAGTTGGCCAAAATGCTTCACTGGTGTCCTTGAAATATTAGGAGAAATTGAGGAAGTCTTTCAGCATAGGATGAGAGTCACCAAGGATGGACAGTCATGTATATGTATATACATATGATGAGAGTTGATGAAATCACTGATCTATCTGAGAATTAAAATAGGATAAAGATAATACAGATTATCTAAATTATCTACTTTGCCCCATAGTGTACAGGCAGGCATAGTTTCCCATAAAATTTCCCTTAGTACTTATCAGAGGGAGGCTACTGGATGCAGTGGAACATTTTGCTGATTTATTTGGACCTCTCTCTTTCTTCATCTTTCTCTCCTTCTCTCTCTCTCTCTCTCTCTCTCTCTCTCTCTCTCTCTCTCTCTCTCTCTCTCTGTCTCTGTCTCTGTCTCTGTCTCTGTCTCTCTCTCTCTCTCTTTCTGTCTCAATCTCTGTCTCTGTCTGGCTCTGAACTATTCTCTTTTTTTGCCCCTGGAGATAGTAGTCATCACTATCATATTTAGATGCAAAACTCAGATGTGACTATATAACATATGTATATTATGTAAGTAGAAGTATTGCATCAATACTTTGAGGATGATTGCTGTGTAGGTGCTCTCTTCATTGATTTACATCAAAACCTCTTTAAAACTTTACAGATAACCTTCAAGAATTGCTATGGCCAAAAAATTCATTCATTTTCAGACAGCCTGATGATGGATCTCTCTGAAGTTAGCCAGGTCCTTGGACAGCAGACATACAGTCTATCACCAGGCCCATTAAATATAAGTATTAAATAGAATATGATACATTTATCATCTATTATTGAACATGAATAATTCAGAATGTAATTTAGTGGGGCTTTCTTGCATTTTAACTTCTTTAATTTATGTACTTCACGAAATCTTATCTTAATAATTATACTGTTTTTTCCTCATTATATAATTCAGTTAATTATACAAGTTCTAGTAATTGCATCTAAGGACTTACAAAACACCCCCCCAAAACCTGCTTTAGGATATTGATTGTACTTACATTTCTTGAGTCAATAGCTGCATACATAATGTCCATCCATCCTTTAAATGTGGCCTGTAAATACGACATATATGTCTAACTTTGGTATAAAACAATGTTAAAGTCTGTCAAGAACACAATGTTTTATAGATGAACTTAGTGATATATTGATAGATATTTAAAACACAATCAATCTGTTAAGAACATGATGTTTTATAGATGAACTTAATGATATGTTGATAGATACACTAATAATAAATTGATAGATATTTAAAACACAGTCAGTATGAGCTCTGTACATTTTTTCATACAACATGCTTTATCTATCTATCTATCTATCTATCTATCTATCTATCTATCTATCTGTTTTTCTACTTGCTAATAAGATAATATATGCTTCCCATTTTATTAGTAGAATCTCCTGCAATTTGTGAACTTATTTTTAGTAAAATTTATTAATTTACATATATTAGCATAAGTAAAGCTTATATAAAATTGAAAAAAAAGTTAAATCAAAGCATTCAAACTTGAAGATGGCAAGATAGCTTAATCACTATTTTCAGGGGTAAGGAACCTACAGCTTCCAGGCCATATGTGGCCCTCTAGGTTCACAAGTGTGGTCCTTTGAATCCAAACTTCACAGAACAAATCCTCTTAATAAAAGGATTTGTTCTGTAAAACGTGTACTCAGTTAAAGGGCCACACTTGAGGACCTAGAGAGCCACATGGGGCCTTGAGGCCCCCTGATTCCCCATTCTGCTTTAGATGTTACAAATTCCTGGTTACCACACACTAGTATAGCTTCCCATTAGTTTATGCTAATATGTTTTAAAAAAAAGACAAAAGAAATTAAGGATGTTTTCTTTTTCTTAGTGAACAAATTACAAATAAGTGCTTTTTAAATTTTTCATTAACATACACAATAATGAAATGTTGACAGAAAGAATTTACTTACTACTTGAAGTAAAGAGAGATACCCAAATCCTACATTATCAAAGTTTACTTTAACGTTTTTCCACCGGGCAGTCTCATTTCTTTCTATAAGTTCAAAACACTGAGACCGATTATAGACTTCTGAGATGTCAAACATATCACCAGTTGTGGTATTAACACAATGGTAGAACTTGCCGGCAAACAGATTGACTCCCATGATGCTGAAAATTAGCCAGAATATAAGACAAACCAGAAGCACATTCATGATGGAGGGAATGGCTCCTAAGAGGGCATTCACAACCACCTGGCATACAAATGAAAGGAAAGAAATGTCAGAATGCTTAATCAGTGAAAGAATGAAACATTTTTCTACCAACCAATTTTCAGTCCTTCTAACTTGATCTGTTCAAGGCTACTTGAGGCTTTTAAAATGTAAAATGAAACAAATGAAAAAAAAAAGTTTACTCTTTTTTAAACATTTAACAGAATAGATCCATTCAGGGAAACAAACAGGGAATATAACAAACAAACCCACAAGTATGAAAAGTGTAAATGGAAAGCAAAATCAGAAAAACCTTCTGGCAGATGAAGTGAGAATATTTGGTGCTTTCTAGAAAAGAGAAATGGGAAAACATGATACAGAAAATTAAATCATTAAAAAGGCAACACATCAAATAATTAAAACAAATAACAAAAAAAATTGACAATGGGCTGATTTGATCAACATACTTTTCCTAAGTAAAATTAAAAAAATGCGGATATCATGATCTAAAACCTAAGTGCTTGGTTCAAAATATTATTGAAAGCTGAAATACCTAACATATTTGTGACCTTAATTATTCATGCATTATTATTAAGACTAATAATAATTTTTGCATAAAAAGCAAGACATTTTTGCGTTATGTATTTCATTAGATCATAACAGTTTATTTCAAGCTCCAGTCATGTCATTTGTTTCATTTATTGAGTTTAATTCAATAAACTTATTTTAAATGAAACATCATAAAATCAGCCTTTTTGGGCAAAGAGGATAAGAGAAGGGGTTTGTGTGTGTGGTAAGTTGTTCCTAAATTTGAAGCAATTGGACTAAGCTCTATTCTGTGATAATACTAATTTTTTTCCCTCTAGAATCTTGATTTCCTTCCAGAAAATTTATTAAAAGATAAAATGCATTTGAATTTTCATGTTTAGCACTGCTGTGGGGGCTGTAGTACATTAAATTCTGCCCTTGGCTGCTCACACACAATTTCCGAGGGAGCTGCATGTGAGTTGCTATGACCTAAATTAGGCTTTGAAGTGGGCATATATAACTGAAGACAGAAGATGGCCCTGGAATTGAACATTAATAGCTAGGCACATAACTACCTGATGTGTCTCTAGTTTTACTAATGCTAGGAATCAATCAAATCAAAAGAATACCATTGGCACCTATTTATATATTATTCTACTATAATTTCTGCTACTTTGCTGTCTTCCTCTTACTTGGGTAAGGTTTTTGAAAGCCAGTCTCCAAACAAAATCTATTTGCCAACTCTTTGTAATGCTCCTGAGCCACTTATGATCTCTTTGAAATCTGACATGGTGTCCATGATTGGATTAATACCTTTGAGGATGCTGAACAATGAGAAAAATGACCCCACAGACATGTTAAAACTACCCAAGACAAAGATGAGGAATGAACATGAAAAAGCAATGTAGGCTGTGCCTACTGAGAGGATCGAACAATAAACAGAGGTTAGTTGTCTGGTAAGGTGGGCCAATGCAGACTGCTAAACTAGCTCAGTGGTCTAAATTAGTAGTATGGTTATCTTCATTTATCAATCTGACTGGAAAAATCCCCAATCTACATTTCATTTTAAATCCGGGGATTTGAGTCTTTCAGTTTTCTTTTATGTTCACTATCTCCAACTTTTTCAACACTTCAAAAGGCCTGTGACTTTATCAATGAGACCATTCCAGTGACACTGATTGCAACCTCTCAATACCTTTGGAAATGGTCTTCATGAATATTTGTGACCTTTCAAAAATATCTCTGGTCAACATTCTGATGATAAGCCTCACTGAACTTAATCTAGTCCTTGGGCAACAACCATATATTCTATTACTAAACCCCTATTCAAAGCCTTTCAAGCTTGGTCTCACCAGTTAGAGCTTGGAAATCATTGGAATAGCCTCTGAGAGCCCAGGGTCACCTTCATTGTCACCATAAAATAATAGCATTAGAATTTAGTGAATTCTTTTTTTAACTTTAAAGTTAATTTGTTATTTATTTCTTCCTCATCTGAGTATTTGAACAACCATCTAGATCAGTCCCTATGGGCTGCATATTGACTTAGAAAACCACGAATTAACATAACATATCTTATATGGTATTTTTTATTTTTAAAAACATTTTTCAGTTACATTTTACTCTTCATCAAGTTCTAAGTTTAACACATATCATCTAGATAATAGTGAAATAGAGAGAAAAGAGAGTAAAAACTCAGAGCTAGAAGGTACCTTGGAAGTAATTTAGACCCAGCCTCTTATTTTATAAATAAGGAGACTGAGACCAAAAAAAGTTAAGTTACTTCCCCAATGTCACACAGGTAGTGAATGGCAGAGGTGGGATCTGAACTCAGGCTTTACTGATTTCAAGTCCAGTATTATATCCCTTATGCCATGTGAATTTACAGATAATACATAATATATAAAAAATATATAGGTGCTTCAGTTAGGTGAATAGCTAATCCAAAGCAAATAGAATCTTTCAGAAATGATGGATAAATATACCTCCAGATTTATCATATTACTTCTGGCATTACAATAGGTGTCTCCACTTTCTTCCTACTCTTTTCTAAACCGCTTACAATCTGGCTTCTGACTATCATTCCACTAATATTGCTCTCTCCAAAGTTACTAATGATCTCTTAGTTGCCAAATCCAATGGTCTTTTCTTCATCCTTATTCTCTTAGACATTTCTGCAGCTTTTGACATTGTTTATCTCTCCCCTACTTGATATTCTCAGCTCTCCAGGTTTTCAGGACACTCTCTCTTGGCTCTCATCATTCCTATCTGACTGCTCCTTTGGATAGATTCTCTTCTAGAACATGCCTTCTAACTGCAGGTGTCCCTCAAGGTTCTGTTCTAAGCCTCCTTTCTCCCTCTATACTACTTCACTTGGTGTTCTTATCACCTTCCATGGACTAAATTACTATCTCTATGCTGATGATTCTTAAATCTACCTCTGCTGACTACCAATCCTACATCTCCAACTGACTTTAGACATTTTGAACTGGATGTCCAGCAAACAACTTAAACTCATCCCCAAATCCTTAAATATCCCAGAAGGAACCAATTATCTTTCCCCCTAAACTCTCCTTCCCCTCCTACTTTTCCTGTTTCTATAGAGGACAACATCATCTTCCCAGCCCCTCAGGCTCACAACCTAGGAGTCATACTGGACTCCTCACTCTCTCTTAACCCCCATATCCAAACTGTTGCCAAAGCCTCAATTCCACCTTTGCAACATCTCTCCAATGCCTCCTTCTCTCCTTTGACACTGTCACCATTCTACTGCAGGTCCTTATCACCCCATACCTGGGCTATTGTGATAGTCTGCTCATGGATCTTCCTGCCTCAAGTCTCTCCCCATGCTATTCGGCTATTAGAATTATTTTCCTAAAGCACACATCACCTTCTTAATCAATTCCAATGGCCCTTTATTACCTCCAAGATCAAATAAAAAAGATTTTGTTTGGCATTTAAAGGCCTTCATGACCTAGCCCCCTCCCACCTTTATGTCTTACATCTTACTCCCCAACAGATACTCTTCAATTCAGTGATGTTGGCCTCCTTGTTGTTTCATGAACAAGACATTCCATCTCTAGGCTCCATATCTACAGTGCTTTCCCTCTTCTGCTCTTTCTACTACTGACCTATTAGAATCCCATCTTTTACTGGGATCCTTCCCCAAACTCTCTTAATTCTGTTAAATATTTCCAATTTACCAGTATATAGCTTGCTTTGTACATATTTGTTTGCATTTCTCTCCCATGAGATTGTAAGCGCCCTGTGACCTGAGACTATTTTTTCTTCTTTTTTTGTATCCCTTGTGCTTAGCACAAAGCCTGGCACATAGTAGGCATTCAATAAATATTGATTAACCTAAAACTGCTTTGCCAAAAGTTGGTTGTAATGAGTTTTGGATTTTTTGATTCTCAGGGTAAATCCTTTGACTGCTATAATGAAGACAATTATGTATCTTTTACTTCTGCTGGGAGGTATTTGAAAGAAAAGCTTTAAAGGTATGATAGAAGACAAATTAACATGGAAATAACTAGAAAATATCTGAAATTTTTTTTGTCCTGCTTGTTAAAGAAAGGACAGATTCTGCAAAAAACTTCAGATAATATAATCCCAAGCAGAGCAGGAATGGCCCACAAATATTGTCAAATAAAGTCTCTTCATAATTCAGAGACCTGTTTTTACCAGATTTCTTGAGAGTTAACTGTGTCAATAAGAAGAGTTAAGCAATAGTATACCCTTGAGAATGTAGCGAATGCAACCATTTTCTTTCAGCTTAGTCCAAATTCCCTCAGATAATCCACGGGATCTGAATGAACAATGGACACTTGAATACACCAGGGCTATGGTAGAATCTCCTGAACGGTTTGATTGAATTTTATATTGCTACATCTGATATCCTCATAACATATAGGCCCATATAACATATCTGTACTATGCCATTATTTGTTTGATATTAAGGCAATCACTTAACCTCCCTGTGCCTTATTTTGAATAACTTTTTAAAATTAACATTTTGCCCAATTATCTTAATATTTTTTCCTTAGAAAAATAGCCATGTTTTCAAAATTATAGCGGGAGTATGTTGTTTTAGTTATTTTTAAGTAATATGATGTTAACACCTATCCAGTTCTAGAAGGAAAATCCAGAACCAATGGGTGGCAGTTACAAGAAAGTGTTCTCTAAAATGTCAGTGGATCACCAAAGGCAGCATATTGTCCAATGCTACAGATCACAACCAATCCATGCCCATTTATCCTGGATGACTCTCATGTCCTCATATCAGTTTGCTAAAGGAAGTCCACCCAAGGTGCAGAAGTACTAAAAGAGTAAGCAGGATGATCATCTAGTTTATTTTGTCCAACCAAAATAAATTTCTAATAATTATAGTTGTCTCCAAATCAAATAGACTTGCCTGTGAGATTCTAAATTCAAAATTCCCGAAAATATTCAAGGAGATTCTGGATGACTGTCTCTCGGGGACACTGTAATATTAATTCTATTGACAAATATGTACATTTGTATCCAGATTCTCCCTATTACTTCTGGGGTCACATTGACTAAGAGGGGATGCAGAAATTTATTAGACCTGATGACTCCTGTAATCCTTTCTAATTTTAATGATTTTATGAAGTTTTACCTCCATAGTGTATCATTCCAGGAAACAGAAAGATTGTAATGTGCAATATTATAATACGTAAATAGAAGGCTATCTTCTGAACCAGTATGTTCTAAAGAATTCCAAGCTAGACCAGTAGAATTAGATAACTACTGTCTCAAAGATCTATCACTTATCTTTTATTCTCATGCCCTAGAGCTAGATAGTAGAATTATTTATTTTAAATTCAATTTTATTTTATTTTCAGTTCCCAATGGAAATGCAATGGAAAAAATACTATTACAAAAACCACATAGTAAAATTCTAACACTCTCAATTCTCTAAACAAACATCATCTTGGATATAATCCCAGGAAGGTACTAAGCTCACAGAAGACAGTCATCTGTATAGTTTAAGTAAGAAATAAAAGAAATGCATTTTTTTCAATTGGAGGAAGGCCTAATTCAATTCAATTAAAAATACTTAGTATTGTTTTACTATATATAGTCATGGCACTGTGCTGGGCACTGGGGATACAAAGATGAAAGAAAGAAAGAAGGAAGGAAAGAAAGAGAGACAGAAAGAAAGAGGGAGAGACAGAGAGACAGACAGGAAGAAAGAAAGAAATAAAGAAAGAAAGAAAGAAAGAGACAGAAAGAAAGAAAGGAAAGAAAGAAAGCAAAAGAAGGTGGCTCAATCAATTGAAAGGAGCAGATTTAGGTTTCAGTCTACATAAAAAAGAGGTTCCAGAAAGGAGCTATCTTAAATGAGGTAAGACAAACAGAAAATGTACTTCTTTTTGCAGGAAGATTTCTACTTTGACACCTTAAATGTCACCATATGTTTTCTTTAGTCTAGTACTTTCTGGAAAATTTTATAAGATATATAATTTGAAAATAAAAACATTCATCATCCAATTTTTATAACCTTATATTCTAACAGTTTATCATTTGAATAAGTAAGATTAATAGTATCTCTCATGCTTAGTCTAACTAGGCTGACTAAATATATTTATTTATATAAATGTTTAACTATTTAACATATATAATGTGCAATGTTATAATATGTAAAGAGAAGGCTATTTTCTGAACCAGTTTATTCTAAAGAGTTCCAAGCTAGACCAGTAGAATTAGATAACCACTGTCTCAAAGATCTATCACTTATCTTTTATTCTCACGGCGTAGCTCTAGATAGTTTCTGAATGATAGGGAATTATCATTCAATCATCATATCTAAGAGATAATCTGTTGTTTTAGTGTTCAAAGAAACAGAAAATGCTAAACGTATCTAGCCTTGCTCTTACATATTTAGTTTTGGTGCCATTTCCCTCCCCGCCTTCCCCATCATAGTGGCCCATTCTAGATTGCTCAGTGACTTGAAACCAGTATAGAAGATGGACAAAACTTTGAATTTTCTGATCCCTTTAAAATAAATATCTCTGCATAATTTATATAAGTGGAATAATTAAAGCCCTATAATCACAATACCTAAGGGTCAGAAGGACTTTATAGACCATCTAGTTGAATTTCTTCCTTTTACTGATGAGGAAAAAGAGATGGAATGCCTTGACCAGGATAGGAAACTAAGTGAATAAAGATCTGTAGTAAAACCTATGTTCCTTGATTCCCATTTCAAAATACTTTCCAATATACTGCACTTTAAAGTCATCCAATCATTAATTTCAACATAAAATGACTAAGGAAACAAACAGATATTGACAGTGATTCTACTGTAAAGATTACCTGGCCCTTTTCCTTGAATAAATGGTTTCTAAACATAAAATAAGTTCCATTCATGGGTTTCAATAATTCTGTAATCTCAAAAGAGAGGAAGTGCTGAATTGACTGGTGCCATAAATCAAAATCAAAAGACAACAAACTGAGGAAACTGAGTGTTGAGTTGACAATTTTTATGGAATACGGTATTTAAAAAAAAAGAGATCCCTTAGTAAAAGGTCCGGAGCAGAGTGGCAGTATTCTTTTTTCATGCAATGACTTAGCTCATAATTAAAATCCAACCCTGCCTCCTGCTTAAAAATAGAAACTATATTTCTTGACTAATGCTTTTCTATTTCAAGATTAAAAAAATTTAGATTCTTTTGCTACTAATATTTTGGCTTCCATATATGTATTTGTATATATTCATATGCATATGCCTTCTAAAGACTAGAAAGTCAATCAGTAATGACATATCTCTCTTTATTCAGAAGAAATATTTTCTCATCTAAAACCTACCAAGACTGTCAGGACTCTACAACAAAAATGATAGTTAAAGACTTAAAACTGTAAAACTGTAAGATGGGAACATATGTATGGACCCAAGAGAGTGGAGGTTTTTATGATATGATGTGTTTTTTCGTTTTCCCACAACACTAACCTCATAAATTTACTGACGACTTCTCTATTTTCTTACATTTATATTTTGAAAAGAATCTCCAATAAACATACATTTAACAAAGAATGAGAATGGTTACACAATCAATATCCATTCCTATGAAGCCTAGCACAACTGGACATTTGTGTCTGCTCAAATCAGCAGGACAAGAAATCTACTGCATGTTTTCTGAGTTTGCAATTTCCATGACTTTAACTTTCTAAGAAGCAAAGGTTATCCTTTCATGACAAGTTTGAGGTTTTAAAACAACCATTCTGTATGAATTGCCCAAGGGTTCCCCCAACCCCCAAAAGGCATCTGAACACGTTTTCTCCAAGTGTGTATTACTTAATTTGTAAATGGTTAAATCAATGTTAATGAACTTTTCCAAATAAATTGATAGCTGGGGCCAAGGATCACACAGACCAAATTCAGGCCCCAAAGGCAAGTTTTGGAGAAAATGTAAAGCAATTGAAAAGGGGAATTGGAATGGAAAGTCTGACTATGATGTCCTACTGTGACACTCAAATTAACCTGTCCACTCCCTCCCACCCCACTGCACATTAACTAGTCACAGCGAAAGGATTAAAGGTAGCAAAAGGGGAAATACAGTACCCATTATAAAGGGTTGAGGGGAGGAACCAGCGCTCCACCCCATCCAAGTTGGAGAAAGATTATCCTATATAAAATAGAAATATATAGTTTGTTATTAGGAACCTGATATGACAGAACATTTGGTGTTAGTTGTTGTATATGATGCTGTCAGTTTCCCTATTAATGAAGTCTAGAGTACTTTTGTAAAATAAGGCATTTATCTTACCAGATTTCTTAGATTAGGAAATTAAAGAAATACAAATTTAATGGTACTATAGATATTTAAAGACATCAATTCTCTCAGTTCAATTTTACATGTTAAAGAATTTGGACTGGAAATTTGAAATACAATAAATGTATAAAGCTGTCAGCCAGAAATGTGCATCAATCATGCAAAACTAAAAGTGCCAGTATGATGATAATTGATAGATCATTTTATGCCTCCTTGTCAAGCATTGTAAAACATGCTTTATTCAGTGATGCTACACATAAGCACATGCTTTGAAATGACCAAAGTGTAATCTAGCAAGCAAACAAAAAAGGCTGCTTTTTATGTTTAGCATACAATTTTGCAGCTACTCAAGTTCTGGGCTACAAGAATTAGAATTAAAAAGAAAGTATCTGAACATATTCAAAGCTCAGTTTCTGGATAGAATCATCAATCGTCATCATCTCTCTCTGGGTCTCCACAATGAAAACAATTGCAAATGGTTGAAAAGAGAAAAGAACTCAGTCAATTGACAATGCCAAATGGTGTTGGACTGAAGTGGATGGAAGTTTTGGTGGTGTGAAGATCCTGTTTCAAGATGAGATTACATAAATGTCTGACTAATTTATTGCAACTAAATAATTTCTCTACTTTTCCTACCAGAGGCTACTAAGAAGCTTACTTTTTAATTTCCATTAGTTAAAGGTATAAAATTATTAAAAGTAGATGCATTTTAGAGAGTTCTTTATTGATGAATAGCAAGGAAAACACTGCAACCAAGATGTATGGTAATCTTAATATGGACAATACCTCTCTAGAAATAGGTCAGTAGTCATCTGGTATAGCAGATAAGTCCTAGAGAGGCACATAGAAGTTAAAAAAATTGCCCAGGATCCCTTGGCTAGTAAGTGCCTGATGTAGGATTTGATTCTAGGTTCTCCTGACCTCAAGCTCAACTCTACCCACTATACCAAGATTAAAGATAGTGTTTTAAAAATAAAATAGAATTCTGAGTCTCTTTCTGTGAATGTCTAAACAAGTATATTATTACCAATGATATCATTATAAAAGGGAAACATTTTACTCATGAATTTATAAATGATTTGAGATTTTAAACAAAAT
Source organism: Phalanger gymnotis (assembly GCA_028646595.1). Lineage (NCBI taxonomy): Eukaryota > Metazoa > Chordata > Mammalia > Diprotodontia > Phalangeridae > Phalanger > Phalanger gymnotis. The sequence goes on along the minus strand of CM053622.1, from coordinate 637,998,716 downwards.
GGTTAAATCATAGAAAATTTAAGATGTGACAGCTTCAAATCTGTAGTGTTGTACAAAACTTAGATTCTATACAAAATTGAAATTTTCCCCAGTAGAAAATACATCTTTAGAACAAAAAAGAAATTGTCAACCCACAGTAAAATAAGTGACAGATTTTATGTATAAATCATGCCAATTGTTTTTCATAGATAAACATAAATTAATATCAGAATTTCCTGCACAAATTTCTTTGTGAAAATATGATTAGCTCTGCAGGAAAGCAAGTAAGACATTCCTATTATCTATATTGCACTCAAAAGCTAGTATCTTCCTGACCTGCCTAAATTAGTTCATGAGTTTACATGAACCATGAATATAAGATAAATCCCATATTCTTAAGTTTAATCAGCTAGCATTTATAGTATTATTTGACTAATTTTTGAGACTTTAGGAGTCACATTCTAAACTATTAAATACAAATTTAAATCTAAAATCACTGTTAGTTTTTAAAATACTAAATGTTAGAGAGCAGAGAGATTGGTCCACAGGAGGTCAATCTGTTTCACCAACTATGATTTGTGGAGTTGTAAGTTTAATTTTCTTAAAGTGGAATAGATTTTTACAACACCATAAAAACTCTTTTAAGAAAGACTATGCCTTAATAATAAATGAAAGGAGTAGAATGTAAAAGAAAATCACAGTTTACTTATATGACATTTGGTAAATGAGAATGTAAGTTTGGGTTATTTAAGAGCCATAATTTAGTGATGAATTAAAAAAGTCTGAATTATTTTATTGTTATTGCTTATGACAGAATAAGACATATTTTAAAAATATGTTTGTGACAGCAAAATATAGGTATTTCCAAAGAGGGATGCAAATTTTAGATTTTTTTATGAAACATATTTCAGTTGGAAACTTAAGTTGTAGCCAACATCGAAGCATCCAATAGAAAAAGTTAAAAAAAATCCCAGCCAATATTTAAGCCTAGCTATGTTAAAACCTGGATATTTCCAATCATTAGTTGCTTTGGTTTTTGCTTATTTTTAATTTTCAGTCTAGAGCCATGATTACTTTGATGTAGGAAGCACCAGGTAAGGAAACTCCCTCTCCTGATGCAGATCTGCAATTATTCAGTCACTTACTGTCTTAGTGAGTTGCTTAGATACTGAGAGGTCAAGTGACTTGCCAGGTTCATAGAGTCACTGTGAGACAGAGGCAGGACTTGAACACAGTTCTTCTTGAATCTGAGGCTGGCTTCTTAACTACTACATTACTCTCTCTCTCATTTGGGATCGTAGAAGAAAAAAAAACAAAATCCTAAAACAACACCCTAATGACATATTTTACATTTCATCCAGTTCAGGCATTATGCAGATAAAGCCAGTTTAGTAATCAATGACCAGAAAGAAGCACATGGTTTAGAATTCTCTTTAATTCACTACTAGGGCTGGACAAGTAACTATAATAGCAAGTATAACACTCTTCTTATTTGCATTGGCTAATAGAAAAACTCTTGACATTGACCAGGATGTGGGTAAAGCAATTTGGATGAGCCCAGTGATGTGTGATCCCTATTAGTACCTGGAAAGTCCAGTCTTTTGCATATCTCTGAATGGTAAATATGCAACAGATAAGAGGAAGAGTGTAGCATTTCTGCAAAGATTTGCCATTCCTTTTGCATGCATGAGCTCTTTCTACTGCATGCATTACCCTAGTTTCCTTCATTTGTCTTACCCTCATTCCCTCAAATCTTGATAGGGCTCTAAGAGGTCTCAGAGCTCTTAGTGTTCTGAGGGATTTAATGGCACCAAGTTCTGAGTAGCCCAAGGCATTTGCTGTTAAACTAACCAAAGAGACCTGTACAAAAGAGAAAAGCAATGTATTTCTTTTAATTTAGAATGACTTTTGCACATATAACCTGATAAGATGAGCATTGGCTTCTAAAAAAGAAAAAAAATTATGGAATAGTTTCAGGAAGCCATGAAAGAAAAGAACTTTTTCTCTAAGAAAAAGGAATTCATTGATAATTGGTAAAGAAAACCAATTAATTAATAATGCTTGATATGTCTGTATCTTATAAAATACTCCACTGACATTTACTGACAGAGGAAGTCATCTATGTAAAAGAAGCAAGTGATTATAGGTGAAAGCTGTAATTTTGTAATTTTTTTAAAAAATGTAGCTGCCATTCTGTTCTGTTTTTCTTCAAATCCTGATTAAATCTCATCAATTTGATTGTGGCTCATTGGCAAAAAAACAAGGGCTGATACTCCAACTGAAATTACAGGAATACTGCACTCTCTCATCAGTAGATGCAAATCTACCTTTCTTTGGAAACACATTTACTCCATCCATATATAGCCTGATCTTACCTTTGTGTTTGGCATTTCATTTCAACCTATGGGGAGAATAAACTCTAACAGTGTAACATAGAGGCATTCGAACAAAAATCTACTTTAAATTTCTCCATATTAATGAGTAAGAAGCCAAAAGACAAAGCTTTCTGAGTCTGGTGAAAGTTTTTTTAATGTACCTTTTCATTTTCAAAATCTCTTTTCTTTAAAGAAAGGAATAGATAAAACTCTGCCTCTAAGTACCTGTTTACTCTGCCTTTTAGTTATGCAGCTCACATTTTTATAGTGCTGTAAGGTCTACAAAGCATTCTGACCCCAACATTGTGATGTCATTTTGGTCTTCTTTGATTATGAAGGACAACAACCAACAAAGGAGCATTCAAATGACAATAATCCTAAGGAAGGGAGTAGCATAAACATTATTATTTTCATTTTACTGATGGGCAAACTGATGGTGTGAATATTCCCTATACCAACAGTCAGTGTTCTCTTTATGATGTCATTTTGAGAGCTGCTGTGACTGAAAAGTCATTACCCAAGTCTCTCTATAATTAGTTAAGCTTGTCCTCAGCCAGTCGAATAGAGTATTCCAACACTTACTAAAAAATAAAAAAATAAAATTTGTGCCAAGCTCAACTATAAACTGTATAGATAAAAAGATAGATACATAGAATACCTACATCGACAATCAAAAAGTCTAACCAACACCAGGCATTAGTGAAATAAGTCTGATAGCCGTATGCCACCCACTTTAGAAGCATTTCTAGAATGAAGATGTAAGTGAAAACTTTGTCAGCATATTCCAACATGATTTTAATAGTCTTGCGCTGTTCAATGTAAATGTCTTCAAATGCCTGTATAAAAAGACATATATAATTTAGTATTCATAGCATATTATGATCTGTAAACTAGGTTGAATGATTAAGAGAAAAATTAAAATACTAATAATAGCTCATGTTGATAGAGTATTTCAAAATTTGTAAAGCACTTTTTATACATTAGCTCATTTGATATGGACTAGGCCTCTGTGAAGAAGGAGCTATTATTAATACAATTTTGTAGATGAGGAAATTGAGGTTCAGTTTGCTCTCAGAGATTATAGGATTTGCTCAGGGTCATACAGACAGTGTTTCAGTTGGGATTTGAATCTAGATCTTTCTGCTTTCCAGTTCATTTACTATCCACCGTCGTGTGTGTGTGTGTGTGTGTGTGGGTGTACACATACATATATACGTATGCATATTACAGCATGGTATATTACAGTATAATACAGTATGTTATTATTCTGGTCAGTCATGTCTGACTCTTCATGACCCCATTTGGGTTTTCATGACAAAGATATTGGAGTAGTTTGCCATTTCCTTCTCCAGCTGATTTTACAGATGAGAAAACTGAGGCAACATGGTTAAGTGACTTACCCAGGATCACACAGCTATTAAGTGTCTGAGGCCAGATTTGAACTCAGGAAGATGAGTCTTCTTGAGTCCAGGCCAGCTGCTCTATCCACTGCACCACTTAGTTACCCATATGGTATTATATGGCATGGAATGGTATGATACAGTATGCTATAGTATGGTAGAGTATAATACAGTACCTATACAGTACAGTGTAGTATGGTATGGTAGGTTAGGGTAGGATGAGGTAGATTGAAGTAGACTAGAGTAGGGTAGGGTGAGATAAGGTAGATTGGGGTGGGATAGGGTATGTTATGATATAGGATGGCATTATATGGTATCATATAGCTTAGAGTGTAGCGTCTATAATATTTTGATATAAAAAGAATGATTTCTCCCTTTGGGTTACTTCTTGGCCTCCACTTACTTCATTAACAGATGGGATGTAGGAGGGCTGCCTGCTAATGCTGGTTACTGCTCTTTTCTTTCCAAAGGCCTACAGATATCCAGCATTAAACATTTTAGGTGAAATATGCTTATTACTAGGGAAGCCAAGAAATAAGAAGAAAAAGGTAGGTTTTCACTGAATCAATTTATAATTAACAGCTTTATTTGAGAGGTTACTCTACATTTCCAGTTTTGATTGGCTGCTATTAACTAATTAAAAATAAAGATGAGACCAGAGCTCAGCTATCCAGGTTTAAAGTTGGAGGATTATCATTTTCCCCCCATTTGCTAACCACCTCTTGGCTGTTTTGCTGCTTACTAGTACTACCATAAGTAAATAGAGAAAGTAAAAGCAAATGAATATCCTACAATTCATGTCCTCATAAAGTAATATTTTGACCCATCCTCCCTCATTCACCTTTGCTAAATACTGACTTGACCTAGCCCCTTTTTACTCATTTAGTGTATTAAATAGTTTTTATGCCTCAACAGAGATGAATGCATGACTTGCCATGATGAATTGGAATCACACATCATCTGTAATCCTTAGTATAGTATCTGCTTCTGGGAACCTCTCCTTCACGTTTTCTACATAGGAGAAATTTTACTTCAGTCACTGGTAGAAGATGGAACCCTAGAGATACGACTTTCAGATAGGATTACACTCAATGTGATGAAATGTAGTCAGATTGAAGTCCTTAAATCATAGGCCTCTATCACAATTTTCAGCTTAAAAAGGAGAAAATGTCCATGCAACAATATGGGCTTTTTTTTTTTTTTTTTTGCTGGGCCTCACTGAAATAGAACCGTATTTTTAGATGTCATTCACAGGATCATAGGGTTTAGGGCTTCAAGACATCTTAGAGATCATTTAATCCAGCTCCTTTAATTGACAGATCAAGAAACTAAAATTATTTCATCTTTACTTAGTGGTCCTTTTCCCGCTAATGTTTTCTGTGAAACTATACCTTAAGTTTCTTAGGGAGGAAAAGTCTAACTCATTCAAAATGTTGATTGACTTTGATAAGAGTGAAACACTTGCATATTAAAGGAAAACAAAATCTTTTAATGAACTACTTAGGCATGCTGCCCATTGTTTATTATCATCAACATTTATTGTTTCCTGAGTAGCAGGAGAATACTGAACACAATACTAAATAGATTGAGAAATGATCCCTAAAGACTTAGAGACTCTTTCTCCTAAATTGTTCAAAAACAGAAGAGCACAACTCTGTATATATCCTTGACCCTAAAACCTCGCATAATGCACATATTGTTACATATATTATCATAATGTCATAGCTTTGTTTATTTACCTAACAAAGTAGGAGAAAAACTAATGATTTATATCCACTGGGTGAATGTGAAAACATTTTAGGCATAAATTTTCAGGGTTAACTACTTAAAGTCCACAGAAATAAAAAATTAGTTCGTTTAAAGAGTAGCTATGAGAAATGTAGGTCCAGAAATGGATTTGTAGGCTGTAAGTTTATAGTATGGGAGATGTGAAGTGTTGTTATATTAAGAAACATTTTGGGTATGAAATTGATTTGGAAACAAATTTCTAATTTGAAAATTCCAGGAAATTTCTTTTGTATGAAATAATTTAGCTTCATATTTCACTCACCAGAGCACCGCTACTGAGAAGAATCATGAAAACAATGAAAGTCTCAAACCAGTTATGTTCAACTATCCTGAAACAGGTTTTTCTCAGGTTCCACCACTGTTTTCCTCTGCCTTCTTCCACACTGACTTGACAGCATTTGAACCTTCGTACACAGCCTGTAGGGAATAGGTTCAAACATGTGGAGCTGAAACATCTCGTAGAATAATTTTGACACCTTCCTTCTTAATCATTTAACTAGCATTAACTTATCTTAACTTTCTGGGATATAATTTTCTTTGCACTTTGAACCTTTCCATAAAACCTGTGGCATTTGACATGCGAAGTAAAAAATAATTATCAAAAGAAAGTTACCAAGAGAAACTTACAATAATAAAGTCAGCCTCTCCTGACACATCAGGAACATAGCCTTAGAGCTGTAAGGAACTGGAGGAGACATCTAGTCCAACCTCGTTTTCAGAGATGAGGGAACAGAAGACCTGAGAGAAGTGACTTTAAAACACTGGTAGGAAGGAGCAGAGACAAGATTTGAAACCAGATCTTGTGACTCTGAAGCTGGCACTCTTTCTGCTTTTGGGTTTTCCTTAGGAGAGTTTAGGGCAGCATTGTAAGTGATTTTCCAAAACTGCATGGTTCAGAAAAATATGAATGGCCCTGACAATGCTCACATTTGTCAGCAACCCCTTCTTATTTCTTCCAGCTTGTTTTGATATTATATAAAAATTCAGTCAATAAAATATTTGCCGAGCATGTACTACATATAAAGATGTACTACTACATACTAGACACCGTGGGGATATGAAGTGTGATGGGAGGAGTAGGGAACAAGGACATGAAAAAGTTGAGTAATAACAGTTGGCATTTATAGAGGGCTTTTAGGTTTACAAAGTGCATTAAATATGTTATTTCACTTGATCCTTACAAGTGCTATTGTCATCCCCATTTAACAGATGACAAAACTAAAGCCAGAGAGGGGTGAAATGATTTGCCCAGGGTCACACAATTCAAGTCTTCCTGACTCCTTATCCAGTGCTCTATCTTACTATGTCAACTGCCTCATTTAAATAAGACTGCAAGAAAGCAACAGAAGAATATCAGGGAACGTTCATATGGAGAAGGTGAGATGCAAGGTGGGTCTTGAGGGGGGATAGGCAGAGAAGAGAAGGAAGAGCATTGTAGGCTGAAAAGTAGCATGAGGTAGAAAATACTAGGAAGAATGCTAGCCCATGAACTCTAAAGGTCCAAGAGATTCAGATTCCCATGAAAACCAAACAAAATGGGATTAAAAATTCTGCGCATTATCTTAAGTGTACTATCTTATGATCAAAAGGCTCATCTCATTGGTGGCAACTAACTGGTGCAGTAGAGAGAGTTCTGGATCTGGAATCCAGAAGATTGAGTTCAAATCCCCCTTCAAATATTAACTGGCTGTGTAACCCTGGGCGAGTCACTTAACCTCTATCTGCTTCAATTTCTTCATTTGCATAAAGAGAATACTAATAGCACCTGCCTCTCTGGGTTGTTTTGATAATAAAGTGAAATAATATTTGTAAAAATCTTTATAAACCTTAAAGTGCTACATACATGTTAGCCATTATTATCTGCTAGGCTTAGTTAGTATTCATTTTCATAGTTCATCTAAGGAGACTGACAAAACAAGCATTCTTAACTACTTCACTAAAACTGGGTACAAATATTTTGTCCAGTTTTAATGCATAGTCAAGTGCCTATAAAGCAGATTCTGTAAACGAGAATTTAGACTTCTCTTCAAATGCCAATGGGTCCTAAAGCTCTTCTTTAAAAAAATTAAGGAAACACATTAAATCAAACATCTGTTTTGTTTCCTTTAAGAGAACATGTTTGCTTATAGTAGGCCTGGCGCTTAGCATATTGACTGGCACAGAGTAGGTGCTTAATAAATGTTTCTTGATTGATAGTTAAGATTCCTTTCAGGCACTTATAATAAAGGCAGGAACTACCTTAAATGAAGTGACAGACAAATGCCAGTTAAGAAATTGATTGACCTTCGATAATATCAACAGGATGTATTCTGAGGTACAATACTATGGCAAATACTTTTGAATGCACTTGCATATTGTGTTTTCCCCCCTTATTTTTTAGCCCAAATATATTCCTCTGCTTCAGGTATGTTCCACTGTTATCTCAAACTCAACCAGTCCATAAGTATCTTTTTAATCTGTTCTTCCTTCTGACACTACTCTATCTACCATTCACTCACTTAATCTTTTATATTTGCCACATTGGTGTTATCTTCAACGCCCTCTCCCTCTCCTCTCACATCCAAGCTGTCACCAATTCCTGTACACTGGTTGTACCTTTATAATACCTCTCACATCCATTGCCTCCTTGCTACTTGCATTACCATAGTGTAGGTCCTCATTACCACTTTCCTAGTGCTTTTTACTTCCCTTAGCTACATGATAGCAGCTCCGATTATTGCAAAAGCACTCTAATGGGTCTATCTGCCTTTCCACTCTTCTTTCTTCAATTTAGCTTTCATATGACTACCATATTCATCTTCCTTATGCATCAATCTAGTCCACTCAGTTCATATTATTCTATGCTCTAGACAACTGGACTACTTTGTCCCTCAAACATTTCTCAGGTCATCTTGCCTCTATTCCTTTGTTTATGTTATTTCATATGCCTAAATCCTCCCTCTCCCTACTAAATTCCTATCTGTCTTTTAAAACTCGAATCAAAGGGAAATTGCTCCATGTAGTCTGGCATCACCTAGGACTGTTGTAGCTTGACATCAAATGTGAACTTCTCTTTTTGGCATATGAAGCTCTTTACAATCTGGCTAGGCCCACTCTTTCCTGTCTTATTTCACCTTATCCCCCCTTTTTTGACTCCAACTCATTGGCCTACTTTCAGTTTCCTACACATGGCATTTCATCTCCTATGTCTGAGCCTTTAAAAATCCTATTCATCATCCTCAAATGCTTTCCTGCCTCTCCTCTGTCTCTAGCAATACCTACCCTCATTTAATACTCACCTTATGTCATGTTCTATAGGATTCCTTTCCTGACACCATCCCCAATTATTAGCAGTTCTCTCTCCCCCTCCAAATAATTTCACATTTACTTTGCATATATTTCTCTTATATTTATCTTTGTGTACTATTTTCTCCATTAGAATGAGCCCTTTGAGGGAAAGGGCTGTTTAGTTTTTGTTTTTATAAACTTGGTGCCCAGTACAGTGCCCGGAACATATTAGGTGCTTAATAGATGCTTTCTGAATTCACACAATATAAAATTATATTTAAATATTGCATATTATTGTATGATATCATTTATATGAAATGCTCATTATTATATGAGACATAGTATGGTATAGGTTCCCCACCCCTGAAGACTATCATAGACAGCTGGCCTTGGAAGCAGAAAGATCCAGGTTCAAGTCCTGTCTTTGTGAGTAACGCTGGGCAAATGATTTAACTTCTCAATGCTCTGGGCAACTCTCTAACTGGAGTTCTTAACCTGGAGTCTATGAACTTGCTTTTAAAAAATGTTTGATAACCATATTTCAATTTATTTTGTTTCCTTTTCATTGAATGTATTTTATTTTAAGCATTTAAAAATTATTCTGAGAAGGGGTTTTACCAGATTACCAAAGGGGTCTATGACACACAAAAAAGTTAAGAATTCCCTGTTCTAACACTGTATGTTGTCCAGGAGGTGTCCATCTGTACTGGGAGAGGGTGTTTCCTTATGTGGGAGTGCCCCAAGGCAAGGAAATGACAGCTTAAGCTCCTGTCCCTATCTTATTTTATTGTTTATGTGTTTTTCTTTTCCTGGATCCATCAGAGATAAGATCATGTCTTCTCTAAAGTTTGTATTTCTCCCAGCACCTAGCACGTGTGCTTCACACAGTAGATGCTTGATAAATATTGGATTGCTTTTCTACTTGCAGCATAACGAAGTAGTTCATGGCTTTGTGAGGAAGGAGGTAGACAGATGGATAGTTTTGTTTCTTAATTTGTCATCCTTTAAATATCCCAGGTTACAATGCACCCAGTTCCTTTCTTTCCTTTTCTCTTTTATACAATAGAACAGACAGTTGACTCATTTACCTTCAGTGAAACAGGCTTCAGGTTCAAGGGCTTCTTCAGGTTCTGCTACAGGCTGTTCCTCCTCAGGAAGCCCAATGTCTACCGTGCTGCCTTCAGATGAGCTGCTGCTCTCATTGAGTTTCTGCATAGAAAGGGCACAAAACAAAAGAAACCCCTTTATTTCTGGTAACTAACAGAGGACCTGGGCAGCAGGGTGTACTGCTATGAAGGTGATCTAGTACCGAGCTGTGAAATCCTCTTCTAGGAGTTTCCTGGAAGTTAAGAGAATTAAAGGAGGAAACACAACTTCAGAGATACACAAGGGAAAGTAATCAGCTTTCAATCAGAATAATGAGAGATGTTATTTCAATACTCGGTGGTGTCAGCGACAAATGTGTGCCCATCACATAGAATAGATTGTATTAAGAAGTACTAGGGGAGGAGGAAAGAGGAAAAGAGAGATAGAGACAAAGAGAGAGAGACAGAGGTGAAAACAGAGACTGAGACAGAGAGAGACAGATGGAGTAGAAAGGAGAGGGGGAAGGAGGAAAGACTGTTTTCTTTTTGAGGAGAATGACTTTGGTTGTGTTATTTTACATTTTATAATTAATTTATGAATTTTTCCTTCATCTCATGAATAAATGCAGTGGCCTACTTTCACTTTCCCTAGATGGATCTCATAATGTTAGAGCTGGAAAGGACATTAGAATTTATATAGTCCAAGTTCAAATTTTATGGATGAGAAAGTTGAGACTCACAGGGACCAAGTGAATTGCTCAAATAAACAGTGGAACTTAGACTTGAACCCAGGATTCTTTTAAAGCTTTACATCCAGTTTCCCCCTCCCCCTATCCATTGTATAATAGGTCCTCCTGGGCAGTACGACTTTACCACTATAATGGGTTTCTGCAAAGTTCATCTAGTTTTTGTTGTTTTGTTTTCTTTTGTTTAAGCCCAATTCTTTTACCTTTTACCCACAAAGACTGTACTGACATCCACTAAGCATAGTGGATGAGAAAATTTTATTTGATCTATGACAAATTATCTATAGAGAACACAGCAAGTTTCCAAACGCTTTCCAATGAGTTCTGTGAAACTACAGTGGGGGAAATAGGCTGACCAACAACTCTTAGAATGACTTTCATCAATTTTAGACAGTACTAATGAAATACACATGATTTTTTTTCTAGAACTTCTAAAGAGGCCAGTAATGCCTGAAATAGAATGGCATGTGCACTTATCTATTTGGATGGGAAACAACATCAAAAATCCTGGATTGGGGGGGGCGGAGCCCAGATGGCAGCTGGAAAGCAGACTAGCGTGAGCTCCCTGCCAAGTCCCTCCAAAAACCTATAAAAAATGGCTTTGAACCAATTCCAGAACTGTAGAACCCACAAAATAGCATAGGGAAGCAGGGCTCTAGTCCAGGACAGCCTGGATGGTCTCTGGGTAACGTCTATCCCTCATGGAGCTGGGAGCTGAGGGGAGAGGAGCCCAGCGTGGGCTGTGCGGACCGACTAGACCAGGAGCCGGGCGGAGCATGCCCTAGCATCTTGAATCAGTGAGCTGTGGCAGTTACCAGACTTCTCAACCCACAAACACCAAGGACAACAGAGTAGGTTAGTGGGAGAAGCTGCTGGGGACAGGGAGTTTGCGGTTTGGCCACCGCCCCTGGGGGCAGCAGAGGTAGGGCAGCTACAGAACTACAGCTGCAGTTGCTTCTGGCCCCAGGCCCACCTGGTTAAGTGGC